>JAOWBW010000094.1:1030000-1630000 GCA_026119855.1 Campanula takesimana | reverse complement strand
ATTTAAAGGCCTCTCCATCAAGCCTAAAACATACTTGATTCTTACTTTCTCTCATCTAAATTCTCTCTTCATTATTGAAAGAACTTTTGAGAGACTAAGAGACACTTTCATTTAGAAGATCATCTCCCTACATTATCTTCTACTTCATTCATATTCTCCCTTCAAGACATCAAAATGGATTCAACACGCCGGTATACATTTATTACATGCTTCCGCTTCATCTTTTCCTCATTCTTCTTCTAAATATGAGTTAGGCATCAGGGGAATACAATTGTTCTATCAACCCTTCCCATAGCCAATTGGTTTTGAGATGGAACCTCAGACTTTATCATTGTATCAGAGCTGGCCCGTTATACGTGCAGGCCCAACGGCCACGATGTTGCTCCGCGTCACCCGTAATAAGTCCACGTTGTAAGCCTTGGCAAAGCCTGGCTACACGTGAGGGGGCGTGTTAGAGACAATTATCCCACATTGGGAATTAACTAGCCAAGCATTGACTATATAAAGATCCTGGGCTACTCCTCCCATAGCCAATTGGTTTTGGGATGAAACCTCAGACTTTATCATGAGAGAGAAAGTAGGGTAGGGAATAATACTAGATAGTTGTTGTGAGTATGACAAGTGGGTCCCATTACATGAAAAGATGTATAAAATTTTCGTTTATGAAAAACGTGATTTATCAATGGGACACTTAAATAAAAAATTTATGCACATTTTTATGGGACGGATCGACTACTCCCTCCGTCCCGCCGGAAACTTCAAAAAAAAACTATGGCACAAGAATTAAGGGAAAAAGTGAAAAAGGTGATGTGTTGTGAGTGTTGATAGTTGAGTGGGAGAGAGAAAGTGGGGTAGAGAATAGTTAGTGGGTTAGTGGATGTGAGTATGAGAAGTGGGACCCACTAATTAAAAAGTATTAAAAACTTTCCATTTATGGAATGTGCAATTTCTATGGGACGCCCATTTTGGTAAGTTTTGCAATTTTCGGTGGGACGGAGGGAGTATATTATAAGAGGATAAAAATTCTTCATGATGTTAAACTTCTGTAAGGCCACACATGCAAAGCAAACAAATCTTGGGGGTGTCAGATTGATTTTGTTTTTGTTGCGAAGATGTCAGAATGATTGTTTATGAATCTTATGTTTAGTTAGGGTCTAGATACATTTCTTGAAATCACATCCTAGGAACAATATTGGAATGTCTTAATGGAATGCCAATGCAAAGTACTGTACTAAAAATAGATAAATAGTCACTTCCTAGGTGTAGATAAGATAAGATGAACACAACTAGGTTGTGTTTGTCATATTAACCAATTAACATTATCAAATAAAACATGGTTTTATGTGATTTTGATATGTGATAATATAGAAATAGAATGTGTTTGTCACAATTATTGGATCAAATCGATCCTACTTTTGGCCACATACATCTCATGCCATATATTTTCCTATAACAATGAAATGGTTGTTATCATATTTTTTTGGTGTTTGGTTTGTGAGAATGAAGTGTTTATATTGTTAGAGACAATTCCCCCACAAACCCCTTGGCCCATGGGCGGACCTACTCTATGTGGATGGGTAATGGCCCCCCTTTGTTTAAAATAAAATAAAATTTACTAGTGTATTTTTTTTTTGAAAATTTGGAGTATTAGTGTAATATTTTAAACTTTGCCCCCCCCCCCCCTCTTTGTTTAAAAAATTAAATGCATTAGTATTTATTTTTGCCCTCTTTAAGTGTGTTATGCAATTTTGCCCCCTTGTAAAAAAATTCCTGGGTCCGCCACTGCCTTGGCCTGCCATTAATTTTTAAAAAAGGAATGAAACTTTTTAATTCCTCATTCACCCTAGAGAAAAAGAAACCCCATGCCACTCGTGGTTACGCGCGCTCCGCTCGTTGTTTTGGGCTCCATATCTTCATCCCAATCCGAGAGCCATGTCTCAGAGCCATGAAAATTTTGAGAGCCAACTCACACACTCCGATACTAGTCATGTCTCAAACACCCAATATGATAGTCATTTCTCAATGTAAACAAATTCTAAGTATCAATTATCACAATCATAAGTAAGAGAAACTAGTGATAGTTTTTATCTTATGGGAAAAAAAAAGAGATATTTAGAGTAAAAATATCTATGAGAGCTATGATGAAGACTATTTTTTAGCTTTGACATATAACTCCTAGACTCAATTTTGTAGCCCAAAATGAAGTAATAATAAAAAAATCAACATGACTACATACTCCCTCCCATTGTAAAAAAAGAAAAAAAAAAAAAAAAAAAGAAGGTAATTCCTCTTCTAATTTCTTGGCGGGGACATTGTAAAAAAAATGATTTATTCATTAGTATATTTCATTCCTTATGAAGAAATTACACAAAAACAAATTCTTTATTTAAAAGTGCTATAATAAATTTTGGGTTGGTCTCCTGTAAAATGTTGGTGATTTTAGTGTCATCAGCGATTTTATGTAATTGTGATTTACTAGAGACCAATGCGATTTCATATTAGGCTCAGATACGAGTAAGGGAAAGTGTGGAGTACACACTCGTTTGAGTTAATATGTCTTCCACCACGATAAAGTAACAGGGGTTAAGGGGGCTGCGCCCCCTTGCGGGGTCAAGGGGCAGCGCCCCTGGTTGGGGTCCCGCTCCTAACTGCCATCTGTATATAAACAGATTTTGGTCTCATTTAACATTACAAAAAATTCAACCAATTCTCTAGTTTTTATTCTGTCTTCTTTGCCCAGAAACAGAAAGTTTGATTGTCTTATTCCAATAAAGATTTCGTGATACTCAGGCAATAAAGGGTCGAAATACTTTATTCGGAAAGTGGATTATACACGATTCAATCAATATCCAGGATTATCATTACACCCTAACCCCAATTTCTAACATAAAACGCGTTTTCCTAATGATTAGGAAAAATGTGTTTTTCAAAACCTACAGAAGACTTTATATTGATATCCAGAAGGCTTTATACTGATATCCAGGACCCTTCTGGCTATCACTTTCAAAGGTTCAGGCTATCAATCTCATATCCAGAAGGCTTTATATTATTATCCAGAACCAGTGAACCCTTCTGGCTATCACTTTCAAAGGTTCTGGCTATTACTTTCAAAGGTTCTACTATCAATCTCATATCCAGAAGGCTTTATATTGATATCCAGGACCCATCTGACTATCACTTTCAAATGTTCTAACTATCAATATCTCATATCTAGAAGCCTTTATATTGATATCCAGAACCGTTGAGAAGTTCTGATTATTTACAAAAATGACACCACGTTTTTTTTTAAAACACGTTTTTCCTAAGCGTTTGAAAAAACGCGTTTTTTTCCAATATTTTGCGATAAATTTTGGACACGGAAAAATTGAAACTGTGTTACTTATTATTATTAAGATAACATATTATAAATAGATTAAAAGAGTTTATTAGTACACCATTGATTGAAGACTTTTAATACTCCCCCATTTGAAAATGATCTTCGTATTTGATTTTTTAAACATTGAAAGGATATAAACATAGACATTTATTTCACTAATAATATAGTCACGACTCATGCTGTGTTTATGTATATTTAAGTTTAAATTATAAAAATAAAAAAACCTTTTTGAGATAATGAATAATTATAAATAAATAAAATATTTTGAAATGAATACCCCCTCTGTCCCATACCAAAGTGCACTTTTGGTAAAACCAACTTGAATTTTGATTAACATTTTATGCTAAATTATTAATTTCCATTAAAAATTTAAAAAGGTTACTAATTTAGTAATAGAAACATTATCAATAACTATTTTTAAAATTTTATGGAGATAAATTATTTAACATAAAATGTTAGTTAAATTTTGAATAGGTTTGATAAAAAAAAATGACCATTAATATGGGAAGGATGACGGGGGGAGTAATTATTTTTGGAGAACTTTTTTTAATGGAAAGAGTGATTATCTTTGTCGGGAGGAAGAAAATAGATTGGTGACCACCATTACAAATTGAATGGTGCTTGTAAGTGGAGATATGAGAGGGAGGGGTGAAAAGTGAAGTGTAATATGACCATAACTTTTTGCCTATAATCGAAACCGATTAATTAAGTGGTATGACCCACAGCGTCTATCTGATTTGACGTTGTGCCATTGCACTATCTACCTATGGGATATGACAATCACTCATGTGAGATGGTGTGAGACGGTATCCTCTATGGGTCAAATCCATAACCCATTCAGCTGTAACTTCCCCAAGTTTGTCCTTTAATCTTTCAGCGCGCGACACGTGGCACATATTTTTTTTTTAAAAAAAACCCTCCCATAAATTTAAAATGTAATATTTTGTGATTTTGAAGTCAAAAAAAAAATTCTAAAAATACCGGTATATTCGTCTCGACGAGACGAATAAAACTAAATAGGTCATGATATAGTTTGTTTTTTTTTAAAAATAATAGTTTTATACACACAAAAAAAATTGGGATACTCGTCTCCTGAGATGTAACACTTTCTTATGAAGAAAGTAATAGTTTGGTCTTAAAAAAGTAACACTTTATTGTAAGATGTAACAGCAGTTTCGCAAAAATAATATAAATATTTTTTTTGTTAGAAAAAGTAATAATTGAATGTAACACAGTGCATATATGATTGTAATATGCTATATAGATAAATGTTACAGTTTATAGGTTAAATGTTACATTTTGTTTTTTATAAAAAAGAGTAAAAAACCATATATATAATCGGTTTTGCATTTCAATTGAATGTAAAACCCTAGAAAAGTGTTATAATTGAGAAAAAAAAGTTACATTCATTTATTATAAAATGTAACATTAGTTTAATTGTCAATCTTATGTTATCATTAATCTATTTCAGCAAATTTGTGGTATTGTTTTTTTAAAAAGTGTTACATATGAGGAAAAAGTGTTACATTTCTTTATAAAAAGTGTTACTTTTCCTGGCAAGCAAAAAATGGCAAGGGAAAAAATTTGACTTGGCTCGGCTTGGTTGGCTCGATTGTGAGCCGTCTCACGGTGTGAGACGGTCTCACAAGAGTCCACCTATATTCTCTTAACTAATGTACTAGCCTCTTAGTGTATGCATAATTTTTTTTAAAATATCACATTTTCATATAACAAATATTTTCTCCGTCTCAGAGTATATGTTCACATTTCTTTTTTAGTCTATCACATACCCCCTCTGTCCCATACTAATGGGCACTTTTGGTCAAACCAACTTGAACTTTGACTAACATTTTATGCTAAATTATTAGTCTCCATAATTTTTTTTTAAAGTTAATAAATTAGTAATTGAGATATTATCATTAACTATTTTTATTTTTTTATGGAAATAAATTATTTAGCATAAAATGTTAGTCAAAGTTCAAGTACGTTTGACCAAAAGTTCCCATTGGTGTGAGACGGAGGGAGTAGTATATATCCGCTTCTTAAAATGTCAAAGAATCTTTACTATTCCTCTCGCGCATTTTCTCACCTACTTTACTTTTATACTTACAACACCAATCAACTTACTATTCTCTACCCCACATTCTCTCTTCTACTTTACTTTTCATGCTCACAACCAGTGTTCTAAAAAAGCGCTAGGCGGCGAAGCCGGGCCTAGGGGCCTAGGCGGGGCCGAGAAATTAACACATTTTTTATTTTTTTTATAAATCTGTAAAATATATATATATATATATATATATATATATATATATATATATATATTTATTTATCCAAAAGTTAGTGCCACTTATTTTTTTAATGTGTCAAAAATTAATAGTTCACTTTATTTTAAATAAAAAATAAATCATAATTTAGAGTATATTATGATGCTTAAGTGGAAAATTGATACACTAACCCAAATCTATTAACTCAAACACATTTTTTTTAGCCCAACTACATATTTATTCAGCCCATTTGAGACCAAGTATGTTTTCCCTATTTATTGGCCCACTCCAGCTTATATCTCATAAGTCATAAATAAAGAAACCCTAACCTAATAATAAGCCCTCTTTTCTGTTTTCTCATTTCTTCAACAAAGCCGCCGCCTCCAAGTTCAGATTTCTCCAAGTTCAGATTTCTCCAAGTTCAGATTCCGTTGTAGAGAGAGAGAGAGAGAGAGAGAGAGAGAGAGAGAGAAACACAGAAAGAAAGCGAAAGGAAGAGAGATGCACAAATCGTTCAGATTTCCGACCCTCCAACCCCCGTCCACATCTCTGTATTCTCTTTCTCTCTTTCTGATCCAACGCCCATCCCGCTTAGCCTGCGACGCCGCCTGGACCGCCGAGCCCGCCGAATCTCCGCCGAGCCCGCCTAACGCCTAAGATGACCGACTTGGAGGAAATCGCGGCGGTGGAGTGCCGCCCAGCGCCTAGGCGGCCGCCTAGGCCGATTTTTAGAACATTGCTCACAACACTTACATCACTTCAACAATTTCTTAATGTCCGTGTAAATGAAAGGGTGGACATATACTCTCAGACGGAGGAAGTAGTAATACTAGTATAATTTTAATGTGGTATACAAACAAGTAATTCAGTTCCTTAAAATCATGGAC
Source organism: Campanula takesimana (assembly GCA_026119855.1). Classification (NCBI taxonomy): domain Eukaryota; kingdom Viridiplantae; phylum Streptophyta; class Magnoliopsida; order Asterales; family Campanulaceae; genus Campanula; species Campanula takesimana. Next base: position 1,623,473 of record JAOWBW010000094.1, on the reverse strand, counting down.
AAAATATTTCACAATAAAATAAAATCAAATCAAATGTAATATTATTACATGACATGAAGTATTATTAATTTTCAATTAATTAAATATATCATAAATATTAATTTTATTTCACTAAAATAGTTATCTTTTTGCAATTGCGGCGAATATTTGGGATGAGTCTCTTGCCTTTGTGGAGTGTCATCTATTTTCTTATTATGAATGAAAGTGATTTTGTTGTTTCCAAAAAAAAAAAAAAAAATACGTACACGAAATCACTTATTTTGGTGACTTTATAGTTAAGTTATGGTGACACGGAAGCGACGGTAATTTCTTGAGATAATTTCAAAGAGAAAATTTTGGGGGAAACTAGTTTCTCCATAAGTTGTAGGGGTTAAAGTTTAGGGTTTAGGCTTTTTAGGGTTTAAGAAGGGTTAAAAAACACGACTTTTTATAACTTATAGAGGAACTAGTTTCCCCCAAAACCAACTCAATTTCAAATGCCAAACTGAGAATTTCTGTATAAAAATACATTAATTTACAAAGAAATCGCGTTGATAAAAATCATACAATTATTATTAATTCGTTTGTTATTTGATTCATTTCGATGAATTTTAGTTGGCATATTCACTAGCTGTACGTTAAGTGCATGCATATATTAATTTCTGCTTTATGTCTTTCTTTAATTTTACCCTAATTAAATACTAAGGATGAATTAGTAAGTTAATGGCATAAGCCCTTGCCTTCCAAAGTGAAGGTCAAGGGTTCAAACCCCCTCCCCTATTTGTACTAAAAATATTGTAATTTGGCTAAAAAAAACAAAAAAAAAGAACCAATGACCTCTTGGTCTAGTGGTATCTACTTGGTATTAGATGCTTCCCCGGGGGGAGGTCAGGTTCTACTCCCGCTGGGAGCAGGTTCTATTAATATATAAACGGTTTATATATTAAAGGCACTAATTGTCAGCAGGATTTTGCAATTTGGTCGTTTGGGCTCAGAATGACTATCAAAAGTACTTTTCGGAAAGGGAATTTCGCCACGATCAAGACACATACGATGCTTTTCGGGAATCCAAGAGCGTTTAGGGCTCGGAAATAGCGTTTTACTTTTAAAAACAATTATTTTAATTTCGGATTTTATTTCCTTATTTCGTTTGGTTTAGGATTTTGGTTTCTTAGTTGACCTAGGGGTATTTAAACACTTTTCTTATGCTGTAGTAGGCAGTTTATGATTTTTATTCAATTAAGAGTTTTTTCTATTCTCTGGTGGATTCCAAGTTTTATCTTTTCTAGGGTTTATTGCTAGTAAACTCTTGTATTTAGCGCTTGCTATTCACGAATATTGCTTCCGTTCTGCGTCAGTTAAGTAAGCACTTGGATCATCATTCTGCTTTACTGCTTTGCTTTAAAGAAATATGATCAGGTGGGTTGTAATGTGAATTTCGCCTTTGTTTATGTCCATATACCTTCTTAGACATGAAAACTATTTTCATTTTCTTAAGAACTATCCATAAAATGGAATTGTACTGCTCCCTCCGTCCCATACTTATTGCTACTAAATAGGAGTGTACGGGGATTAAGAAAATATATTGGAAAATACTTATTGCTACTAAAAGGAGTGTACGAGGATTAAGAAAATATGTTGGAAAAGTAAGTATTGTGAGTGGATAGGAGAAAGAAAAATAAGTTAGTGGATAATTGTTGTGAATGGATAGGAGAGAGAAAAGTGAACATTTTAGGTAAGTAGCAATAACTATGTAACACCCACAATGAAAGTATGGGACATGAGTTCAAATCCTCTGTGCCACTTTGTGTGGAGTGCCACAAGTGATTTAATGACTCACAGTTATTGAGATTGACATTAAATTAAGGCAAATACTTGTATGCGACCGTCTCACGTCGTGAGACGGGCGCGTGAGACGGCCGCCCCCTCCTTTTTCCCAAAATCCAATCCACGTGTTTCTTAAAAAAAAAAAAAAATACCTCCAATAATTTTAAAATGCTATATCTTGAGATTTTGAAGTCGATTTTTTTTTAAAATACCGTTGTGTTCGTCTCGACGAGACGAATAAAACTACATAGGTCATGATATGGTTTATTTTTTTAAAAAAAAAATATTTTTTAACATACAAAACAAGTGAGATGCTCGTCATAATAAAATGTAACACTTTCTTATGAAGAAAGTAACAGTTTGGTCTTAAAAAAGTAACACTTTTATTTGTAAGATGTAACATCAATTTCGCAAAATAATATAAATAGTTTTTTTTTTTAAAAGTGTTACGTATGAGAAAAAAGTGTTACATTTCATTATAAAAAGTGTTACATCTTGGTATAAAAAGTGTTACTTCTGTTGGCGAGTAAAAAAATGGCGGGCAAAAAAAAAAAAGTGTTACATTCCGCATAAAAAGTGTTACTTTTGCTGGGGAAAAAAAATTGGCAGGGAAAAAAAATGAAAAAAATAATAATTGAAAAGGCTGGCTGGCGCCGTCGCACAGCGTGCGGCGGTCGCACAGCAGTCCTCCTTTTAAATTAATATTATCTAAATATGTGAACGGTTGGATTACAAGTGGGTGGCACACAAAAGTAGTTAAAGAGATCTCGACTCATGGGCAGTGGGAGTATACCTTAACGATCATCATTCTGCTTAACAACAATTTACATTTCTTGTCTTAGTTGTCCTAATTTTGATACTTAAAAAATCAAGACAAAATCTCAGAAAAAAAAAAAGTAACAATTTTACTAATATTTAGAAAAACGTGTTTTAAAACACGATGTTGAACTTTCATAAATATCCGATATCTATTTTAAAATGTGAGGTGATGTATTGTAAATAACCGATAATTATTTTCATACGTGTTAGACATTTTTATTAATAACTGGAATTTATTAAGGAAAAATTTCTCAAAAGTCCTCTAAAGAAAACAATTTTTTTAAATAGGACAAACAATTTCGTTTATTTCATCCGGGTCCATTAGATGGAACACTTATTTCCATTAGGTCCTCGGTTTTTTTAATGAAATATTGCATTCCCGAAACTACCCCTCCCATCCAACCTTAAAACGTGTAAACCCTCCCCTCGCTCATTTGCGTTTTTCCGTTCTCTCTCTCTCTCTAAAAAAATATCACTCTCTCATCTCTCTCCCGGTCTCCCCGGTGCCCTAGCCCCCACCTACGCCGGCGTCCCAACCACACCCTCGCCGGCATCCCAGCCCCCACCATCACCAGTATCCTCAACCTCACAGGTCGTCGCCTCTCTCTCCGCATATCCCTCGACTACCGGCGCTCTTACCTCCGTCTCTGGCTCTCCGTCGATGTCGAGATCTTCGTCACCCCCATCATCTCCCCTGCAATTGTCGGCAGCCTGAAGCCTCTCTCCTTCTTCAAGTCCAGAACTGTCAAGGCCTTCGTCAAATCGCCACCACCACTCCTGTTACCAGACCTTCAGCAACACAACCACACCCGCCATCTCCCTCATCCGACTCTGCCCGACATATTTTTCTAGATCATTCTGTAATTTATTAACTTTGGAGCCCCGGAAGCACTAGTTGGGAGGAGCTATGGTTTTATTTATTTAAGTTTGATCATCTAAAGGTTCTGAAGACCTTCTTGCAGCTTCAATGCTTCTCCAGAATTTTTTGTAGTAATAATTATTTCATGAAGAAATTGATCCCGGCTATAAAGGAGCAGGGGTTTGTTGATGTTGATAATTAGGCTATGAAATTAGGGGTTTTTCTTCTGTAATTGTGAAAGTCATCTGGCTAGATGATTTAGTACTAGTATTTTGTTTGTAGTATTGTGAATTAATGAATGGTGCCAATATGAATCGTTTAAATGCATTCTGAAATTCATATCCTTTTTAATGCTTGATCGTGTTTGACATTTTGAATTCATTTACTTGGTACATGCTGAAGCAGCAAATTATCATTTAGGTAGGTTCAATGCTCATATCATTCAAGACCATTTCTTACCCCATTTTTAATTATTTTCCTTCAAATATATTGACATGATTATATTCTATTGAAATAATCCCATACAAACTTGTACCGATTCTAATTATTTCCCTTCAACCAGTTTTGAAGCCACACTGAATGGAAGGGATCTGCTGAACTTCATGATTCTTTTACCCGTCATTTTTTTTTCATCTTATTTATGTTGAAGCCTAATAAAATTACCATTTCTTTATTGTTCAATACAAAACTCGCATTGAATGAAAATTGGGCATGGGAGGTTAAAAATAATTTTTAAAATTAAAAACTAAATTAATAAAAATTAAAAATTAAAAGAAAAAATGCGAGACATCCCGTTCCATCCCTCATTGTCACGCGTCCAAAATGGTATGTCTCATATAGCCCGCTTTTAAACAGGCTTAGAACATGTTCTCCCATCCCGTCCCATATGTATAGTGAGACGGGACGTCTCGACGGAACGGTCTTGAATTGACGACTCTAATCTCAACCAATCGGCTATCTTGGTATATAAATAACAATTTATTGTTTAAATAATGTTGGTATGTGGTATACCAACCAATGTCAAAAATACATACCATCAACTAAAATTGAATATTTGTATCACGTACCATTTTTTCGTATACCAAGTGCACTTAGTACTGTTGGCATATGGTAGGTTGGTTTGGCTTTGTACCATTGACCACCCTTATTTGAGACTTGTGTCTCAGATTATTTTTTCCATTTAAGACTTAAAATATTTTTTTCAAGCTCTTCATTTTTTTATTATTTTTTTCCTGAGAGACAATTAATAGTGACATTTTTGCTTTGAGAGTCGAGTCTCAGAGTTTTTATAGGTCTCTGACATGGTTCTCAGTATGTTTTAATAGGTTTCTACCATGGCTCTCAGTATATTTTTATAAGTCTCTGACATGGCTCTCAGTATATTTTATAGGTTTCTGACATGGCTCTCAGTATGTTTTTATAGGTTTCTGATATGGTTCTAAGTGTTTTTATAGGATTGGGACATGTCTCTCAGTGTTTTTATAGGGTTGTGAGATGACTCTCAGCGTTTGTATAAGTATGTGGCATGTCTCCCAGTATTTTTATAGGCCTGAGATATGACTCTCAGTGTTTTTATTGGTTTGTGACATGGCTCTCAGTGTTATTATAAGTATGTGACAAGAATCTCAGTGTTTTTATAGGTATGTGATATGATTCTAAGTGTTTTTATAGGTATTGACATGTCTCTCAGTGTTTTTTTTTAGGTTTGTGATATGGCTCACAGTGTTTTTATAGGTATGTGAGATGGCTTTTAGTGTTTTAATAGTCAAGTGACATGCCTCTCAGTGTTTTTATTGGTCTGTCACATGGATCTCTCAGTGTTTTTATAGGTTTTTGACATGGTTCTCAGTGTTTTTATTGGTCTACGACATGGATTTTAGTGTCTTTATAGGTGTCTGACATGGCTCTCAGTGTGTTTATAGGTCTGTGACATGACTCTCAGTGTTTCTATAAGTCTGAGACATGGATCTCAGTGTTTTTATAGGTCTGTAACATGTCTCTCAGTGTTTTTATTGGTCTGTGACATGACTCTCAGTGTTTTTATAGGTCTGAGACATGTCTCTCAGTGTTTTTATAGGTCATCGACATGATTGTCAGTGTTTTTATAGGTATGTGACATGTCTCTCAATTTTTATAGGTTTTCGACACGTCTCTCAATGTTTTATAATGTGATATGGCTCTCAGTGTTTTTATAGGTCTGCGACATGTCTCTTAGTGTTTCTATAGGTCTAAGATATGTCTCTCAGTGTTTTTATAGGTCTAAGACATGTGTCTTAGGGTTTTTATAGATATGTGGCATGGCTCTCAGTGTTTTTATAGGTATGTGACATGTCTCTCAGTGTTTTTATAGGTCTGAGATATGTCTCTCAGTGTTTTTATAGGTCTGAGATACGTCTCTCAGTGTTTTTATAGGTCTGCGACACGTCTCTTAGTGTTTCTATAGGCCTGAGATATGTCTCAGTGTTTTTATAGGTCTGAGATACGTCTCTCATTGTTTTTATAGGTCTGAGACACCTCTCTCAATGTTTTTATAGATTTGAGATATGTCTCTCAGTGTTTTTATAGGTTTGAGACACTTGTCTCAGTATTTTTATAGGTCTGTGACATAGCTCTCAGTGTTTTTATATGTATGTGACATGTATCTTAGTGTTTTACAAGTCGGAGACATGACTCTCAATGTTTTTATAGGTTTGTGACATGTATCTCAAAATTTTTATAGGTATGCGGTATGACTCTCAGTGTTTTTATAGGTTTTTGACATGGCTTTCAATGTTTTTAGAGGTATGTGATATGTTTCTAAGTGTTTTTATGTGTATGTGACATGTTTCTCAGTGTTTTTATAGGTATGTGACGTGGTTCTAAGTGTTTTAATTGGCATGTGACATGGTTCCAAGTGTTTTTATAGGTATGTGATATGGTTCTAAGTGTTTTTATTGGTGTGTGACATGGTTCTAAGTGTTTTTATAGGTATGTGATATGGTTCTAAGTGTTTTTATAGGTATCTGACATGACTTTCAATGTTTTTATAGGCATGCGACATGTCTCTCAGTGTTTTTATACGTTTATGATATGACTTTGTAGTGTTTTTATAGGTTTGAGACATGATTCTCAGTGTTTCTAAGAGTCTGAGACATGAATCTCAGAGCGGGATGAAAATATGACTTGAAAGGGGGAGCACCCTTATAAGGGGTAGTTAGGGGTATTCTTGGCTATTTTTGTCCCTTGGGTTTTTGAGCAATTAGAAAAATATTGTGTCTTCTTTAGAAATAAAAGTTAGAATGAAGGACTTTTAAGAAAATGTCCCATTTATTAACAAGTACGACAGTTATGGATCACTGACCCTTTTAACTTAGACTCAAACTATTCTAACACTACTATTGCACTCTTTTGTTGAAAAAATGTGTAAATGTGTGAAGGAAATTGCGCGCGTTTCCTTACAAAAATCATTCGTTGATTAAAGTGGGTTATAAAGTGAATTAAAGTTTTCTCCATGTAAATATTAAATGTGGTGTGTCTAAATTTAATATAGGATTGGAAGAAAATTAAGAGCTCAAAGTTGATGGGCAAATTGGGGGAATGAGTATGTATCCCACATGGGAAAGGAAGCAAAAGGCTTCCTAGGCTCCTTACTTTAAGAGAGCAACCCAAATGGATAAATAAAAAGGAAAATGTCCCAAAACTATTGGTGGGTAAAATTATTTGAATTTGTCCCACATTGGTTTGGAGTAAAAAGGTTGCACTAGTTTGAATACAATTACCCATTGGTATGGGTTAAGATTATGTAGGCTAGAGGCTCTCTCTCGCGCCCGAGTGCGCAGGGGGTGCAAATTTAGTTGAAAATTTGTTGATTTATGCCTCGGACTCATGTGTGCGCGCCCTGTGGACACGAATGTAGCTCCGAAATGGCCTAGCTAGACAACCCAACCGTTTGTATTCTTTGTGTTGATGACATTGATTATGTAACAGCAGAAATAAACCTTTGTTTTTGATACACAAATTTCAACAGTCTCTCACCCTTTTGCTTTAGCATTTTCCCTTGGCCCTCCTATTCTTCCAGTGGTGACTCTTTCCAGGCACATCGAAGTTCGCCGGAGGTACTATTGTGCAGTCACTGTCCGGTCCATCCGTTGTATCCTGGGAGACAGGCGTCCAACGTATCCTCAAGCACAACATCGGTGAGGGTGCAAATTTGTCTTAAGGACAGTGTTGGTTTACACGACTCGGACAAACCCATTAACAACCTTTCCAGTTTCTGTTTCTGTTAATGTTTGTTTTGTAATTTTATTTCTGTTTCTGTTCAATATTGTTGTAATTATTCTAACATCTTTAACACCAGCGATGATACTCTTTAATACTAGCACATACACTCATTAACATACAGACTGTCAGTCTTTAACACTACCATTAAAACTCTTTCAACACTGTCGTTTGCACTCTTTAACACTATCACTGACACTATTACTAACACTATACTCCGATGAACGAATGACAATATGTAAAAGTGCTTTTGTAAAGTGCCTTTTTAAACGTCAGTTTGAATGTTTATAAGCACATGATGAATGAATGACAATTTGTAACATTAATAGTATCACTTACTAGGGGAACCCCATTCTTCATAAGCGTTATGAAAAAATATTCTTTACAAGATTAACTCGAAAATCAGTGCAATTTAATGACATATTTTCCATTATATCTCTTTAGAAAGTAATTCTTTTTTATCTTTCTTAAATTTTGATAATGTAACTCGCAATTAAAGAAGGTTACAAATGAAAAGATACAAAACAAACAAAGCATTTATTATGATTTATTAGATAAATATATTATATTTAGTGACTAGTATATATACGAGGAGGTGATCTCCCATGAGAACACCCATTTTGTTCTAATGGAAGAGAACGATTGCAACAAGAGCAATTCTCCACGAAGCATAGGATCCCAACCCATGCTCCACTCAATATCTGCCACGTGGCAGCGACTCATGGCCCAAATAATTTTTTTTAATTATTTTTTCCAGAAAAAAAATTCATTTTTTTTAGTTTTTATATATTTTTTTGACAGTTTTTTCGTTTGCCAAAAGTAATACTTAGTATAACTAAATATAACATCTGTGTTACTTATAAAGTAACATTTTTTATAAGTAAACGTAACACCAGCTGTTTTTTAAAAAAATAGCTCATTTTACTCATCTTTCAACTGTAATACAAACTATAAATATGTGTAACACTAACTAAATATAATTATCGTTATACTGAAATGTAATAGTGTTTTTCCAGTTTTTTTTTTTTTTTTTTTTTTGAGTATTTTGATTTTAATTTTTTAAAGAAAGTAACATTTGAAAAAATAACAACTTATATGCATGAATGTAATTATTTATACAAGTAATGAAATTGTAACAAATTTCTATGGATAATGTAATACTTTTACATGTATCATGATAAATTAAACCAATTGTAACTTATTATTTGAAAATATATAGATATAATATTATACATGTAAACGTAATTGTTTTACAATTTTACTATACAAGTAAAATGTAACATTCATTTATAAAAATTGTTACTTTCTTACTTTTACAATGTTACTAACACAAGTGTTTTTAGTTCTAAAGTGTAAAAGATTGAATTATTACTTTTCTATACATATGTGTCACAATTATGTATAAACAATGTTACATATAAGTAACAAGTTCGTTCGTTACAATTTAGTTATAATAAGTATTACTTTTGGCAAATGAAAAAAAAAAGTTACTCTTCTGTATATACTAGTATTACTTTTATATATGTTACATATAAGTGACACGTTTGTTACATTTAGTTATAGTAACTATTACTTTTGACAAACCAAAAAAACACCTAAAAAATAAATTAAAAAAAAAAAAAAATTGCCCGCGGGTCATGAGTCAAAATGACCCTTCTCTACGATGAGACAGATCATGGTATTCTCATACATGTTTTTGTCATATACGAGAGAGTGAGTATGATTTAAGTTGTATTCAAGTCCAGCCAAATTTGGTAGGTATCATTTGGTTTGTTTGAGATTTTCTCGAGCCTATATGAGCTAAGTCAAGTTTAGAAAGTGATATGTAGATTTCATTTGTTTTTCTTTTTTTTAAGGACTTTAAAAAAATTTGATCCACATTAAAGATAATTTTTTTTAGCAAACCACATTAAAGATAATGTTACAAACATTATCACCTCCAAGCTAGTTTAATACATCATCCTCCCTACACAGCTAGGTCTTTAGGACACATGATATGAATTGCTTCTGTCAATTTTTATTTTTATTTATTTTTCTTTTTCTTTAAAAAAAAAAAAAAACTTGCTTGGGTCATGAGTACATCATGTTTTGAGTATGGAAGACCAAATTTAAAGAAAAAAGAAATATTAAATAGCTTGATTATTAAAACAAATCTTAACAAACACAATTTTGTTTTTTTGGGAACAAGTGGAGAGAACTACTCATATTCGGAAATCTTATTATTATTATTATTATTTGATAAAGGTAGGGCGATTTTTTTTTGTAAAACAGAAGAGAAGGGTTTGTACCATGTGAGGTAAAGCAAGTGGGAAAATGACATAAAAAAATCATTTACTTTTTCAACGAGACCCGTCTCACGTGTGCAATACCGATTCATTAATTGGAAAAGAGGAACATTAAAATAAACTCTAATAACTAACTTGAGATGGAATTTACAAGCCGTCACGCAATCCTTTATACTATACATTTAACAAACTGTAACAGAAAATTGTCTTCATTACTTTGCGTCTTAATCTTAATTGCAACTTGGAATGTGACTTAGGTGGTGTTTGATGCATTAAGCACTTGATGCTTAATGCTTAATGGATTGCAAGGTATAATTTGAAGGTAAGATGCATTTATAACATTGAGCTCTACATGTTGAAAGTTCCATGAGGCTCTTATTGGTTAAGCAATGATTTTGAATCTCAATCATTAAGAGCCTCACGTAACCTCCTACATCTATATCTCAATGTCATCAAAGGCACCTTACCTCCAAAATATACCTTGCAATCTATTAAGCATCAAGCATTAAGTGCTTAATACATCAAACACCACCTTAGCATGGGCCAGCTCAATAATGAAATCATTTAAAAAACACTCCCTCCATTTCGTAATACTTGACGTTTTAACCTTCTTCACTTAGATTAAGAAAAGCAATTATTACATGTAAAAAAGACTCAAACACCCCTATAACAATTCATTTACCTAGGTAATTAAATGCATTTACAAATGGTGTGTCAATTATTAAATAAGGGTATAATTGGTAAGTAATAGCAAAAGTTCCTAGATAATTGAAAAGTGTCAAATATTTTGGAACAAAGTTGAACGCCTAAAATGACATGTTTTGCGAAACGGAGGGAGTAATAATAAAAACTAAGCAACTCATATGATGACTTTTCCTTTTTATTAGCTTGCCTACATAATTTGATGACATCCCCCTACATAATTTCCTCTCATTTTCATGGACTAGAATTAATTAAATACTCCCTTCCCTCTCACTACAAGGAAATAGCTATTTAGAGACGGAAAAATAGAGACAACATGATCTGTAGCTGAGTTAGAGACAGATTGGAGACAGAATGTGATATTTGGTGGCCGATTAGCTACCACCAGTATCAGTCGCTAAATACGTGACGGAATAGAGACAAAATGTAATATGTCTCTAAATTATTGACTGAATGGAGACAAATTTAGCATTAGTCGCTAAATTAGCGTCAACATGGCGACAAAACGTTAGTTTGTCACTAATTTGGCAACCGAAAGCCATAACGTCGCTGTATTTAGAGACAAAACAGCAACATAATATGAATTTATCACGAAATCAGAGACAAAACTTAGAGCTGTAGCTGAAGGTAGAGACAGAATCTTTTTCCGTCGCTAAATTTAGAGACAGATACTTAAGCTGTAGCTAAACGTAGAGACAAATTATTTTTCCGTCGCTAAATTTAGAGACATATACTTAAGCTGTAGCTGAATTTAGAGAAAGATACTTTCTTCCGTAGCTAATTTGGTGACAGGTACTTAATCTGTAGCTGAATTTAGAGACAGATACTTTCTTCCGTAGCTGAATTTAGTGACATGTGTCTATTTCCGTAACTAAATTCAGAGACATATCATATGCCCGTTACTAGTTTAGAGACATAAATGGTGGGTTGTAGCTGAATTTAGAGAGGCATACATGCTGTGATTGAGTCACTACTTTACATTTATTCATCTGTAGCTAATATTCAATAATAGTTCTTACTCTTTCGTTAAGATAATCAATAAAATCCTTTAAGATATTTGTTGGTCCCAAAGGGCAACAAGGGTATAGAACCGCTAGAGAGGGGGGGTGAATAGCGGTTTAAAATCTTTTTCGGAATACCCTTGAAAATCAACAAAGTACTTATCAGTTTGGTCTATTGAGGTTTAAAGCACTAGAACCGCTCAGATAAAATGCACAGCGGAGTTTTGCGGTTTTGTCCAAACTGAATTATAAAGGGTTGGGCGGTTTAAGTGGTTGAAAAGGAATGATGCAACTGACAGGGCACAACTGAAGTATCACAAAAGTATGCAAATCATTTATCAAGTCATTTCATATGAAAGTAAATAAAGCTCATAAACATAAATGTAAATGACAAGACAGAAAATAAAGATCAAGGACACACAATTTGAAGAGGTTCGTTCTTGAAAAAACTACGTCCTCTACCTAGGTGGTTAGCCTAGGATTTTCTAATAGCTACTAGACTTGTATTGACTTAGAGGAGTTTTTACAAGATTACAAATGAATCCAAACTCTAAATAAACAATCTAACCTAACAATGCTATTATAACAACCTGTGTTTTCGAGGTATATAATCTATAAGAAAATATACTCCGGGTGTGTAGTGTGGAAAGAAATCAAGAGCTCAAAATATCTAAGTGATGGTGAGCAAATGATTACTTTCTGTGAAAGGCTGAGTTGTGATGATTTGAAGGCTTGAAGCTTTAATGAAGAACTCTGGGTTTGCTAAGGAGATGATGAAGATATGAGTATCTGTGTTTTCAATCTTCACAGTAAACTTGAATACTTGGGATATTCTCTTTGAAGCTCAGTAACCTTCAATGTTGAACAATGAAGGCTATTTATAGTGAAGGCATTAGTGACCGTTGGACAATGAGGTGAGTCATTGTATGGCGGTTTAATGCGTTGTCACAATCCCATTGGTTGACCTGTCACTGTCGTCCTTTGCTTTTGCTTTGTGGCAGGAAGTTGATGGATCACTACCTGACATTGTCCTTTTAGTTTTTGAAAAGTACAACGGTAACTTTTCAAAAAGCTAGACAAACTGACATTCCCAGAATAACTGAACCATGACTTGAAGTTTAAGGACAAGTCACCAGTCATTCATTTTTATGGTTGAAAAGCGAATGTTTGTCTTCAAGGAGTAAATGACAGCAATAACTTCTTCAATATCTTGGTCGGCGGTTCCACCAGATGCATGTGCGGTTTCATGAATGAACTTGAAATGCGGTTTCATCAAAGACACAAACTGCGGTTTGATGAAGGACTTAAGGCACCATGCTGGCGGTTTGAAGACGGCGGCTTGAGGGACTCTAAACCGCTAAGAGTAAACCGATCATAACTCAGCCTAACTACTAAAAATCTAGAAATGGACTTGTCTAAAAATTGAAGTAAAACTTCATTACAAGTAAACCTAAAGTCCATAAAAAGACACGTGGAATGGGTCAATCAAATTAGGTGGGTGTACTAACAATGAATCCTAACAATCTCCCCCTATTTGATTGATTCCATTACCACACTATGATAGAGAAAACATTGTACTTGGTAAGAACATGCTCAAATGAGTATGTATTTAAACTGCATGTCCCAAGTCAAATGCACACACAATGCTATACCATAGATTTCTAATCTATCAAAGACAAAGGAAATGAAACACAGATAGATAAGATATTCATTCAGATGCATATAAAGAGATATGATTATGAGAATCAGATATGCATGTTTAAACTGAATGTTTAAAACACATACACTTAGAAAATTTTTCATGATGAATAGTGCATGAGTTTTTAGAAATGCATTGTTCCACAAACAAGTAGTTTGAATAAACAAAGTTTTGGAATATTGGATGCAGTGCATTCATTTTCATTATAATACTTCAAAGGTTTTAGAAGTCACAAATTACAAGGAAAATAATGAAAGTCAAAAATTGATTACAAAAGATAGAAAGAATTCTAATCAGTTCTATCAGGAACCCTAGCGGCGGCTTGGACAACGGTTTGAGCATCAGAAGGCTCAACTATGCTGGCGGTTTCAAACACATATTCGGCTGACTTGAGAAGTAGATGGGTCGGTTCATTTACCTTCTCTAAGATTTTCTCAGAAATATTTTTCAGGTCGTTGGCATACTGAACTAAGTAGTCAGTTGATGAAACCGTTAGATCAGCTAGTTGGTCTAACTTCTTCTCCAGAGCCTCATTCATTTCTTGGGCCGCTTCAAGTCTAAGAGAAGTCAGCTCATTCAAAGTTTCAACCTTCTGTTCTAACTTGAGCTGATTCTCCAGAAGGGTTTCAATTTTGAATTCCATTCTCCCAATCCTAGGGTCAACAGCATTCTCCCTCTTAATGGCATCAGCAAGGAAGGGCAGAGAGGAAAGAAATGCAGATTGGGTAAGGAAAGAATCCAGCACAAACTGAATCTTCACAGGATCAGTTTCAAAAAGGGAGGAAGGGAAATGAATGATAGAAAATGAAGTGTAGGGAAGAGAAGGGGAAATGGAAAGAATTTGGGTTTTAGAAAAAGGAAAGGAAGAATAAGGAGAGAACTTCCATCTATATAGATAAGGAAAGACAATGCAGTTTATTCTAAAGAAAAATTGAGAGCAGAGAGAGAAGATGAACTCAACTGCCAGATCTTCAATAATTTGATCAAGAGTTGAAGCAATCAGTTGATCTGAAGCAGCTTGAGACTCATCGGCTGGAAAGATTGCAAAAGGATTTGGACGACCACACTTGAGTCGTTGCTCTTCATGCTTGTTGGCGGCTCTGATGATGGCTCCATGGCGGTTGGCTTTGGAAGTAGTAGCTCTAAACTTCTTCAGGTAACCCGCTATGTCCTATGCACACTTCCTTTTCAAACCACGCGGTTTGGGAGACCTAACTGCAACAGTGAATTCAGGCAGAACCGAAGGGGCAGAGATGTTGATCAGTTGCGGTTGAGCCGACGGTTGAACTGCTGAAGCAAAAGGCAGTGTAGGGGATTCAGAAGGTGAAGGAGTGTGCTCTGGTGAATCAAACTCCAGCTTTCGTTTCAACGAAGGAGTAGCGGTTTTAACCAGCATGGGGTCTATCCCAGCCTTTCTCATTTCAGCCCTTTCTCTCAACTCCTTTGCAAATGGGCCTTCAGTGGGTGAATGATCCTTCTTGTCAGAAGCTTCAGTGAAGTCCATTGCACCAGGTGGCCTTGATTGCCAGGGCTCCACAAAGTCATATTTCTTCACTAACCTTCTCTTCTTCTTCAGCGGTTGAACCTCAAGATTTTCATCATCTTGCTCAGGTTCATCTTGAACTGCCTCAGACACATCAGTCTGCTCAGGCAATACTGCAGCCTCAAACTCATCAGTTTGCTCAGGCTGAACCGCACTTGTAGATACCTCAGCTTGTTCAACTGGAACCGCAGCCTCAGACACTTTGGTCTGCTCAGGCTCGGTTTGAGTGGAAAGGTTGGGAAGGGCAGAAAAGATTAGCTGCAACTGTTCTTCAGTGAACTGAACAGTTGGCAGTTTGAGAGGGGATTTTGGAGGTGAGATAGGTTTGGGTTCAGAGGAGGAGGATTTCAGTTTTCTCAACAGGTTTACATCTTGTGCAAAGTTCATTGATTTTTCAGCATTAGGCTTGATTGGGGATAAGGGTTTTATCTGAGGTTTAGAAGAGATAGGAGGAGTTGGTTTTGTGAAGGGAATTGGTTTAAAGTAAGGTGGAAGCGGTTCAGAAGAGGGATTGGATAGAATGAGGAAGGATTTTGGTAAGGTCGGTTTTGGAGGAAGAATGGATGAGGGTTTGGAAGTTTCAGTTACTTTGGCTTTCTTCTTTCTTGGAGCCGCTGTTTCCCTGGGTTAAGCCGCAGGGATTGCAGGCTCCCCCTCAACCGCAGACTCCCTCTCAACCGGAGCCTCAGTTCCATCCAGGCTAACTCCTAGCCTATTCAAAGTGGCAGTTTGAGCTGCTTCTCTAGCTCTAGTAGCAGCGGCTTGATCTGCTATGGCACCGGCATAAGGTTTGCCTGACTTATTTAGCCGAGCCTCAGGAAAGGGTCCTCTCTTTTCTTCAGGCAGAGGATCAGCAGTCCATACCGCTTGTGCAAACCGCCATCCAAACGCGGTTCTGAAAGCATCAAGCTTAGAAGCACCAAACAAGGTCTTCTCATTAGGTTGCACCCACTCAGCTTCATTGGCCACAGAAGCCTTAAAGATCACAGAATCCTGATGAAGGAACTTGGTTACGAGCCTGCAGTGAGTTCTGATCTTTGTTTTACCAGCGGCTTTGGCAGATGTGTGGCGGCTGAGGGAATTGATCATTTCTTGCATGATGATCCTTGGCCAGTGCAGCTTCTTCCCTTTGTAGATAGCTACGCAGTAGTTGTACTGCTCAGAAGTGAAATTGTTGTGATTGCCATTCTTGCACATCACTCCAGTATCCACTAAGTCACACAACATCACCATAACTTCTCCAAACTCCTTCTTAGGGGTGGACTTAGTGTTGAAGACAGAGACCCCCAAGAGCTCCTCAGTAGTTCTGCTGACTAATTCTGGTTTGATAGAAAGAATTCCAGAATTCTCCAGTCCAGCCAAAATAGCAACATTTGAAGCAGATAACACCACATCCTTTGTCCTTACAGTGGACTTGATGGCATTTTCAGTCTTCACTTCCCCAGATTCTAAGTCTCTGATCTCTTCATCTTTACCATTCAGCAGGGGTACCTCACAGACGATCCCATTGTCAAAGAATTCTGCACAAAGCCTCTTGTCAAACTTCGGTTCATCTAACTGGAATAAGGGCAGTAGTTTTGATGATTCCAGTAGGGCGAGCAGTTTTCTTCCAACTGCATCAGCTTCAAATTCGGCTTTGATGATCTGAGATCCAGGTACAAAGTTGGTTTCATCCTAAAAATAATCAAAGTTAGTAAGAGTTTGATGCAAGCAGTTTGAATAAGCCAACCATTCAAACTTCTACAAGGAATCCTAACAATGAAATAAGAGGTTGAAGTAAAACAGGGGTAAAATGGTAAACACCCAAAACTAGACATGGAAAGAATTTGAAAAAGCATTTGAATGCATGAAGAACATGATGAAGAGGGGATAAACATGCTAAACAAAAACTTAACCAAATTAAGAAAGAAGTATACCAAAAGACTCGAAAAATGCAGATACTAACAAAGTTCTAGAATAACGAGTTCAAATAATAAACCCAGAACATAGTATCAAAATAAATACGAATGAACACCCGAAAAACCCAAAAATCAAAATTGTTCAAAAGTTGAACAAAAGACATGAAATAAACATCAAACCCAGCATATGTGAACATACGTAATCAAAATCAACCAAAAATTGAAAGAAAAAGCAAGAAAAAAAATATGAGAAGACGAACAAGCTTTTTCGAACAACAATGGCGGAAAAAAAATGAAATGCTAGAGTGAAGGGTTCAAGAAATCATACCATATCGCCTTTGGATGTTTTAGATGTAGATGGAGCAGAAGGGTCTGAAGATTTCTTAGGTGCCATTTTAAATTTCAAAGAAGTATGGGAAATATTGGAGGTTGAGAATAGAGTGCAGATGAGAGAGAGAGAGAGTATACGCAAATGAGGAAGAAGGTAAAAAGGTAAAAAAAATAAACTTTGTCTTTTATACTCAATTAACTGTTCCTCGGGTAATGGAACGACGAGAACGGCGCACGATTATCTCCAAATGGCGTCCCACGTCACATAGAATTTAATGCGACAGAGAAAATTGTAAAAGGGTCCTTATAATTGATATGACATAAAGTAGGGACTAAAATGCAATTTCATACCTGAGCAGTTTGATTGAGCAAACCGACTTACCTTATGTCTTCAGCGGTTTTTCATGAAACTGATGTCTCTCTAATCTGATGGCGGTTTATATGTTTAAACCGAATGACTTTGCTTTCTTGTCGGTTTTGAAAGAACCGATTACATTCATTTGACTCGTCAGTTTGATGGGGAATCTTGTACCGAACCATACATTGATGCAGTTTCAATGATGACAGAACCGCATACTAGATGACTTTTCTAAGTATAGCCAAAACACTTAAACAAAAGATATTAAAAATAATATATAGATATGATATCTTAAGTTAGTTCTAACATACCCATTTCTCCTCGTAAATGATAGAACCTGGAATTTTCAAGCGGTTTGGTGAGAATGTCAGCAATTTGATCATCTGTTCCCACCTTTGCTAGAAAAATGTTTTTCTTTTCAACATGGTCTTTGAGGAAATGATATCTTATGTCGATGTGCTTGGTTTTTGAGTGCTGAACTGGATTGTTGGAGATGGATATTGCAGCAGTGCTATCACAGTAGATAGGGCAGTTTTGTTCAAATATCCCGTAGTCCTCCAACTGTTGTTTCATCCAGAGAATTTGAGAGCAACATCTTCCAGCCGCTATATATTCAGCTTCAGCGGTTGAGACTGAAACCAACGCTTGTTTCTTGCTGGACCATGATACAAGCCGCGTTCCAAGGAACTGACAAGTACCACTTGTGCTCTTTCTGCTTATCTTACATGCTGCAAAGTCAGCATCTGAATAACCTAATAGATCAAATGAAGATTCTTTGGAGTACCAAAGTCTAAGGTTAACAGATCCACATAAATATCTAATAATACGTTTAACAGCAATAAGATGAGATTCTCTAGGGTCAGCTTGAAATCTAGCACACACACAAACACTAAACATGATATCTGGCCTACTTGCAGTTAAGTAAAGTAGAGAGCCAATCATACCTCGGTAGAGAGTTTGATCAACTTTCTTACCATGTTCATCTCGATCCAAACTGCAGGCCTTAGGTATTGGGGTATCAACTGATTTAGCGGTTTCAAGCCCGAACTTCTTTATCAAATCTTTAGTGTATTTGGCTTGGTTGATAAAGATCCCATCATGGCATTGCTTGACTTGGAGTCCAAGAAAGAATGTCAACTCTCCCATCATACTCATTTCAAATTTGCTCTTCATTAGCTTCTCAAAATTAACACACATTGTTTCATTAGTAGAACCGAAAATAATATCATCAACATATATTTGAACTAATAATGAATGACTTTTGTGTTTAGCTATAAATAGAGTTGTATCAATTTTACCTCGAGAGAAGCCTTGTTCAATAAGAAATTTAGATAGAGTGTCATACCATGCTCTTGGATCTTGTTTGAGTCCATACAATGCTTTCTTGAGTTTGAAGACATGATTTGGAAGTTTGTTGTCTTCAAATCCTGGCGGTTGAGCTACATAAACTTCTTCTTGTAGTTCACCATTCAGAAATGCACTCTTCACATCCATTTGATATAACTTGAATTTCTTGAAGGATGCATAGGCCAGGAACAATCTTATGGCTTCAAGTCTGGCAACAGGGGCAAAGGTCTCATCATAGTCAATTCCTTCTTCTTGCCTATAGCCTTGAGCAACCAACCTAGCTTTGTTTCTTGTTATTGTACCATTCTCATCCATCTTGTTTCTGTACACCCATTTTGTTCCAATTACTGTATGATCACTGGGCCTTGGAACTAGAGTCCAAATTTTGCATCTTTCAAACTGATTGAGCTCTTCTTGCATTGCAATTACCCAACTTGAATCACTTAGAGCTTCATCTACCTTCTTCGGTTCCATCTGAGATAACAGAGCAGTTGAGAACAAACTGTGATTATCTCTGTGAGTCAAACTCCCTCTGGTTTGGACACCAGTACTGATAGGACCAATAACGTTGGCAGTTGGATGGTCTCTATGCTCATTAATTTCAAGAGGGAGGTTGTCTTGAACCACTATTTCTTGAAGATTTTCCAGAGGAGGATCATCCTGATAATCATTGAAATCTTCATTGAAGGTTAGATTTGGAACTGGTTCAACAGTTTGAATGGGGTCAGAAGACAGCGGTTCAACAGTTACACCATCAGCGGTTTGAGTAGGTGCGGCTGAAGAACTGGATGAAGCGGTTTGAGTAGGATGGTTGTCAGTTGCTCTATTTCTAGTGCCTGTCTCAAAATCACTAAAATCATTAGCAACATTTGGAGCCATATGTGGCTCAAGGAGAGCATGTTCATCAAATGTAACATGGACTGACTCTACAATTTTTAAAGATGTCTTATTGAAACAACGAAAAGCTTTGGAGTGTTTAGAATAACCAACAAAAATACCTTCATCAGCCTTAGCATCAAATTTACCTCGATGCTCTTTGCCATTGTACAAGATGTAACACTTGCATCCAAATATCTTGAAGAAGGCAATGTTGGGTGATCTGCCTCTCCACAATTCATAAGGAGTCTTGTTGTGAACTTTGATGATGAGGAAGCGGTTCTGGGTGAAGCATGCGGTATTGACGGCTTCGGCCCAGAAGTATTTGGGAAGCTTGGCTTCTGCAATCATAGTCTTCCCGGCTTCAATCAAAGTCCTGTTCTTTCTTTCCACTACTCCATTCTGTTGTGGAACTCCAGCGGCAGAGAAATTATGATCAATTCCATGATCATCACAATATTGGGCAACACCATTGTTTGTAAATTCGGTTCCATTATCTGAACGCACGGCAACAATGTCATCCAATTTCTGAGTTTGGAGCTGTCTAAAGAAAGCGGTTACGATGCCATAAGTATCATCTTTAGAGGCCATCATTTCCACCCATGTATATCTTGAATAATCATCAACCACCACAAGTGTATAGCGGTTTCCTCCTATACTGGCGGTTGGGACAGGTCCAAATAAATCCATGTGCAGTAGTTGCAAACAGCGGTTCATTGAAGGCGCGGTTTTACTAGGAAATAACTGTTTGGGCTGCTTTCCAAGCTGGCATGCTTTACACTTTTCATCATGATGGTCAGCCACTTTGGGTAGTCCTTTTACTAGACCATCCCTGTGCAGTTTTGCTAGATACTTGAAGTTCAAGTGGCTGAGCCGCTTATGCCATAACCAGCTGCTTTCACTTATATTTTTAGCTACAAAACAGAGGTCAGCAATAGAAACAATATTGCTTAAATCAATTATATAAACATCACTTGTTCTGTTGCCAGTCAGTATAGTGACTCCAGATGAAGCATCTTTGATATAACATCTAGTTGAAGTGAAGATGCAGTTCATTCCTTTGTCACAAAACTGAGATATGGAGAGAAGGTTGTGCTTGAGTCCTTCTACTAGTGACACATTTTCAATAGTCACTTTTCCTCGTTTGATTGCTCCATATCCTACTGTTTCTCCTTTCTTGTTGTTACCAAATACTACTGGGGGACCTTTCATTTGGATGAAACTGCAGAGTAGTTCTGAATCTCCAGTCATGTGTCGTGAGCATCCACTATCCAAATACCAGAGATCCTTCTTCTTCTTAGCGGTTCCAGCCATAAAACATGAAATCTGAAAAATAAACATGAAAGGTATTGGTCCCCCTTATTCCTTGGGTCCTAGGGTTAGCAGCTTTTTGGTACCCACATCTGTTTGACCTTAGGATTTTTACGTCCCTTGGCATTGGGTGTGAATCTTAAAAGACAATGACCAGCACTATGACCAAAATCGGCACAGATAAAACAATGAATTAAGCCGGGTTGTGGTTGCGGTTTTACAAATCCATTACTGACCTTCGGTTTATCGTGTTTTACTGGGTCAGCGGTTTTGGCTTTAACAAAGTTAACCTTCTTGAGTTTCACCTTTCTCTTAGGTGCGGCTTTAGGAAATATAACAGGATATTCCTTAAACCGACTATGAGCGGTTTCATCACTCAATACTTCTTTGGTTGCCTCAACCGCTGTGGATTTCTTTTTCCACTTTGGATTTCTTCCAGTCTGGTTTTTAGGATACTCATAGAAATAATTTTGCTTTTTAATTTCTTGTGTTGAGCCCTTTTTACCAGCATGATTCACCTTAGGAATTTCTTTGGTTTGTTCAGTTGGTTTCACACCACCTTCAGCACATAGACAAGGACACTTACACCCATCATCAGTTTTAAATCCCAATCCACTTTTCTCTTTAGAGAGAATTTGTGAATTAACGATTTGTTCCATGGTGACACCAGACTTAGTCCACACATCGGTCACTTTTTGAAGTTCATCCCTTTGTGCAGTAAGATCATGGATTCGGGTGTTAAGAACCTCGGTTCTGTCCTTAAGATAGCGATTTTCTTCCACAACAGAAGTTATCCCAACAATTTGGAGCTTGAGTTTTTCAATCTCCTCCTTATGGGACTTGCATTCTTTTTGGGAATATTCAAGTTCCGCAGCCATTAATTTATATGCCTTTTTAAGCACAGTGTGTTGTTGACAAATGACATTAGCACGTTCAAGTACCTGGTCATCATGGCTTTGTTCGGTTTGATCCTCAGGAGAGTAGTTTGGTGAAGTAGGAGTTTTGCCTTGTTTAGCTTCAGGAGTTTTTGGTGAAACTGACTTCATTTGATAGAGTGGCAGTGGAAGACTTTCGTCAATTTCAACCTTTTCTTCAAATCCCATTAGGCAAAGATTTGCAACTCCTTCATCTTCATCACTATCATCCGTATCAGAACCCATCCATGTTAATGGTTGTTCTCCTTGTTCAGCAACCATTCCTCTTCTCTTGAAAAACTTTTTGTTGAACGGTTTCTTGGCAGGAGCGGCTTCATAGCGCGGTTTGGGACAACTGGAGGCAAAATGACCTGGTTGTCTGCAGTTGTAACAAACAAGATCATCCCTTTTCTTAGCATCAGCTGCTTTGTTGAATCTGGTTGGAGGGACAAACTTTGCAGGGCCGCCTGACTGAGATTGAGCTCTGTTCTTTCTGAACTTGGTGTAGTTTTTCACATAGAGAGCAAACTCGTCATCATCCATGTCATCAAAGTCAACTTGAGTAGAACTGGATTCTACACTTTGAGAATTTTGAGATGGAGTGTAGGATTGATGAGATTGCTGAGGTTGAGAATAGGGTTGATGATGTTGAGGGTAAGGTTGATGAGGCGGTTGGTAATACTCTGGAGGTGCGGTTTGAGAAATATATCTTGGAATATTTGGATTAAAAGAAGCGGTTTGTAAATGGATATTAGATGCGGTTTGATGATGATCTGGATTGTAAACTGGAGATGTGACATTGTTGAAAGCGGCAAGAGAAAGAGACTTGAATCTGTTTTCGGTTTCATGAGCTTCCTCAAGCTTGAATTCAAATACCCTTAGCATGGCATAAAGATGACGAAGATCAAGAGCTTCCAGATCTTTGTTGTCTTCTATGTTGGTAGTTTTGATCAGCCATTTGCTACCAAGAGATTGCATGAGTCTCATGTTCAGGTCAGTATTGGAATACTTGTGCCCTAGAGAGAAACATACATTGACAATTTCCACGAACCGCTCATAGCATTGGCGAAGAGATTCCTTTGGGTCTTTGACAAAGTAATCAAAGAGCCTTCTCTGTTGGTAGAGGCGGTTCTTCTTGGTGTCGGCATCTCCTTCCAGAAAGTCAATGATGCCATCCCATGTTTCCTTTGCGGTATTGCAATCTAGAACCTTTGAGTGAGTTCTTAGATCAATAGCTGATACAAGCATGGACATGTCTCTTCCATCAAAGTCCACATTCCGTTGATCAGTTTCGGTCCATTCAGCTTCCGGCTTCTTGATTTCCGCGGTTTGTCCAGCAGTACCTGCATCAGGGTTAGCCTTCATCGGGACATAGGGTCCATTAACAATTGCAGTCCATAATCTGCGATCCTCAGATATCATGTGCTTCTTCATCCTATCTTTCCAGAAGATGAAACTATCTTCATTAAGAATAGGTAAGTGATTAGAGTTGGATGTCTGCATCATATGGGAGTTTATGTTTGCCATTGGATCAGCACCCAAGCGGTTAAGCTTGTAAAATAATTTTTGGTGGATACGCTCTGATACCACTTGTTGGTCCCAAAGGGCAACAAGGGTATAGACCCGCTAGAAGGGGGGGGGGTGAATAGCGGTTTAAAATCTTTTTCGGAATACCCTTGAAAATCAACCAAGTACTTATCAGTTTGGTCTATTGCGGTTTAAAGCACTAGAACCGCTCAGATAAAATGCACAGCGGAGTTTTGCGGTTTTGTCCAAACTGAATTATAAAGGGTTGGGCGGTTTAAGTGGTTGAAAAGGAATGATGCAACTAACAGGGCACAACTGAAGTATCACAAAAGTATGCAAATCATTTATCAAGTCATTTCATATGAAAGTAAATAAAGCTCATAAACATAAATGTAAATGACAAGACAGAAAATAAAGATCAAGGACACACAATTTGAAGAGGTTCGTTCTTGAAAGAACTACGTCCTCTACCTAGGTGGTTAGCCTAGGATTTTCTAATAGCTACTAGACTTGTATTGATTTAGAGGAGTTTTTACAAGATTACAAATGAATCCAAACTCTAAATAAACAATCTAACCTAACAATGCTATTATAACAACCTGTGTTTTCGAGGTATATAATCTATAAGAAAATATACTCCGGGTGTGTAGTGTGGAAAGAAATCAAGAGCTCAAAATATCTAAGTGATGGTGAGCAAATGATTACTTTCTGTGCAAGGCTGAGTTGTGATGATTTGAAGGCTTGAAGCTTTAATGAAGAACTCTGGGTTTGCTAAGGAGATGATGAAGATATGAGTATCTGTGTTTTCAATCTTCACAGCAAACTTGAATACTTGGGATATTCTCTTTGAAGCTCAGCAACCTTCAATGTTGAACAATGAAGGCTATTTATAGTGAAGGCATTAGTGACCGTTGGACAATGAGGTGAGTCATTGTATGGCGGTTTAATGCGCTGTCACAATCCCATTGGTTGACCTGTCACTGTCGTCCTTTGCTTTTGCTTTGTGGCAGGAAGTTGATGGATCACTACCTGACATTGTCCTTTTAGTTGTTGAAAAGTGCAACGGTAGCTTTTCAAAAAGCTAGACAAACCGACATTCCCAGAATAACTGAACCATGACTTGAAGTTTAAGGACAAGTCACCAGTCATTCATTTTTATGGTTGAAAAGCGAATGTTTGTCTTCAAGGAGTAAATGACAGCAATAACTTCTTCAATATCTTGGTCGGCGGTTCCACCAGATGCATGTGCGGTTTCATGAATGAACTTGAAATGCGGTTTCATCAAAGACACAAACTGCGGTTTGATGAAGGGCTTAAGGCACCATGCTGGCGGTTTAAAGACGGCGGCTTGAGGGACTCTAAACCGCTAAGAGTAAACCGATCATAACTCAGCCTAACTACTAAAAATCTAGAAATGGACTTGTCTAAAAATTGAAGTAAAACTTCATTACAAGTAAACCTAAAGTCCATAAAAAGACACGTGGAATGGGTCAATCAAATTAGGTGGGTGTACTAACAATGAATCCTAACAATATTATTTAGTCACAGGTTTACGTTTGTTCATTTGTTTTAGGTTGACTAAATTACTTGAATTATTGTTATTTACTTAGTTGTGCGAATCCGCTCATGAATCACGTTAATATCTCTAAATGGCGAAGACACTCTGCTGTGAGAGTGACTAATATGTTTATGATGAATTCAATTGGCAATATAGTCTAAAGAGACAAAGGATATGTATTTTTTAGGATATAACTATTATCCTAATGAAATATTAAGAACTATTATGTCACTAGTCTACGCGTGTTCATCTTTTCAGGTTGACTAAATTAATTGGATTGCTCTTAATCGCTTAGTTTTGTATATGAATTCGCCCATGAATCACGTAAATATCTCTAACGGCAAAGACATTATGTTGTGAGAGTAAGTAACATGTTTGTAATAAAATTAATTGACAACACAGTCTAAAGAGCCAAAGATTAAGTTACCTGAAATTGCTAGCGATTGATCGGTATTTGTTATGGATAAGGAATAGACTAGTTACGGCCAGATAAATAAGAGAGATTATCTTGATTGAGAGTGACTGTCTTCGAATTTAAAGCATGCAGTATCTATTTGTTGATACACCATAGGTCGACTTGAAGTAAGTCGGGGTTCCTTTCACCCGACGAGGCAACTTATCAACTATTGAGCCTACTGAAAGGCACAAGTGAGGACGATATCAGACATGGGTACGTCCGATCATTTCTCAATGTTGATCAGTCTTTTTCGTCTTTTGGAGGGGCTTCATGAGTTTGACCTAGTGATTCATGACTTTGGCTCGTCCCAGTAGGTCTCGTCTATTTATAATGTTTAGAGGTTTATTCACTAATACTAAAGTAGTTATCGAAGGTCCTCAAATGAATTTCGCATATCAAATATTTAGTCGCTGAAGTTTGAGTAGTTTCATTTGTTTTGAGTGTAGTTTAATTGTAGTTAGATGTATATATTTTTAAGTATCTTGTTTTATTTGTTTATTGTGTACTCATTTTGTTATTTTCTGTATATTCTCAGTTTTACTTAATTATAAAGTTATAATTGCACTAATTTTATTTGATTTGTTTTCCCTTAGATTAAACTATGTCACAATTTACGCCTCAGAGGACTCTTTGTCAGGGCTTTGCATCTTCTCATTCATCAAGGAACACAACTACGAATACAGCAGGGAACACAGGAAACAGAGCTGGGAACTCAACTGGGAATAGACCAGGGAACTCAAATGGGAACATGAACATAATTTTTGCACGAAACGGTAACATGGAACAACCTTATCAATCTCCTCAATTTCCTTCTCTGGCACAAAACTCCGTCACCCAGGATAATAGCACACAATTACCCATACCTGAGATTGATGCTGATACCGGGAAAGAAATAGCTGCAGTATCTGAAAGCGGGCTGTAAATCATTTATACAAAAAATAAATCTTGTTATAGTTTTCTATAATTAGTAATTACCTTCTTGTTGCTCATATTTTTTTAATTGCTTCCTTTCATTTTGTTCTTTATAATTATCTATAGCTACTTGTTCAATTCACATGCTCGTGAATTTTGGAAGACGTGAAACAGTTTTCTTTTGATACGGAGCATTTTTATCCACAGTGGTCGAGTGTGCCTGAACAAACCAAGAAACGGTGGTTTGACGAGTTTATGGTAAGAATAAAGTACATTTTCTTAATCTTTAATTTTTTCTTTATAAGTTGAGTTAATATATGTGTGGTATTCTATGTGCTTTGTGAACAGCGCACTTACTCTCACGCTGGGCAAACCAAAGAGCAGGCTTATCAAGCATTTTGTAGCCATGGAACCAAAACATATAGGAACAACATAAACAAAATGAAGACAGACTGGGAGGATAAAAGAAAAATACCTCATTGGATGCCGCCTCTTTGGGAGAAATGGGTGGCACACTGGGCGTCCGCTGAGACCGTGGCAAGATTTGAAATTGCTAAGAACAACCGTTGTGGAGGTGCAGGAGGCGTAGCAAGTGCGACACACAGTGGAGGTTCAATATCATTTGAGCAACATCTACATAAGGAGGTAACTATAGTTGTGATATTTTTCATCATTATGTTTTCTTTGGAACAATTGAAGTTACAAGTTATGCAGTCTGCTTCAGCTTCACCTTCTTGCTTAGTCTCATTTGTTTGATACCTGTTTGCTATTCACATTTTTAAGCCATGAATGAAAAAACAGAGAAAATTGTAAATTATGGATTGTGGTCTTATGAGCAGCTTATTAATCAAAATAACAGGAAATGGACAATGTTAATAAATTGTGCTGAATACTTTTGTTAGTAATGTGAGCTTGTGTGTTACTGTCATTATGTAATTATGTAGCAGGTTACATGTTACTGTTTGCACCCATAATGTGAGAATTTTTAGAACAAACAGTAGTTGCTATCCAGTGACTTGTTAAGAGTTCGAAATATAAGACCCCTACTGATTTGCATATCTCTGTTTGTGTATTTAGAAGCTTAAAAGACCTGGTGGTAACGTCCATGTGCTACAAGAGATGATCAAATACCATGCAAAAAAGTCTCGTGATGGATCTCTACAAAAGGATGCAAATGGAAAGCCAATCTTTGTAAACGCACGACTCAAGAATGCTATTGTAAGTTACTACTATTGTTTTATTCTAATCTCTTTACACATACCTATTTTTATGGATAATCTGACATAGATATTTGTTTTAGGAACAATATACAGTTGATATACAACCTGAGAGTGAGAGTCAGGAAGGAGAAAGAGAAGAAGGAGAGGGTGTCGTAGATCCTACACAAGTTCCATTTGAGGGGGATAAGTGGATTATGTGTACCGGTGTGAAAAAGGGTCGTGTTTTGGGTGTTGGAACAACAAAGACCCTTTTTAGCTGTAACGGGAACTTCATCTTCTAGTGTGTCTAGCAGGCCTGCTTCGTTTCTTAGTTCAGAGGCTCAAAGAATGATTGATGATGCTCGTCGTGTTGCGGAAGAGGCACAACATGCTGAAACAACCGCAAAAAAAAAGGTTTAAAGGAGATGCGGAACAAATTTGAAGTAATGGAGGCACTCGTGAAGTCACTTATCGCTGAACGAAACAGTACATAACTCTTTTCTACGCGGTTCTTAATTTTTTCTTGCTTTTGTTTTTGGGTAAAAGTTTGGTGTTAATGCTTAAACTTGGTTTGGGGATTGGCTGACTTCAATCCAGTTTTTTGTAACTTTTGTTTTTGGATAAAAGTTTGGTGTAAATGCTTGAACTTAGTATTGGGATTGGTTGACCTCAACCCTATTTTTGTAGAACAGTGAAGCTAGCTTATGCTATGAATGGTTTGGTTAAAAGTTGTGTTTAAATTTACATGTGCCTTAACACTTGAAACTTGAGTATGTATTATATATTGAGATTCAATTAGGGATTAAAATAATTTTATGCCCTATTTTTCTAGTTTTTTAGCTAAATAAACCTGTTGCTAAACTAGTAGCCAATCTAGAAACAGATATGTTTGTCTCTAACTTGGAGACGGATAGTCTGTCTCTAAAATTAGAGACTCTCTAGTTTAGAGACGCGTTATTCTGTCTCTAAATTAGAGACGATCTAGATCTGTCTCTAAGTTGGCTACCCACACTATTCTATTTCTAAATTAGAGACGAGCGTATTTGTCTCTAAATCAGCGACAGCAAATTCTGTCTCTAAATATGCAACAGAAGGGCGACAGATAATTTAGCGACCTACGTCTGCCCACGGATTAGCTACAGATGTAATCTGTCGCTGATTTTAATTTAGAGACAGAATACTCATTTTGGCAACAGATTTTGCCGTCTTTAATCATGATTTTCCTTGTAGTGTGTCCCAGAAAGTTAGTCTCTCTTTTTGCATTGTTACTACGAATGAACTTTGAGCAATAATTTTGGTTACTTTTAGTTATTTAATGGAAATTTATAAATTGGTATTGATAGTATATATAATGATGTATCATTGTATAAATTTTCATTAAAATAATTAAAAGTAGCTTAAATCATTAGTCAAAGTTCATTCGTAGCAATAACGAAAAAAAAAAAAGGAATAACTTCTGGGTCAGAAGGAGCATATCACATCAACCCTTATCTCCACATCACAATCTTTCCCAGTACTAGTATTTTTTATTTTTTTTTCTGTCTAAAAAAATTGTGTTTAAAAAATAAAATACAAAAATTAGTGTAACCTTGTGAAGGTAAAATTATTAAGTTAAGTTATATTTATACAAAAATCAAGTATAAACTTTTTCTAAGGTATTTGAGAACGATTGGCCAAAAATTGACAAATTATGCTTTTTTTTAATATTGAGAGGTAGATACTAATTGGAGTAATTGTGGTATTCACAGACACAATTCGCTAACCGCGCAACTAAAAATGAGGCATTTTTAACTTTTAACCAAATTTTGATCAAACGCTATTATGATGCAACAAGCAACAATAGTTTCTTTTCGATGAGGAGTGTAAAATCATACACACATATATACAACCACACCTCACATTTTGGAACCTCTTCGTGAATGCCCCATAATGAAATGTAATCCCCTCAGTCCCGGAATAAATGTCACCGTTTTTCAGACGTTTGTACGAAAGAATTTTGAGCAATAACTTGAGGTTAATGTAATCATTTTAATAAAAATTTAAAAATAGTTATTGATAGTATTTATATTGGTGTATCAATCACAAGTTTTACAATTTTATTAGGATAATTAAATCAACCTAAATTTATTGCTCAAAATTTCTTCGTACTAACGCCTGAAAAACGGCGACATTTATTCCGGAAAAAAAGGTAGTACAATTTGCACAAAGCTAATTTAAATTCGTTGACTTATATTAATATGTATTGGGTTGACTTGATTCATTTGCTTCCTTAACGCAACAAAAGAAAAGTACACCATGACCAAGTAAGCATGCCTCAACCAGCTGGCTTGATAAATTGCTTTATATAAACTTTTTTGGCTATGGATTCAACCAAATAATCTCCAGTTATTATTTTTGATACAACTTTACATTTCAACATTAGTTCCCCCCCCCCCCCCCCCCCCCCCCCCCAGTTGGGTGGGAGAAATTGTAGCGGCTTGAACGTAAATTTTCTTCGTCAAGTTCACAATTCTCTCAACCTGCTTAAATTAAAAAAAAAAAAAAAAAAAAAAAGAGAAAAAGAGAGAGAGAGAGAGAGAGAGAACCTGCTCTAATTAAGACAATAGACATTATTACTATTCTATACAATTGATAAAAACACTTTTTTCAAGCCAAGAACCTGTGCAGTAAGCCTCCAAAGAAGAAGCTTGTTTTGGCCCATCCTTTACCACTTGTTTCAGGTGTTTTTGCAATCGTGGGGTCTTTCTTCACGTTAAGCATCATCGTTTCTCCAATTTCCTTTCGTAGAACTTCAATAGTTTTCATGTCCACTTGATTTCCAGACGCATCTCTTACGTAAAATACATTCATTGCTTGCTCCCCGACTGTTGTTACACCGGCTCTTGACACTGATAGTCCGCTCTCTCTTAGAACTCTAGTTACCTCTGATAGTAATCCAACACGGTCCTTTGCACATAGCTCTAGGCTTAACCCCTGCATTACAGTATACATCTGAACTTATTAACTATAATAACAAGGGTAACGCTTCAAGTTGAATATACTCCCTCCGTCCCAAATTGATAGTCCCGTTTGACTTTTCAAACATTTATAGCTCTTGTTTAATTTGCAAACAGGTGCAAGTTAACCAACACCTTTGGATGAGGAATGCTTTCAGGGCTCATTTGTTGCATGAGAATTTAGAGGTGGTAATCAATATTTTACTCCTATTTAATATGTACTTTTGTTTGGTGTGTATATTACACAGAATCAGAGTTTGGCTATTTGTATCAAATGCCCATTATTCAAGGGTATCTAAATCTCACGATGGGTATTGTATTACTTATCCATTGTCAAGGAAGGGATAAGTTCATACCCAGATATACCAATTCCTATGTGCCAAAGGGCTTATTTGGCATATAGGAACGGGTATCTCGAATGAGCATACCCATTTTGTGGCAATGGATACCACTCATCGTGGGATTTAGTTACCGTTGAATAATGGATATTTGATACCTACTGAAAACCAAAACCCAACCTGTTTATCCGTATTATAGGCACACCGAATGGAAGGATGTATTATTGTATTAAAAAGGAATAAAAGACCCATCGCCACGCCTAAATTTCCATGTACCAAAATGAGCCGCGAGTGCTTTGACATGATTTCCAAGTTAAACACTGTAGGGCACTCATTAGCCTAAGGGTGTTTCTGTTGAATTGGGGATTATTTCAAAATCAAATACTCCCTCCGTCCCAAAATGATAGTCATGTTTGACTTTTCAAACAATTTAAGGTTACATTATAAGTTTTAGAGGCTTAGTGATTTTAAAGCCTTAATTTTGAAAATGAGACTAACTTTTTGCGACAAACGAAATGGAGAAACGGGACAATCATTTTGGGACAGAGGAGTTTTATATAAATTGATTCTTGACTAGTACCATAGGGGCACTCGTTAGCATTGGGAATGTTTCTGATGCATTCGAATGATTACAAGTGTCAAACATTTACATAATTGGAGTCTTAACAAGTGCCATAGGGGCACTCGTCAGCAAAAGACTTCTATCAATAAAAGTTACGAATTTTCCGTACCTCGCTTACTCTTCGCCGAATTGCAGCTTCAAGACATTTCATGACCCTTTCCTTCTCTCCACCAGTGTCCAAAGTGCACCCATCCATGTGACGGATAAAATACTCCTGCCATTTCATTGAGCTTATATTATCTCTGGGATAAAAAAGTTAAGACTGCAAACCGGAAGGACATATTTCTAGAAGTGAAGGCTATTCCCTATATCATCGGCCGGAATTGATCTATAAACCAAGTCAATCCATAAACAAGGATGGACGTGAAAACAGGTCAGCATCTGAAAGTGATAACTAAACTGACTTGATGTGATTATTTGCACAATTTTGTACTAACAGATGCAGAATTAATTCAATGAAATGTGTCGATGGTTTCAACAATAGAAATAGATCAATTTCATGGAAAATATAGGCGCATGTGAAACAGCTCAACTCATATGCATATGGACTGATCATAGTAATAACTCACAAAAGATAAGACATTTTGCCCCTATATCGAACTATCTTCTAACCTGTTATGCCATTAACCATTCCTTGTGAAAATTGTGAAGGTAACAAAACATACCAAGCAAAAAAAAAAAAAAAAAAAAGTTCCAAACTCAAACTTCTTAAATAGGAGCTATGAAACATATTTTCCCAATTCTAAAATATTTGCTACGTTTTTCACAAAAAAGCCCAAAGATTTGGTTCTACATAAAGCTTAGACTTTGGATGAAACAGATAATATGAAGCCACTTCTTCTGTAATGGGAAAAGGAAGGGAAGGAGCACTAAACTCATAGGTGGAGGAGAACATATATATGAATGCTTTTTAAGATTTGGAAGAGCTAATGTATACTGTAAGTAATAAGAATACCCTGAAAGCAAGGGGGATGATTTTCACCATTCAACATGGACATCAAAGCCATCATCTAAAGACGACTTACAAATGATGATCCTTTTAACATGAGGACATTTGTTTCCATTCAACGACGATGTTTGGTAAAAGGGTATTAGGGTAACTCTCATATGATATTAGGCAGCTCATTCTCACGACAAGTGAGTTATAGAATTAGTTCCTATGCTACCTGAAGCCGTTGGTTTTGTCTCAAGTACTAACGACGTGCACGTACCCAATTATCCTCGTGGCCAAGTCCAGGTAGCATGGATCAACTTCTCATACAAAAAGTAATCTTTGACAGTTAATTAAAATTCATGTAAAAGGGATGATTTACATTTTAAAAATACCTGCGAAGCATATGGACCGTCAGATGAGATGGTGGCATGAAAGACAACATACTGCATGTCTGTAAGCGTGCACACAATGTCAAACATAAGTTTCGGCCTGTCCTTGCACTTGACCGTAACGACCGAGTACCCCTTTTCTTCACAGTGTTCAATCATGATTTTTGGCTCAAATGATCGAGAATAATCAGCATCATCTGCCAAAAAATTGCCTTCGTAATCTCGATCAGCAAACAACATTTGGTGGAGTCTACGGTCAATATGAGTGAGACCCACTGAGAAACTAGTATGAGCTACTTTCTCGTCATCTTCACAGCCACGAAGAATGTTCTTGAGCTGCTCCTCCATGGCAGTTAATCGAGTAGGATCATCAACAGCACGGGATGTTGCATCATCATTAACATAAACAACACATGCAATTCGGTTGTTGTGGGTCCAAACTTCAGCAGCAACCACATTAAACCTCAGATTGGTGAGTACAGCAGAGATCTCTGATAAGAGACCAGGGCGGTCCCTCCCTATGAGCTCAATGGCTGTGTGGTCCCCCATAGAGTGCACTCCGACCCTCTTCCCTGACCAAGCCTTCCGCTCACCTGCCATGTAGCCTTTTGGACCTAGAACCTAATATAAAATATAACTTGAGAGAAAACAACAAAAGAAAAACTCATTTTCATACAAATATTGTAGGCCTCAGTTACCCCTCACAAAGGTACTTGTTCTTGCTGTTCAATATATACACTTGTAATCAGTTACCTTCGCCAGGTTTCTGGTTCAAGTACATGAATAACAAACAAACAATGATGACAAGAAAATACATACCTTCTCTATGTAATCAATGGTTGTCTTGTCCAACACTTTATTTCCTTGCTGATCCGTAACATGAAATACTGTTGAAGAGTAAGTTGAAAATAATAACTAGTTTGTTCAGCATTAAGCATGCATCTCTATTTGTTTTTATGTGTCTCCATGTTTGGGCAGGTATTAATGAGAGTGAGCAGCATGTGCAAGTGTATGAATGCGTGTGAGAGAGGAAATATTTGTCCAGTACACAAGCTCTCACTAACTTGCCATGATACCATATAGGTTCATAGAATGTGCAGACTTGCACTAAGAAAACGAAAGACATATCTGCAACTAATATTTGACTTGACATTGAAATATCAAACCAGCATTATCGCTTGTCAATCAATTAGAGGACTAATCAAATACGCCCTCCATCCCCAATAAATATTTCCGCTTTGACCTTTAATTGTCAACTTAATTTAACTTTGAACAAAGATTCACTAAAAGCTACTCTTCCAGACGAAATTTAAAAAGTCACAAATAATTTTCTCAACAGTATTTTCAATGAGTACAATTTTATAACATCTATGATCAGATGATAATCGTTGGGGCGTCCCCTTCACAACAATGGACTTCATAGGCCCGGGTGTATTGGAATGTATTTCATTGACGATTCCATATGATGATTCATATTAGCCAACTTGGGACTAAGGCTTTGTTGTTGTTGTCGTACAGATAATAAATGTATGTTACAAAGTCACTTGATATTCCCTCTGTTCCAAATAAGAGTCCCCTTTGACTGGGCACAATGTTTTAGGTAGAGCGTTTGACAACAACAACAAAGCCTTTGTCCCAAAATAGTTTGGGGTCGGCTAACATGAATCTTCATATGTCAAGCAGAGAGTTTGACTATATTATCAAAAGCATGGGCCAAGGATAAACATGTGAACTTACTTGCATAAAAGGTTGAGCCCACAATGAATGTGAGTGTCCAACAAAGGGTGATGATGTAAAGTTTATATGCCTAAAATAGAATATTTTGGAAGGGGACTCTTTTTTGGGATACCCACAAAAAGGAATAAGGAACTCTTACTTTGGGACCGAGGGAATAATTTCCTAGATTAAATTTCCAATAAGGAACGTGGACTACCTTTTCTGGGAAAAGGGGGTACTAGACTGATACTGAAAGCAAGTACAGCAAAAAATAATTGAACTGCCTAACAAGAACACGCTACATATATAGAGTAATCTGCATAACCCAATAGCCTTAATTATAAACGAAATAAAGTATAGACATACCATCCATGAACCATCCACCATCAGAAGAAATGTAAGCTTTGGTGATGATTAGGTCAAGGTCTGTTAGGATCTGAACAACTTCCAGCAGTATTCCTGGTTTGTTCATACTGTCAACCTAATTATCAAAGACCACAATTTTCATATCATTTTAATAAAAAGAATACAGACAGTATTCACCACAGGAAAGTGCTTATGCCAGTACACCACATAATTGAAGAGTCAAGCTGTTTCACTGGGTTGGTTTTGGTGTTTCCTGAAATGATACCAAAAATGGGTTTGAGTCAAATTTTGGTCCCGAAAATTCTCTTTACACCTGATCTTTGTCATAGCTGCCTAGCTTTTTTTAATCAAAATATCAGGAGAAGGGACAAACATATAGCATCCTTTAATTCTGGCTCAAACATAGAAGGATGCCCCGGGCCTTGGTTAAGTGGAGCTTCAGCATAAATAGAGATCATTTTAGGCATTTTGTTGTCTTCTTCAAATGAGACCACTAGGGGTATCAGAGAAGGGAAAACCTCGTATGGTACAACTAACGCTCATAGACCTGTACAGCAAACTTGCTACACAAATTCAATTTCTGTAAGAAATGAAGCGCAGAATTCTAATGTTTATGCCGTTTCTGGTTATCAAGAGTAGAGAATTGTTGCAACTATACACTATGAGAAATATTTTTAAGTGACCAAGTTGTTTTTCACTTTTTTGCAGAGCTTTTCCTAAAATAGAAAAACAAAAGGGAAGATGCAGTTTCCAAGAAATTTACACCAACCAGTGGTACATAAGAGCCTACTTTCTGAATAGGGGAGCCCATAGACCACTTACGCTTAGTTTTACCAAGGTTGATCATTTATTACCGAGAATTGACCCAAAACAGAGATACTCCCTCATTGTTTACCTACCCTTCTTTCTTCTCAAAGATCCAAACTTTGAAAACCAAAGTTTCTTTGAATGATTTATTTGCCATAACCTTAATTAGCTTAGTCTTTCAAATATAACCCTCTCAGTGGGACATTCAACAATAGAAAATAAGGTTCTTTTGGTGGAACAGGAGAGCGTAGGAAAGAAGATGAGGTTCCCCAGAATTTAAATGGTGAAGAGAATCAAGGAAAATTTTCATTAAAAAAAAATTATCCCTTTCCCTGTAAGTCCTCATCCTTGTAGTCTACAATAATTGTGTTTCTTAAGAAATACTCCCTCCGTCACAGCACAAGTGACACTTATTTCCTTTTCGGTTCGTCCCAGCACAAGTGTCACTGCCCAAAATGGAAATGTTTTAATATATTTATATTCAACCAACCCCACCTTTTAACCCTACTCATTCTCTCTCTTCATTTTCCACCACTCATTTTATTCAACCAATACCACTATTTACCCACTCATTCTCGCTCTTCATTTTCTACCACACACATACTACCTTTTCTTAATCTCCGTGTTCCAAAAGTTGGTGTCACTTGTGCCGGGACGGAGGGAGTATTTGTTAGTCATGCGGAAGTTGGTGACTTGGAACTCTACGGCCCATTCTTTGGATTAAAAGACATAACAAACCAACTTTCAGGAAGTGCTTCCTTTCTGATGAATCACTTAGTTGGACTCTATGTCCTTTGTAATGAATCACTTAGTTGGACTCTTGCAACACGTGACATCAATAGTAATGTTAATCTACAAATGCTTCTGCTCTTCATCAGACCATGATCTACATATTCCATCAAGTGGGTCAAGGGATTACCTTCACTAGAGTACACTCCTTGCAGCTAGTGTTGTCAACAGAAACACTGCAAATAGAAAGACACAGAAAAAAGGTGGCCAGGATCATAACGGACATCACTATTGAAAGAGCTAAAGATTTTAATGTCCAGTCTCTTAGGATGATTTTTTTTTTCAGACTTAGTTTAATTGACTAACCTCAAGTACTAAACCGCAGTCTATAATACTAAGAGCAGAAACAACCAGATAAATATTGTGACAATAAAGTAAACTTTTGGCTACCCACCTTACAAATGTTCTTTTAAAAAATTAATCAAAGTACATTTTGGGTATTACTTTTTAATGTGAGCGCTGAGTTTGGAACAACATAACTCAGTGAGAATGATGAAAGAGTATATGATATGTGTGTGTGTGTGAGAGAGAGAGAGAGAGAGAGCGAGAACTAACCTTGGAGGGTTAATTCTGAGGCTTAAGTTTTCATACTCAGGGTCAAAGTAAGGCGAACCCCCAGCAGCCATGAAAGCAGTGAATGGCGCTCTCTTTGGCTCTGCAACATACATAAGGTTACGATTTTCAGTATCATAGTTCGTCAAAGTTTAATCATCTCTAACAATGAAATGCTCGACACTTCGATAACTTGCACAAGCATGCACTAAAAACTTATAGCGAGGTCTATGATTATTTACACTAATTATGAACAATCACTTCTGCCTAACACATTTATTAACCATTTATAAATGATGGCAAAAGATTGTCACTATGGAAGTCTCAACTCTCAACAGTAAAAAGGAAGCAAAGGGGGAGAGAGAGTGTGTAAGAGCTCCATATGTTTGCCTAGTCCATCTGCTCAACCAGTTGAACACTACAATTGGGGCCAAAACCACAGACCTAATAAGGCCATCTCTCCCGATATTTGATTCAAGTGTCGGAGGTTTAATGAGACCCAAACAACTCTACTAACACTATCTGATTGCTTTGAACTTGTGGCGCTCTACATTCGAGATATTTGGGGATTCAGAATTCCAATTGGTAGAATCAGATAATCCCTCCGTCTCATACTAAGTGTCACACTTTCATTTTTTGGTCCGTACCAATATAAGTGTCATGTTTCTAAATATGGAAATAATCTGAGTGCAAATTCACAATGGTACGGACCGTACGGTCTCTCATGTTGAATTCTAAGAGCTTTTTGGTTGCCATGCGGACTTGACGTCATCCCCACCTTCCTCCAGTATATCACTGGCAGTCCTTAGTGAGTGCGGCACGCACGCTCTTTCTTTTATTCAGAGTAGGCGAGAAAGCATATCGTCTTTTCTTTAGGCTTGCACCAGGCGCTCACCTTTTTTGGCTTCCTATACAGAATGGTAGAGAGGCCGTCTAGGATCATCCTTAGGGAAAGACCAAGAGCTCCTAGGAGTCAATGGAAGTCATAACTGTCTCAATTTGTCCTTTTTCTACAAGGCCTCCCTACGGGGCTGAAGGAGTACAAGGCGCTACGGGGCTGAAGTAGTACAAGGCCTCCCTACTCAATCTACCAAAACGACCGGAAATGTTTCAAAAAAAGTGGACATAGGCCCTGTTCCTGGTCAGAAATATAGTGAAATCACCTTTCCTATTCTTTCGCCAGACCCCGCTACTAAGAAACCAAACAATGTACTAACAAGTAAAGTACACTTATTATGGGAGGGAGTATGATATACCAAACCCCTATCACATTCTCCATCTCGCTTTCTTCCGTCCAAAACGGACATAATATGCCTGGGATTCAATTCAAAATGCGTGACTAGAGGGTTTTAACACAAAGCAGGGGAAACGAAGGGGGGAAGCCATTAAACTAAAATATCTTCAACTAATTAGCCTATCAATCCTATAAATCAAGAAAACATTGGTAAAGGGAGGTCCTAAAACAAGGTAAAAAGAAAAGGACAAAAACTTATCACAAAAGTAAAACGCAACTTTGAAAGAAAGCTACTAATGAATAAAGTGAAGAAAAGGAGACTAACCAAAAAGAGCTTGATCAAGCACAATAACTCACTCTGGTAATTGCAATGTTAAGTTAGCTTGAGTTGAAGCTGATGAAAAAGGAGTAAACCTCATCAAATTGCAAGATAAATACTCCCTCCGACCCAAAATGAACTTCTCATTGGACAATTCAAACTTTTTAAGGATTGGACTATTCAAACTTTTTAAGGATGTGAACACTTGCTTCACTAGTCGTCATGTTTTGTTTATATACACCATTAAGCCTAAATTGTAGAAATGAGAAGAATTTTTTGGGACATTGCAAATGAGAAGATCATTTTGGGACGGAGGGGTATGGATTAAAAAAAACAAATTGAAAAAAAAAAAAAAAAAAGAGAGAGAGAGAGAGAGAGAGAGAAAGTATGGAAAAACTCACAGTGATTTTGTCTCCATATCCATACAAGAGAGAGAAAGAGAGAGGTTGAAGGTGAGTGAATGTGAATTGGGATGTGGGAAGAAGAGCAATTAAAACAGATAAGTGCTCTGTTCTGTGCTATGATCCCCCTCCCACTCTCCCTTTCTCTCTGTAGATAAGATTCTCAAAAACACTGCTCTACTTGATATATATACAGAGAGAGAGAGAGAGAGGGAAGGGGAGGGTTTAAGGGAGCTTGGGTGGACAGGGACGGCCGCATTATTAATCTCCCAGAATCAGAATAAAGCGTTGTTAAACACACTTGTAAGATTTGACATTTGCACAATTTTTGGGGAAACTAGTTTTAGTTTTTACGTAAGTTATAAAAATCCTGTTTTTATAGGGTTTAAGGTTTAGAGTTTAGGGTGTAAGGCTTAGGGTTTGGGGTTTAAGGTTTAAAAACAGGATTTTTTATAATTTATGGAAGAACTAGTTTCCTCCAAAACACACTCTTTAAAAAATACTCCTCCGTCTCATACTTATTGCTACCGAGGAGAGTGCACAAGGATTAAAAAAATAAATTGAAAAAGTAAGTATTGTGAGTAGGTAGGAAAGAGAAAAAAAAAAGGAACATTGCATTGCAGGTAAATAGCAATGTATGGGACGCTCAAAATGAAAAAAAAAAAAAAAATAGCGATAAGTATGGAACGAAGAGAGTACAAGTAATGCATGTGAAAAAGTCATACTCCCTCAGTCCCATTTCAAATTGCAAATACTAGGTTGGCACGGGGATTAAGGGAAAAAGTGAAAAAGGTGATGTGTTGTGAGTGTTGATTGTTGAGTGGGAGAGAGAAAGTGAGTAGAGAATAGTTAGTGGGTTAGTGGATGTGAGTGTGCAAATGGGTTAAAACTTGTCATTTTTGGATTTTGCAATTTTAGTTGGGACACCCTTTTGGCAACTTTTGCAATTTGAAATGGGACGGAGGGAGTATACCCCTAAAGTTATTTGATTTTCAAGGCACTTAAATGTTTATACATGCGATAGGTCACGATCATTTTTTATTTTTTTTTGAGCAATGCTAGGGGCACAAAATAAGGTCACAAAATCTTGCTCACAAGATGAGGTGGCGATATTTTATTGGTTGCATCGATAATGGACCCGCCACACTCTAATTAAAAACACAAATAACATCATTACACCTAAGATTTTATGAGCAAATTTTTGTGACTCTTTTGTGCCCCTAGTATTATTATTTTTTTTTAGCAAAGATAGGTCACTATCATTAATATTAATAAAGGTATATTTAGTACTACCTCTGTCCCAATTTAAGGTTCTTAGTTTTTTGGAAGTTTGTTTGAAGTAACTCTGAGCAATTAATGAAAATTTAAAATTTGTTATTGGTACACCATTATAAATACTATCAATAACATCATGAGGTGGTCTCTTGTGAGAACACCTAGATCCGTCTCATAAAAGAGACGGATCGACCCATGAACCGTGTACAACATTCTCCGCGAAGTATAGGATCCCAACTCATGCTCCGCTCAAAATCTGTCATGTGGCAGCGGCCCATGGCCCAAAATTTTCTTTTTTCCAGTTTTTTTTTTTTTTTTTAGTTTTTTTTTTTTATTGTTTTTTCGTTTGCCAAAAGTAATACTTAGTAAAACTAGATGTAACAACTGTGTTACTTATAAGAGACTTTGACCAATAAATCTCTTAGAAACATAAAAACAACCAATAAAAACAGACATTTTGAAAACTCGTCAAAAAACCCTTCGAATTTTTGCTTGACCAAATTACCCCTTCCCTTACCAGACATCCAGCGCCTAGCAGTTAGCTCGAAATGACGTAGTTAAGAATTGCAGCAGTGTGTTCTTTCATCATTTTGTCTAGCCTATCAAGTCAACTCCATACCCACCAAAGTGCAAACAAATGTCTGTAGTTATCTTCTCCCTCTCTCTCTCTCCTATCCTTTCTCTACATCTCTTTCTCTCTCTCTTCTTTTCTTCCCCTCAAAATTTAAAATGCTACTTCCTTCGTCTCATCTTAAACTTCAAAAAAAAAATAAAAAATTAGGTATCCCATTTTAAACTTTAAAATCCAAAAAAAGAAAGTTATTTATACTTTTTTATTTAGTGGGACCTACATATCATACACACAACAACTATCCACTAACTATTCACTACCTCACTTTTTTCTCTCCTACTCACTTTCTATACTCACATCACTCTACCCCACTATCTATATTTTATAATATAAAGATTCTCATTTTAATTCTTGTGCCCACTTTTTTTTTAAGTTTAAGATGGGACGGAGGTAATATATTTCAAAATTTAGAAATTATAAAAATAATCTGAAATTACTGTTTTAATCGTGTCATCAAAACGAATCAAACAGCTACACTCAACCATAATTCAAATTTTAACAAAAAAAAAACATTTTTCACTTATAAAATTTTGAGAAAATCATTTTCATTTTTCAATTGGTTTCACAGTTTTGTGATTAAATAGTTGTGTCATTTTTATTTTCACTTCTAAAACCATTTCTCAATTGATTTCACATTCATGTGATTTCACAGTTATTTTTAATTTTTCACTTATAAAATCATTTCGCAACTGATTTCAAAGTTGTGTGATTTCACAGTTGTATGATTACACTGTTGTGTGATTACACTGTTGTGTGATTTTTTTAAAAAAATTGAAGTTTAAAACGAGACGGAGGAGTAAGTATTTATGTATAAGTGGGTGGTAAAAGTATACAAACAATTTTTATATCAACTTTTAACTAAATTACTTCCTCACCAACATATATTATGTGGTTCTAAAATTAGGAAATGAATGAATTTGTGCAGGAGGGAGAACATTGGGAGTGACGAAGCCTAAAAGGCAGGACACACTGGAGAGCACGTGGAAGACGATAACAAAAGGCCGTCCAATGCCGTTAACCAGGCGCTTGAAAAAATCTGACACATGGGAGACCCACGACCGCCACCACACTCCCCCTACTTCTCAAATGATTAAATCGGAGACGTTCAACGTCAGTAATCCGCCGCCGTCACTGAGTCGGTCAACCGGGTCAGGGAAGCTGAAGAAGGTTCCTTCACTGAGTCAAGAGGAATTGAATAAAAGGGTAGAAGCTTTCATTAAAAGATTCAATGAGGATATGAGGTTGCAAAGGCAGGAATCTTTGAATCAGTATATGGAGATGATCAACTGTGGGGCACGAATTAGGGAAACGTTTTTTTCAATTTTGCACCCCTTTTTTGTAGGTCAGAGAGTGAGCAGGGCCAGCGATGAGGGAGTGCAAGAGGCTCCATTGCACCGGGCCTCCAAATTCTTAAGGGCCCCTTAATTATGGTTTTGCCTTTTCTGTCTTCAATGTTTTCAGAAAATATTGTTATGTTCCCAAAAGGCCAAAATATGTTTAGCCCCCTAAGTATCCACCCATTTCCACTTTGCACCCTCGCGTTGATTTTGTCCCGAAGTGGCACCTTAAGTATCCCCCGTCCCACTTTTGCACCCTACCACCTAACAGAGTTAGAATTTTAACGAAAATTGATCATGTGCATAGCATGTGAGGGTCATTTTGGTCATTCTCATTTTAAATTAGTATTATTTAATTTATCATTCTCATTAAATTAAACTTTTCTTATTTTAACTTAAATATATAATATTATTAGTATCAAAACAAAATACTAGTATTTATCTAAAGTAATAAATTTATTTTATAGCAAAAAATAAACTGATTCTACTAATTTCACTTACTAAAATATTTTTATTATATTAAGCTTGTACACTTAAAGAAGGTAAAATATCCTAACTAAACAAAAAAAAAATCCTCACCTTTCCAGATTCACCACCTTATATCACCATCTTCATCTTCATCTTCCCCAAACCTTCTTAACCCTTCTCCGACCATTACCCAGACAATCCCACCTTACACCAATTTTCGCTAGTGCTCCTCCCTCTCCCCCCACCCGAAAAACCACACCAGCCCTCCCCCCCCCTTTCAGCTCCTTCGCACGCCCTCTCTCAGCCCCTCCTTCGCCTCCATATGTCTGCCCTGTTTCACCACCCCATGGCCGCCCCTTCTTCACTCCCATTTCGCCCCCTTCTTCCCCAATTCTCCCCTCCCCTTGCTTCTCAGTTCCTATTCCCTCTCAATTGGGCCCTCCTCTCTCTCCTCCGCAACCCGACCCTCCCCACCCATTTTCACATTTCAGATCTTCACTGAGTCTCCTAGATCTGGGTTTTTTGAAATAATGGAAGCTTAATATTTAGATCTTCTGGTTTTTGATTTTGTATTTTGATATTTATGTTGTTGGTTGAGGCCAGATTCGGAGGGAGTTGTCGGAGTTTTGGGTAACTTTGTGGTGATTGTGGTTGTTGACTGATGGTGGTGGTGTTGACTGGTGGTGGTGGTGTTGACTGGTGGTGGCAGTGCGTGTTGACTAGTGGAGTTGGGTGAAGGATAATTAACTATACATTGACAGCCATACCTTTCTCTTTTCAAAGTAGATGACCAAAATGACCCTCACATGCTATGCACATGATCAATTTTCGTTAAAATTCTAACTCCGTTAGGTGGTAGGGTGCAAAAGTTGGACGGGGGATACATAAGGTGCCACTTTGGGACAAAATCCGCGCGAGGGTGCAAAGTGGGAATGAGTGGATACTTAGGGGGGCTAAACATATTTTGGCCTTCCCAAAAAAATACAACTAACCAGGGGCGGATCTTATGACCAAAATGACCCTCACATGCTATGCACATGATCAATTTTCGTTAAAATTCTAACTCCGTTAGGTGGTAGGGTGC
This sequence comes from Campanula takesimana, assembly GCA_026119855.1. Classification (NCBI taxonomy): domain Eukaryota; kingdom Viridiplantae; phylum Streptophyta; class Magnoliopsida; order Asterales; family Campanulaceae; genus Campanula; species Campanula takesimana. The sequence goes on along the minus strand of JAOWBW010000094.1, from coordinate 1,579,557 downwards.
AAAAGTGGGACGGGGGATACATAAGGTGCCACTTTGGGACAAAATCCGCGCGAGGGTGCAAAGTGGGAATGAGTGGTGTTGGTCCCAAAGGGGCAACAAGGGTATGAAAAATGCTAGAGGGGGGGGGGGGGTGAATAGCGTTTTAAAATTCTTTTCAAACCCTTTTGCAAATCAATGGCTTATGCGCACAGTTCTCAAATAAGCTAAGTATAGCGCGCAGTGAAAGTGTGAAATGCACAGCGGAAGTTTAAGCAGCACCTGCGCAGGAAAAAGCTGTGCAAGGATAAAAACGCACGCGCTAAGTTTTGGCTTAAAGAGTTGGATAAAATATTCTAAGGCAATAAGCAATAACAAGCACAGCAGCAACAATAGCAATCTGATAAGATCAAACAAAGCAGTAATTCAGAAATGATTAAGCAGGAAGTAAATAGCGAGAATAAAGAACAAGCTATTTGGAGAGGTTCGATCAATGAAAGATCTACGTTCTCTACCAAGATGGTTAGTCTTGGATTTTCTAATGGAGATCTTATTATATGAGAGAGTTACAAGATACAACAATGAAACACAAACTATCTCAAAGATCTATAATCTATGAAGAACAAATCCTAGACTAAACCGGTGTATCTCAAGAAGTAAGATCTAAATGATCGAAGCTTCGAGAGGTGTGTGTGTGTGTTCAGAAATTTTGGGCTCTATGAATCTATGAGATGAAGAGCACGAAGAATTCTGGTGATTTAAGGCTTAGGATCTGGGCAGGAGTTTGAAGGTATGAAGGTTTGAAGGTTGATCTTGAATCTGTGAATAGTAAGCAGCACTCTTCAGAACTTCAAGGATATTAGTAAGCACAAACTCTAGCAACTTGGAAATGAAGATGAGCTGGCTATTTATAGCAGAGAGCTTAAAACTAGCCGTTGGAGCTCTGAGCAAGGACGATGAGCTGGCACGATATGATTGGTGCGCAGGTGTCCTTTATAGCCGTTGGGGTTCTGATCAAAGTTGATGACCTGGCACAATATGATTGGTGCGCAGGTATATAGAGCCGTTGGAGACTAAGCATGAAGACCAAATTCAAAAGCTTCTTCTAGAAGGTTGACAGCTGTCTTCATTTGAAATATTTCTCTTGAGCGCGTTTCCACCGTTGGATCTGCTAAGTGTGCTTGTTTTGTCGTTTCTGCACACCTTAGCACCCTTAAAAGCGTACATCTTCAAAGCGTTTTCCAAGTTAGGTGATCTGAATGTATCGAAAGCTGAGCAAGATAGAATGCTGCGCAGGAGAGACCTGCGCAGTGGTGTACTGCGCAGAGTAGTCCTGCGCAGGGTCCACAGTCTTGCTTAGATCTTCATTCCAATTCGCTCCGAGCCCTATATTCTAAGCCCATACTATAAAATGGACTAAGCTAAAAATTGAAGTTATAAAACTTCTTACATAGGATCCTAAAGTCCATAAAATACTAATAGGTGATGGTATCAGTCAATTCTAACAAGTAGGAGGGTTAAGAAGTAAGCATACCCAACAATCTCCCCCTAAATGATTGATGCCATTACCTACTATAACAAAGGCAATTCATTGTACTTGATAATAACATGTCCATAAAGATGTGATTGGTAAATCATGCCTCAAGTCAATGCACACACTAGCCAATGTCATAGATTCTAGTCTATCCAAAAGATTAGCTAACGAAAAGGGAAAGACAGAAATATCATTCAGCGCATAGAAATAATATGAGTTTTAGTTTTAAGTATGCTTTTAAACTGAATGTTTAAACATTATGCGTTAAAAATATGAACAGTTAAGATTATGCGCATGGGTTGAAATAATGCAGTCATTGTTCCACAAAAAAGAGTTTGAATTGAACAAGGTTTTGGAAACACATGATGCGATTTTTCTCATTAAAACTTGAAGTGTAAAGAGTTGCAGATTACAAGTTTGAATAAGAAAAACAAAATGCGCACAAAAAGAAATACTTTGCGCAAAAACAAAAAAAATACATAGAACCTAGTATATGTTGATCCGGTGCAAGGCTTCGCGCAGCTCATTCTGCAGACTGTTGAACTTATTCATAAGTTCAATCTTCAGTTCTTGAAATCTTTCTCTGAATGCCACAGCCTCACCGACATAGGTAGCCATTCCTCTGCGCATATCTCTGTTGTCTTCTCGCAGCTCTAGGAAGTTGGCTCTATACTGCACTTGATGTCCCGTCATCTGATTAAAATAAGACTGCTCAGCAGCTTCAATAGTGTTGATGACGGTGGCCTGCGTTGCTTCGAGTCTTTGGTCAGTGTGGAGGCGCTGAGTGTTCACGCTGGCTTGAATATCAAACATGGCTTGATCCATACTAGCGTTGAACCCATCAGCGAAATCAGTCATCGCTTGAGTTATGCACTCCCTGACACTTTCCATATTAAGCGTATTGGCATGTGCAGGGCCACCTTGTTCCAATCTCTCCAACATCATCGCTTCCATCCCTGCAAACCCTTCATGCAACCCATCGGCCAAGCTCTTGCGCAGACGCTTAAGAAGTCCTATAAACCCATCATTGATAGCAGTATAGGTGCAGACGTTTTCAAGCATCCCAGCAATTGACTTCAATGAGTCCAGGACCATTTGGTCTAATGCATCAGGAACGCGCTGCGCAGAGGGGCCTGCGGAGGTACTTGCCTTTGATATATTCTCTCCCTTAATGGAAGCAATCTCTAAACGCTGCGCATCAAGTTGCTCTTGGATAGCTGTCTGCGCAGTAATGAGCTGAGTCATTTGGGACTGCACAGCAACCTGGTTTACTTGAATAGTATTGAGAGCCTGGAGAATTTGGCGCAGATCAGCAGAGGAAGATAGAGAGGAAGTAGATACTGTAGGGACGGAAGGAATAGCTTGAGCTGGAGGAGGAACTTTGGGAGGAGAGTACGTTGGAGAAGGTTGTTTGGGAGAGAGATGAATAGGATCAACAGCAGGAGACCTATGCGTAGATGAGTGCGTGCTTCTGCTATCTGTATCAGTTGTGCGCACATCTCCTTCCTTTTCACCTTCAGGAGGATTAACAGGAGCTTGCTGCGCAGCATCATCGGCCTGCGCAGACTTGGTAACTTCATCCGCATCCTCATCTTCTAAGTTCAAATCATCATGGAGAACAGAGGTGCCAGGTTGAGTATTTCCAATCGGAATATTGAGGCGTTGAAAGGCACTTGATGATGGTTCAGGACAAGGAGGAGCCGCAGCTTTTGGCTGTCCTTTCGCAGTGCTGCGCACAACTTGTTTCTTACGCGGAGTTCGAGGAGGATCATCCTTAGCAGGTGCAGCAGCAGCAGTCTTGGCAGGCGTACCGGAGACGGGAAAAGCTTCATCCATCCAATCATCACTATCTCCGGTACCCTGAGCAGGAGGGGCTTCAGCAGCCTTTGGATCTCGCTCCCCCTACGCGGTATCATCCGCAGCATCAGCAGCAGTCTCATCCATTCGAGACTCGCTGTCTTCTTCAACCATAGCTGCCGCAGGAGGAAGTCTGGTAAATGCAGACTTTTTCTTGGCTTTAGCAGGAGAGGAAGCAGGCGCAGGAGGATCTTTGTGCTTCTTTGAAGGCTTGGGAGCAGGGGGCGGTAAATCAGATCCAATTTTAATGCCAGCAGTTGATCTGACATTTGGGATTTCCTTCACCTTTTCTGGCGCAGGATCTGCGATACCTTTGCCTTTGTGCTTTGCCTGCGCAGCAGCAGTTTCAGGTTCAATAGGCGCAGTGGCCTTCGAAGGCTGCGCGGCAGTGTTCTTTGCTTTGGGTTGTGGGGCTTCATCATCATCATCACTATCAACCCAATTTTCCTTGTCTGGGCTGGTGTCCTTGTTCCAGATCTTGCGATAATCACTGCGACCAATTTCATTGCGGAGAGAGTAGAGGTGAGAGATGGAATATGTCTTGGTGCACGGATCTTTGAGATCAGGACGCTTCTGCACGAAGGTGCGCAACTCAGAGACGTTCATCAGAAACTTTGATAGTAGCCTACAGTGAGTTCTGTACTTGGCTACTTTCTTGTCCATGCGCTTGTCAGAGCTCTCCGATGCATCCCATAGCTCGTCAAAAAGAACAGAGGACCAGTCTAGAGCATCGCCATTATAAACCGCAGCACAATAAGCCCACTGCTTGGAAATGAACTTGCCCTTATTTCCATTTTTGCAGTTTACGGAGTCGCCAATAATGGTGCACAGGTGATACATCACCTTACCAAATTCCTTGCGATCATGAACGCTCCATTTCTTTGCTAAAGAGGCTTCCCCAACCAGTTTCTCCGCAAGCTTGTTTTGTTTAGCTTCAGAATAGGCTTCTGGCGCATCATCAACATTAAATCCACAAAGCTTTTTATGTGATGCAGGAACAATGCACACTGAATAATTCCGAACGACTGAGCGGATAACATCAATCTTCTCTCGAGTCTGCTTGTGCGTCATGGTGACTCTTTCTGCATTTTCAAAGAACTCGTCTACAAGAGAGGGGACATAGAAGTCCTGAGCCAGAGTAAAGAGAGGTAAGATGCCGGAAGAATCCATAAGATGAACAATCCTGCGTCCGACAGCATCTTTGTGTAGCGCAGCAAGATCTAGTTCCCAGCCTTGTAGGAAATAGAAAGAATTCTGCGCAAAATAAGAAATAGTTTAGACAAGAATTACGCATGGAGCGAAGCGCATGCGCAGATACAAGTATGCGCAGCATCATCATAGGGAACGAATGTAAAAGATATGCGCAAAAACGCAAACACTAAGAAATATTAGGCGACCCAAATCAAGAAAAAATGAGAACTTGATGAACACGGAATAATAAAATATGAACACGAAGAACACCAAGAACACTAAAAATCAAAGTTTGACCAAAGAGGACAAAAAGCATATCGAAATAACCGCATTTCAGAGACGAAAAACAACTAAGAAAACAAGATTTCCAAAAACAAAACATTTAGCCCAGAAAGCGAGAATAACTGTTCGTCAGCCTCAGAGGTTTTCGAACGAAAATTTTTGCAGAAAACATATGAAAACAGTACTGATCGTGAAATAAAGTACATACAAAGGTAGATCAGAGAGAGACGAACTCAAAACAACAGACGATTTTAAAAATGATTAACAAATAAGAGCAAAATCGAAAAAGGGAGTTTTTAAGAGCTCGAGACTTAATAATGGCGAATAAACAGAAAATGAGTTTAAGGTTCAGAAATTGTTACCATGTCATCAATAGTTTTAGCTTCTGGAGGAGGAACCTCTTCAACAGGTTCATGGACCTCACCAACTACTTTAGCTTTTGATTTTCGGGGAGCCATTTTAAATGAAACTAGGGTTTTTGAAAAGGGAAGAGAGAGAAGAGTTTTGCAGAGATTTGAGAGAAAAGTCAGGGAAAGAAGAAAAGGAAATGATTGGGAGGTGGAGAGTAGGTTGCAGAGGAGGACAAGGATGAATTTGTGAAAGATAGAGAGAGCAGGAAAGAGAGAAAAGGAGAAGAGTCAAAAGGATTTATACAGAAAAAGGGAAAAGGCGCATGATGTCAGCGAAGCGGTTTGGTAAAAGACGGCGAATTTGGTGAAAAACGCAGAGGCGCACGATAGCAAAGCGACGTGACCGAATAGGGAACGCGCGTGCCCAGACCTGACGCGCGCGTGTGTGAGTAGGACTAGGCAGGTCACAGTCATATCAACTCCCTCATAAATGTTGATCAGGAATTCTGACAGGCGCTATCATTAATGGCCGTTTGCATTTAATGATAATGGGACATGCGCAGGGGCAAAAGCGTAATTTCCCAAGAAATTTCAAAAATAAGGCGAGGGAAAATTTTAATTGCACAAGTACCCTTGTGAACTAAGCGTTGACTTTTCAGTCAGGGACCTAAGTGCAATTTCTAATAAATTGAAGACTTACCTGCGATCCACGAAGTGTGCGCATGTTAAAATCATGCGCAGAGCTTTGAATAGCGCAGTAGATTCTTAAAACAAAATAACATTAATGTCATGCGCAAATGAAGTACTGCGCAGGGGTTGCGCAGAAGCATGGATCATGACCTATGATGAACTTTTTATCAAGCAAACACAAGATTATTAGTATTAACAAATCATATGGACAGATTAGCTAAGTTCAATCATACCCATTTCTCCTCTCAAGAATACAAATCTCTTTGCGCCAAGAGCTTTTGTAAGAATATCAGCAATTTGATTATCTGTGCCCACGTGCTCTAAATGAATGTTTCCTTTTTCCACGTGGTCCTTGAGAAAGTGATATTTGATGTCGATGTGCTTTGTCTTTGAATGCATGACAGGATTGTTGGAGACAGCTATGGTGGAAATATTATCGCAGAATATTGGGCAGTTTGCTTCATGAATTCCATAGTCCACCAATTGTTGCTTCATCCATAGGATTTGGCAGCAGTAGCTTCCAGCAACAATGTATTCAGCTTCTGTAGTGAAGATGGACACAACATCTTATTTCTTGCTCGCCCACGCAACAAGTCGATTTCCAAGGAAATGACAAGTTTCACTTGTGCTCTTCCTGTCAATAGTGCATGCTGCGTAGTCTGCGTCTGAATAACCTAGCAAATCGAAATTCAAATCTTTGGTGTACCAAAGTCCAAGGTTAACAGTTCTAGAAAGATAACGAACAATGCGTTTAACAGCAGTTAGGTGCGCTTCTCTAGGGTCCGCTTGATAGCGCGCACAGACACAAACACTAAACATAATATCTGGCCTACTAGCAGTAAGATAAAGGAGAGAGCCAATCATACCTCGATATAAAGTTTGATCCACTTTCTTACCTTTTAAGTCTTTGTCAAGTTTGTTGCCCGTGGCCATTGGAGTGTCGTATGCTTTAGCATTCTCAAGTCCAAATTTCTTGATTAGGTCTCTTGTGTACTTGGCTTGATTGATGAAGATGCCATCATTCAATTGCTTGATTTGAAGCCTGATGAAGAATGTGAGTTCTCCCATCATGCTCATCTCAAACTTGCTTTTCATGAGCTTCTCAAAGCGCTTACAAAGTAACTCATTAGTAGAACCAAATATAATATCATCGACATAAATTTGAACAAGTAAAGAATGATCATTATACTTAGCAATAAAAAGATTTGTATCGATTTTACCGCGCTTGAAGCCTTTCTCTAGTAGGAATTTTGATAACGTATCGTACCATGCTCTTGGAGCTTGCTTAAGTCCATACAAAGCTTTTTGAAGCTTGAAGACGTGATTTGGAAATCTGCTATCTTCAAATCCAGGTGGTTGAGCAACGTAGACCGTCTCTTGGAGTTCACCGTTGAGAAATGCGCTCTTCACATCCATTTGATAAAGCTTGAATTTCTTGTGAGAGGCATAAGCTAAGAAAATTCTTATAGCTTCAAGTCTTGCTACAGGCGTAAATGTTTCATCGTAGTCGATTCCTTCCTCTTGCCTATAGCCTTGCGCAACCAACCTTGCTTTGTTTCTTGTGATGCTTCCATTCTCATCCATCTTGTTTCTGAATACCCATTTTGTACCAATAACTCCTTGGTCATTAGGTCTGGGTACTAAGGTCCAAACCTTGCAGCGCTCAAATTGGTTAAGCTCTTCTTGCATAGCAGTAACCCAGCTTGAATCTTGGAGCGCTTCGTCAATCTTCTTTGGTTCGATTTGAGAGATAAAGGAGTGATATTCATCATCAAAGTTTGATGCTCTCCTAGTACGAACCCCTACATTGAGATCACCAATGATGTTTGAAGTTGGATGATCTCTAACTTCACGAACCTCGGGAGGTAAGTTAAGTTGAGTGGTAGGAATACGAAGATCTTCAATGGGTACTTCATTTGTTCCAGCATCAAGGTCATCAAAAGTGATTTGCTGAAGTGGAGAAACATCATGCGCAGGAGGAGGAGTTTGCGCATCAGGAGTTGTGACTTCTGGCGCAGCATCTGGTGTATGTGCATGAGATGGACTTGCTTGATTCTGATTTTGATAATCATTCTGCGCAGGTGCAGTTTGAAGCTGCGTACCTTCATCTGCTTTGGCGTCGAATTTACCTCTATGATCTTTGCCATTGTAGAGGATATAGCATTTGCAGCCAAAAATCTTAAAGAAAGCAATGTTGGGCGCTCTTCCTCTCCATAGCTCATATGGAGTTTTGTTGTAGGCTTTGTTGATGAGGGATCTATTATGAGTAAAGCAAGCAGTGTTGACAGCTTCACCCCAGAAATACTTTGGAAGCTTAGCTTCTGCTATCATTGTTTTTCCAGCCTCAATCAACGTGCGATTCTTTCTTTCCACAACGCCATTTTGTTGAGGAACTCCAGCAGCAGAGAAATTGTGATCAATTCCATGGTCATCGCAGTATTGAGCAACACCGTTATTCTTGAATTCAGTTCCATTGTCTGATCTCACGCTCACGATGTCGTATTCTTTTTGAGTTTGGAGCTTTCGAAATAGCGCAGTCAAGATATCATAGCAGTCATCTTTGGATATCATCATTTCGACCCATGTGTATCTTGAGTAGTCATCCACCACGACTAAAGTATATTTGTTTCCTCCAATGCTCGCAGTGGTGACCGGTCCAAACAAGTCCATGTGAAGCAGTTGTAAACATTTGGAAGTTGAGGAGGCAATCTTGCTGGAGAAAGACTGCTTAGGTTGTTTACCGAGCTGGCATGCTGTGCATTTTCTGTCATGATGGTCAGCTACTTTGGGAAGTCCTTTGACAAGATTTTCCCTTCCTAGCTTAGCCAAATACTTGAAGTTCAAATGACTTAAGCGCTTATCCCATAGCCAGCTGCTTTCACTTACATTCTTTGCTACAAAATAGAGATTAGTGATAGAATCTATAGCAGTAAGATCAATAATGTAAACATTAGTCTTACGAGTCCCTGTGAGCAAAGTTAGTCTGGATATGCCATCTTTGATGTAGCAGTGCGTTGCAGTGAAGTGGCATTCCAAACCTTTATCGCAGAATTGTGATATGGAGAGCAGGTTGTGCTTGAGACCTTCAACGAGCGCAACTTTCTCAATGCATACTTTATCTTTTCTGATTCTTCCATATCCAACTATGTGCCCTTTGTTGTTATCTCCAAAAGTTACAGAGGGACCTCTTCCTTCATGCATATCTTCAAGAGCGGTGATATCTCCAGTCATGTGTCTAGAGCATCCTCTGTCGAGATACCATATATGCGCTTTAGCTTGTTAAGAGTGCGCAGTGAAGCAGGAGACCTGAAAGATAGACATTAAGAACGCAGGTCCCCTTTATTCTTGGTTCCTAGAGTTAGCAACTTTTGACAACCCACTCCTGTCTGACCTTAGGATTTTTACGTCCCTTGGCATTAGGAGCAAATCGCAAAAGGCATTCTGCAGCCTTGTGACCTAAACCATCACACACAACACAATGATGAAAGCCACTTATAGATTGGGTTTTTACAAACTCTTTACTTTTCTTGGCGCAGCATTCTTTACTGGAGCAGATGAACTTGCTTTGACAAATATCATTTTCTGAGGTTTGGGTGCGCTTTTCTTAAGAATGCGCATCTAGCGTTGGGGTGCATGGCTTTCATGCGCATGACCCTTTTGCGCAGATTTGACATTTGAAGTTGAGGCGCAACCATAGTCAGAATATGAGTTGTCATGCACAGGTTCAACTTTAGCCTTACCCTTGGCTTTTCCAGTTTGCTTCTTTGGGTAGACATAATGGAAATTTTGTTTCTGGACTTTCTCCTGTCCTTTACCCATTGAAGCAGAATGCTTTGCTTTAGGAATTTCAATAGTTTGCTGTGGTGTAAATTCCTTTTCTTTTTCAGAGCAAACTGCGCATTTAAAGTTATCACTAGTTGAGAACCCCAAGCCTTCCTTGTCTCCACTAGCTTTTTGGGATTCTAGAATTTGGTCCATAGTGACACGAGATTTGGTCCACTCATCAGTGATCTTTGTGAGATCAGCTACTTGAGCAGCCAATTCTTCATTTCTTACTTTAAATAGCTCATTTTGATCTGTGAGAAAACGGTTCTTTTCAGTAAGAGGAGTCATGCTCTTAATCTGCTCCTTAAGGAGGGTGATCTCAGATTTTAAAAGACTTTTCTCCGTCTTAAGCTGTGAAATTTCTCCAATTGATAAGTCCACTGCTTCTTTCATAGAATTAAATTTCTTGATTACCTTTTCAGCTTGCTGAAAAATAGACTCGCGCTCAGCAGCAGAGTCATTCTTTTCTATTACAATTTCAGCAGGAATTTCAAGAGATTCTTTGCGTGGAGGCGCAGCTACAAATTTCTTTGATAGGTCTGCTCTGGCAAACAAATACTTGCCATTCTGTCTGGTTGGAGTCAGATGTCCCAATTCCACCAGTTCTGTGATGGTGGGACCTTTCTTCTGAGTTGTCCTTGGCGCAGCCTTTGTGTCCGCATCGGGATCATTGTCTGAATCGCTATCAGCATCAGCATTGGCCATCAAGCAGAGCAGTCCATCCTCAGAGTCATCATCATCACTGTCTTCAGTGTCAGTCTCTATCCAAGTCTTCAGTTCCTTTTCTGCGCAGTCTTCTTCAGCAATCATTCCGCGCTGCCTTGATGATCTCTGTGCATTATTCCTCTTCATGTACTCATATTTTGGAGTGGGACATTTTGAAGCAAAATGACCGGGTTTTCTGCAATTGTAGCAGACTAACTCTTCATCAGTCTTTGAGTCTCTGCCACGAGAGAATTTAGCAGGTGGTTTGCTCGAGGATCCAGGTTTAGAGAATTTCCTGAATTTTTGGAATCGCTTAACGAACATAGCGAAATCATCATCATCCATTTCAAGTAGGGAGGAAGTAGAGACTTTGTCTGAGGATTGAGCAGGCGCAGGTTCCTTTTGCGCAACATAAGAAACAAGTTTTCCTTTGACTTCAGTTTTGTCGATTCGATCAAGCTTTAGCTCATACACTTTTAAGTTAGCGTATAAGCTGCGCAGAGGCCAAGTATCTAGAAATCCAGAATCTTCCAGATGACTTGCCTTGTGCACATATCTGGAACCTAGCGCATCTAAGAATTGAGAATTTACTTCTTTATTAGTGAAAGTAGTTCCAAGAGATTTACAAGAGTTTACAACAGCACAGAAGCGATCATATGTTTGTCTCAAGGTTTCACCATCTTTTCTCATGAAGCAGTTGAATTTTCTTTGCACCACAAATCTTTTATTTTCCTTGCTTACTTTGTCTCCATTCACATATCCTTCAATATCATCCCATAGTTCCTTTGCAGTTCCACCGCTCACAATTTGATTGTGCGTGGAAAGGTCTAGAGTGCTAAGAATGATGTTTCTTGCTCTTCCATCATAGCCAACCCATTTCTTTTCTTCATCAGTCCATTCCTCCTTGTTCTTCTTGATGGTAGGATTCTCCTTATTTGTAGCAGCATCAGGATTAGCCTTCATTGGAATGTAGGGTCCTTCAAGAACGATGTCGTGGAGGATCTCGTCAATAGAAGAAAAATGAGTGAGCATGCAGTGCTTCCAGATTTCGAAGTGGTCTTCATTCAGCACTGGGACATGTGAATAGTTAGCCACTGCCCAAGATTTTGAAGCCATCTTGAATCGGCACCCAAGCTGTTAAGCTTGAAAAACAAAACAAGTTTTATGAAGGTGTTTGCTCTGATACCACTTGTTGGTCCCAAAGGGGCAACAAGGGTATGAAAAATGCTAGAGGGGGGGGGGTGAATAGCGTTTTAAAATTCTTTTCAAACCCTTTTGCAAATCAATGGCTTATGCGCACAGTTCTCAAATAAGCTAAGTATAGCGCGCAGTGAGAGTGTGAAATGCACAGCGGAAGTTTAAGCAACACCTGCGCAGGAAAAAGCTGCGCAAGGATAAAAACGCACGCGCTAAGTTTTGGCTTAAAGAGTTGGATAAAATATTCTAAGGCAATAAGCAATAACAAGCACAGCAGCAACAATAGCAATCTGATAAGATCAAACAAAACAGTAATTCAGAAATGATTAAGCAGGAAGTAAATAGCGAGAATAAAGAACAAGCTATTTGGAGAGGTTCGATCAATGAAAGATCTACGTCCTCTACCAAGATGGTTAGTCTTGGATTTTCTAATGGAGATCTTATTATATGAGAGAGTTACAAGATACAACAATGAAACACAAACTATCTCAAAGATCTATAATCTATGAAGAACAAATCCTAGACTAAACCGGTGTATCTCAAGAAGTAAGATCTAAATGATCGAAGCTTCGAGAGGTGTGTGTGTGTGTTCAGAAATTTTGGGCTCTATGAATCTATGAGATGAAGAGCACGAAGAATTCTGGTGATTTTGAAGGTATGAAGGTTTGAAGGTTGATCTTGAATCTGTGAATAGTAAGCAGCAATCTTCAGAACTTCAAGGATATTAGTAAGCACAAACTCTAGCAACTTGGAAATGAAGATGAGCTGGCTATTTATAGCAGAGAGCTTAAAACTAGCCGTTGGAGCTCTGAGCAAGGACGATGAGCTGGCACGATATGATTGGTGCGCAGGTGTCCTTTATAGCCGTTGGGGTTCTGATCAAAGTTGATGACCTGGCACAATATGATTGGTGCGCAGGTATATAGAGCCGTTGGAGACTAAGCATGAAGACCAAATTCAAAAGCTTCTTCTAGAAGGTTGACAGCTGTCTTCATTTGAATTATTTCTCTTGAGCGCGTATCCACCGTTGGATCTGCTAAGTGTGTTTGTTTTGTCGTTTCTGCACACCTTAGAACCCTTAAAAGCGTACATCTTCAAAGCGTTTTCCAAGTTAGGTGATCTGAATGTATCGAAAGCTGAGCAAGATAGAATGCTGCGCAGGAGAGACCTGCGCAGTGGTGTACTGCGCAGAGTAGTCCTGCGCAGGGTCCACAGTCTTGCTTAGATTTTCATTCCAATTCGCTCCGAGCCCTATATTCTAAGCCCATACTATAAAATGGACTAAGCTAAAAATTGAAGTTATAAAACTTCTTACATAGGATCCTAAAGTCCATAAAATACTAATAGGTGATGGTATCAGTCAATTCTAACAAGTAGGAGGGTTAAGAAGTAAGCATACCCAACAAGTGGATACTTAGGGGGGCTAAACATATTTTGGCCTTCCCAAAAAAATACAACTAACCAGGGGCGGATCTTGCATGCTAGTAGGGGATACACGTGCACCCGGTAAACCCAATTTTTTAATTAATTTTTTTACTAAGTGCACCCCCCCCCCCAAAAAAAATTAATTAGAGTGGTAATTTAACTAGAAGGGATGTGAGCTTAGTAGAAGGAAAAGTTAACAAATCAACGCATAAGTTTACGGGAAACGAAGCGGAGCCACACAAAAAAAAAAAAACTTACTGACCTTCTTTCAGGGGGAAAAAAAACCTTACCGACATTGCTTCGTGGACGAGAGAAAGAAAGAGCCGATGAGGCGATGACTGCAGATCCGCCGCCTGTCGATCTTCATCACCAAGCTTCTTAATCCTTTGCACAATTACTCTCTTCACTCTTGTAAGCACCCTCAAGTCTCTCATCTATTTTCTCTCTCCGAATTGAAGTAAATTGACATCTAGCCATCTAGGGTTTGAATATAATTTTGGGGCTTTGATATTTCTTTTCAAATTTTGAGTGATTTCAATATAATTGTTGATTAAATATTTAAATTTATATATATATATATATATATATATATATATATATATATATATATATATATATATATATTTGTGTGTGTGTGTGTGTGTGTTTGAATGGTTCCTGGATGTTATCAAGAACGAGTTACGAAATAAAATTTGTGATCAATTTATGAATGATTGTCTTTTGTGTTTCATTGAAAACGATTTGCTTAAGAAAGTTAATGAGGAGGATGTTATTAAACGTTTTCAAGGTATGAAAACGCGTAAGGGACAAATTTAATTTGTTAGTTGTATTGTTTTCTTTTATGAGACAATTGTTTTGAACTTATGTACTTAATTATGTACTTGAATATAATTGCGTTTTGAATTTTTTTGGTATGAAGTTATTTAGTGTAAATTGTGCACCCGGTGTTTGGAAATCCTAGATCCGCCACTGCAACTAACCCCTTATCTAAATTTTCATTTTATATGTTCATTGGTATCTATCATAGTTCTAAAATGAATAATTTATATTATTATTATTATTATTATATTTACTCCATTTGATTTGTCATTGAATAAATAAATATATATATATATATATATATATATATATATATATATATATATATATATAGAGAGAGAGAGAGAGAGAAAGAGAGAGAGAGAGAGATACATATTATGAGTAGGTCTTATATAATTATGGGCCTAATAATTATATTTAACACAGGGCCCGTATATTCATTGAGACGGGCCTGAGAGTGAGTGGTGGGTGGAGAATCGTTCAAAGGGTAAACAATTTGGGGAGCAGAGGGGCGAAGAGGCGCGTCACATGTGTGTGGGAAGGTGAGTGTAGTTTAGCCATTTATAATTATAGTAAGGACTCTATGGAGTTTTGATTTCAACCCAGGGACCCTATCATAGAATATGAAAATGTCTGTTTTTATTGGCAAAATCCACCTTCTATTAGGGACTTATTGGTAAAAATCCCTACTTATAAAGCAACATTGTTTATAAGTAAACGTAACACCAGTTTACAAAAAAAAAATAGCTCATTTACTCATCTTTCAACTGTAATACTAACTATAAATACGTGTAACACTAACAATAACTAAATGTAATTATCGTTATACTGAAATGTAATAGTGTTTTTCCAGATTTTTTTTTGAGTATTTTGATTATTATTTTTTTTGAAAAAAATAACATTTGAAAAATAACAAATTATATACATGAATGTAATTACTTGTACAAGTATTGTAACGCTTTTGTAGATGAAATTGTAACATATTTCTATAGATAATGTAATACTTTTACATGTATCATGATAAATTGAACTCATTGTAACTTAATTTGAAAACATATGGATATACTATTATACAAGTAAACATAACTGTTTTACAATATTATTATACAAGTAAAATGTAACATTCATTTATAAAAAAATTACTTTCTTATTTTTACAATGTTACTAACACAAGTGTTTTTAATTCTAAAGTGTAAAGGGTTGAATTATTACTTTTCTATACATATGTGTTACAATTTAAACACTGTTGCATATAAGTAACACGTTCGTTACATTTTAGTTATAATAAGTATTACTTTTGGAAAATGAAGAAAACGTAAAAAAAAACACTGTTACTTTTCTGTATATCTATGTATTACTTTTATGTATACAAACTGTTACATATAAGTAACACGTTTGTTACATTTAGTTCTAGCAACTAATACTTTTGGCAAACCGAAAAAACACCAAAATAAATAAATATAAAAACTAAAAAAAAAAAAAAACTATTCTTTTTTTCCCGCGGGTCATGTGTCCGGATCTTGGGTCAAAAATGACTTGTCTCTACTATGAAACGGGTCATAGTGTTCTCATACAAGTTTTTGTCTAACATCTTTTAGATTTTCATTACGATAATTGGAGTAACCAATAATTATTGCTTAAAATGCCTTCAGACAAACATCAAAAGAACTAAAAACCTTAAACGGGACGGGGGGAGTATAAAACAACAAAAAGCCTTGAAATTGATAAAACGTTATTTTAATACAAAAATTAACTCGCAAACGACATGTATTTTAAGACAGATAGAGTATTTAATAAAGTGCTACTATTCACACTCGCAAAACTGTTATAACTGCTGAATCATTTTCCACTAACGAACTTATAAGAAATTGATGGGGGCACATGACTCTTAAGGTGAAACGAAGGGTACATCAATACTTTTAAAAATGGCAACCTTTCTCTCCTTAATTTTATTGGTGGCACTGGCATCTCACAAAACAAATACAATTATGTTGCATCTCACTATCTAAAGATACAACTGATCACTATCTAAAGAGACAACCTCCAATAATTGAAGTTGTTACACATTGTTATATACTCTCATCCCTTCCCATTATTTTTTACAAATTTCTTTATATTTGGAAAAATAAATATTTATAAGTGGATAAAAAAAATTACGAATATTCAATTGTATAAAAGGTAAAAAAAAAAAAAAAAAAAAAAAAAAATCAAATTGTGTAAAATGTAAAAAATTTCAAAATACACCCAAAATGAAATTTGAACAAAGGACAAACCTAATAGGTGAATAGTGCTTCTTTGAATTTGTTAATTCTAGGTGGTCCATTTTCTATTTTCTGTACCAAACAAATCTAAATTAGTTCTCCATATGTCTCTCTAAACATGGATAAGCATATTTGATTTGATTAAAGATCAAGTAAACTAAAAAATGTAGTACTCTTTCTGTTCCATTTATATTTTCCCCGTATGAAATTTTTGTCAGCACAAGTAAATTTTAACTAAAAATGTATATTAATGTCAATCTCATCATCTTGATGAATTATAAAAAGTGCAGTTTATAAATCATTTAATAATTTATCATCAACTCTTTTTAAAATTTTAGTAGGATGATTAGATTGACTTTAATGTTTGATCAAAATTCACTTGTATTGACTGAAAAATTTAAACGATAATATAATATGTAAACTAAAAAATGTAGTACTCTTTTTGTTCCATTTATATTTTCCCCAGATTTTATTTTTAGCAAATTAGGGCCTGAATTGACATTTTTTGCCCAAGTTAGGGATTTTTAACGATTTCCATCCAAAAAATCCGTTAAGTTAACATGTATGTTGTCCATGACTTTGAATGAGAGGTTTTCTGTCATTTCACGTTAGGGCTAGTTCTATAAAGCGCGAAAATGTCCTCGTATGGTCAAATTTAACGTGAATTGACTATAAAAATTCATATGCAACTCACGTGTTAACTTAACAGAATTTGTTGAAAACCTCTTTAACTTTTCTGCAATTTCATTGTAATGAAGCCCCATCCATCCTTAATCGATATCTAACCAAGCCTTGAACGCAAAATGATAAAAAAAAAAAAAAAAAAAAAATCGTCAAAAAGCCCTTATTTGAGCAAAAAACGTTAATTCAGGCCCTAATTCGCTAAAAATAAAAAGTCAGACCCTATTTGGGCACCTCATATGAAATGTTAGGCCCTAATTTGTAATTAACCCTAATATAAATGGGAGGAGGGAGTATTACCATAGCACATGGCTACATACACTTTAGCCATCATTCTTTATTTTCATCAATCTTAGAACTGCATTAAAACTATCGGCTTCTTTATCTACATTCACCTTACCATATGTTAAACATTTAATAGAGGCACACTAAAACCTAGGGGGTAAAAGGTTCGGTTTGGTTCGGTCTCGGTTATTTTAGAGACCGAACCACGTACTAGTCATCGGTTTGGGAAAATTTCAGACCGAACCGAACCACAAAAAAGTTCAAACAGAACCGAACCGAACCGCCATGGTTTGGTTTGGTTTGGTTTGGTTCAGACCGTGGTTCAGTAATGTGGTTTAGACTGCGGTTTAGATCGTGGTTCAGACCGTGTTTAGATAGTGGTTCAAACCACCATTCAGACCGAGGTTCATATGACGATTCAAATCATGGTTTAAACTTTTTTGAAAAGAGAAAATTCGGAGAAAGAAGAATATTTAACGAATAAAGAAGCCGAATGAAGTGAACACACATCATAATTTTGTTAACTATGTGCCTCAACAAATATAACATGTGATGAAATGAATAAGGAATAAGATATAAAATGAGATTTAAGAATGGTCTAATGTAATGTAGTTTTTTTTTTCAAATATTTCAAAGATGGATGTTACTTAACATACAGATATATGACTAATATATGCGGTCTGATGGTTTGGTCTGGTGATTCGGTTTGATGGTTCGGTCTGGCGGTTCGGTCTCGTGGTTTGGTCTGGTTTGGTTCGGTTTGGTTTGGTTTGAAGGGGTCAGACCACAAACCAAACCGAACCACGCGGTTTACCAATTTTCGAGACCGAACCGAACCACTCGTGCTTGGAAACGAACCAGACCGTATGGTTTGGTTTGGTTTGGTCTGGTCTCAAACCGTGGTTTGAACCGAACCACTGACACCCCTACTAAAAACAAACCAAAGTCGTTAAAATCTTAACGAAAACTCTTTCTGACTGTGCACAATAAAAATGCCAACTAGGCCAAAGAATCAGATTTTCCGTTAAATTTGTAATAAACTTTTAACATCAGTTAGGGTGAAGGAATAAAATAAAGACAAGAATCTTTAATGTGATTTAATCATTGGCTTAACTACAACTTTATGCGGCACACTGCTAGCCAACCAATTGTGATTAGTTAAATTAAATCCTCTTAGCTCTTACTCCTTCCGTCCCATACTTATTGCTACTAAAAATGAGTGCACGGGGATTAAAAAAATATGTTGGAAAAGTAAGTATTGTGAGTGGGTAAAAGAGAGAAAATAAGTTAGTAGATAGTTGTTGTGAGTGGATAGAAGAGAGAAAATAGAACATTTTGGGTAAGTAGCAATAAGTATGAAACGCTCAAAATAAAAATAAGTAGCGATAAGTTTGGGACGCAATGAGTATTAAAAACTGACTTTTTACAAAATAAAAGGAATTAAGTGATGTCAACTCAAATGGTTTGTATTGTCAATATGAACCAAGAGAAATGGAATCTCATTCTCTATTACTATACTCCCTCCGTCCCATTTACATTACAAAAATGAGGTTTTGTACAAAAATTAAAAAAATGATTGTAAAGTTGATGTGTTGTGAGTGTAGATAGTTGAGTGGGAGAGAGAAAGTGGGATAGAGAAAAGTAAGTGGATAGTTGTTGTGAGTATGACAAGTGGGTTCCACTATTTAAAAAGTAATAAAAACTTTCCTTTTTGAGATTTTGTAAAGTAAATGAGGACACCCAAAATGGCAATTTTTGTAAGGTAAATAGGGACGGAGGGAGTATCATCTTATCTCTTCGGAAGAACCCATGAATCAATCATTTGAACTTCTACTTGTTTTTTTTTCCCCTCTCAAATTCATGTATTTCTTGTCCACAAAAAATGGCATCCACTTTCATATGATTATCAAAGAACAAATATGAGTAAATTAATCATGAACTTGACAAGAATACGCGCAAGAAAAAAGCTTCGGTGCATTCTATGAACAAAATGTTCGTGTCGTGGGAGAGTATTTATGATGTCAATAATGTTTCGGAATCAAAATTTCTAAAAATAAAAAAATAAAAAAAAATGAAAATGTTGACTATCCCTACAATATGATGTATATGCAGAATGAAAGGGGTAGTAAGTGGATGGGATAAAGGCTAATGGAATCTGTATTATCATTATCATGGTGGTTTTTTTATACCCTTCACCACACAATTTGACATTTTTGTGGTGGAGGTGGTGGAGGCCACTCTATTAGATGCTTTGGGGTCACCTTCTTCCCCACTTACACGATCCCACTGTTGTCTTCGCAGATTCTGCTCTTGTCATCCATTTTGCATAAAAAAGGATAATCGTGCGATACAGAAATTAAAAGTAGGCCCAAATGGTAGCAACTTCAACTTTGCCTCTCCTTCTATCTTCCATTTTGCATAGAAAAAGGGGAAAAAAAATCGCACTTAAATGGCTCCGTATACATCCCCCTTTTGTTGATTTTGTTTTTCATGCTCAAATCAATTTTTTATAGTGAAAATTTAAAAAAAGGCACACATTGAAACAAAGTTGTACATTTGTCATAGGCAAAAAGCATATTTTCTCATCATTGAACTTTAGGCCGTTTTCAAATGTTCTCATTAAACTTCTTTTTGTTCAAATGTTCTCATTGAACTTTTTTAGTTTTTCAAATGTGCTCACTCCATCCATAATTTCGCTAAAAATTTAACAAAAGTTAGTCATGTCACCTCACAGACTAACTTTCGCTAAGTTTTATACATATTTTGTTAATTTAAGCACTCATTTTTACCACCACTACCGGCATCGCCACTGCATCCTCCATCCACTATCTTCACAGATACAGTTGCAACCCAGCCACCACCATCTCCCCAGATCCGGCCACCACCATCTCCCCCAACTGACACCACCACCACCAACATACACGCACCTACTCTGCACACCTACCCACAAAACACAGTTATGCACAAATCAGAACATGAAATTCTCATCCGAAAAATCACAATATAAACTAAAATCCAAACTTTTTTTTTGAAGAAATCACAAACCCAGATTTTTCCCACACTCTGCACACACGCGTTTCGCGCACACAAACACACATACACCCCAAATTTTTGCCAAACTCATTTTTCTACACACAATCTTGCACCCTTTCCAGATTTTCAAGTAAATATTTTCAAGAAATCGGAAACGCAGTCAAATTGCAAACCCAGATTTTCAATTTAAGAAATCACAAAACCAATCTCAATTAAAAAAATCAATCTATAATACAATACAAAGCAAGAATAACCGCTACACAAAGAGCGGCTAAGATTAAATCTCAGAAAATGATCTAACGACCTAAAATTAATCTAAAACAACCCACTATCCCACTCCCCATGGTAGTTATGTAACCTCTCCACTCCCAAAAAAAAAAAAAAAAAAGCTTACAGTGATTTGGATTGGTATAGAGATTATCCAAAAAAAAAAAAAAAAATAAAAAAAAAATCCTTAAGGTGATGAGTTTTTGGGTAATGAAAAAGAGGAAATTGAGTTGAGGTTAAGGGATTTTATGTGAGAGGATTTGTTGTAGCGATAGTGGACCCGCCACACTTTAATTAAAAATACCAATAATAAAATCATTATACCTAGAATTTTGTTAGTGAGATTTTGTGACCTTTTTGTGTCCATAATATTATTCATTAATTATTGACTTGTTTAAACCACAAACGCACTCACTTTAAGTGTCGGCACCACCGTTGATGTCTGATTGCAAGAACAAACAACCACCATCGTGTATTTTGTTTGGGTTTGAAACCCCCAACTTGATTTCTAACGAGAGATGGCGAAGAGGGACGGGAAAGATGTGGGAAGGGGCGGTGGAGAAGGGGTAGGGGATGGTGGGAAACTGGGAATTAAGAGAGTGTGAAAGACGGGATGAGCAAACGACAAAGACCTAGGATTTTCCACTTTTTCTTTTTTGCAATAACAAATAGTTAACTGGGTTAAATATATTTTAACATAGGTTAGTCATGTGTGTTACGTGAATAACGTTCGTCAAATTTTTAATGAATATTTGGATGGAGTGAGCACATTTGAAAAACAATAAAACTTCAATGAGAACATTTGAACCAAAAGAAGTTTAATGAGAACATTTAAAAATGGCCTAAAGTTGAATGATCAAAATATGTTTTTTTGCCTTTGTCATACAACTCAAAAAAGAAAAGTGATGGAAGACAGACAGTCACAAAATGTGTGCAGAGTAGACCTTGTTAAAAAAGTCAACTATATACTATTTGTTGATCCATAACAAAGTGGTAAATGAAATTAACTTGGGCACACAACCCACACCATAATTTCTAAAAAAATATATCAACTTTATACAACAAATCTAGTAAGGGTAATTTTGTTTATTTGTTATTAAAATTGCTTTAAAAAAAAAATCAACTTTCTTGATTTTTCTATCTATCGAATTTAGGGATGGAGGGTTATTATCTGAGCCTGTACATTGCATGTTGTACGAATTGCTGAATCTTTCCTAAATTTTAGTTAGAGCTCATTTGCTTACAACTAGAAAGAGCACTCATATATATATATTATATACTACCCCCATCCCAAAAAAGTCTTCCCCTTGTACAAATTAAACTCCTTTTTTGGGCATGCAAACATGGTAAATGCAACTCTTTTTTTGAGAACCAAAGGGAGTAGAAGACATCCTGGGCTATTCTTAGATACAAAAGACCAGATCCATGTGTGATTGTCAATCAAAATTTTCATTCATTGCCAAAGGTTGTATAACAAGTAGGAGTCCAAATCTTTGCTGCCCAAAATACCATCATGTATCAAAACAAGTACTCGCAGCAAAGTGCACATAGCTGAGTACCAAGTCTCCGTCCAGTAACAATTCATGAAAAGAATAAACATACGTGTAACTGAGGAGCCAAAATAGGAGCGGAAGGATCTTGTAGTGCGGGTCATTTACTGTAATGTGGTATAAATTGCTCCAATGAACTGTGGAGGTGCTCATTTTCCCCTTCAAGAAGACGCACAACCTATAGTTACATTGTGAAAATAACTGATAAGCAACGGTAAACCATACTTAATCTCATATAAAGCAATAGAAAATTTAACAAAATTTCATGAACATCTAATGATTTGGATGGTATGTTCCATTATTATTTTAAGGTCAAATTACATTAACCCCCCCCCCCCCCCCCCCCAACAAAGTATCCATCAAATCCCATTTTGGACCTCAATTTGAAAAGGGGTCTGTTTGGTACTGTAATTTTGAAATCATCCCACTTTGCCCACTTACACGTACTTGACCAAGGGATAAAGTGCGATGATTTGGAAAGTGCCGGGGGGTAATGTGGAATGATTTGGAAAGTGCGAGGGGATAAAGTGGGATGATTTGGAAAGTGCCAGGGGCTAAATGTAATTTGGCCTTATTTTAACCATTTGGAAATACATGAGAAGCTTTAGTTTACGAAACTACAAAAATAACATATGTTCATCACGATAAAATGGGCCAAATTACATTTTACCCCCCAAAGTATCCACCGATTCCCACTTTGCACCCCCGTTTGAAAAGTCGGTCTGTTTGGTACCTAAACTTCCAAATTTTCCCACTTTGCACCCTAGCACTAACGAATGTTAGAAAATTTAACAGAATAGGTAACGAATGGACTATTTTGTAATGTTTATTAGTTTTTATGGGTCAAAATGCAAACTTTTAAATATTAAGTACTAAAAAATTATTTCTTTTTCCAAATATTTAACATTATCTTAAATCTTAAATAATTAATATTTCTTGAAAATAACACAATTTTTTTATGCTAACATATTTTTTTTAAAAATAAATAAAAATTATTACGATTTTTTTTGTTTTTTAAAATAAAATTATTTAAAAAATAAAGATATTTTTTCTAAAAAAAACATTGTAATGTCTTATTTATATTTTTAAAAAATATAATATAAACTTTTAAATTGTAATTTTTGTAAGAATTTTATTTTTTTTTAAAAAAATAAAACATTATAGCGTTTTTTTATTTTAAAAAATTACTCCCTCCGTCCCAGTTTAAGGTTCTTACTTTCCTTGTTGGTATGTCCATGTTTAAAAGAATATTGTACTTTTTTCAAAAAAAAAAAAACAATATTTTTCTAAAATAAAAAAAACGCTATAATGTTTTAATTTTTTTACAAAAATTACAATTTAAAAGTTTTATTTTATATTTTTTTAAAATATAAATAAAACTTTACAATTAGAAAAAAAAAATCTTTAAAAAAATCATAATTTTTAGTTTTATTAAAAAAATAAATTTCATTTTTTTAGAAAAAATAATTTCATATTTTTTTTAAAAAATAGCATAAAATTAATATTATTTTCAAGAAGTATTAATTATTTAAGATAATGTTAAATATTTGGAAAAATAAATAAATTTTTAGTACTTAATATTTAAAGCTTTGTATTTTGACCCTTAAAAACTAATAAGCATTACAAAATAGTCCATTCGTTACCTATTCTGTTAAATTTTCTAACATTCGTTAGTGCTGGGGTGCAAAGTGGGAAAATTTGGATGTTTAGGTACCAAACAGACTGACTTTTCAAACGGGGGTGCAAAGTGGGAATCAGTGGATACTTTGGGGGGTAAAATGTAATTCGGCCACGATAATGGCTTGTCTATAAGCTTGTCATTGTCATGGTGTGCGGTCAGGTACAATGACACACGTAAAGAAATCATGATGGTGCAATGACGAGTGATAGTAGAATACATCAGTAAGCAATTAATTACCTCTCCCATAGACGGGCGCAGCTCGGGGTCAACTTTCAAGCAAATGTAAGCTGTTTTGGCCATATGGTACAGTTCGTATGTGTCATATGAATCTCCAAGACGGGGATCAATTAGTTCATGTAACGCGAGCCTCTCAATTGTTTTTTCTGCCTATATTGCCAAAGTGGAAGTTTTTAATTACATTGCAGTAAGAAGCATAAAACAAGTTGTTCTGTTCTATAGTACATTTTTTATAAAGGTAAAACACTTCTTTTCTGAAAACTGAATTGCAAAACAAAAGTATTACTCCCTCCATCCCAAAATGATTATCCATTTTGGCCAAAAAAAAGTTGCCCCAAAATGACTGACTTTGTTTTTGGTGAAGTTACTTAAAGCTCCTTGGTAATGATAATGTTTGAATTTTACTCTTGTACTACTAATGATATATGGTGAGATTATTAAGGTACATATATGTATAAATGCTACCAAAAATGCCTAAATGCCAACTTCCTTAAATTTGCCTCAAACTTAAAAATGGACATTCAATTTGGGACGGATGGATTAGATAAGAAGACAATGAATGGAATACTTTCGCAATCAAAAGTTGTTATTTTCACATACCCACTGTCTCAGGGACTGTTGGTCTTCTCTACTTGAATCAACTGCCTTGCGTCCGGATATTAGTTGTATCAGAACAATGCCGAACGCATAAACATCTGTTCTCACAGAAACAATACCATTCTCTGCATACTCTGGTGCAAGATAACTGCACAAGATAAAGCTTACTCACGAGTCAGCATAATTACTAAATTATGCACCCCTTTCTGTTCGAAAAAAGTTAATAATACTTCTCACCCCATTGTGCCAAGAATTCTAGTTTGAATAGGGCTATCATTAACCTTCCATTTTGCAAGGCCAAAGTCACCTATCTGTAATTAAAAAAAAAATGATCTTGTTAGTCGGAAAATGAGTAACCACCCTTCTTTCTATATTAACTTTGTTTCTTTGCTTTCCCAAAGTCCAATACTGATAGAAAATTCATTATTTCATAATAATGTTGTCACATGGACATTGACGGGATTTGAGACCGGGGGTGGGAGGGGGGGTGAAAGTTAATTATTTAATAACTTTGTTTTACTTTTGTTCTTAAGCCAAAGTCCTTTCACTTTCTTATTTTTAAGATTTACTTTTTTAAAAAATAGATGTTATTCTTTTATTAAAATTAAGGATATGATTCAAGACTATACCCAAGTTTATTTAATTATTTAAAAAAAATCGGAGGGGGGGGGGGTTCAAAAGTATATATGACATTTTTTTTTTTTTTTTTAATCAGAATTGATGGACTAAAGTGCAGCTTTCAAAATTTCAGGGGGATCAATTGATCCCCTTACCCTAGTGTAGCTCCATCCAAGTTGTTCAATATTCCTTGAAAGGTTGGCAAAAGGTATAATCTTACATGTTCATCAGATCAGAGCACCATTAACTTATATACAAAGTGTTGACTGAATGGAATAAAGTTTTCTGATCTCCAGATATACGCATGAGAAGACAGCTACCAGTCACATTTATATGGGTCTGTTCTCAGTAAGGGGGAGCACATTAAAAACCTAATAGAAACTCCATCCATCCCAGAATAATATTCCCATTTTTTTAGTTGTCAATTTGAATGAATCTTGAACAATTATTTTAGGTTAATACTATCCTAATGAAAATCTAAAAAATGTTATATTTATAATGTGCATCACTAACAAGTTTTAGATTTCCATTAGGACAATCAAATCAACCTAACATTAGGAACTTAGGCTTACCATCGGAACAAAGTCATGTGTCAGCAATATATTGCTTGGTCGGAGATCCCGGTGAATTATAGGACTACTACGACACTCTTCATGCAAAAAGCGCAGTCCTTTTGCAGTTCCAAGGGCGATTGCATGTCTTTGATGCCACTCAAGGACATTAGCGGTCCTATCTTCAAAAGTAAACGACCAGCATAAACAAAACAGTGAGGCATTAACAAACGTAAATATTAGGAAAACATCAGTAAATAAGACAATTAAAATAGATCTCTTAGAAACTCAGGCAAACCAATCCAAAGTTGCTTACCGAAAAGATGCCACTCTAGTGACTTATTGCAGATGTACTCGTAGATTAAGATGTTAAGATTTTCCTTGCAGCAATATCCCAACAGCATTACTATGTTCTTATGACGTGCAAAGCTAAGGACAAAAACTTCAGAATGAAATTCTGTAAATCCTTGTGAACTTGCTTCTTTCCGCAGCTTAGCAGCAATTAGTTGTCCATCACTGAGCTCACCTTTATATACTAGACCATACCCTCCTTCACCTAACAAGTTTTCCTTTGAAAAATCATCCGTCGCAAGTTGTATCTCGGAATGACTAAACCTCATGGATTCCTTGATATAGAGTTGGGTTGTTAACCCACAAGCAACACAAAGAATAGGTGCGTCAGAAGATCTCCGTCGCCTAGGATTGTTTTGCTGTTTCTGAGGAATGCTTGAAGATTCTGCTGACATCAATTATACAAATGAGCATGAGCACATGGTTTTCGTTGCCATACAAAATAGAGAAGGAATAATTTTTCCGAAAAATTCAAGATGCAAAGCTCAATTCCATCATAAAAAAACAACTCTTCTGAAAGTGTATGTAGTAACAGGAGGCTTATATCTTCTTTTTAATGAGATACACATGCATAAAAATCACAAAAAAATCCCTTCAGACCAAATGACGAGTACGTACAAATGTTGTGCACAAAAATGACGAAGCACATCTTCATTACAGGTACCTACAAGTAAAGTTATGAGAGTCGACAAGCAATCCCCATGGGAACATTTTAATTTTGAGGCCTAATGTCAATTTCCAAAGAGGCCCACCGTACATGACTTATGACATGTATTTTCTACACGGGAATTGATAATTCAAAGTCGGGTCGAATGAATCAGTTATGGATAGTATGTCCTACTCATGACTCAAATAAGTAATGAAGATGGTTACAAATTCAAAGTATAATAAGTTACCAAACCTGGTTTCTCTTGCTTCAAAGTAGAATTAAAAAGATCAGTTGCTGAGGAACTAATCCCTCGTGACATGTTCATAAGTGAAGTAATCACTGTGTTCTTTAGAGCATCATAGCTATCCAAGGAATTAAAGGATGCAGAGTAGCTTCTGCAAGAGATAACCGACTCCTCTGTGTTTCCATCATCTTGAATAGCTGAGAGTGGAACTGGCTTGGACATGGAAAGAACCATTTTATGCTCAGTATTATCTGTGTCTGTAGTGTTTTGATGCTTCAAAACCTCGACACTCAAGTTATCTAAAATTAGTGCGACCTTGCAAGGTATGTGTTTAAGGTAAAACCTCAAATCCCGTCTTAGGTACCTGTCGAGATTTAGTAAGAGCATATGAACCTTAAGTCATTCGAATAAAAAGGAAACGAGTAAAAACTCACAGTAAATTGATCCAGATGTCCCAAAAAGAATTTAAGAAAAAAGAAAAAAAGCGATTACACTTTCCATTTTCTGTTGTCACCATAAATTGATCTTACTTCTAAAACTAGAGTACAAACTTGAGTGATATCCCCAATATGCTCAAACGAAGGGTGGGTTCTAGCAAAACTTGGTATCTTGAAGGAAATGTTTAAGAGGGAAATGAACAAGACGAAAACGAGAGGGGAATATAGGAATTTAAAAAGTGTTAAAAAAATTGTCTTGTGAAACGCGAGTTTTCTAGGACAAAGGGAGTGTTCATTACTGGAAAGATAAAACGTAGCTGGTCGTAGCTGGTTGACCTTAAGTGCATTATGCTTAGGAATTATATCTGTTCCAGAGGTCCTAGTGGAATAGATAAAAATGAATAGCTGAGAATCCAGTGGTGCTGCAAATGGAGATTGAGATTTAGCACGCATAACATTCAATTTCATAACTCCTCAGGATTCTTAAACAAACATTGCAGAAATGTATGGATATAACTTCGTGTATATATTATTCGGTTACTAAATCCAAGGTACAATGTACTTCTAGTTAATTTTGACACTCATGCAAAAGAAAAGAAAAACTCATAGCGCAAACTGATTCTTATCATAGCATACGGACGATGATATAAGATGCTTTCTGATTTCCGTGTACAAAACACAGCGCTTGCAACTTAATGTTTATCCTATTATACAGTCAAAAGAAGGTTTGAATGAGCAGAGTGACAGTGAACTAGATGGAGTAGGACAAAGAAATCGTTTGTAATAAAAAAGAACAGCTAACCAACAACCATCCAAAGGAAATAATTTACTTCTCAGGGCTCAGATGGGGATGGGGGTCGAGGATATCATGAGAAGAGGGAACGACTGAGAGTAGCATCCGTCATTGACTTTACTGGTACATAGTTCCTTAGCAACAAAATATCACCAAATGTCGAGGTAACTCTTATATTCCTTGCTACCTCAAGCTTCCCCTACAGGCCTTCCATTGTTTCTCTCATAAGTGATTTATGAATTGCTCTCATTCAAATGACATAAAGTTTCACACACCAACGAATAAACGTGGAACATTGGGCAGACTTTCCACATCTGTTCAATCATACAAAGAAATATACAGTAAAAGTAAAAACTTAACCAATCTCAAACTTCAAGTGATACCTTGATTGGGTATAGATCATATTTGGTACACATTAGTGCCGAAAGACTGCAGGAAGTAGTGGATGAGAGAGGAACATGTAGAAGAGAGAAAGTTCAAAGGCTACATGGCCAGACCGAAGGGAGCTAGTATGAGAAAGAAGATTTAATGAAAAACTTCTAAAAACTACTTGTGAATGAATGAGATAGGACCATATTGTAGTCGAACATTAGTGATTACCAATCTCATACTCTAAGCTCCACCTGATTGATTCCCCTTGTGCCAATATCTCCACC
This sequence comes from Campanula takesimana, assembly GCA_026119855.1. NCBI lineage: Eukaryota > Viridiplantae > Streptophyta > Magnoliopsida > Asterales > Campanulaceae > Campanula > Campanula takesimana. The sequence goes on along the minus strand of JAOWBW010000094.1, from coordinate 1,550,815 downwards.
AATTCCCAATAGAGTTTTCCATTTGAGAGTACATGAAAAGCATAGGGAACCCTGGATTGCCAATTCTTGCTGATCCTTGGTGGGTTTGATTATGAAAAGCTACAGGAACTCTAAGATTGGAAACCCGTTATGAAAAGCTTGGATAAACCTCATTCATCTGGAATGTCCTAATGGAAGTTTGAGGGCACCTAAATTTTTAGCCCCTGAAAAAAAAAAAAAAAAAAAAGGTGGGGGAGGCTAGCATGGTGAAGAGAGACACCTTAGTTTGGTGCATCAAATTTATATTCACGAATCTGAATTTTTGATGCATGGCTCCAGCTTTAAGTGTAATATCTGAGTTTGTTAGGTAGGGTTCTTCCATCACCTTTCTAAGTGTGGTCCTTTAACAGATTCAGTCTGCTCAAGATGTTTTCCCCATAGATGGGCATTGTCCCCTAAAACGAGCAGTGTTCCCAGGATACGCCATGTCCCAGGGCACTGCATGGGTAGTGCTTGAGTCCAATGGGCACACATATATGTTATAACATGTTTAGATGGTCAAACCCCATACAACAGCTATGCAAAAGGAGATCAGAAAATCTTAGGAAAAACGCGTTTTACACTCGTCTTAGTGTAAAACGTGTTTTTATATGCGAAGTGGCATTTTTGTAAATAAACGGAACGTTATTAAAAGACGTGGTGACATTTTTGCAAATAGCTGGAACTTACGAAAACTCACCAGACACTTTTTTACACTGTAGGAGGCATTTTGCAATACTACAGGAGGCACTTTTTAATGCTAGAGCAGGCACTTGTTTTAAAACTTAGAAAAACTCTCTTAGCACTTTCAAAAACTTACCAGGCTCTTTTATACATTGTAGTAGGCATTTTTCAATATTACATGAGGCACTTTTTAACACTAGGGCAGGCACTTGTTTTAAAAACCCACCAAACACTTGTTGACAATAGAAGAGGCATTTTTCAATAATCCAATAGGCACTTTGTAATAGTAAGACAGACATTCTTAAAACTACCACTAAAAGTGCCTCTTTGAATATATAAAAGTGCCTGCTTGAATATTTATAAGTGTAATATTACAACAGGCACTTTGTAATATTATAGAAGACACATGATAATATTAGAGAAGGCAATTGGGAAAAACACGTTTTTCCATAACTTAGTGTAAAACGCGTTTTTCACAAGACCGACTCAAAGGAGATATTTAGTCTTGATAATCTTATTTTTGCTTCAGCTATATGTTTTCAGTTTCCCAGCCATTCGCATTACAAATAGAGCATTATTTTAACATGAGAGGTTGTTATATCTTATTCTTATTCATGTATACTCCTATTTTCTCCTGTTCAGTTAGATAATATTCTTAAAGCAGGGCTAATATTACATCCAAAAATATTGAATGCCTACCTATCAAGAACAAGCCAAGTTGCATTACAGATTGTAACTTCTTGTTGAACAGCCTTTTTAATTGGAGCTCCTGCAGTAATCTTGACTTCGATGTCAACCTAAGCAAAAGCGAAAAATGGGAAACATGGACAAATTAAATGATCAAGTTTATAACAAGAAAGCACTATCCGAAAGTACAACTTTGAAACAACAATGACTAGTTGCAGTTCGTCATATGTAAGCAAGCACCAATCTTTTATTGAATTTCAGTCTGAGAAATATAAATGTATTATAGTTGTTATGTCATTCAGAAGATGATGCGTGTTTTAGAGCTATCTGGTTTTGTTTTCAATTTTTTCTTCAAATAAAAAGTTAACTAAAAAGGAAAATAGAAGGGCAACCAGTCCATTTGCTCCAGATAGTATGTTGTACAAAGTTTGCTGCAGGTAGGTAAATTTCATCTGAGCTCCAAATAGGGAAGGGTATCAGAATTGATGAAGAGGAAATCTGCTTTGTCAGGACAACCTTCAACCAAGGACATGGTTAGAAAATAAATATCCCAAGTGATGAAAAAGAAGATTTTGCCAAAGATCATGAGTACTCCTTACACTGATATACAGTGTCACTGGCTCATCACCAAAGCGCAAGATATTATGTCAATTATTCTTGGAGGAATTTATAGTTATTCGATTTGACTTCAGGCTTCTTCCACAATGAGTGACCTACTTAATATCAAGCTCATTACATGTAAATACTTTTATTAGTATCATCTGAGATTACAGTTTGGAATAGTGTAGCAATAGAAGCTGTCATATGCTTTGACCAAACTTGTAGATCTAAACTGCAGTTAGCAGGAAGAAATAATTACGCTCAGCCATAGGCAGAGCACAGACCAATAAAGTAACGCCTCAAAATTTCCAATGCTACTTCAATGCAGAAATATAAGATAGTAAGAGCGAAGCCTAGTAAGAAATTAAGAGAATGTATTACCCCTTCTTTTCTGCAGTCATCAGCGCTTTTCAGCAGCGCTTTTACATATGAATCAACTTTTTTCGTGACTACTTCTTCTATGGCTCGAATGCTTGTTCCCACAAAAGACTCGGGGACTGCTTGCATTTGATAACCCACTGCAGTCAGAATAGATAAGCAGATAAAATTGGTGGCACCCGGTAAACAGCAAACTGATCAAGATATAATCCCTACCGAATGCCATAATTCAATAATTATCAAATAGGGTTTAATGCAACTAACAAAAGAAATGAAGTTTAATCTATTAAAAAAAAAAAAGGCTACGAAACAAAAGTAGCTAAAATAATGATGATTATAAGTTGTCCTTACACACAGGCATTTTATCAAACAGTTAACGTACTTGGGTGCTGGACTCGATGCAGAACACCAAGCATAGTAATGGTATCCCCTCCATGAAGAATCCCACCTCGAGATCGGATACGACTAACAATGTGCTTCAATTCCTGCTCATTCCGGTCCCTGGTTGCATCATAGGCCACAAGTACCCGTGCCGGCATCAAAGACTGCCTTTCCATCGACATTTCTTGCAAATCAAACCTGGGCTACGTGTTATTCGTTTCTATGAACTCGAATACGATCATGAACTGAGCATTTAAATGGGGTTTGCTAGTAAACTTGATTGGCCAATCAATTCGGGGCCAAATAAAAAAGAGTCGTTTGAAGTTGGTTAACCTTGTAACCAGTTCCTGTCGAAGCTTGTGAGATTTTCTGTGTCCAAAACGGAGAGCGAACATTCTTAGGAGATGCGAGTGGATATTCGAACTTTGGGCGTGGCGGGAAATTGTTTTTGCCGGCCATATCATGGAGTGGCAGGTTACAGCGAGATGAACTTCCTTTTCTCGGAAGGTCAGAAATTTTGTCGTCGTCTCCGGTGGAGCTTCAATGAAGTTATGCCGTTTCAAATTTGAAAGGGCAAACTAGTCCCTGAACTTTTTATATCCCTTTTATTTTTGTTGGCAAATACAACATCTTTTTTCTGATAATTAGAGGGTTTGAACCAAGGCAGTAAACTACTAACATCCGTCCCAGCTCAATGTACACTTTTCACTATTTATTTGGTCAATTCAATCAAACTTTGATCATAATTTTGTAAAAATTGTGATATTTATAAGCAATTTCAAAACTTGTTATTGTTTCATCGTTACAAATAGTATCAATAACATTCTATAGAATTACATAGAGATATCTAGATTTTCATAAAATTATAGTCAAAGATAACCTGAATTGACCAAAAAAAATCAAACAGTGCACATTGAACTGGGACGTAGGTTAGTAGTTGATTTCGGTTGAGCTTTTCATGTTCGAGCAGCTCATTTAAGAATTATTGAGTTCAAGTTTGATCAGTGGTCCGAACTCGAGTTGATCGCAAGCTGCTAGCAACTTCGAGCCGTCATCGAACACGAGTGTTAACGAGCTGAGCTCGAGCTTTTGAAAATTTAATTTATAACGAGCTTATCTAGTTGAGCTCGGGTGCGAGTCGATCATCAACAATGATTTTTTTTAGTTTTTAATGAGCTAATAAAGCCGAGCTCGAATAAAGTTGATAGGTACAAATAAAAAATCGAGTTTTTCACGAGTTTCTCAAGCCAAGTTGATCGCAAACGAGATTTGTCAAACACACGAAAAACTAAATGAAGTTTAAAATATTGTTCAAGCTCGAGTCGAGTCAGAACTCGAGCTCCCTCAAGTTCGAGTTTTTCTAAGTCGAGCTCGAGTAGCTCGCGACCTTCACCACTTCTTTTATGAAAATAGGAGGGATGTCATTGAGCAAAGGTTATTGGTAAAATATTACTTCCTCCATCTTGTTTCGGAGTAAGAGTTCTATTTTATTATTATGCTATTATGTCTCACAGAAAAAATCATTTTCTTAAAATAACAATTAAAGAATAGTATTTTGAACAATTTTATCTTTATAATGTTTTTAGATTTACAAAAACCAATGTTTTTTTTTTTTGAAAGATACAAAAACCAATGCTTAACTTACTTATTTTTTACCTTCTCATATTAGATATTGCATTTTAGATAATTATACCCTTAACTCACTTGAAATTGAAATTTAAATATATACCCACGTACAATTATTTTTTATAATCGTGCAAAAACCAGCTTAGGACTATTACTTTGTAACGAAGAGAGTACATATCTGCACGACTCATACTCTATCTGTTCAAGAATAAAACTCTATACGTTCAAGAATAAAAGTTACTTATTTTATTTTCAGGCGTATCATAACAAATGGTATTATTCCAAAATAAAAATATGTTAACAGTAACTTTTTTATTTAGTGGGACCTACTTGCCACTAACAATAGCAATCCACTAACTATTCTCTACTCTACATTTGTTCTCTTACATAATTTTTCATGCTCACAATACATACTTTACTATCAATATTACTGATTACTATCGATTTGAAGTATTAAGTTTTTACTATCAATATTACTGATTACTATCGAATTTATCGAATTGAAGTATTAATTTTTTACTATCAATATTAATGATTACTATCGAATTGAAGTGTTAATTTTTCATAATTCCGGCGCAATGATAACACTTTGTCACGTGCAAATCATGTGATATTTAACAAAAAGATGTTACAAGGACCAATTGTTGCCGGGGTAATACTAGGGGCACAAAAAAAAGTCTACAAAATGATGGATACAAAATAAGGTGGCGATATGCTATTGATTGCATCGATTGTGGACCCGTCACACTCTAATTAAAAACACTAATAAAATTTTAACACATCATTTTGTGAGCCAAGTTTTGTGAGATTTTTTTGTGACTTTATATTTACCCTTGTTGCCGCGAGTTTTACACTTTTTTTTATTTCTTTTTTCAAGCAATCAATGGTCTATACTAGTAATGAAGAGAACAAATGAAAATACTAGTAGTAGTAATGAGCATTTTGAAAAGCTTAGGCATAGCTCATTACCATGAAAATTCTATTAGGTATTTATTATTTTTATCATTAGCACTTTATAAAAGTGACATTTTAAAATAAAATGACACTTTTAAAAAAGTTACAACCTGGGCATTTCTATTTCCCTCTTGATATTTACAACATAATACACTTTCACCTGTAGAAGAAGAGCCTACACAGGAACGTCAGAAGGGTAGTCTTGTGGGTGTTTCTTCACTGTATCCCTGACAAGCCTCTCTTGCTCGACAAGGTTACAAGGCAGCTCATCGTACACATCCGTGAACATGTCTCCGATTCCCGGTTTCTCCGTCTTTTCCGCCACTTGAATTGCGTGCATCAGCTGCAAGTAATTCCACTAATTATTAGGATATAAACTCTCTTTTTTTGTTTATAAGTAAATTTTTTCTTCCAAAAAAAAATAAATTACAAATTTACCTCCTTCCTAATGCTGGCCCTAAGCTGAGATTCATCCTCGTCGTTCCACCAGCCATTTCTCTCAATCCATTTTCTGAATCTAGCTAATGGGCTTCGAGTTGTTTTCCAGTGCTCGATTTCATCTACTGGTCGATACTTTGTGGAATCATCGGATGTTGAGTGGTGTCCTACTCTGTATGTAAGGGCCTAGTTATACAACACAGAGTAGAAGGAAATTATTCACGAAAATGTGCCACAGGAACTATCAATTACTCCCTCCATCCCAAAATGAATGACATTCATTTTGGGACCGAGGTAGTAATAAAATACGAAACCAACATGAACTAACAAACTGTGACTTAGGTTCTTAGGTAATATATACCTCAATTAATATAGGTCGCTGTTCTTGAACAGCCATCTCCCGAGCTGCACGAATAGCAGTATAGACAGCTAGAGCATCATTTCCATCTACCCTTATACTTCTGATCCCGTAAGCTTGACCACGGACAACAATGCCATCACCTATCAATGGGAATGTAGATTCAGATATACTATATATGTAACTGAATAAAAGTTAATTTATACTCGTAAATGAAAACCACTCAAACGGAAGGGAGGTAAACCAAGTTGAAACTAATGCAAATTATTATATTGAAAAAACAAAGACTGCATTGCATGTTAACCGGAAGAAAGTAGTACTTCGAAGCTGATCTGATATAGGAGTGCTGATGGCCCACCCATTATTGCGGCATATAAATATGACAGGTGCTTCCATAACTGCAGCAAAGTTTAAGGCAGCATGGAAATCTCCCTGACAAGATCAGACACTAATTAAAAAAATATATGTCAAACCAGAAAACCATTCTTCTCGTAAAGAATTGTAAATGAGAAACAGTCTGTAAGGCCTAGTGTGAGACAAGCATTTTCAACCGCTTCTTATTGAAAAATAAATTGCACCTCATATTGGTGGTTGTGATTAAAAAAAAAAAATCCGAAAGATAAATACTCACATCTATCCCAAAATGATCTTCTCATTTGCCTTTTTTCATTGTCCCAAAAAGTTGTTCTCATTTCAACAATTTAAGCTTAAAAGTGCATAAACAAAACATGGCTAGTGAGTGAAGCAAGTGTTCATATTCTTAAAAATTTTGAATAGCAAAATGGGATGATCATTTTGGGATGGAGGGAGTATGTCATTACCTCGCTGGTGCTACCGTCACCCATATAAGTTACAACACAAGCATCCTTCTTATCCATTTTTAGAGAGTAAGCAACTCCTACAGCTTGAGGGAGTTGTGTTCTGAGGAGGACAAGCCAAAATAGAGTTAGCTTCATTATTGTTTATTCAGTAATAACACAATACATATACTCCCTCCGTCCCAGCACAAGTGACACTTATTTCCTTTTCCGTCTGTCCCAGCACAAGTGACACTACCTAAAATGGAAATGTTTTAATATATTTATATTCAATCAACCCCACTATTCACTCCACTCATTCTTTCTCTTCATTTTCCATCACTCATTTTATTCAACCAACACTACTATTTACCCCACTCATTTTCTCTCTTCATTTTCTACCACACAACTACTACCTTTTCTTAATCTCTGTGTCCCAAAAGTTGGTGCCACTTCTGCTGGGACGGAGGGAGTATATAATATACATACGATATATACACACATATCTCTCTGTGTGTGTGTGTATACGTGTTCTAAATAGGATCAGAACATACGCTATAGGTGATGAGACGGTGAAGTAATTGTGCTTATTGGATCCATAATGAATCGGCATTTGCCTCCCTTTCCCATAATCAGCCTTGTTTCCGAAGCATTGGTTGGCAAATTCTTGCAGAGAGAAACCACGCCACAATAAAACTCCAGGCTCACGATACTGCACATATATTTTCATTAATGTTTTTTTTTTTTTTTTTTTTTTTGTATCGCATTTTTTTGCACCAAAAAAAAATTAAAAAAAAAAAAAATCTCGAAGCTCGAAGTCAGCGGAGATTTTAATTTGAATAAAACTCGTACCTGAGGCAAGACAACATCATCGGGGCTAAGTGCTGCAGCTGATGCGAGGTTGATAGCTTCTTCTCCGGATGAGGTGAGATAGAAAGATATTCTACCTTGTCTTTGTGCTTCATAGAAGATAGTATCCATTGTTTGAAGGGTAACCATCCCACTATACATTTTCACTGCTGTTTCTCTACTAACCTAATATTAATTAGGTGTCACACAAGGAGAATAGCGTAAATATTTTGTTGAAATATTGGTTGCACTGTCGTGTAACAAATACTCCCTCTGTCCCAAAATGATCTTCCCATTTGCCATTTCTCATTGTCCTAAAAAGTTCTTCCCATTTCCACAATTTAGGCTTAAACGTGCATAAACACAACACGGCTAGTGAAGCAAGTGATCATATTCTTAAAAAAGTTTAAATAGTCAAATGGGAAGATCATTTTGGGACGGAGGGAATAATTAAAGAAAGCGGACTAACCTGATCAGATTTGCTGGATGAAACAACATGGCCATTGTCATCAAGAACCCGAAAACAGTTCACCTTTTTTGCAGGGGTCTCGGCAATGAATTTCATTTCAGAAGTAAAGTCCACTCTTCCCCCAGGAAAGTCCATGCCCTGCATATTACGATCCTTACGGTATGAGACCGAGGATGTGGCATAAATTAGTAGAAACATGTTTGATATTAGGATTCTAAAATGGATAAATGATGATACCAAATTAATCTCCTACTGTTCTACAGAATACCACTAATCTTTCTTTATTCGAAAAGTTAGAGGAAGTTCACCAAAAGAACCAGCTCAATCGGTTATACTCCGTCCGTCGTCACATAGTAAGTGTCGCAGTTGACTTATCAAACTTAAATAAGGAAAATGCTTTACTTGTTTGGACTGCTTGTACCACGTTAAAATTGTACTGCAGACACTTAGTTTGGAACCGACCAAAAAAATCACCACACCTATTATGAGACGGATCGGTGAATGTAAAGTTCTGAATTGGATGATTGGAGGAAGGGAGTTGGTGCATATTTGGATTAGAGGCACTGAAACACTAACATTGGGATGTAATTAGCACACAATACAATCATTAAACAAACTTAAAAACTATTTCAAGGATTTTTTGTGCAAATCAAGTTTATTACCCACAGATACACACAGAGACAGAGCAATAAGTATGAATAATTATATTGACCAGAGCCTATGCTTTGGGTAAAGGGGGCAATTGCCCCTCTTTAAAAGTGTACCAAATTAGTACTAGTAAATTTTGAAGAATTTGACTATTATCCTTTAAAAAAATTGTATTTTGCCACCATTTTTACCAAGAAAAACCAACACTATATTTATATTTTTGCCCCGTATAATCAAATTTAGGTTATTATAATATTTTATCATAAAAATAATCTGACCCTTTCAAAGAAAAATCCTGACTCAGCTGCTGCCAGTGAAATAACAAATAATTAGAGATGCATGGGTGATTAGAAATGTAATTGAACCTGAAAATATTGGGTTGCTAGAATTGATTCATCTTCAACTCTTTGAGCTTTGCTCGACTGGAAACACTTGGCCAAATAGCAAGAAATGGTGGTCGGAGGAGTCGTCCGAATCCGATCACCACCAAATCTTGATAATGGAATAGCTTTAACAAATCTAATCAACCCCATTTTTTCTTAATTAATTTAACCTAAAATGAGGTCCAAGTAATTGAAAAGAAAGAAGAAGAGATGAAGAATCAGTCACGTGGAGGTGGGCTGTGCATGTCTAAACCCCCTCGCCCTATTTGTGAAGACAAAAACAACACTCCAACCCGTCTCATGGGTGAGACGGGTCATTTTTTTGACCCATTACCCGACCCACAACCCTGCTCCAGGACCCATGGGGGGACCCTACCACGTGGCAGCCCCTCATTGGCCCAAAAAAAAAAAAAAAAAAAAATTTTTTTTTTTTTTTTTTTTTTTTTTACTTTTTTTTAAATTTTTATATTTTTATTTTTGGTTTTTTTTCGGTTTGTGAAAAGTAATAGTTACCATCTCTTAAAGTAATAGTTACTATCTCTTAAAGTAATAGTGTTATTCCTATGTTTTCTTCGTTTGCCAAAAGTAATACTTATTATAACTAAAATGTAACAAACGTGTTATTTATATGTAATAGTATTTGTAAATAATTGTAATATATATGTATAGATATCTATTTGTTTTCAAACAATAAGTTACAATGGGGTCAAATTTATCATGATACATGTAAAAGTATTACATTATCTATAGAAATCTGTTACAATTTCGTCAATCAAAGTGTTACATTTACTTGTATAAACTTACTATTACATTCATATACATAAGTTATTACTTTTCAAATGGGTAAAAACGAGCTTTTGTTTTTTTAAAACAAGTATTACGTTTACTTATGAACAATGTTACTTTAAGAGATGGTAACTATTATTTTTTGCTAAACCACTTAAAAGCCGAAAAAAAAATATAAAAAAAAAAAAAAAAAAAAAAAAATTCGGCCAATGGTGGGTGTTCGGCCCATGGGTCATGGGGCGACCCGTCTCATGCATGAGACGGATCCCCTTGTTCTCATGGGAGACCACCTCATTTGTGAATATGTCTTGTCTCTCGTCTACTCCCTATATCGGTTAATAGATACTCCCTCCTCCGTCCAGCTCTATATTGCACAGTTACGGTAGATACAAATATTAAGGAAAACTATTTTTATAATGAAAAGTACACAAAGTGGTTAGAGATTAGAGTTTGAGTTTTAAGTTAAATTCCTTAATCTTTCCCTCCAAATATTTTAAGTGGGGTGGGTGGGGAATTAAGTGGGTTAATAATATTTTTCATTTAATTAGGAGTTTTAATTAGGAGGTTAGTGGGTTTTTGAGTGGGGTATGGTTAATATTTTAATAATATAAACTTTCCATTTTGAGTAAGTTTGGAAGTGTGCAATATAGAGCTGGACGCTCAATAAGGAAAGTGTGCAATATAGAGCTGGACGGAGGGAGTATGTCCACGGTTCAGGTTATGAACCAGCGGTTTTAAAATGTTGAAAAATGTGAACCGGATGAACTGTGAACCGGCGGTTTGGCTTCTAAAATCGGCGGTTTGGACCGGTGGTTCATACTTTATAAATTCAAAATATTTTAGAAATTTTTGAGGTAAGACTCCTAAATATCCCCCTTAATTATAAAAAATGTAAGGTTGGTTGTGTCCCTCTATATAATTTTTTAATATTAATAAAATTATAAGGATAGCGTCCCTTTTTTTTTCAAAATATTTTCGTCCCACTAACACCTCTTAATTCCTTTAAAAATATGTAATTCAAAATTTCTTAATATTTATATAAAGTAAAATAGTTATAATGTATAAAAAAAACAAACGTTTTAAAAAAAATCTTAAAAACTGCTCAAAATGTGTATTTTTTTTAAAAAAATAAAGATGAATCGGATGAGCCGGTGAACCATACCGTGAACCATGAGTTAACGGTTCATATACGGTTTTAGCTTTTGGCGTACCGTGAACCGTCATGAACCGGGCATATCTATATCTGGATACGTATGTTCTGCTGTCTGCACTTGACCATTGTTTTTTACTTCGAGTAATACTTCCCCCTAAAAAAAGGATATTAAGAAAAAAAATAGATAATTTATTTTAGTTAAAATTAAATTCACTTTTTAAAAAATATTTATTTTGAAACTGAGGTAACTAAAGTTATAATTTTGGTTATAATACGGTTGTCCAATATTGAATACTAGTACATTCTATCTACCTTACAAATATGAATTTTTTTACACAGATTTTAATAGATAAATATATCAGACATAATATTTTCTAGAGTGATGTCCCTCTTTGCTTTTGTCTTTATGTAGACGCAAGCTTGTGTAGAATCCGTCAAAACGTTGATGTTTTTGTAGTTTTGGCTTACCGCCCTTTCTAAGCCTTTGCAGATGGCTAAGCACTCGGTTTGAATGCTTGAGTGAGATTTGCAAGAGACACTTCCCGGGGCTATAAAGGCACAATGAGGGTCCCATACTTCCCATCCACGACTCACCCATCTTGCATTCTTCTTTCATAAACCGTCAGTGATTAGATACTGATAATTGATATGAGGGTTGAGATTTGTGTTTTTGAGATATTTTTTAAGAGTCTTTCTATTCAGTGAATCAAGACTCAATGTAGCAAACTGTGTGTTATTCCGGTTGTTTCTGTGACTGATGATATTCTGACTGCTAGGATTTTCTTGGCTTGTTGAGGTGAGAACAACTTTTGTTTTTACGGTGTTTTGTAGAGCTAATGCAAGGGTATTGTCTATTTTTGGGTACCCGTGGTTAAATAAGATATCATTTCTGTTTTTCCAGATCTCCCAAAAAAGTAACAGGATGAAGCAAATGTCTAGACTGTCCGTAGGGGTGGTAGCCAGGATGAAAACCATCTTAAAAGGTTGTGGTTTTGGTTTTGTAGGGGAGTGGTGCTGGAAGGTTGATAGGGGATGAATTCCATGCTAATTGGGAGATACACACATTAAAAAAAAGGGTGGGATTCAGTTTCCTTTGGGGAGCCACATCTATTACAAGCAAGTTGTGGGGTATATTTACGAATTTTGAGGGCTTTTGGGTAGGGAGGATTTGGTTTAGAGCTCTTAAAAAAATATTTTGGGTTCTACTGGTAGGTTCCATATGGTATTCTAGGTTTTTGAGTGATTATAGTTGGCTCTCTCGTGGATTATACTCACGTTATCTTTGTGTTTTGAGAGGGCCATAAAGTAACCTGTTTTCACCGAGTAAGTTCCATTTGAAGAGTGTCTTCAAACGAGTTTATCCTCTCCTAATCTAGGAAGGTGGATTGAAAGAATGGTATCAACTATGTCAGGGGAAAAAAGAGATTTGAGTAAAGGCTATCTCCATAATTTTGTGGTAGGATTCAATAAGTCGGCTACAAGGAGGTTTGGGAGACTTTGGTCAAGTGAGGCTGGGGGGTTATAACTAGGGGTGAGCAAAAAAAATTTAGAACCGGACCAGACCAGTTAAAACTGGACCACACCAGTACATATGGTTTGGTTCCGGTTCTAAAATATTATAGAACCAGTACAATAGTTCGGTTTTGGTTCTTGGTAAAATTAATTCCGATTAGACCGTACCGGACCAGTTGTCCATATATACTTTATATATTTATTTTATATGTATTATTATATACTCTCTCCGTTTCATGTGAATTGAGACAAAAAAAATGGGCACAATAATTAAGAGAAAGTAGTGAATGTGTGGTGGAAAATGAAGAGAGAGAATGAGTGGGGTAAATAGTACTGTTGGTTGGATAAAATGAGTGGTGGAAAATGAAGAGAGAGAATTAGTGGGGTTAAATGGGTGGGGTTGGGTGAATATAAAATATTAAAAAGTTTGCCATTTTAGGTAGTCTCAATTGAGGTGAAACAGACGAAAAAGGAAATAAGTCTCAATTCACATGAAACGGAGGGAGTAGTAAATAAAATTATATACTTACTTTTGTATTATACTTTTTTAAAGATCCATTTAAATTGCTTCTAAAAAACAACTCATTTAACTATTTTGTAATTTTGTACCCAAGCCCTAGAAACTAAATAATCTTTATTCAATTATTTTTACTTTTCAACTTTTACTTTCCATAATTGATATCCTCTTTTCAGTTTGAACAAAGAGTGAAACCCTAGTATTCGACTTTTCAACTGCACCGCCTCTTTTCTCCCTCTATCATTTAACTTGACGACATTTTATTTGGATTTGATCTTGATTTATAATTAATATTAAGTTTATGTTTGTGTTTGATCTTGTCGATGTTGTGAGTTAAGAAAATTCGAAAACAAATAAACTTCAAATGACTAGAATCGGACCAGACCAGACCAGTAGAATCAGAACCAGTGTATTGGTTCTCATAAGTATTTTTTTGGTTCATGTTCTAATTTTTTTAAAGAACCGGGGTATTGGTTCCGGTTCTGGCTCAGTGATTTTTTGTCAAAAAATGGACCAAACCGGACCATGATCACCCCTAGTTATAACTCGTTTGTGTCGGGATCCAAGGGTCTAATAATGCTTTTATGTTATTTCCCTGACTTGACAATCCATAAGAGGTTTGGATTTAGAAGCTCTTTTCCTCATCTTATCTTAAGCTTCTTCATCCCCAAGTTACTTTGTTAGAAATACAAGAAGAAAAGAAATCTATTTGATTGAAGTACTTGGCTTTGAGAGTGAGTTCGGGTAAGAGTGTATTTTCTAGGCTGTATTTGCTAGACACGTCTGATTTAAAGCTCCCATGTGACGGAGACTCAATCCTCCTAAGTTTTTTTGGAAGGCAATGTTTGTGCCACGCCATCCAGTGAATATCGTTAGATTTATCAAGTTCGAACTAGAGGAAGCGGTTGAAAATCCTATGGAGTTCTTTAATTGGAAGACAAGGAACTTGAAGCAGTACTTAGCATAACAAGGAATGGTGGCTATGACATGTTTAATGAGAGTTGCTCTACCGGCTAGGGAAAGATACTTCCATTGCCATCCCGAACTTTTGTGATGATGTCTTGAAAAATAAAAGTTTTGGTTCCATGTTGTCTTAAACCTAGATACTTCTCGTCTATGGTCGAATTTTGAAGGGATAGGATACTCATAACTTGGTTTCGGAGATCATCGGTAGTGCCCGGGGAAAAATAAAGATTGCTTTTGTGGAAATTGATTTTCTTCCCAGCATGTGAGCTGAATGAGTCTAGAATCATTGCCGTTCTCCCAATTTTGATGCGTCTGATTATTTTAGCATCATTGACGTAAAGGAGCGTGGCTGAAAGAGCTGTTGCACAGAGAATGAATAGAGAGAGAGAGAGAGAGGGGGTCTCCTTGTCTTATAAATGAATACTTTATAGTGTACTATCCAATTTATAATATTATTATTAAATGAATACTTTATAGTGTACTATCCAATTTATAAATTCAAAGTTAAGTTCAAATAAAACCAACAAAAAATCATCAGTGTAATCAGAAAAGTCATTTTTCATTACTTTCACTTTTTCATTAAAAATGTTAGACATTTTGGTTTTTTGTTTTTTTGACAATGGGTGAAGAGAAGTGAAACTCTTAACCTATACTCCCTCCATCCCACCTCACTTGACACCTAAAAGGTGGGCACAATAACTAAGGAAAAAAATAAAATAAGGAAAATGTGTGGTAGAAAATGAAGAGAGATAATGAGTGGGGTAAATAGTGGTGTTGGTTGAATAAATTGAGTGGTGGAAAATAAAGATAGAGAATGAGTAGTGGGGTAGAGTCAATATAATATTATAAAAAATATGTTATTTTGGGAAGTGTCAAGTGAGCTGGGACAGACCAAAATGGAAATAAGTGTCAAGTGAGCTGAGACGGAGAGAGTATGTAGGAAGGAAGCGTCTATCTCATGTGAGTTATACCGTGTTAGCTAAGTCTTATTGGCAACTTATCAATCCGTACATTTAATGCACGAGTGTAACACTATTTATAGGTAACGAGCGAAGTAATGTTTTTCTTGTACACCATTTGTAAAATTATAAGAATAATTACTCTTTTCGTCTAAGTTTAAACTTCTTTTTTTTTTTCATGTCTTAGTACAAAATTTTAGTTTGCTTTATTAGATAAATGAAAGTGTGAACAATATTTTAGACAATTTTGTCCTTAAAAATTCATAGAATTACAACTAAAATAATAAATTTCAATACTTACCTAACTTATTTTTCACTTACTTGCTTTCGGACAACTATATTCTCCACTCACTATTATTCTTAATTCATTTTGCATTGGTTCTTCAATAAGCTTGTTTAGTCAACATTGACAATTTTAAATGAAAACTGATAGTTTTATGATTATAAAACTGGGATTTTTCTTATTATTTAAAAAATACTCACTCTGCTTCAATTTTATGGCTATTAAAACTGAATATGCGGTACTTAATAAGAGAGAAAATGAGATAATGGATAGTTGTTGTGAATTGAGAGAAAAGAAAAAATTAAACATTTTAGATAAGTAATCTCACAAGTATGAGACGCTCAAAATAAAGATAAATAATTTTAGGGCAAATTACAATTTAGGGCCTAATGTTTACGAGGCGGTTGCAGTTTAGGGCCTGACGTCTAAAATTTGGCGATTTAGGGCCTGACTTGACATTTTCGTTGTAGAATGGGGCTTTTTAACGGTTTTTGTTAGAAAAGTTAGTTAAGTCACATGGATTTCACGTGATTGACGAAATGGGTCAATTTGAAATGAGAATTAGTGCTTAAGGGGTAAAATATAAATACTTAAATTTAAAGTCACAAAATATAAGTTTTCAAATTTTAAATTAAAATATTTAAATAAAATATATAATATATTTAATTTTTGATTTAATTTTTTTAAAAGAAAAATTGCATCCAAGGTCACCCAACTATTTAGAATGTGTAGTTTTGATCATTCAACTCATTTTATTGCATTTAGTAGCCTGAATTAATTTTTTCGTGCATCTGTGATCACTAGTGCTAACAACATCCTATTTTTTGGTTAAGTAGTCAAGTGCAATACAAATGACTAGATTTTGAAGGGTAAAATAGGAAATGAATGAGACTTTAACAGAATTAAATGTTCATTTGGTCACTGACCTATAGGATTTTTTTCATTTTGGTCACTATATTTTTGTTATTAGTTTCTATTGCTTACATGTGTCATGTCATCCTTCAATTTAAAATTAATCATTTTTTCGTTAAAATCGTTAAAAATAGACTCATTTTTGTTGAATCACCATCTTGACCACCGCTGCAACTACCAAATTTACCATCATCAACGCCACCGCCACCACTGCAACAACCATCACCAACGCCACTGCTACCATCCATCCAATATACATTTTGAACCAAAAGAAAATGATTTTTTTTTAGCCAATTAACAAAACTAACAGTGCAATTATCACTATCTCTACAGTTATCACTACAATTATCACCATCTCATCCTTATTTACCTCACGCATAATTACAAATTCAAAAATTCAAATAATTTCTTTTTTTAATTCAAACAGGAAATTGAAGATGGGAAGAAAGGATAGATATGATTTCAAAATCAGACACGTATCTGATTTCAAAATACCCAAATCTGATTTGAAGATGGTGACTAGAATGGTGGATTTCATGGGAGGGGATGAACACACAGGAAGACGTAATTGGGCTTTGGATAGGATGGCTGGAATTTGAATGTAGGTCGAGACACCAGATTTGAGCTAAGGGATTTCGATTTCCGATCTAGATCATTGTTGTAGATGGTGAGGAAAAAACCAAATCGAAAAAAGGGGAGTGTTTGTAAGCTGAGATGGGGGTTTGAGGCTGGAGGTTGGTTGGATTGAGATATGCAGTGGGATGCTTGAATCTTGGGGAAGGAAGAGGGAGGTGACGGTATTGGAGCTTGGCCGACGGAGATGAAGGCCTGGGTTGGGAATGGGGGAGCGGGGAAGTCGTGGACAGAAAAGGGGAGTGTTTGAGGCGGATAGAGAGAGAAGATGAGTGAATTTAGGGTTGTTATTTTATAATTTAGAGACCCTTCAACATTTTATCATGTGTAATGCACACGACCACTTAACAGGAAAAAATTGATGTCTAACGTCATAGTGATTACGAATGAACAAAAAAATTAGTTCAAGCTATTGATTGCGAAAATAATTAGATGAATGATCAAATTCACTCATCACGTATAATTGGGTGACCATAAATGTATTTTTTTCCTTTTTTAAATAAATAATCATTTCCCTTCAAGAATATTTTTTTTTCAGAGAAAATTGATAAGTTTTGTCCATCTAAATTGATGGAGATGGTGGTCAATGGTATTTTGAGACGAGAGAGATGACGAAAATGGGAGGTTGGAAGCGAAGATCTAAATCTGAAAAAAAAAATATTTTTTTTTAAAGAAAATTCATAATTTGTTTGTTTTATTTTAAAATTTTATATAAATATTTTTCTTTAGATCTGGGAAAAAAATTTCAAAAAAATTTAGTCAAAAATAATTTATTTATTTACATTTAAAATAATTAATTTTTTTTTTTTAATATATTAGTTGTTTTTTTTTTCAAAAATTTAATTTAAAACATGAAAATTCATATTTTGTGACTTTAAGTTTAAGTATTTATATTTAACCCCTTAAGAACTAATTCTCATTTCATATCGATCCATTTCGTCAATCACATGTGACTTAACTGACTTTTCTAATGAAAACCGTTAAAAACCCCTATTTTGCTAACAAAGTGTCAAGTCCGGCCCTATTTCGCTAAATTTTGCACGTCAAGCCCCAAAATGCAACCGCCTCGTAGACATTAGGCCCTAAATTGTAATTTGCCCATAATTTTAAACGGAAGGAGTACAAGATTTCGTGATTTGTAATAGTAAAATCGAAGCTGCATCTTTTAAAGAACGAATTTATCTCCAAATGTCACGTACTATCTCCATCTTTTAAATGTTAAAATTTACTTTTGATTTTGATTAAGAGCAAACCCAAGATTCATTTTAAAATTGAGGTAGTACAGTTTTAATTTCCTGTTCTAATTGTTAAAATCCTAGCGAGACATAATTACGTATCACTGTGAAGACTACGAGACAGACTAAATATATCCAGGAGGAATAATACTAAAATTCACAAAATCTTCCTCACAAAATAGTAAGTGTCATGATTTTATTGGTGTTTTTTTATTAGAGTGTGGCGGGTCCATTATCGATGCAACCAATAAAATATCGCAACCTCATTTTGTGAGCAAGATTTTGTGAGCTTATTTTGTGCCCCTAGCATTGCTCTATCCAGGAGTTTAAAAACTTCAAATATATTCTTTACCCCCAATAATCCAGTGCACAGAAGTAATGGGATTGATGTCAATTTTGAAGAATAATACTAGGGGTACAAAAAAATCACAAAATCTAGCATTGCCCTTGAACTCATGCAAGAATTTGAGTTGAACTCATGCAAGAATTTGAGTTGCGGAATTATTAGTGAGACTCCCCCTTTACCTCACCTCAGGTCTCGGAATAAATATCCTACTTTTCATTTTGGTTTGTCTCAAAATAAATGTCGCATTACTAAAAATAGGATATGAAGTTTGATTATCTTCCTATACAGGCCCGCCCTATACCTAGGCGAGCAACGAGGCCGCCTAGGCCCCCGAAGAGACCCACGTTCGACTCTTCTACTGTGCAGTTCATTTTGATGTTTATTGTTTTTTCTTTCTCATTCCTCATTTTTTTTTCTTTACTTTCCTAGTTGCAGTTTCTTTCTTTCTCATTCCTTCTTTCTCCTACTCTTACTTTCCTAGTTTGGGGCCTTTTGGCTTTCCTCTCGCTTACAATTTTTGGTTTCTTTCCATTTTTCTTTGAATTATTTACATTATCACTAAAATTTTGAGGAAATATTTTTTTTTGAATCATTTGCAATTACTAAAATTTGCTTCATTTTTTTTCCCTTTTTCTTGCAATTATCTAAACTCAACTTAAATACCAAATCCAATACTCAGTATTTTGTTAATAAAATTCTCAAGTTTAATTGTTAGTCTATGATTTCAAGAAAAAACTAAAATCTAATGATAGTCGAAATAAACACCTAAGAACGACGGGAGTCGAAAAGTTGAAGAGATAATTAAAAATTTAAGAATGCCATCGGATTGTTGCCCGTATGAAATTTAAGGACCCCAACCAAGTAGATTGCCTAGAGCCCCAAATTTCATAGGACTGGCCCTGTTCCTATACTACTCATTTTGTCAGACAAGCATTGCAATGTCATGAGAAGTGCCACTCGACCTATATGAATGAATTGGCGCAATCAAGGTAACATAACTAAAAGCTTAAAAACATTGACTTGTCAACAATGACATTTATTCCGGGAGATAGGGAGTATACAGTATTGTGGTACACTTATACAAATGGCCCGTAGACATGTAATCAGCGGCGGATACAAGAGTAACATACACCGGGTGGTAGTGAACCCAGTAACAAAAATTGTTGAATAGTGGTAAGTGTTATTGTTTATTACTTAGATATGACCCAGATTCAAATCCCACTGTTTTTAATTTGTGCACCAAGTTTTTATAGCATGGATTTCACCAAGCACAAGACAAATGTTAAAATTTGGAAGAAAACATAGAAAAAGAAAAATAGTACCTTGGATTCCTCTTGGTGATCATCATCATCTTCGTCCGAGGAAGCAAGTTGTTGTCCAGCTTTAACGGATTCAAATCTTGGAGAAAAAATACGGGTGGCAGAAGAGAAGTACTCCGATGGGTATTTACGCGTAAATACGCCATAATTTAAAGTAGAAAAGGTTGGAAATGAAGGAGATAATCTGAGCTGCTGCTGCAGTTTAATGATATGATGATAGGAAGAAACAATAGTTGTCTTGAAAATATGATCAACTCTTCTCCATCTTGTCAACCATAGAGCCATATTTGAACAACTGAGAACTGGCAAGAAAACAGAGCACAAACTATTAAGTGTAGCCTTCTACAACATAGTAGTACTCCCTCCGTCCCACTCGAATTATGACAAATTTCCATTTTGGGTGTCCCATTCGAATTAGGACAACCCAAAAATAGAAATGTTTTATCTAATGAGACCCACATTCACACTCACAACAACTTTCCACTCATTACTCTCTACCCCACTTTCTCTCTCATACTTCACTTTTCATACTCACAACACCTACTCCACTAACACTTTTTCCTTAATCCTCGTGCTCAGCCCAAAAATCCTAATTCGGGTGGGATGGAGCGAGTATATACAAGGAAGGAAGGAGGGAGTGAAGGGTGTGTTGTGTCTTTTTTCTTTTTGCTCATTATTAGGAATAGATATATAATTTGGACAATAAAGCCACAACCTTAATGTGAACCACAACTACCTCCACAAAAACAGGAACCGCGATATTTTTAGGATCGTCGGCATATGCAAACAAATTCATTTACTTTAGTTTTGAAAGTGATTTATAACAATCTTTTAAGGTATATATAAGGCAATATCATTAAGGGTTGCCCTAACTATTAAGTGTAGCATCCTTCAAAAAAAAAAAAAAAACTATTAAGTGTAGCATCTTAATATACTCCCTGCTTCCTACACCTGATAATTTTTAAGGATGAAACTTTACTTGTTTGTAACTTTTATAATATTGCTTTAAAACCATTTAACTTTTTAGACAAAGCAGACTTTTTTTTTTCCGGAACGGATGAAGTTACTCCCTCCGTCCCATAGTATATGCCCACCCTCTTATTTACACGGAGATTAAGAAATGGTGGAAGTGATGTAAGTGTTGTGTGTATAAAAGTAATGTAGGAGAGAGAATGAGTGGGAGGGAATAGTAAGTTGATTGGTGTTGTGAGTATAAAAGTAAAGTAGGAAAGAAAATGAGTGGGAAGAATAATAAAGATTCGTTCCAATTTTTGAAAGTGGACAAATACTCTGGAACGGACTAAGAAAGAAAGGTGGACATATACGAAAACGATGAAAAAGTTTCAAGTTTCAACTAGAAGGCCAGATGAGATAATTGAGGGGAATGTGGTGTGTCATGTACAAGGCTGCTGAATGGACTTTTAAGGCATCCCTGATCACATGTATCTTGGGGGAGAGATGGGTCAGATAAGAATTACAGTAGTATGGCATTTTCAAGGGTATTTTAGGTCTTTTTGTTTGGTTGCTGCATTGCTGTAACCTTATGATGAGTATTCATTCACTATCTAAAGGCTGGAAACAAGTTCTAAGTCCACACGGCACAGGGATGGCTCCATTACTAAAGGGCCCTACCTCAATTTTTAGTTTTGGTATAAAAATTAAACAAAATAAAAAAATAAAAAAAAGAATTTCATGAAACTAAATTATTCTTCCAATTTCAACTTTATGTTTTGGAATTGAGTAGCTAAATGTACCCTTAGTAATTCATGAAAAGTTTGACAAGTCAAATATGACATGTATTACTGGACAGAAGATGAAGTATACTACGGCCATGGGCGGATCTTATGTGTAAATAGGGGGTACACGTGCACCCGGTCAACCCAATTTTTTTAACTAAATTTTTTTTTTTTTTTTTACTAAGTGCACCCCCAAAAAAATTAATTAGAGTGGTAATTTAACTAGAAGGGATGTGAACTTAGTAAAAGGAAAAGTTAACAAGTTATTTAGAGTAAATTGTGTACTTGTTTTCTTTTATGAGACAATTGTTTTGAATTTATATACTTAATTATGTACTTGAATATAATTACGTTTTAAAAATTTTTGGTATGGAGTTATTTAGTGTAAATTGTGCACCCGGTGGTTGAAAATTCTAGATCCGCCACTGACTACGGCGGAAGGTATGTTAGGCATCTCAGGAAGTTGCACCACAGAGCTGTAGCCTAATGGTCACACTAGAGAATACTCCCTTCATCCCAGAAGTGAAGTGAACTTTGTCCAACATTAATTGTTATTGATAAATAACAATTTTTTATTTTATCAATAATAAGTTTGAATTTCATTGGAATGATTAGATTGATAGTAATGTTTGGTCAAAATTAACTTGTGTTATCGATTAAAAATTCAATGAGAATATATTTTTGGGAGAAAGGTAGTAAGTAGTATAATATTGTGTTAAAATGGAAAAAATGTCAAAAGGGTGAGTCGAGTCAATAAAACTATCCAAAAGAGATACTCCCTCCGTCTCAGTTTAAGGTTCTTAGTTTGACTATGCCCGGTTATTAAGAAACCAAGTTAAAAACAAATTAAATGAGTCAACCAAAAGTAGAGAGTGAAGGATATAAATGTCCAAAACACTATTCATGAAGCAAGTGGGTGAAAGTAAGTTAGGTAAGTAATGGTTTTTTTGTAATTAAATGAACTTTTTTGAAGGCAAGATTCTCCAAAGTACTATTCATTCTTTTCCATTTATGGAATAAAGCAACTAAGAACCTTAAACTGGGACAGACCAAAAAGGAAAGTAAGAATCTTGAACTGGAACGGAGGGAGTATAAAGAGGGACAGAAAGAACCAAAATAGTAGGAGAGAGAAAGAAAAGAAACCAAAAAATGCCTAACATCAAATGTATGTGCGTGTGCAAGTTCATGTTTATCTTATTTTCACTCACGCCTAAAAGAACATGTTTTGTCTTGTAAATTCAATGCTCCAATTTTAAAGCTTCAGTGATAAAAAGACATGACACTGACTCATTCTTCCTTATCTCCATGAATTCAAAAGTAATCACTGGACTACTCTATATCTATATCTATACTCCCTTTTTCTGTCCCATTCGAATTATGACAAATTTTTATTTTGGGTGTCCCATTCAAATTAGAACAACCCAAAAATGGAAGTGTTTTTATTTAATGGGACCCACATTCACACTCACAACAACTTTCCACTCATTATTCTCTACTCCACTTTCTCTCTCCTACTCCACTTTTCATACTCACAACACCTACTCTACTAACACTTTTTCCTTAATCTCCGTGCCCAACCCAAAGATCGGAGGGAGTATGTATTTATATCAAAAATCAAGATGATAAGAACCAAAGGCAGTACGTGGTAGTCTCATCTCCTCATCTTCTCCAAATTAATCAAAATCACAATTCTAAACCAAATTCATCACCAATGAAGGATGGCCAAAACCGGTTCCGGGCCCGGTTCCGGTTCGGCAAAAGGGTGACCCTGAACCGGCCCGCGCTTACCCCGGTTCAGGTTCCGGTTTGGCACAATCCGGTTCCGGTTCGGTCCGGTTCCGGTCCCCCCCCCCCCCTTTAAAATTATTGAAAAACAAGGGATTTTCGGTCCGGTTACGGTTCCGGTTCCGGTCCGGTTCGGCATATATGTGACCCTGAACCGGCCCGGATGCCTTGCGGTTCCGGTTTCCTCCCCGGTTTGCTCCGGTTCCGGGCTTTTCCGGTCCGGTTTTCCGGTTCCGGTCCGGTTTGGCCATCCATAAATGAGGCACAGTACCAGTACTAATACCACATAGGTTGAAATGGGAAGTTGGGATACGATTAATACAACTTTTCCAGGTGGTACGAGTTATTTGAAATGAGTAGTGATCTTTCTGATTAAAGATTATGAAACCCACCCGACTTCACGGATTTTATAGATTCTAAGACCTCTCCTTTTTCAGGAAGAACAACTTTCTCCAGACTAATGTGCCTTAATGCAGAGGAAAGCAACAAATAGCAACTCTTCCATGTTAAAAGGAAAAACAAAAAAAAGTGTGAAGGCATAAGTCATATTCCGTGAACCATATTATAAAAAGTGAGTTGCACATAACCTTTGATAATTATGTAACTGATCAGAGAAGAAACATAATATTCTTCTACTCAACGTGATGCAATAAAGAGAGATTGCAGGCATACATCATGTGCAACATTAAGGGAATGATTTACCTCAACTTAGCTGGGAGTTTGCGTATCAGCATACTAGTGAAATAAAGGTTGTGTTCAGAGTCCAATAAGTCGTTTTTCGATTTGGATGGTCATCTCTTACACAGTGCAAGTTCCTTGCAAAGTTGCACCAAAGTATCAGCAGAATGGAAATCCGTCCTTCGAAATTCGAGCAAAGTGTTTAAGTCGAGCTTGATGTCCGAAATTTATCACCCATTTGGCATGCACTCTTACGCCATAACCATGAAGGGCAGACCTATTCCTGAAATTCTGGGCATAACAACACATTCGATATTGAGCTATGGCCTATAAACGAAAATGAAATCTTACTGCAATAAGACTGCAACCAACTACATCTCTAGCACTTCTACCTTCAAAATCTTTCAGACTCAAACAAAGGTTCCCCATCTGCCTATCCTCTTGCAAGTATCAGCAAACATAATCAATGGAAGGGATGAAAAGTGGTTTCAGGTCCACCATGATGACCGGAATTTACGATGTGCCAATGTCTTGGTGCTGCGAGCGTTATGCCTTTACACAAAAAGGATAATGTGATTGCATAACCTGGTTTGCCATTCTTCAATACGTGCAGGCATAGTGAAATTTATCCACAGTGATGCTTCGTTAATCAGATTTAGAAGAATTGACCATCCAAGATCATCATCTGTTCATCAAGATTGCTCAATTAAGTGAAAATTTGAATCACTTCAGATAGTGAAGTGAGGAACCACCTGAAATCAACTAAAACCCCAACTAAGTTCAATTGAATCTTTGATCTTGACTTCTTCAACCTTTTTTATCTGCAAAGATAACTCTACAAAATCAAGTATACTGTATAACTTATCAACACAAGATCAAAATGATGAAAACCATCTTGGTAGGAAAAAATAGTAAAAAACAATAGAGTTTAGTACTTGAACGAATGATGCAACCATCAGAATTCTTAATGATTGGCCCAACTTCGACCAGGAATCTTTTGTATTCCCTTGTCTTTCATTAACTTTCTGACTCGTGCTGAGCTATCCCAGTCACCAGAAGCGGCATATATGCTTGATAACTGCACATAAGCGTCCGAGTTATTGGGATCAATCTTTATAATCTCCTCTGAAACTTTCTTCCCAAGAATCATGTCTCCATGGGCTATACACCCTCTCAAAACAGATGACCACATGCTAGAATCAGTCTCAAATGGAATCATCTTAATAAGATTCATAGCTTCCTCAAGGCAACCAACTCGAGCAAAAAGATCTACCATGCAAGAGTAGTGCTCGATACCTGGATCAATTTGATAGTCATGATTCATCGCATAAAACCATTTCTGGGCCTCTTCAACTAATCCACGATGACTGCAAGCTGACAAAACACCAATAAATGTAATATCAGTTGGCAAAACACCGGTGCATATCATTTCTTTGAATAGGTCCAATGCTTCAATCCCATAACCATTTGTAGCATATCCCATCAACATAGAATTCCATGAGGCTTCATCAGATTTTTCCATTTGGTCAAATAGTTTTCTACCACTATTGACTACACCACACTTGCAATAAAAATCGATAAGAGACGTCAAGATAATTTGATCAAAATCAATACCAATGATGGTAGCTCTAGCAAAAACCTGCTCGCCTAGTTCTAGTGAAGAAATACTTGCACATGTGCTAACGACGCTCGCCAGGCACACACCGTCCGTTCTCAAGCCCAAGACATTCATTTCACGGAAAAGATCGAGCGCTTCAATAGGATAACCATTTTGACTCAACCCCACAATCATCGAATTCCATGAAATCAAACTTTTAGATGGCATATTATGAAAAATACGTTTTGCTTCTTCAACTTTCCCGCAACTAAAAGAAATCGTAATCATAGAATTTAGCAAAATTGTGTCATATGTCTGAAGACAAGTATATACTGCATATGCACTACAAGGACTACCACATTTAGCATAAGTGTCCACTAGCGCAGTTGCAACTATAAGGTCATCAATGACCCCAACTTTAATAATGTGGGAATGCATTTGTTTTCCATGCTCAAGAATGCCCAAACTACTGCAAGCATTCAAGACGCTAGCAAGAGTAGAGCCATCTTCCCAAATTCCAATTGTTTTCATTTCAATAAAGAGAAGCAATGCTTCTCGTGCTTTTCCGTTACCACTGTAAGCAGATATCATAGTATTCCATAACACAGTACTTGGTTCTTTTACAATATAAAATATTCTCTCTGCATCATCAATTCTACCACCATTGGCATATCCATAGATCAATGCCGATCGAGAGAAATCATCAATATCGTGTAAACCTTTTAAAACCTGACTCGCACTATCCAAATCCCTACATTTCCCATACATGTTAACAAGTGAACTTCCCAAAACAGAGTCAAATTCAACACCATCAACAACTAAGCGACCATGAATCTGTTTTCCCCAATCAAATTCCCGCAACTCAGAACAAGCGCCGATAACAGTAGTCAAAACAAATACATCCGAGCGTGAAGGTTCAGAAAAATCCGATTGTAAATCCTTAAACAATTTCAAAGCTTCCACATGACGTCCATTTTGAGCATACCCATGAATCATACAGTTCCAAACGATCCCATTTTTCCTTGGCATCTCCTCGAAAACCCTCCGTGCAATATCCAACTCAGCAGCCTTGACAAAACCTGAAATAACCAAGTTCCAAGAAAAATCATTCTTTTGGGGCATCGAATCAAACAACTTCAAAGACTGTTTCTTGTGTCCTGCTTTCATGTAACCCTCAATTAAGGAGTTCCAAGTAAAGCAATTTCTAAGTGGCATTTCATCGAATAAGTCGTGGGCATCAGACAAGTATCCACACCTTGTGTACATTTGCAAGAGGCGGTTTCCGAGTGTGGTTGCCGAGTAGAGTAAACCCCTTTTGAGAAAGAGAAGGTGAATTTGTCTCCCTTGATTTATCATATGGTGGGAACTGATCGATTGCAATAAACGGGCGCAGGCATGCACATCAAGATCCATGCCTAGAGTTGTTTCTCTTCCCGCGCGCCTTCAAGGATTATAAAACACATCCTAATTCTAAATCACTACTCCCTCCGTTTGTCATTTTAAACTCCTTCACACATATTAAGAAATACAATTAATACATATTAAAAAAACATATGTGCCCTAAAGTTATCTAATTACCTAGACATTTAAATGCTTATACAAGAAATAGTTCACAATTAATGAATAAGAGTATAATAGGTAAACAAGAGTAATTCTTTCTTGGTAATAGTAAAACGTCAAGTAATGGAACAAAAAATTAATCCTAAAAACGTCATGTATTATGAAACGGAGGGAGTACAAATTATGCATTAAACTGATGGCCATTTGGGCCTGAGCCTGCAGACCCGTGGTTTTTGCCCATCTAGCCCATGTTTTTCTTCCATAAAGTTCAGTCCATCCACTATTACATTCCTAGGTTCGATACCTTATAATAGAACTCATGACTAAGAAAACTATTAGATGACATAGAGTTGACGAATGAAATGTGTGGTAAATAGTTTTTTCGGCATTTTTTTCCCACACTTTTTAAAGTGCCGCTAAAAGACATTTTTGTTGTAGTGATAGTAAAGCTTGAAACCACAAATCAATAGGGAAAATTGCAGATGGATTTGGGAAATCGACAAAATTTCTTTCTTCTCTCCCCGAAATATATTTTTTTTAAAAAAAAAAAAAATCTCCCCCGAAAGGAGAGAAAGGATCGGAGTTTGAAAGGGGAAAGGATGATTAGTCAAGGTTGAGAAAATGAAAGGACGGTTGGGAGGGTAGGGAAAATGAGCGATTGGGTGGAGAGATAAGGGGACAAGGGTGGTGGGTGGTAGGGTTGTGCAGAAAAAAATAAGAACCGGATCGGACCAATAAAAACCGAACCGGAGTAATAGTATTGGTTTGGTTTTGGTTTCAAATTTCTATAGAACCGGTTGATTGGTTCGGTCCCGATTTTAATATATATTTATACGGTTCTGAACCGGACCGGACCAATAAAACTATTATTTAGAAGGATACCAACATTTCCGTCTCTATGTACCAGTCAGTCTGCTTATAAATTTGGTATGCCAATGGTTTATTCAGACTTCTCTGAATTGTGTTCAAGAATCATTTATTGGTTTTTGGGAGAAGTGTAAATGAGTTGGTATACCTGGTGTATGTGTTTATTTGGTCTAACTGGGAGATCATTGAGCTAAGTTAGCCAAAGTGATCGCCTGATTATTTCTTCTTTGTGATGCAAGACTGCAAGTGTTGTTCCAATTGATGCACTAAAAAAAGGGATAAAGCAAAGTTTATGTAGCTTTTATGAGGTGTATTTGTTGGAAATGGGTTTTTTAGAAATGTGGTTTGACCACATTTTGACCCGATTTTCAAAGTGATTTCATTTTATGTAAATGAAAACAAGTTGCAAAATTAAAATCTACATTTAGTGTAGATTAGGAAAATGCATTTATTTACTCAAAACCATTTCCGGGTGAATGAGAAATTAATGCTCAAAGTGTGCAACTTTAATGGGTTTATGAAGAGTTGGAAATGTGGAAAGCCATGTATGCCACATTGGTTGGAAAATGGAAAAGATGAGAGTATTTAATATGGCTCATCTAAGAAGGTTCCAATCAAGTGTGGACTTGGGCTTCCAAGCTCAAGTGGGCCTTTGGGCCAACCATGCAAGCTAGTGAGTAAGTGGATTAATTTTGGGCTAGCCCAAAATTGAACCACAACCCGCGAAGCGCGCGAAGGGCGGTTTAGGGCGCACTTTGCACGTACGCATCGGTCGCTGTGGAGCTTAAATTTTTGGTAAATGTGGGCTCGGTTGTGGATCAGCCCGTGGCATGGTTCGGTTGGGCTTGGGTGGCTCGGCCCAGGTGGTGGTTGGGCTTCGGCCCATCTGGGAGGGTTCATCTCGGTTGGACTTGGAGCGGCCCAGATCTCCGAGTGGATAAGGCACCGGTTCGGGCGGCGGTTGGAGCCGGACCGACCCGTGTCGGTTCGGATCGGATGGGTGTGTTGGTTCGCCCCGTCTGATCTGAGCCCTCCATCCAGATCTGATCCAAAGGTTCAGGATCCACCAGTCACCAATAGTGATTATTCCCTAAAGGCACCTCACCTCTTCAGAAACTATATAAAGGACTTCCCAGGCTTGACAATTCATTCATTCCAACATCCAAGAGCTTTAGAGTAATCTGAGAGAGAGTCATATTGAAGCATTATTTCCTTCAAGTCCAGAAGTTCCAAATACTTTCATTTGTTCGCCGAGGTCGTTAATTTGGAGTGCTCCTATTAACGACAGTTAAAGTCGTTGCATCTTAGAGAAGATTGCCATTAATCCGTAAGCACCAGTGCGGGGCAAATTCTTCTTGCGGAGATTGTGTCTAACACAAGCCTCGACTAAATTTCCGTCCCCATTTTTAGTATTAGTATCTTCGTCATTTTCAAGAAAGCCTACATATTACCCAACAATCGCAAGAAGAATTTTACTGTTTTCTTGAAGAATGGCAACCGACAACGACACCACCCAGTCTTCCGGGGCTACCCCCCGTCCTACTCCAGAAGTAACAAATCAGAATGTTACTCCTGGCCCTCCTGCTCCGACTCACCCGGCTCATGGTGAGAAACCACCAAAGTTCACCGGGGTGGATTTCAAGAGATGGCAGCAAAAGATGCTGTTCTACTTGACCACCCTCAGCCTTCAGAAGTTCTTGAAAGAGGACCCTCCTGAAGTGGCTACTGATGATCCTGATCCGCAGAAGCGGATCGCAAAGGAAGCTTGGGAACATTGTAATTTCTTGTGTAGGAATTACATTCTCAACAGTCTAGACGACTCACTTTACAGTGTGTATAGTCTAGTGACTACAGCCAAGGAGTTATGGAACTCTTTGGAAAGGAAGTACAAGATTGAAGATGCCGGGTCAAAGAAATTTGTCGTCGGTAAGTTTCTTGACTTCAAGATGGTGGACACCAAAACTGTGACCAGCCAAGTTGATGAATTTCAGCTCATACTTCACGGCCTAGCAGCAGAAGGGATGATTCTGAATGAACCATTCAAAGTGGCAACGGTCATTGAGAAGTTACCACCAGGATTGAAGGACTTCAAGAACTATCTCAAGCATAAACGCAAGGAGATGAGTCTTGAAGACTTGGTGATTCGGCTTCAGATTGAGGAGAATAACCGCAAGGCTGAAGAGAAGTATGCCAAGGGAAAGATGGAGGCTAAGGTCCATCTTGCTGAGTCAAGCACCAATAACCGCAAGCGAAAGCCCTCTGGAGATGCCAAGAAGGGTTCTAAGAAGAAGTTTAAAGGTGCTTGCTATAATTGTGGAAAATCCGGTCACATGTCCAAGGAATGTCGTCATCCAAGGAAAGAAGACCGAAGGGCTAACGGGAATCAAGCTAATGTCGTTGATGACATGGATGTTGATCTAGCCGCTGTGGTGTTTGAAGCCAACATAGCAAAGTTGGACGACAACCCAAGAGAATGGTGGATAGACACTGGAGCTACCCGCCACATATGTGCTGACAAAGAGAGCTTCTCATCCTATACTCCTATCAACGGACGGAAGCTCTTTATGGGAAACTCCGCTACTTCTGATGTAGTTGGACTTGGGAAAGTTGTGCTGAAGATGACTTCAGGCAAGGAGCTGACGCTAGTGGATGTGCTGCATGTTCCAGACATTCGCAAGAATTTAGTGTTAGGCTCATTATTGAGTAAGGCAGATTAGTCTTTGAATCCGACAAGTTTGTTTTGACCAAGAATGGTCTTTTCATTGGAAAAGGTTACCTTGATAAAAGCCTTTTCAAAATGAATGTAATGAATGTTTACCGCCCAGAGGTGAAGAATAAAAGTGTTTCTTATGTTTACTTGTTGGATAGTCCTGATTTATGGCATGGTAGATTAGGACACGTAAATTTTAACACAATTAAGAAGTTAGTGAATCAAAAATCTTTACCAATATCTAACGTCGATTCAACTGACAAGTGTGAAATTTGCGTAGAAGCAAAAATGACTAAAGGATCATTTCAATCGGTGATAAGAAACACGACACCTCTTGAATTAGTTCATACAGATATATGTGATCTAAAATTTGTGCAAACTCGAGGTGGGAAAAAGTATTTCATTACATTTATTGATGATTGCACAAGATACTGTTATGTATATCTCTTAAGAAGTAAGGATGAAGCTTTGGGGGCTTTCCAAACTTTTAAGAATGAAGTTGAGAATCAACTTAATACTAAAATTAAGAAGATTCGTAGTGATAGAGGGGGGTGAATATGTTGCTCAGTTTGAAGATATATGCTGGGAATCCGGCATTATTCATCAAACAACAGCTCCGTATACACCTCAGTCTAACGGAGTAGCTGAACGCAAGAATCGTACTCTTAAGGAGATGATGAATGCTATGCTAATAAGCTCTGGCTTACCCGATAATTTGTGGGGGGAAGCTATACTCTCCGCAAATTATATCCTGAATAAGATACCTCAGAAAGGTAAAAATGAAACGCCTTATGAATTATTTCATAATCGTGAGCCGTCTTATCAATACCTTAAAGTGTGGGGGTGTTTGGCCAAGGTTGAAGTACCTAAGCCAAAACAGGTCAAGATTGGACCTAAAACTATTGATTGCGTATTCATTGGTTATGCAAGTAATAGTAGTGCATATCGATTTATTGTGCATAAATCGGACATTCCAGATATGAATGAAGGAATGACGATAGAATCAAGGAACGCTGTATTCTTTGAAAATATTTTTCCAGCTAAGGAAAGAAAAGAAGCAAGTTCTAGTAAGAGAACTTATGAAGCTTCGAACGGTCCATCTCAAGAAGAAGAGGAAGGACCTAGGCGTAGTAAAAGGGCAAGAGTGGAAAAGTCTTTTGGTCCTGATTTTCTATCTTTTATGTTAGAAAACAAACCAGCAACTGTTAAGGAAGCTTTATCTAGTCCAGATGCTCCATTCTGGAAAGAAGCTATTAACAGTGAAATAGAGTCCATCATGCATAACAATACTTGGGAACTTGTCGATCTCCCTCCAGGATGCAAACCGTTGGGTTGCAAATGGATCCTCAAAAGGAAGTATAAGGCTGATGGATCTATTGATAAATACAAAGCCCGGCTAGTAGCCAAAGGTTTTAGACAAAAGGAGGGATATGATTTCTTCGATACATATTCTCCCGTCACAAGGATCACATCCATTCGTGTTCTCATAGAAATTGCAGCATTGCATAACCTTGAGATACATCAAATGGATGTAAAGACAGCTTTCTTGAATGGAGAGCTAGAAGAAGAGATTTACATGGAACAACCCGAGGGGTTCGTAGTTCCTGGTAAAGAGCAAAAGGTGTGTAAACTTGTAAAGTCATTATATGGACTAAAACAGGCACCTAAGCAATGGCATGAAAAGTTTGACCGAACGATGTTGGCAAACGGTTTCAAAATAAATGAATGTGACAAGTGTGTCTACATTAAAGGAACATCCAATTCATTTGTGATAGTTTGTCTGTATGTAGACGACATGCTAATTATGGGAAGTACTCATGAATTAATCATGAATACCAAAGGCATGCTGAAAAGGAACTTTGACATGAAAGATATGGGAATAGCTGATGTCATCTTAGGAATCAAGATTTCTAGAACACCAGATGGAATAGTCTTGTCACAATCCCATTATCTTGAGAATATTCTTCGAAAATTCAATGTCATTGATAGCCCTCCGGCTAAGACCCCAGTAGATTTGTCTCTACACTTAGCCAAGAATAGAGGGGAACCAGTTTCTCAACTGGAATATGTAAGGATAATTGGCAGTCTAATGTACTTAACAAATTGTATACGTCCAGACATTGCATATTCAGTGAGCAAACTAAGTAGGTTCACGAGTAATCCTAGTGCGGATCACTGGAAGGCCCTGACGAGGGTATTGAGATATTTAAAGTATACATTGAAGCATGGGATACTTTATAATAGATATCCAGCAGTATTAGAAGGATACTGTGATGCCAATTGGATATCCGACACGAAAGACTCAAAGTCGTCCACAAGTGGATATGTATTCACAATAGGTGGAGGAGCAGTGTCATGGAAGTCTTCCAAACAAACGTGTATAGCTCGATCCACGATGGAATCGGAGTTCATAGCATTAGACAAAGCTGGTGAAGAAGCTGAGTGGCTAAAGAACTTTTTGGAAGATATTCCTTGTTGGAATAAGCCTGTGCCAGCTGTTATGATACATTGTGATAGTCAATCAGCAATAGGAAGAGCACAGAGCAGTATGTATAATGGTAAGTCTAGACACATTCGTCGCAGACATAATACCGTTAGACAGTTGATCTCAAATGGTGTTATCACAATTGACTATGTTAAGTCAAAGGATAACTTAGCGGATCCGTTTACGAAAGGTATAAACAGAGATCAATTGTATAAGTTGTTAAGGGGAATGGGTTTAAAATCCATAACAAAAGAACACATAGCGGACACTCAACCTTGAGAATTGGAGATCCCAAAACCTTGGTTCAATGAGACAACTAAGTTATGAGGTTCGGTCTAAACACTTGGAACCTGTTTCATACTCATTCCTAGAACATCCAAGTGTATGTACCTGCAACAGTGGTGAGGTTAAGTTGAGAAAACTTTTAATGATTCCTATACCTAAGTGGTGGAGTATAGCAGGATACTCTTTATAGGAGATCACCTATCTAAGTGAGAAGTAATAAGGCCGCTTCTAAATGAACACTTATGAAGAGATACGGTCCAGGGCCAAAACGGACACAACGTGAGAACAAATAGTGTTAGGGCTATTATTGTGTAAGTACTATTGTCTTGGTATACACTATACAGTCACCAGTTCAAAGCATCGCGCTACTGAATAACTAGTATATCCGATAGTATTTTACTAGGGAAGGTTCAAAGCCACAAGCTACCTATCCCGATGCAATAATAGTTCGCCGGAACTTTTGGACGAATCTGCATACATGCATTAATTGTCATTCATGTGGGGGATTGTTGGAAATGGGTTTTTTAGAAATGTGGTTTGACCACATTTTGACCCGATTTTCAAAGTGATTTCATTTTATGTAAATGAAAACAAGTTGCAAAATTAAAATCTACATTTAGTGTAGATTAGGAAAATGCATTTATTTACTCAAAACCATTTCCGGGTGAATGAGAAATTAATGCTCAAAGTGTGCAACTTTAATGGGTTTATGAAGAGTTGGAAATGTGGAAAGCCATGTATCCCACATTGGTTGGAAAATGGAAAAGATGAGAGTATTTAATATGGCTCATCTAAGAAGGTTCCAATCAAGTGTGGACTTGGGCTTCCAAGCTCAAGTGGGCCTTTGGGCCAACCATGCAAGCTAGTGAGTAAGTGGATTAATTTTGGGCTAGCCCAAAATTGAACCACAACCCGCGAAGCACGCGAAGGGCGGAATGGGCGGTTTAGGGCGCACTTTGCACTTCGCACGTACGCATCGGTCGCTGTGGAGCTTAAATTTTTGGTAAATGTGGGCTCGGTTGTGGATCAGCCCGTGGCATGGTTCGGTTGGGCTTGGGTGGCTCGGCTCAGGTGGTGGTTGGGCTTCGGCCCATCTGGGAGGGTTCATCTCGGTTGGACTTGGAGCGGCCCAGATCTCCGAGTGGATAAGGCACCTGTTCGGGCGGCGGTTGGAGCTGGACCGACCCGTGTCGGTTCGGATCGGATGGGTGTGTTGGTTCGCCCCGTCTGATCTGAGCCCTCCATCCAGATCTGATCCAAAGGTCCAGGATCCACCAGTCACCAATAGTGATTATTCCCTAAAGGCACCTCACCTCTTCAGAAACTATATAAAGGACTTCCCAGGCTTGACAATTCATTCATTCCAACATCCAAGAGCTTTAGAGTAATCTGAGAGAGAGTCATATTGAAGCATTATTTCCTTCAAGTCCAGAAGTTCCAAATACTTTCATTTGTTCGCCGAGGTCGTTAATTTGGAGTGCTCCTATTAACGACAGTTAAAGTCGTTGCATCTTAGAGAAGATTGCCATTAATCCGTAAGCACCAGTGCGGGGCAAATTCTTCTTGCGGAGATTGTGTCTAACACAAGCCTCGACTAAATTTCCGTCCCCATTTTTAGTATTAGTATCTTCGTCATTTTCAAGAAAGCCTACATATTACCCAACAGTATTTGCTCAGAAAAGTATATTGTGTATAATTATTTCAGTTTTTGCTTGTCCGTATGTATTGTTTTAAGAGAAAAAAAATTTGTATAACGGTAGAATTGTAGAACCGAACCTGAACCGGACCAATGATATCCATTTTAGAATGTATTGGTCTGGTTCTGGTTCTAAATTATTACAAAACCGCATAATTGGTCCGGTCCTGGTTTCATCAAATTTTCATAAAAACCGGACCGGACCGTGAACACCCCTAGTGGGTGGAAAGGAAGAGGGGGTGGGAAACTGCGCAATAAAACTTTGAAATGGTTTGGGTGGGGGTGGAGGCTGCCACTTAGGTGGTGTTTGATGTATTAAGCACTTAATGCTTGATGCTTAATAGATTGCAAAGTATATTTTGGAGGTAGGGTGCCTTTGATGACATTGAGATATAGATATTGGAGGTTACGTGAAGCTCTTAATGATTGATAATCAAAATCATTGCTTAACCAATAAGAGCATCATGAAACTTTCAACATGTAGAGCTCAATGTTATCAAGACATCATCGACTGAGATTATATGTTGTGATGATATTGAACCTCGCTCCGGAGATGAATGTAAACAAAGAGTTGATTGGCTTAAATGGGAGAAAGCAATCCGGTCAGAGTTTGATTCCTTAAAGAAAAGAGGAGTGTTTGGACCAGTAGTTCCTACACCTCTTAGGGTTATGCCCGTGGGATACAAATTGGTATTTACGAGAAAAACGAATGAGAGAAACGATATTACAAGATATAAAGCTCGCCTTGTGGCACAAGGTTTATCTCAACGGCTGAGATTGACTTTAATAAGACATACTCTCCCGTTATGGAAGTTATTACATTCAGATATTTGGTTAGATAATGATCCAGCAGATCAAAAGTCAAGACAACTGCAGCCACTTTTGAGAAGTATGTGAAAACAATTCGCTTACGCAGATTGTTAGAGCTTCCACCGTTTTAGTTTTTTGGGGGAGTATCCAAACGATACTCATATTTCATTGTACTCTTTTTCCTTCACGCGGGGTTATTTTTCTCACTGGGTTTTGTTACCCGCTAAGGTTTTAACGAGGCAATGAGCGTTTATTGGAAAGATTGTGAGTTGTACTCTTTTCTTTCTAGATTATTTTTCCCAAAAGGTTTTGCTCGAAAGGTTTTTAATGAGGCAACACGTGCGGCACAATTATCATTCAATCGGAATCTCCAAGGAGGAATAGGCGACTAAAAGATCGCGAGTAATGTTGATTTCAAGGGGATCATCATGAAGCTAAGGAATCGTGTACTCTTTTTTCCTTCACTAGAGTTTTTATCCCATAGGGTTTTCTCTGGTAAGGTTTTAATGAGGCATGCTACTTAGATGCAGACATGCAAGGGGGAGTGTTATAAAATATTATTGTATGGATGTCCTTTGGACCAGAACCTTACAAGAGAAGCTTTGCAAGATAAGCTTTCACGTAGCTTACTAGGGAAGCTTTGTAAATATCTTCAGACAAGCTTATAAAGGAAGCTTTGTAAATATTTTCAGTGAAGCTTACAGTGGAAGCCTTACTAAAGGATAATGTTTATTTTTATGAAAGCTTACAGATGAAACCAATTTACATCTATAGACTATAAATAGTAGACCTTAGATTTCATTTCAATTTACCTTAGAAGTTCCTAACTTCTATATTTCTCTTTATTGTATACTCTCTCTATAATAGTCTGAAAATAAAATATTCTTTATTGAGATTCTGCTCTTGGCTCTCCAATTTTATAACAATAAGGCAGTTTTATTTTTCTTGTCAGAATTTGACCACTCACCCGAAGCCCTAGTTTCTTCAGTAGTTTCTACAGTACTAGTAGGTAACCCGTGCTCCGCATGGGAATCTATTCCGTTAATATTTTTGTATTTTTATTTTTTGATGTTTTTAATTGATAAATTAATATAATAATTTTATTTGAAAATATATGTATGTTTTAAATTAATTAAAATATTTTCATAGCTTTGGTTGTACATAGTTGTAATAAATATGTTTTTTAATTAATTTAGAAGTATGTTTAAGTTTGTTGTATGAATATTTAAAAAACTTAATGGTATTAATAGTATTATTAACATATATATTAACTATTATGATTAGATAATATAATTAATAGTAATAGTTAATATATATTATAACAATTATGATTAATTAATACTATTAATAATAATAATTAAATTATATAGTAACTATTATAGTTAACAATTATATTTAACTAATACTATTAATAGTATTAATTAGTTATAATGGTTAAATATCACTCTCTCCGTCGCGGAGTAAGAGACCTACCTCCTATTTGCACGGAGATTAAGAAATGATGGAAGTAAAGTAAGTGTTGTGAGTGTAAAAGTAAATTAAGAGAGAAAATTAATGGGAGGGAATAATAAGTTGATTGGTTTTGTGTTAATTTTTTAGTAATAATTAAAATAATTATTATAATTAACTAATATTATTAATTGTACTTATTAACATATATAATAACTATTATTATTCACTAATAATACTAATAGTTATAATTAACCTCTATATTAACTATTATAATTAATTAATACTCCCTACGCCCTAGAGTAAGAGTCATACCTTGTTTCTGCAGACTTATTAAATACACAATAGAAAATTGGTAAACATTGCAAATGTGTTGAGAGTATAATTGTCCAAAACCCTATTCATTCTTTCTCATCATTTGTCTTTTTTGGAAATAAACTTTTAGTGGGACGTACAAAAATAGAAAGTAGGACTCTTACTCTCGAACGGAGCGAGTACTATTAATATTAAATATTAACATTTATTGTATAATGATTAACTAATACTATTAATAATAATAGTTAACTTAAATAGGAACTATTATGATTAACTAATAATACTATTAATAGTAATAATTAATATATATATAGTAACTATTATGATTAACTAATACTATTAATAGTAATTTTTATTTTATTTAATAGTTAATTATAATAGTTAAATATAAATTAATATTAACATTTATTGTATAATGATTAACTAATACTATTAATAATAATAGTTAACTTATATAGTAACTATTATGATTAACTAATAATACTATTAATAGTAATAATTAATATATATAGTAACTATTATGATTAATTAATACTATTAATAGTAATTTTTATTTTATTTAATAGTTAATTATAATAGTGGGACACACCAAAAAAGAAAGTAAGAACTTTAAACTGAGACGGATGAATAATAATAATTATAATAAACTAATATTATTAATAGTAATAGTTAATTGATATGATAACTATTATGATTAATTAATATTTAAAATTAATATTTAACATATATAATAACTATTATAATTAACTAATACTCTTACTATTAATAGTTAACTGTTATTTTCTTAATACTATTAGCTAATACTATTAGTTATTGCATAAGGTAACTAATATAATATCTATTACTAATAATAGTAATAGTAATAGTTAACTAATATAGTTAATTATAATAGTAACTATTACTAATAAGAGTAATAGTTAACTATAATGGTTAACTATTATAGTTAACTATTACTAATAATAGTAATAGTTACTATAATAGTTAACTATTATAGTTACCCTTTATAGTAACTATTATTATTAGCTAATAGTATTAGCTAATGAAAAAAATAAATAAAAAGTCACCTATTTATTAGTACATTGTTAATATATATATATATATATATATATATATATATATATATATATATATATTTTCTAAGGATCCAACCTCCCATTAATCCTTCATTTAATTTGAATGTGGTCCTGGTCCTTAGTTAAAATCTTGTTGGCGGTCCGCTGTCTCCACACAATACGTCAACTAATTCATGGCTTGCATCTCTTTAAATTTTAATCAAACAAATGCAAATTTGACCGAGAAAAAAAATTCGAACCAATAGAAAATTAGAGCTTAATGCTAAATAAAAATTAACAAAAAGAACAACTGTAGTTTACAAGGACAATAGTATATTGCAGTTCGATATTTTTTTCAAGAAAAAAATCAAACTTTTTTCGTCCATAAATGAATCTCAATTTTCAAGAAATTTCAATTCAAAAATGAATATTTATTTATTAAGAAAATTTATCCCAAAATAAAATTTACCAAATCCTTTTCACTATTCTTTATATAATTGTAAGATTCAGAGTTTTAAAGTAAATAACAATAATATTTATGCTTCTTTTCCAATTAAATTTTGTAAAAAATCAAGAATATCCCTTAAACTAAAATTTAACATTTACTCCCCGATAACTCAGAATACATGTCGCACTTTTTCGTATGTGAGTATACAAATGAACTTTAATCAATAATTTTAAATTAATTTACTTTATTTTAATAAAATTATAAAATTTGTTATTGATACACCATTCTAAATACTATTTATAACAATTTTAAAATTTTATTA
This sequence comes from Campanula takesimana, assembly GCA_026119855.1. Taxonomy (NCBI): domain Eukaryota; kingdom Viridiplantae; phylum Streptophyta; class Magnoliopsida; order Asterales; family Campanulaceae; genus Campanula; species Campanula takesimana. Next base: position 1,511,129 of record JAOWBW010000094.1, on the reverse strand, counting down.
AGATCATTAAATTAATTTAAAATTATTTTTTAAAAATCTATTATACTTACATACGAAAATTACAATATTTATTTTGGGACATAAGGATATTTATCTAGAGGCATACTACTATCGAGTACTACCGGTTGGAAAAATATATTGTGTGTGAAGGAAATTGTGTACATGTCCTTGCAAGAATCGTTTGTCGTTGGACAAAGATTATTGTAGGTTCATATTCTACTCCGTGAGAACATGAAAATGATATATTTATTTGTTCAATTTGATGATTGAATAATAATAATAATATTATAGCTCAAATAAATGGATGGAAGGTGGAAATGTGAGTTTGTTTCACATGTGAAAAGAAGGGAAAAACTAGTTGATAGTTTTTGCCACTTTTTATTGAATTATAATTCTTTAATTCAAGATTAATTCCAAGGTTAATATCCATTATTGATTGACAAATGAAACTCTAAAAAGAAATTGATGACAAGGTTAATTATTGAATTAAGTTGATCATCAATATGGGATTAATTGGAGAATTAATCATTGGGGAGTTTTGAGCTATAAAAGAAACACCCACAACTCTTTGAAAAAGAAGAGAAAAAAGATGAGAAAAAGAAAAACACACAAAAGAGAATTCCATCAATCTTCTTTCTCCCTCTTGCAATTTTGTTCTTCCTCTTCCTTTGGCCTCCTAGAATAATTGGAATGGTGATTTTGTCCAAGCATAGTTCATTTCGCCGGAAGGCTCAAGTGCGGAGTTACATCCGGTCAATCAGTTTTATCCTGGGAGACTAACGCCCGTTAAACCTCAAGCACTCATAGAGAGGGGGATGAATTAATCTTAAGGAGAGTGTTGGTTTACATGACTCGGATACAAGTGACTAAATACGGTTTCCTTTCATGTTTTCATTCTTTCAATTTGTAATTGTAATTTCAATTATATTGTAATCGTTTTCCTTTCAATATTTACAAGATTTTATCCAACAATCTTAAGACTAATTCACTTGTTGAGAAAGGATTGCAGATTACATGGATCTTGTGGCGTGATGGCTACGGGAGAAAGGATAAAAGACGATGAGGAACAATGGGGAAGAAAGTAAGAAAACTTCTGCACAGATTTTTCTTGACCAGCTGTAGTAAAACAACATTTCCCGCTTCGTTAACCGTTGGATTGAGACGAAATTTTTGTTACATGTTCACGACTCATTGGAGAAGATTATGAACGGTGAAGATTGGAATCTATAATGTGAAAGTGAAGATAAAAATTTCGGAACAGAGCAGTTTTTGTGAACTAAAACACTAATTTTATTTCTGTTTAATGAGATTAACAAAGATGGAAAGATTGATGCTCCGTGACATCAACTATGTTACAATGATTGTATAAACCAATTGTGGCTATGCCTCATGAAGTGGTTATACATCTTGTGATATGTATCTTATGGTTTGTTTCGTATGAATCATAGTGAAGAGATTGGAAAGTTCATTGGAACTAAGAACGTTGAAAGATTAAGTCTTTAACGTTGTATTGACAAAGGTAATAGAGCTTCTTGAGAGAAATTTTTTTTAAATCTATTATTGTCAATGGTGACAAAAAGTTCACAAATATTAACATAAGAGGGCTTCTTGAAAAGAAGTTGTTGAAACTTCTTATTGTTAATAGTGACAAAAGTTACAAAGATAAAAACAATAGAGCTTCTTGAAAGAAGTTGTTGAATTCTATTGTTGTAAAGTCACAAAGGCTAAAACTATAGGGCTTCTTGGAAGAAGTTGTTAAAACCTAATAGTGGATGAGTGACTCATTTCATAAAGATAAAAACAATAGGACTTATTGAATGAAGTTGTTAAATCCTATTGTTGTTGATGATGAAAAATGACACAAAATATTTAGAAGGATGACTTCTAAAAGAAAATGTGCATTTGGTGAATGAGAATGTAAGTTTCTTGAATTTGGAGGTATTCTAAGATGAATCTTTTAAACTTTAAAATAATTAACCTCAATTTATTAATTCATCAAGGAATTGAGAGGTTTATTAAGATGGGTTGTTACAAGAAATAAATTGTGTTAATTCTCTTATTGAATTAGCAATTTATTCTTGGTAAATTCTCTAATTAAGTTAGAGAATTATAATTGTAACAACAAAATTATGATTTGGTGTTTAATTGTTAAAAATTAAAGCTTTGGAAAAGGCTCCTTGTGTGGAGATAATTTCCAACGAAATGTGGGTGTTCCAAGTATTTTGGTCACCATCGTGAGAAGTTAGAAATTTTGTTGGCCTCGGCTTTAAGTGATGGCAACAAAAGATGTTCTACTTAACCACTTGAACTTAATGAGGTTTTGTAAGGAAAATCCTACAAAGTTGGTGGAAATGAGACAGATGTTTAAGCCATGAGTGCGGTTAAATCATGTGCATCTCTTTTGTCGGAACTGTATACTTAACGGATGGTCGAATTCGTTATATGTTGTATATAGTACCAAGGAAAAAGATAAAAGAATTTTTGGAGTCATTGAACTATAAAAAAATAAAATCGAGAATGTCGTTGCAATGAAATTCATTTTAGGCCGTTTATTGATTTTAAAATAGTAGACTCCATAAACCGTAAAAAGTTAAATGAAAGAATTGAAATAGTCTTTCATGAAATCCATGTTGAATGGATGATGATAAGTAAAATTTTCAAGTAGTGGAAATAATTGAAAAATTACTTTTCACTTGAAAAGATTTCAAGAAGCAACTCAAACATAAATGAATTGAATGAATGTTGAGATGCTTGATATTCATCTTTTTGTTAGAAAAGAGAATAGAGCTTCGGATAAGAAGTAGTGTCACATTTCTTATGGCGAAAGTAAATGCGGTGGAGCATATTGAAATGCTTAAGGCAAAGACAAAGTTTGTCAAGCTTGTTTGAAAAGTCAAACTTGTATGAAAAGCCAAACTTGTTTGAAAAAGTTAAACATATTCCTTGTGTCTTGAGAGACAAAGATAGATGTCATCAAGGATGATATAATGATTTTTGAATGAAGGAAATGGAAATTGTATCAACCGATGGGTTGAGTTGGTGATCAATAATGAGAATATGTCTCTTTAGTTGGATCACATTTTTCATTCAAAAAGAAAATCAAACAAGATGTAAAATGTGTGTTGAACTACATCATCATATGATAAGCATAGTGATATATTGTGATATGTATGGATTGTTCAAACACATAGTAATAATAACAATGTTATTGTTATTATTAATAAGTTTTGTCTCATTGAATGGAGAGGTTGAAAAATAACTTTAAAATGAGATAATAAGGATAAAACACTAATGAGTATAGTGTGTGTATAATATGTACTTGTACACAAATTATCCACTTTGTAAACCACTATCAAATGGTGTTGATGAAAACAATGATAGCATTATTGCTATATTTTAGGACTAACCCAAAGATGTGGGGTAAGTCTAATATGGAAAATAAATAACTATTGAATAGGTTACCCCAAGAAACAATGTCACGACCCGAAACCCCCCTATTTATAATCTTAATTATTTAATATTATTTATGTGTGCATTTTATTCTCTCATAATAATCTATGCTCAACATGATTTGCTTGATCATTTGTGATTTATTTATGTGTTAGATTTTATGTTAGATGATCATTATTGTGTGGGGTATTGGAGGGCTTGGGTGTAAGTTGTTAAGGGTTTAATTGGGTGAAGTAGAAATTGAGGGGTTTAAGTGTAACTCCTAAATTAACTAGTCAACCTTTCCCCCTCCTCCCTCCTCATCCTACACTCTTCCTCACCACACACTCACACTCATTTCCCTTTCTCTCTCTCCCTCCATTGTTGTTGAGGTAAGCTCCATCTCTCTCTCTCTTCTTTTGATCATCTTGTATGCTTCCTCTCTTAATAATCGATTTATATAAAACATTTAGATCGTCGCTAGGATCGTTTGGAGCTAAATAGAAGTTATTTTGGTTGAGTTTGATTTCCATTTGAGGTAAGTTACTAAGACCCTTTAGCTTAAAAATTGTCATATATGTTTTATATGATACATGAGATGATGATTCAAAGCTTTGTTGTGAAGATAAATGTTGATTTAATTTTTATTCATTTTTTTTTTGTGATAAATTGATGTTTGAATCATTTGTTTTGATTTGAGTTGTGTAGAGGTTGTTTTGTGGGTTTATAAGTGGGTATAATGCTTGAGTATACTTGTTAGAAGTGTTAGGGTTGATTAGGATTGAAATGGAAAGGTTTGGGTTGAAATGGATATTGGAATAGAACAAAAATTGGGTAAAAATTCGTGTTCCAGGTCTGTTACACGACTCGTGTAAGGCTACACGACTCGTGTAGAGAAAAGTACTGAAAGGGTGAAAATCTACACGACTCGTGTACTGATACACGACTCGTGTAGCAGCTGTTACACGACTCGTGTATGGGTACACGACTCGTGTAAGGGCCAATTCTGCACTTGTACATTTTACGTGAAATCTTCCGGAGGTCATAACTTTCTCATCCGGACTCCGTTTTAGGCGTGTAAACTATCGTTTTAAAGATCTAATTGAGTACTTCGAGATTAGTGGGTTTATTTAGTTGGGTTTTAGGTTCATATTATGTCGATATTTCCGTAAGTGTTTTATAAAACAAATCGTTTAGAATTGGTCTAGGTTTTGAGTACTATTCTTATTGACTTAGATGGACATTGTGGAACACTCTAGTATTTTAAATGGTTTCTTTGTGAACAAGCGTGTCATGATATTTGACTAAGTATTGTTTGAGAGTGTTGGGTTTGGTCTGTTTGTGATCATGTTTGCAATGTATGAATGTGAGTACCAGTTGCATCTTTTGTGAAAATGTTTGGCTTGGTTCCCTACTTTGGAATCATTGCCCCGTTGTTGTTTCAAGCGAGTATTTATTACTATGTGCTTGTATAGAGTCCAGCTGGTCTTGTTGTGTTTGTTTTGGGCAGTGATGTATATTATAATGGCACGAGCCAAGTCCAGTATAATGTACTTCACTGGTAACCCAGTTTCCCCATGTTCAGTGGCCTTGAGTGGGATGCCCCTTCCCGAGATTGAGGTTGGGATGAGCTAGCTCCTATGGTGAGTATTCTAGCTACACGCTTGGGGGTATGACTATGTGTTATTTCCCCCACTACTGGTTGTTGTTGTTACTTGGTTCCGGAACCTGCTTCAGCTCTTTCATGCTGCTCAACGGGCTCTTCTCAAAGGATGGTGTTCCGTTTATAGAACCTTGGCTCAGTATCCACTTATGAGTGTTTATTTCCGCATATTGTGTTATGTGATGAGTGGACTATATCTTTTGTGTTATATGCAAATGTGAATGCCTATTGATATTGTTCCTTTGTGATTATCATGTTGGCATGAAATGTAGTTGCATATTAGTAGCTTACTGAGATTTTATCTCACCCCTTATTTGTTTACTGTTTTAGATAAGGGAGTGCATCCGGGATAGGTCACTTATCACCAGGAAGGACGTCGAGGTGGTAATTCTTTTGGGGTATGTTTGTGAAGGCTACATTATGTAAATGTATAACCTTAAAGGGTAGTGTATCCGTGACTTGATCTTGTAACACCTATTTTTGGATAATGTTGGTGTTCGTACTTTTGTATAGTTGTTGTAGGCCTTCGTGCCAAGTACTTTCGTTGCGAAAGTTGTTTGAAAGTGAAGTGGAGGTTTTGAACTTCAAAAGTGAATTTTATTTATCTTTATGATAGTTTTCGAAAAGTTTTTGTTAAAAGTGTTTTATGGCGTCTTCCGTGCGCGTCCCGAGCGTGGGGCCATGTAGGACCACGGGTACGGGGCGCGACAGTTGGTATCAGAGCTAGGTTGTAGATAGTCTAGAATGACTAAGTGACCTAGGAGGGTAATTGAGTATGGAATGAGTAACGATGAGTGTCTTATGCAGGTACTCAGTAATCATGGTAGGGTCTGATAATGAACAGGGTGGTCCTGCCGGACAGGGAAATGCGAGGGAAGAAGCATTAGCTATGTTTCAAGGAATATTCGAGGCGGCATTGAAAACCATGAATGATAACAATCGTAGAGAGGCACCATTGGCTCCGAGGACCGGACTGGAACAATTTTTGAGAATGAAACCGACAGAATTTGATGGAGGGTCAGATGTGGCTAAAGCAGAAAGGTGGGTTGAGTCTATGGAAAAGATCTTTGAGGTCTTGCAAAGCTCCGACGAGGATAGGGTCAGATTTGCGACCTATAAACTAGTTGGAGGGGCGGAGTATTGGTGGAGATCGTTGAAAGCTAATTGGGAAGAGGCACATGTACCCCATGTCTGGGAGACATTCAAGAAGAAGTTCAAGGAACATTTCATCCCAAAGGTAGACCAAGATAGGAAGGAATCAGAGTTTCTTAGCTTGGAACAAAACTTGTTGACGGTGGCAGAGTATGTTGCCAAATTCACGGAATTGGCTCGCTATTGCAATTACATGGTTTCGACTGAAGAAAGGAAGACCTCGAGGTTTGTCAAAGGGTTGAAAACGGTAATCAGAACACAACTCACTTCCCATAAATTTCAAGACCTTCAGGATGCCATAGATCGTGCCTACCAGGTGGAGCAGGACATTGTAGAGCATAAAAAGAAGACTGAATCAACGAGTGTAGTGAAACAAGGAGGACAAGGGAAGCCACAACCTCATCGTGGTGACACTAGAGGAGCTCAGAATATCTTTTCACCTTTCAGAGGAACTTCTCAATGACATCAGGGCAACAGGAATCAAGGTAACACTTCGGGGAGTCAGAATAATCGGGTTTGCAACTATTGTCAAAAGGGAGGGCACTCCGAAGAGAAGTGTTGGAAAAAGCAAGGTAAGTGTTTGAATTGTGGCCAGTTGGGTCACTTCCAGTTTAATTGTCCCAAACCGAAGAATCAGTCAGTTGGTAGTGGTACCGGGTCTTCTTCGGGTCAGAAGAGAGATGCCTCGGGCAAGCCCAAGGTACAAGGTCGTGTTTTCGCCATCAACCAACAACAGGCTTCTGATGCTTCTAACGTGATTGGAGGTATTATTTCTATGTCTAATAGGAGGGCACGTGCACTAATAGACCCCGGTTCTTCGCATTCTTATGTGTCGGTGCATTTTGCATCCCAGTTATCTTCGTTGCCTGAGTCTCTACCTTATGTGTTAGAGGTGTCTACCCCTATGGGTAAGAGTTTGGTGACGGATAGGGTGTTGCGTGATTGTGATGTGCATATACGTGAGCATGCTTTACTTGCTGATTTAATTATATTGCCATTGCAAGATTTTGATGTCATTTTGGGTATGGATTGGTTGAGTCGATACCATGCTACTGTTGATTGTTTTAAAAAGGTGGTTACTTTTTCTAACCCTAATGTTCCTGAATTTTCATTTGAGGCTGTCCCTTTGGGTAGGAAAGTTCATATTATTTCGTATGTAAAGGCTAGGAAGTTGTTGAGCCGTGGTTGTGTTGGGGTTTTGGCCAGTGTTCTGGATACTACGAAAAAGGTTACTAATGTGGAAGAGGTAAATATTGTTAGGGAGTTTCCGGATGTATTTTCTCCGGAGTACTCTATGCCTCCTGATAGAGAGATCGAATTTTGTATAGACTTGCTTCCAGGTACAACTCCTATATCGGCGGCACCTTATAGAATGGCTCCAGCCGAATTGAAAGAATTGAAGGAGCAGTTACAAGAGTTACTTGATCGTGGGTTTATCCGCCCTAGTGTGTCACCGTGGGGAGCTCCTGTATTGTTTGTCAAGAAGAAAGATGGATCCTTGAGACTGTGTATCGATTACAGGAAACTGAATCAGGTAACCATAAAGAACAAATATCCTCTTCCCCATATTGATGACTTGTTTGATCAGCTTCAGGGGTCGGTTGTCTTTTCAAAGCTTGATTTGAGGAGTGGTTATCACCAGTTAAAGATTCGTTCTGAGGACATTTCCAAGACCGCCTTCCGTAGTAGGTATGGGCACTATGAATTTCTTGTCATGCCTTTCGGGTTAACGAATGCTCCGGCTGTATTTATGGATATGATGAATCGGGTTTTTAAACCGTACCTTGATACCTTCGTAGTTGTGTTTATCGATGACATTCTGGTTTATTCTAAGTCTCGGGAGGAACACGAACAACATTTGCGAATGGTCTTATCTATTCTTCGGGAGAAACAATTGTTTGCAAAATTCAGTAAGTGTGCTTTTTGGCTCGAGGAGGTTTCCTTTCTGGGGCACGTGGTTTCTAATGGAGGGATATCCGTAGATCCTTCAAAAATTGAAGCTATTGTGGATTGGAAGAGACCGGAATCAGTTACGGAGATTCGGAGTTTCTTGGGCTTAGCCGGGTACTATAGAAGATTTATTGAGGGATTTTCCAAAATTGCTACCCCGTTGACTCAGTTGACCAAAAAGAACGTGCCATTTGTGTGGGAAGAAAAATGCCAAATGAGTTTTGATGAATTGAAAAGGAGGTTGACCACCGCTCCTGTACTTGTGTTACCAAATGGGAAAGATGAATTGGTTATTTATAGTGATGCTTCTAAAGAAGGCCTCGGGTGCGTTTTAATGCAAAATGGGAAAGTGATTGCGTATGCTTCAAGGAAGTTGACTCCGAGTGAGCAGAATTATCCTACCCATGACATGGAACTTGCGGCTATTGTCTTTGCGTTGCACAAATGGAAGCATTATCTATATGGGGCAAAGTTTGAGATTTTTACCGATCATCAAAGTTTGAAGTATCTTTTCTCGCAAAAGGAGTTGAACAATAGACAGCGCAGATGGATGGAATTGTTGAAGGATTTTGATTGCATCATTTCTTATCATCCGGGTAAAGCAAATGTGGTCGCTGATGCCATTAGTCGGAAGTCTTATGTAGCTTCATTGATGGTGCGTGAATGGAAAATGTTGGAAGATATTCGAGATTGGGATCCTTATGAGTCCAAGCATGGGGCTATTTTTGCGAACATTAAGGTATTACCTGCCTTAATTCAAAAAGTTAAAGATGCTCAGAAGGATGATCCCGAGTTGATGAAGATTTCGAGTAAGATAGGGGATAAAAAGTTTGAAGCATTTTCTCTTAGTCCTGAAAGGGTTTTGAGTTATAGAGGTCGTTTGTGTGTACCTAGTGTGGAAGGAGTAAAACGCCAAGTTCTTGATGAGGGCCACAAGTCGAGGTATACTATTCACCCCGGGAGTACCAAAATGTATCGGGATTTGAGACAACATTTTTGGTGGAATGGCATGAAGCGGGAGATAGCGGATTATGTGTCGAAATGTTTGACTTGTCAACAGGTTAAAGCGGAACATCAAAGACCCGCGGGGCTACTTCAACCTCTTGAGATACCGGAATGGAAATGGGAACATGTGACGATGGATTTTGTGACCGGATTACCACGCACGAGGAGAAGGCATGATGCAGTTTGGGTGGTTGTAGACAGATTAACGAAGTCTTCTCATTTTCTACCTATTGAGATTAGTTATTCAATGGAAAGACTTGCGACCTTGTATATCAACGAAATCGTGAGATTGCATGGGGTTCCAGTTAGTATTGTTTCTGATCGGGATCCTAGATTTACATCTCGGTTTTGGCAGGCGTTTCAGAAGGCTTTGGGTTCAGAATTGAGGCTTAGCACGGCTTTTCATCCACAAACCGACGGTCAATCGGAGAGAACGATTCAGATTCTTGAAGACATGTTACGGGCTTGTTCGGTTGACTTTGCAGACTCTTGGGATACTCATTTACCTTTAGTGGAGTTTGCTTATAACAACAGTTTTCAATCGAGTATCGAGATGGCTCCTTACGAAGCTTTATATGGTAGGAAGTGTCGCTCTCCTATTTGTTGGGATGAAGTCGGGGAAGCTAAGATTTGGGGTGTCGATTTGGTTAATGATTCGGTTGAAAAGGTTAAGCTTATTCGAAATCATCTAATCACCGCTCAAAGTCGCCAAAAGAACTATGCCGACCACCGGAGGCGAGATCTTGAGTTTCAGTCGGGTGACTTCGTGTTTTTGAAAGTGTCTCCGAAGGTGAGAATCCGTAGGTTTGGTAAGAAGGGAAAGCTTGCTCCAAGGTTTATTGGTCCTTTCGAGATATTAGATAGAGTTGGGAATCTTGCTTATCGTCTTGCGTTACCGCCTTCTTTGGGCCGATTGCATAATGTGTTTCATGTTTCAGCGCTTCGTAAGTACGTGTATGATCCATCCCATGTGTTGTCGGAAGTACCGGAAGATATTGAACCGAATATGTCTTATGAGGAGAAACCAATTCGAGTGATTGATACCAAAGTGCAAGAATTGAGGAACAAGAGTATTCCCCTAGTTAGAGTGGTGTGGAGGAATCATGAAGTTGAGGAGTCAACTTGGGAACTGTGGGAAGAGATGGAACGGAAGTATCCGTGGTTATTCGAGCCTCTTGGTAAGTGTTAAAATTCGGGTCGAATTTTCTTTAAGGAGGAGTGATTGTCACGACCCGAAACCCCCCTATTTATAATCTTAATTATTTAATATTATTTATGTGTGCATTTTATTCTCTCATAATAATCTATGCTCAACATGATTTGCTTGATCATTTGTGATTTATTTATGTGTTAGATTTTATGTTAGATGATCATTATTGTGTGGGGTATTGGAGGGCTTGGGTGTAAGTTGTTAAGGGTTTAATTGGGTGAAGTAGAAATTGAGGGGTTTAAGTGTAACTCCTAAATTAACTAGTCAACCTTTCCCCCTCCTCCCTCCTCATCCTACACTCTTCCTCACCACACACTCACACTCATTTCCCTTTCTCTCTCTCCCTCCATTGTTGTTGAGGTAAGCTCCATCTCTCTCTCTCTTCTTTTGATCATCTTGTATGCTTCCTCTCTTAATAATCGATTTATATAAAACATTTAGATCGTCGCTAGGATCGTTTGGAGCTAAATAGAAGTTATTTTGGTTGAGTTTGATTTCCATTTGAGGTAAGTTACTAAGCCCCTTTAGCTTAAAAATTGTCATATATGTTTTATATGATACATGAGATGATGATTCAAAGCTTTGTTGTGAAGATAAATGTTGATTTAATTTTTATTCATTTTTTTTTTGTGATAAATTGATGTTTGAATCATTTGTTTTGATTTGAGTTGTGTAGAGGTTGTTTTGTGGGTTTATAAGTGGGTATAATGCTTGAGTATACTTGTTAGAAGTGTTAGGGTTGATTAGGATTGAAATGGAAAGGTTTGGGTTGAAATGGATATTGGAATAGAACAAAAATTGGGTAAAAATTCGTGTTCCAGGTCTGTTACACGACTCGTGTAAGGCTACACGACTCGTGTAGAGAAAAGTACTGAAAGGGTGAAAATCTACACGACTCGTGTACTGATACACGACTCGTGTAGCAGCTGTTACACGAGTCGTGTATGGGTACACGACTCGTGTATGGGTACACGACTCGTGTAAGGGCCAATTCTGCACTTGTACATTTTACGTGAAATCTTCCGGAGGTCATAACTTTCTCATCCGGACTCCGTTTTAGGCGTGTAAACTATCGTTTTAAAGATCTAATTGAGTACTTCGAGATGAGTGGGTTTATTTAGTTGGGTTTTAGGTTCATATTATGTCGATATTTCCGTAAGTGTTTTATAAAACAAATCGTTTAGAATTGGTCTAGGTTTTGAGTACTATTCTTATTGACTTAGATGGACATTGTGGAACACTCTAGTATTTTAAATGGTTTCTTTGTGAACAAGCGTGTCATGATATTTGACTAAGTATTGTTTGAGAGTGTTGGGTTTGGTCTGTTTGTGATCATGTTTGCAATGTATGAATGTGAGTACCAGTTGCATCTTTTGTGAAAATGTTTGGCTTGGTTCCCTACTTTGGAATCATTGCCCCGTTGTTGTTTCAAGCGAGTATTTATTACTATGTGCTTGTATAGAGTCCAGCTGGTCTTGTTGTGTTTGTTTTGGGCAGTGATGTATATTATAATGGCACGAGCCAAGTCCAGTATAATGTACTTCACTGGTAACCCAGTTTCCCCATGTTCAGTGGCCTTGAGTGGGATGCCCCTTCCCGAGATTGAGGTTGGGATGAGCTAGCTCCTATGGTGAGTATTCTAGCTACACGCTTGGGGGTATGACTATGTGTTATTTCCCCCACTACTGGTTGTTGTTGTTACTTGGTTCCGGAACCTGCTTCAGCTCTTTCATGCTGCTCAACGGGCTCTTCTCAAAGGATGGTGTTCCGTTTATAGAACCTTGGCTCAGTATCCACTTATGAGTGTTTATTTCCGCATATTGTGTTATGTGATGAGTGGACTATATCTTTTGTGTTATATGCAAATGTGAATGCCTATTGATATTGTTCCTTTGTGATTATCATGTTGGCATGAAATGTAGTTGCATATTAGTAGCTTACTGAGATTTTATCTCACCCCTTATTTGTTTACTGTTTTAGATAAGGGAGTGCATCCGGGATAGGTCACTTATCACCAGGAAGGACGTCGAGGTGGTAATTCTTTTGGGGTATGTTTGTGAAGGCTACATTATGTAAATGTATAACCTTAAAGGGTAGTGTATCCGTGACTTGATCTTGTAACACCTATTTTTGGATAATGTTGGTGTTCGTACTTTTGTATAGTTGTTGTAGGCCTTCGTGCCAAGTACTTTCGTTGCGAAAGTTGTTTGAAAGTGAAGTGGAGGTTTTGAACTTCAAAAGTGAATTTTATTTATCTTTATGATAGTTTTCGAAAAGTTTTTGTTAAAAGTGTTTTATGGCGTCTTCCGTGCGCGTCCCGAGCGTGGGGCCATGTAGGACCACGGGTACGGGGCGCGACAAACAATGTAAATTCCGTATGAAGTATGGAAACGTAGGTCTACGTACACTTGTGAATGTGGGGGTAGTTCGCAAAGTAGAAACTCTAACATTAACAAAATCGATATTTTGGTACAAGATGGTGGAGCATGTAAATAATGAGTTTACATAGTGGTTGTTATATATGATTAAATGATATTGAATATATATAAAACCACGTTTTTTTTTTCTTGGAAAATCAAGTATTGATGTCAAGTTCATGAAAATGAACAAATCATCACACTTTGAGTGAAATAGATCAAAGTAAAACCTAGAATAAGGTGTGCAAGTTAGTAAAATCACTAGATGATTTGAAACAAGCACAAAGATAATGACATAAAAAAACTTGATTTTTCACGAAAGAAAGTGGATTAATCAAATATGACATGAGTGGTTATGTCATGATGTTGATTAAATCTATCAAAGGTATGCTGAGCTTGAAAGAAGTTTAGCTTACAAGACTTTTGGATTGAAAATTTCAAGAAGAACTAATGAATTTGCATTAAGAAAATTATGATATAGTTCTTGGAAATTTTGAAAAGGTCACGGGATATGTGTTTAGCGGATGCAATCCTTGAAGTGGAAATTTCTAAGAAATTGAATGGACTTGCTTTAAGCTAGTCACATTGTGTGGATAATTCTTGAGAAATTAACAAGGGTGATTTAGCAATGGCTAAAACCCAATAGGCATGAGTCAAAATCTATTGAAGAATAGAGGTGACGTTATTTCTCAAGTTGAACACTCGAGAATTAATGGAAGTCTAGTGAGCTGGTACACTAGTAATCCTAAATATATTGTAAAAGTACTAAGGTACTTGAGATACAATCGAGATCACGGATTACACTAAACTAGACATCTATCGATAATTGAAGGAAATAGCGATGCTATTTGGATATATGACATAAAAGACTTAAGGTCTACGAGTGGTTTCGTATTCTTATTAGCGGAAGCGACTATATCATGAAATCTTCTAAATAAATAAGTTATAAATAGATTCATAGCGGAATCTAAGTTTATAGCTTTAGATAAATGTGGTGAGAAAGCCGAGAAGCTATGCTAATTTATAGAAGATATTCCAAGGGATAAAGCTTGTGTTAGCAATTGGTTATATTTGCTAGAATTCAATCGATGATTGATTGAACACAAAGCATTATGTGTAATGGTAGGTCTTGACATATATGTCAAAAACGTAATACCATTAAGAAACTACTCTCAATTAATTTGACTATGTGAAGTCAAATGATAAAAGCGGATCCGTTAACCAAAGGGTTAGAACTGAGATTAGTTGTAAATTGTGGAGGGGAATGAGACATTAAGCCTATTAGAGTTGATCATAGCGGAAAACCCAATCTAGATGACTGGAGATCCCAAGAACTAGATTCAAAAGTGACCACCTAACTGTTAAAAGACTCGTGCGTCACTATGGAGGTCAAACCCCCCGAGTCCATTCCTATTAGTGACATCCCGAAGGGACAAGGATAAGCCTATGGCTTTTAATGACTCTTACTCGTCGAGAAAGTCGAGCGGGGTAATACGGGTTACCTTCAAGAAGTTGCCTATGTGAGAGAGAAGAGGGGCCGCTTCAAAGAGAATTGTGTGAGGATCAATTCTTAGACCCTCTCGCAGAACCAGGCATTATGTTCAGGGCCATGAACGAACATAGCTATGAGAAATGAAATATGTTATGACATTACTTGTGTCTAGTATATGATCGGCTACACAAAAAGCATATCGATTCAAGGACATCGCGTCTATCGACTTGCGAGTAGAGTAAATATGCTAGTACGAGCGGAGGTTCAATGGGCAACATCCCCACACCTTAGTATGCAAGTTTTGTCTGCCGGACTCTATCACCAATCTCGTCCTCAATTTTCTTCATGTGGGGGATTGTTGAAAAAATATATTGTGTGTGAAGGAAATTGTGTACATTTCCTTGCAAGAATCGTTTGTCGTTGGACAAAGATTATTGTGGGTTCATATTATACTCCGTGAGAACATGAAAATGATATATTTATTTGTTCAATTTAAAGATTGAATAATAATAATAATAATAATAATAATAATAATAATATAGCTCAAATAAATGGATGGAAGTTGGAAATGTGAGTTTGTCTCACATGTGAAAAGAATGGAAAAACTAGTTGATAGTTTTTGCCACTTTTTATTGAATTATAATTCTTTAATTCAAGATTATTTCCAAGGTTAATGTCCATTATTGATTGACAAATGAAACTCCAAAAAAAAATTGATGACAAGGTTAATTGTTGAATTAAGTTGATCATCAATATGAGATTAATTGGAGAATTAATCCTTGGGGAGCTATAAAAGAAACACCCGCAACTCTTTGAAAAAGAAGAGAAAAAGAAAAACACACAAAAGAGAATTCCATCAATCTTCTTCCTCCCTCTTGCAATTTTGTTCTTCCTCTTCCTTTGGCCTCCTAGAATAATTGGAATGGTGATTTTGTCCAAGCATAGTTCATTTCCCCGGAAGGCTCAAGTGCGGAGTTGCATCCGGTCAATCCGTTTTATCCTGGGAGACTAACGTCCGTTAAACCTCAAGCACTCATAGAGAGGGGAATGAATTAGTCTTAAGGAGAGTGTTGGTTTACACGACTCGGATACAAGTGACTAAATACGGTTTCCTTTCATGTTTTCATTCTTTCAATTTGTAATTGTAATCGTTTTCCTTTCAATATTTACAAGATTTTATCCATCACTACCTTTGTCCCTAAATGAGTGTCCAAATTTTATTTTAAGGGACATAACTTTTTGTACAATTTGGTAGCAAACTTCATATATAATCATGTAATTCTCTTTACAAACATTTAATTTTTGCAAGTATAAAGAAACCGGTGAAAAAAATTAAAAAAAAAAACATTTAGGGACAAAGTTATGATCAAAATGGACACTTATTTTGGGACAAAAAATTCCTAAAATTGAACACTCATTTAAGGACAGGGGGAGCAATATTTTGAAGAGGAAGGTAGTTGCAAGAGAATTATTTTTATATATACTCCCTCCGTTTCATGTGACTTGAGATCAAAAATTTTGGCACACAAATTAAGAATAAGTAAGAGAGAGAAAAATAGTGGGAGGAGGTGTTTGTGAGTATGAAAAATTAAATAGGAGAGAGAATGAGCGGGAGGAATAGTAAGTTGATTGGTGTTGTGAATGTAAAAGTAAAGTAAGAAAGAGAATGAGTGAGAAGAATAGTAAATATTCTTTACCATTTTAGGCAGTCTCAAATTACGTGGAACAGACGAAAAAAGAAATAAGTCTCAAGTCACATGAGTAATACTTATCTCATGTATGATATACCGTTGGAGGCATAGAACTACTAATTTCAGTACCGTACGTTGCCAGTGAACACTGAGCACGAATTGGTCGACAATATTTTAATTTTTCTGACCAAAACATAGATAGAATTTTAAATTTTCATTTTTAGTAACTTATCCAAAAGGACGAAGCTTTAGATATGTAATTAACTCCTTTATTTTCATGCTAATACTTGACATGTTTTAAATTGAATAACCTCTTCATCCGTTTTCGTTTTCGTTTGGGAGGACTAGAAAAAGGCTGAACTGAATTAATTTTCCATATTTGAGTTTGAGTTGGTAGGGTAAAGACGATTGTAAAACAAGAATCGAGGTTTATACAGTTGAACTGTAGACAACCACTCATTATCGCGTGTGTCAGTATATTCTAATTTGAACAGTATGATAATTTGAGATATTTTGGATACTTTGCTCGGCTTGTACATCTTGTCTTTCATTCATCTCCCTCTCAATATCCTCTAGTCTTACTGCTGTGTAGTCGAACTACAAGAAATTAGTGTCCATACCATACAAGCCTCTGGTTTGCTTATTGACTGTTTAAAACATTATCACTAATAAACAAAAAAACGAATAACAGAAAATTTTCGAGGAACTATTTCCTCCATAAATTATAAAAGTCATGTTTTTGTAAGGTTTAAGGTTTTGGGTTTAAGGGTAATACTAATATTAAAAAGTAGATTTTTATTTATTACTTATAGAGAAACTAGTATTCCCTATAATGAATAATAAGATGAAAAATGGGTTAATTTCATTGCCTACCCTTACCCTCAAGGTTTGGACAAGTCTCACTGCCCCCTTGAGGTTTGGTTTCATGTCATTGCCCACCCTTTTAGAAATACATTGACTATTCTACCCTCGCTCTTTTATAAATGATTGTTTTATTTCCCATTACTTGCAACTAAGTCACTTGAAAAATCTAAATAAAGCTACAGTAAATAAATTTTAAGTATAAATAATATATTAACACTAATTAAGCTCTATAATTAAATAAATTATTAATTACTAACCAGTTCTTTAATTCATTTAAATATTTTTTTTATCGAACTTGACAAGTTTTATTATAGTATTTGAAGAAATATTGCATGTAACTAAAATAAAAAAATTCTAATAATATCAAACATAATACTCAAACTTTTTCAAAATGTTGTTTCCTCTTATTTTTATGTTAGCTCAAAGGAACTTTGAGCAGTAGTTTTAGTTTAATTCAGTTATTTAAATGAAAATATAAAACATGATATTACTAATTATTGTTCAAAGTTCATTCATAATAACAACGAAAAAAAAGGATAAGTTTTCCTAGATAAAAGAAGTATTTTCTTTTTCTTTTCCCCCCATTTTTTGGTATTTTTCCTTGCACTCAGTTAAAGATTTAAGTATAGCAAACACTCGCGACTAAATTAATATTTTATCTTAAATGAATAATATTATTCCCTGCCACCAATGAGAATCATTAATCTTTATGTTCTTAAATATTTTCGACTATCTTCTTGAAATTAGTATAGTCAATATAAAATAGGGCCATAAATAAAAATAAAAGCACATTTTGCTAAATTTTTATATTTAATAAATAATTTACTATTTTTAAAAGTGTTTTAATTTGTATAATTTTTCATTATATCCAAATATATGTAATGAAACATTTTTAAATATATAAAAATTAAGAAAAAGGTATCAAATAAAAACATTAATGGTTGGAAATTTAAGATTGTTATTTGTGTGATAATAATTATGTAAGTGCTATATTAATCTAAAAGTATTACTTGAATTTATAAATTATTAAGTTAGTTATACTGTTATTTCTTCAAAAACTATAATAATTAGTTTTTTCTATCAATGAGTTAGATAAAAAAAAAACTGTGAAAAAAGAGTTGACAAGTTATTAGTGGAAATAAATAACTTTTCTATTAAAGTGAGGGTAAAATAGTCTAATCAATGCTTTAATGGTGGGCAGTGAAACAAAACCAAACTTCGAGGGGTAGTGAGACTTGTCCAAACCTCAAGTGAGCAGCGAAATTAACCCGATAAAAAAAAAAGAAAGGATCAAGCGATTGGCATCAAATCCAAAGTAATCCAACTGAAGTATACTAAGTAGGAGTAATCCAAAGTAAGACACGTACCTACCATGTAAATTCCATTTTACTAATTAATTATATATCTTGCTCTATCACATGGAGGCACTAAACGAATATTTTTGTGCACGGTTACCTTTGGATTGCAGGTAGGAACAATTTCTATAAAGGATATTTTTATTACGAAATAAACAAAATAAAAAATAGAATGATAGTAGCATTGGACTAATGATTTATAATGGCATTGACATAAACTTTCTAACTTGCCTTCTCTTTAAATAATTGGTTTAATATTAAATATTAGTCGACTTCTTTCAGAAAAGAGTAATGTTTAGGTCACAAAAAAGTCACAAAATTTTGCTCAAAAAAATCATATGTGTAATGATTTTATTGATGTTTTTAATTAGAGTGTGGCGGGTCCACTATCGACGCAACCATTAAAATATCTCCAACACATGATGTGAGCAAGATTTTGCGACTATCTTTTCTGCCCCAAACATTGCTATTCAGAAAAACATTAAATATTAGTCGTCTCATCTGTTGGTCATAATCTGTGGTTAATTATAAAATAGAGTCAGAATAATTGTCCGTAATTTACTCATCCACATACGATAGTCAAAACTTGCCTCAAAGTAGATTCTTAGTTTTGAGTGAAACCCCTCAACTATTTTTTTTAAGACAAAAACACGGTCTCATGTATGAAACGGGTTTCGATGAGAGAGTAAATGGTTTGCCTCTTAAAGGTGGGGCGGGGAAAACCCATTTCCTCTCTCATCGAGACCCGTCTCTTATACATGAGACGGTCTCACACAAGAGACTTACTCTTTTTTTTAATCCAAAAGCCTCAACTATATTGTACTCCATTGTTTTATTAACATATCGTATGAGTTTTCCTTCAAAAAATAAAAAAATATTGTATGAGTTTGAGAACCTTATAAGTTTGACGTTTAATTTTTTCCCAAAACTATTATCGATCATTCCATAATAATTGTTGCATATTTCTTTTTAATCCGTCAAATAAGTGTTAACATTTCTTAATATGAAAATAACTTATCAGGGTACAAATTTGGGTCAAAGTTTTTGTAGATGATTAAGGTCAAGTTTTATTATAGGGCTTTTCCATGTTAATAACAGGTCCCATACAGATACTCCATAACAGGCCATATTTCAAGTGAAAGCAACGAAATCATATTCCTTTTTTTTTTTTTTTTTTAAATATGGATTTTAAAAAAGGAAAAAAAAAAATAGCACGCTAGTTTTTTTTTCTTCAGAAATTTGTTTATTAAAACTGTATTTATTTTTCTTGTAAGTTTTTTTTTTTCAACAAACAAAATTGAAAATACAATTTTTCTTTGTAGGTACGAAGGGATAATTAAAAAATTATGTACTGTATAAAACTAGTGTTTAAGGTGCATTACAAGTGATATTGGAAGCTACACAAAATGGATACGATTTGTTTCTAAATTATTAAGTGTAAGTGTAAACACTACAAATTGATTTTCTTCCAGTGTCAGAGATCTGTCAAAACATTTGTGGAATACCTAGTTAATGTACGAATTAAAACCTCGTGGCATTATTTGAGCCATAAGCAACTGTGGAAATTAGCGTATCAAATCAAACGAGTATTAATTAGTATTTGAACATACACATCATATTAGGAAGCATAACGATCATCAATGCGTTGGGACCGTGATCATCTCCACCACTCTATATTAGTATGATATTGTCGTCGAACTTGAAAAATAAAATAAAAAATAATACTCCCTTCGTCCCGAAGTATATGAGCACCCTCTCATTGCACGAAGTTTAAGAAGTGGTGGAAGTGTTGTAAGTGTTGTGAGTATGAAAAGTAAAGTAGGAGAACGAAATGAGTGGGAAGAATAGTAAGTTGATTGGTGTTTGTAAGTATAAAAGTAAAGTTGGAGAGAGAATGAGTGGGAAAAATAGTAAGTTGATTGGTGTTTGTAAGTATAAAAAGGAAAGATGGACATGTACTCTGAGGCAGATGGAGTAGTTGATATTGTCCGCTTTGGACTCAACCCGTGCGAATTTATTTTTTGATCAACTTCAAAAAGGCCTCATACTAATGGAATGTGTGGACACCTTTATATTCTAAACAATTTTTCTTTCAATTGCCGATGTGAGACTTGGGTTGCCACCCCAACAAACATCCCCTCAAACCAAGACCTTCAGTGAATTTAATTATACCGCTGCTATTCACCCCCTACTAGACACGATCACCAATATCGTAAAGACTTTCGACACAAGGCACCCCAATTAGATGTGAAAATTGAGTTAACACCCCAACACAATAACATCAATTACTCCCTCTGTCCCAAAATGATCTTCTCATTTCTCACTTTTCATTGTCCCAAAAATTTCTTCCCATTTCTAGAATTTGAGCTTAAAATTGTATAAACAAAACATGTCTAGTAAAGCAAGTATTCATATCCTTAAAAAATTTGAATAGTCAAATGCGAAGATCATTTTGGGACGGAGGGAGCATTATTATGCTTCTTGTCTTTTGAAAAATATTTCAATACACGTATTTGATGAGACTATCACCACACGTTATTATTGATGTGTTCTAATGTAAATCTTGTCTTCTTTGTACATGAGTCAATCAAAATTAACATGTCTTCGTTTTTGTTTTTTTTTTCTTTTTTCTTTTTTGGTAAATTAACCCTTAAGATGGGGTTACTTATGCCACTAGATATTTGCCCACGATAATAATACTAGACTGATCGATATTACAATTACCAAATTAATTATATTTATCTTCTACAAATAAAAATATAAAAGTTGATGTTTAGGCTGTTTAAGCATCAACTTTTCATCCGTTTATCTATCAACCGATAAAAATGGCAATTAATGATATTGGTAAAGATTATTTAGGGTTTATTATTATATTCATTTAGAAAATTGTTGCATTTTTTCCATTTTACATCTCTTTTTTGGCTTCGCTTAGTAACAAAGTCAATAAAAAAATCTCAAGTTTTTAAAAACAAATCCCCCAAAAAAATAAAAAAATAAATAAAACAAAGCCTTATGGGAGACAATGGAAAGGCACAACACACAAGCAAGTCGTTTCTTTCTAAAAAGAAAACTAAGTAAATAAAAAAGTAAATGCCACCAAGTGAGACAAGAAAATAAGAAAATGATATGCCTATGCCCCCACTCATCTAGAAAACCTTGACTTTAAATGAGTACCAAAAATAAGAAAATTACAAATAAGAGCCACACAACCCCACAAACATTACATTACTTTTCCTATTTAAATTCACAAAAATGGACCATATTGACAATGCCTCCACAACCATCTCCTTCCACATAAACCATTTTCACCTTTTCTTCCCTCAATTTCAAAGTTCCATACCAAGAAATTAATCATGTTCAATCCAAGAACAGAGCTAGCTAGCCACCCTCCTCATTCATTTGAAAAATGGGGTGATCTTAGTTTTGTTCCAAATAACCGAAAAATGGGTCAAAATCATGATCAAAGTTATAGGAATAATTGGAACTCATATGGTGAGGGAGTTCAATTTAGATTAGATACCATGGAGGAGACCGATTCCGGTGTATGTTCACCACCTTTATGGAGCAATATTAGTCCGCCGCGATCTCAAGATAGCGTCCAATCGCGACAAAACTCATCAAGAAAACAAGCCATAGCTAAAGGGCAGAGTGAGCTAATGGAAATGGTTAAGAACATGCCCGAGTCATGTTATGAACTATCTTTGAAAGATATCGTAGATCACAAGTATCAGACAGGATTGGGAGGGGCTGAACAAGAAGATTTTAGCGTCAATTTGAATGAAGAAAAGGCGATTTTGGGTGCGAATAATAAAAAGAAGTGGAGTGAGAAGAATAATGGGACTAATAATAAGGTTTTGAGAAGTACAAGTATTGATCAGAATAGAGGGATGTTGCTTAAGATGGGATTTGTTCCATTTTTTACTTTTAATGGATCAAAGAAGAAAAAGGGTTGTGTGACAAATAATAATAATACTTGTGCTAAGGTTAGTCCTAAGCCTGAGTTTTCATCTCCAAAGAATGTGGAGAGGGAGTGGTGGAGGAAGAGATTGGCGGTTTCCGGTGAAAGTGAGAGTGGGGGAGATAGTAGCCATGGCGGAAGCACCACCGGTAGCAGTGGAAGCAGCCGGAGCAGTAGCAGTAGTAGCAACAGGTATGTTGACTTGACCAAAATAATTTTTCGTTTATTTATTAATTTTGGATTTGCAAATCACAATGAGAGGGATAATGCTCTGTTTTTGTGTTTATACATATTTCCAAAGATCAAATAAGAATCCATAAGTGGTAGGGTGGTTAGAGTTGATCAGATGAAAACATATAATTTCATTTATTATGCATGTTTTACTGTTCTTCCATGTCTTATTCAATTATTTATGCAAGAAAATAGTTGTTAGGGACAGATATTTCAAGAGCTTAACCAAACACTAGAATGAGGGATTTATTAAGTTTAAAGGAAATGCTTTGGTGGATCTGGAGAGACAATGGAGGTAAAAAGGGAGGGAAAGCGGTGACGACGCCGTTGGAGTGGAAGGTGAAAGGGGAAGAAAACCGGGAAGGTAAGAAAGGAGGGATGCCGCTGTGGCAAGGGAAGTAGGGATGCCGTTGAATAAAATTTCTAGATCCGCCACTGCCCCCTCCCTCCCACTTCCTACTTCCCTTGCCACAGCGGCATCCCTCCTTTTCCAACACTCATTCACTCTACCCCACCACTCATTCCCTCTCTTCATTTTCCACCACTCAATTTATTCAACCAACACTACTATTCACCCCACTTATTCTCTCTTTTCGTTTTCAACCACACATTTTTCTTATTTTATTCATTCTCCTTAATTATTGTACCCACCTCATGGGTGTCAAGTGAGGTGGGACGGAGGGAGTATATTCATTATGTTCCATACTACACATCTACATTTTTTTTATCAATGTCATTTAGTTGGATATGTACACGTGATTATTGTGGGTTTAGTTGCGAATCAATTACAACAACTGCCCCTTTAGTCTTTATACTTGTATGACTAATGGACGAGATTGTTATGGATGACAACAAGGTGCACATAAGGGTTGTCATTTGTATTATACTTATGATTTTAAGGAAAGACATTATTATGCAACCCAAGTGGGAGATTGTTAGAACATGGATTGCATAACAAGTCATTATGATTTCCATACATGAAATCATATTTATAATGTTAATATAAAGTGTAGAGGATTAAATAATGTGTAGAATTCCTTAGGTAGAATATTACCTATTTATGATGGGCAAAATGGTAAATTCACATCGCTTAATATGAAATGGCGTAGTCCCTAAATGAAATTTGTTTCCTATATATAAGGGCCCTCCATCAGCCTAAGAAACATACTTCATACAATTCATTTCTCTCTATACTCTCTTCATAAGTGTTAAGAAGAAGATCTTGAGAAAGACACTCATCATTTAGAAGAATTCCGTCCCCTACTTTCTTCTTCTCATTCTCCCTAAAGACAACATCAATGGATTCAACAGGTAACGCTTCCGCCTTCATCTCTTCTCTCTAACTTATCCCAGAATTGAGTTTATGGCATTAGTGAATATGGATTGTTCCATCATATGGATGTTTTCTTGGCGAAGGGGTAAAAGAATTGAGCAAGATTCCAGTTAATAAGTTAGATTGGCAATAAAAAATTATCCAACTCGTGATCATCCATGTTTTGTTGTTCACCTTTCATCTCTTAATCATCTGACATTACACACTGGACATGATTTTTTTATTTTATTTTTGATAAGATATGAATTTCAATTTTGTTGAGCCAGAATTCTACCAATGGTATTATTGCAATTTCGTCTCGGGGGAGTGAGGGACAGGGGGAAGGGGGAAGGGGAAAGGTGTGGGGGTCCTGGGGGAGGGATGGGAAATGGCTGAAAAAAGAAAAAGGATGGTACAATTTCGTCTTTTCTACCAATGGTATTATTGCAATTAAAACTGGGTGGTCATACTAACTAAAACGGTGGGTTTGTGGTGGGTTTGTATATCCCTACCCATAAAATATCGATATCTCATTTTGTATCCATCATTTTGTGATCTCCTTTTGTGCCCCTTTCATTGCCCTTTGCATTTGGATTGTTTTCTAGTATGTTTTAGGAAATTGCATAATTACCTATATAACCTCCAAGAAAATTTTACCACCCATTTCATAATAAAAAAATTCATAATAAATATTCGAAATTGCTTTTATGAGAACCGTTTTTTTTTTAAGAGAAAATCATTTTGAGACGGAGATTATACTTGCTTTCAACCGATGGGAGGTGCTGGGCTATCTCCGAGAAGGAGGGGGAGAGAGTTAGGGATTCGGCCGACCTAAGTCCAGGGCACTAAAATTCTCCTATCATATCCACATGATTTAGGCTTTAATCATTGGAGTTCATTTTTTTTTTTTCTTTTTCCTTGGAATATTAGAATGATGATATTCTCTTTTGCCGAAATTTGGTCACATGGCTTGCCTAATATTTAATTGTTAAATATTCAATTGAGTGCACAAACGTAAGAATTTTACTCCTTTAGTTCAGACTTTTGGGACTGTTATGCAATTATTCGCGCACGGATATGTTTTTGGACATATGACTTTGATACCATTTGTAATGATTTTTGAGGAACTCTCAAAAAGCCTTATGCTAATAAAATGAGTGAGTGCTCTTATATACCCGGTAATTCTTTACTCAATTGTTGATGTGAAACTTTGGGTTGCCACCCAACATCTCGATCCTAAAAAAACATCTCTTTCAGAAAAAGAAAAAACATCTCATAAAGGATTTTCTAGTTTTTGTCCCAATATATCTGCTTAAGAATAATACTTTAATATATCTGCTTAAGAATAATACTTTAGGCACAAACAAGTCACAAAATTTTGCTCACAAAATCTTAAATGTAATAATTTTATTGGTGTTTTTAATTAGAGTGTGTCGGGTCCACTAATATTGTTTTCTAATTGTGTAAGCAAGATTTTGTGAGTTTATTTTGTGCCCCTAGCTTATCAGCTTAACGGAAACATTGATGATTAAGTAATTTATGGTGCAGAAGAAATACGGGTGGTCGCACAAGTGGATGCTGGCCCATTTTCTGCTCCAAGAAAAATAAAGTGAAGACCAATCCGTACCGTTGAAAATGAGTAAAGATATGCCACAGTTAATCAATGTACATATTCCTACTAAACTGTATTAAACATTTGGTAATAATTCTTACTTCTTGAATTTTGTATTCATATTTTTTCCATTTTTCTTCTTATAACATGGTTCTTTAGTGTACGTTATAAGGGTGAGAAATAATGTACCAGTATGTTTCTTCTGGGGAAGTATTTTGCAATGAATTTATACTTACAAAGCAGTTTAACTATGGGTTTACAAGTTCTTTCTTCGATTAAGGGTGCCTTTAGCATTGCTTCTTGAGTTTTTGTAAAGTATTCCCTTCGTTTCATGTCACTTTGAGACTTATTTCCTTTTTCGTTCGTTTCACATCACTTGAGACTGCTCAAAATGGTAAAGAATCTTTATTATTATTCCCAATCATTATCTCTCCTACTTTACTTTTACACTCACAACACTAATCAACTTACTATTCATCCCACTCATTCTCTCTCGTATTTAATTTTTTATACTCACAAATACCTCCTCTCACTATTTCTTTCTCTTACTTTTCCTTAATTTGTGTTTCGTCTCAAATCACATGAAACGGGGGAGTAATTTTTTAAAAGTGATACAAGTAAAAGTGATTTCCCAAAACACAATTTCATGTTTGGCTGCCAGATTTTAATAACTCAATTCTAAAATTGTTGGGTGAGCCTTGTTTTGGGCGGGCGCACAACTGCTGTCGGGCTGGCTGGGTTAAATCCGGGTAGGGTTTTGTATTTAGGCAATATAAAAGGCTGCATCTCTTTCTCCTTTATAAGTTAGCGAATACATAGACGAAAAACAGAGAGGAAGCAGCCTTGAGTGATTCCCAAAGGTGAGTAAGCTAGGTTATTCACTATTGTGAGAGATTGTGAGATTGTGTGAAAGGTTTTCACCTTGATTCTCCTTGTACTTTTCTTGATTATAGTGAATTGATTCTCCGTCGCCCGTGGACGTAGCCAAGTTGGTGAACCACGTAAAATCTCTGGTGTTCATCTATTTTTCAATTTTGTTCCGTTCTTGCTATTTTGTTATTTTGTGCTTTCATCTTTATCAATTAAAGCAATTGTGTTTGGGACCTAAATCCTAACAATTGGTATCAGAGCTCCGGTTTGTGGATCTTGTTTTGTATTGCTTATTGGTAACGATGGCAGGGAAGTATGAAATTGAGAAATTCGATCGCAAGGTCAATTTCGGTTTGTGTCAAGTGAAGATGCGAGCAATCTTGGTGGGTAAAAATTGTGTCAAGGCTTTGGTTGGGAAGGCAAGGAAACAGGCAAGGAAACCGGCAAGCTTGACGGATGAACAATTTGATGATATGGACGAGAAAGCTTTATCTCTCTTACACTTGAGTCTCAAAGATGAGGTATTGAGGGAGGTTGTGAGTGAGAAGACTGCGGCAGAGCTTTGGCTGGCTTGAGCAATTGTACATGATCAGGAGCATTAGTAACAGGTTGCTACTGATGAAGAAACTCGAAGAGTGCAAGCTCAAAACAGGTGAGTCCTTGAAAAATCATCTTGATGAGTTTGATGGTTTGGTTATGGACTTGAAGAATGTCGATGTCGTGATTGATGATGAGCAATTGGCGGTAAAATTGCTTTGTTCTCTACCTCCGGAATACATGCACTTTAGAGAGATAGTGTTGTATGGCAAGGATGAGATCTCTATGGAAGAGATCAAGAACGCTCTACTACAACGGGAAGTCATTGAGACGCACTTGACCTCAACAAGTGTTGAATCTCAAGGTGATGGGTTAGTAGCTAGAAGCGGCAGAAAGTCAAGGAAGGGTCAATCCGATTCAAGTAAATGGCATAAGAATGTGATATGTCATGGTTGCAAGGAGAAGGGACACATTAGAAGGTTTTGTCCAAACCAAGGGGATACAACCGCGAAGACAAAGGGTGAAGCTGGAGTGGTGTTTGAAGACACTAATGATGACAGTGACTGTGATGCACTTACTGCTTGTGATTCGGGTACCGAAATTCGTGATAGTTGGATTTTGGATTCGGGTTGTTCTTATCATATTAGTCCCGACCGGGCATGGTTTTGTTCATATAAGGCTGCTGGTGGAGTAGTTTTGTTGGGGAATAATACTGCATGCAAGGTTGTTAGTATTGGGGCTATTAAGGTTAAGATGTTTGATGGAGTAGTGCGGAAATTGCAGAATGTCAGTGTTTGCACCCGAGAGGATTCCCGCTCGCCTTTTTGATTTGAGAGTCGCCACCATGTTGTTGAACAGAACACGGACCGTGAGATTCTTGAGTTCGGGGGTTAAGTTATGGATTAGGAAGGTCAAGGAGCATCCAATCCACCCAATCTAGGATTGGTCTTGCTTAGGTGTTTTTAATCAAATAAAGAACAAACAATTAAAACAAATAAAGCCAATAATTAATTTCTTAATTATTGGAATGTCGGATCATGTGCTTCGAGACCATCTCCATGGATTGGAGAGGCTCTAGGCTGATTCTTTTGATGGGATTACACCACTCTAAAACAAAGAAGGATATGAGAAGTAGAGATTAAAAGCGTAGGAGTTTACCTAAAGCGTTCTTGAGATTCCAATTGATGGCCTTGATTAAGGCCTTGAAGATCTAAGAGTTTTGTGATGAACTTGGCTTGAAAATATGAATTTTTGATGGTGTTTTGGTGTGAGTGGAGAGGAAAAACGGGATTCTTGAGAGAGAGACTGATTGGAGAGTTGTTAACCTCTTTTTGGATGACTAGGAACCATTAACTAGCATTAGGAGTGAAAGACTCTTTATTTATAGGCTTAGATTGCTTAGGGACCAAGTAGAGAGGTTTAATTAGGTAAGGAATCAATAGGAAATCTCCAGGAAGTCTCCTACTGATATGCTTCCCGGATTAGGAGAGTGTTGGCCAAGAAAGAGATCGGGATGGAGAAGGAAAGTGAATCAGACTCGCAGACAGAGGAGATGTCTCGTACGAGACATCAATGTCTCGTACGAGATATCCAGTGAAGATTACTGTTTTATCCTTGTCTAAAGTTCCATTGTTCAGTTTAGTCCTCAGACTAACGGAGTCAGTTAGAAACTTAACAAAATATGACAAAACTAACGAGTTTTCATCCAAACACAAAGGTGAGACACAAGAGTAGTGTAATCATGAAAGTGAGTTCAAAATGGGGTGTCTATAGAGCCCCTCAGCGACGATATTTATGGAAGAAGTAACGTCGTCGATAGAAAAGACACCATTTAGAACCTTGGGTATGGTCGTGCTAGAAAGCTGCCTACGTATCCTTCGGAAAGGAATCAGACCAAACGTAGTTCGACTCTGAAAACACAAAAAAAACGGTGGTTTTAGGTATTTTGGAAATCGTTTTGAAAGCAATATTGCGGTAAGTAAAGTTTAGAGTTTAGAGAGTAACACATACTGAGGAATCAATGTCCTTGACCCAATTCTGAACATGCCCTCTGTTGTTGATGGAGCGTCGCGGTTGACGGTGTTGCTGGTGCAGACTGTGTTGAAGTTGTTGGGGAATATCCTCAATCAATGCTCTTACATTGAGAGTACTGGATATTATCCTCTTTCAATAGTTGATTGAAAGTACTGGATCCCTGGATGTTCTCTTTCAATGGTTGCTGCTGATCGAAAGTACTGAACATGTCCTCTTCCAATTCCTCATTGAAAGTACTGGACGGTTTTGATGTAGATGTAGACTTCTGAATGTCCTCATCAATGGTTGATTGAGCGTACTGGACATTATCCTCTTCCAATGCTCCTACATTGAAAGTCCTGGATGCAGAATATCTTGAATTTGATGTTGATTTGTAGATTTCTGAATGTCCTCGTCAATGGTTGATTGAACGTGCTGGACATTATCCTCTTCCAATGCTCCTACATTGAAAGTCCTGGATGCAGAAGCTCTGAATTTGATGTTGATTTGTAGATTTCTGAATGTCCTCATCAATGGTTGATTGAACGTACTGGACATTATCCTCTTCCAATGCTCCTACATTGAAAGTCCTGGATGCAGAAACTCTGAATTTGATGTTGATTTGTAGACTTCTGAATGTCCTCGTTAATGGTTGATTAAACGTACTAGACATTATCCTCTTCCAATGCTCCTACATTGAAAGTGTTGGTGTTGTATGCTCTAGGCACGTTATGAGAACGATTAATGTTATCTATTGATTAGGTTTTAATAAAGATATTGAATGTTGATTATTATATCCTTTGCATGTTTATTATAATAATCCCCGTCCCTGATAATTATGTATTAATTGTTAATATAAGTTTAATAGATAATCATATGATGATTATGGTGTATGGGATACAATTAAACTTATGGGTATTTGTTGGAGACCAAATACTGGACTGACCCGTATGATATTTATATCATGGTCACAATGTCATAATTAAGTCTCATATAGTTATATTACTGGAATCTTTAGACTTGAGGTTATTACATTCTTCCACTTGATGGACATTATGTTTGACATATTCAAACGTTACCCCTAACCGGGTAGTTATAAAGAATATGATTGGCATAATCGGAATCATGTAGGGAAGAGTAATAAGCCAAGAAAGGATTTGTTCCTCGTCAAGAGAGATGTCAATCTTTGGCCACTCGATGAATGGTATTGATGAAATGCATGGCCGTGCTCAAATAGGATTTATCTTATCAATACATTCGGGATCGAGAAAGCATTGGACTATGTAAGCTGACCGTTGACCATGGCTTACGTTCAATAGACATCGTGAAACAAAGAGATTGTAATATGTTCTATAATGGATTAACGAACTTTAACAAGTTATATCATTTGGGTAATCATGATGGCCTGCTAGGGTCCGCTCATGATTTATGAGACAAAGTGTGTTTGGGCTCATTGCCAACTTGATATAATCATATGGGGTCACACACAAGAGAACGAATTGGAAAAATGGAAAAATGGTTGTGTTTTGGTCTGGCACGGCCGTGCTCTTTAGAAGACACGACCGTGCCATAAATCGACCAAAGGGCAATGCGTGGCGACAAGGTTGGCACGACCGTGCCAAAATATCAAGCATGACCGTGCAAGATACAAAGCAAGACCGTGCCAATAATGGGCGGTTGGGAAACTTGCCTCGAAGGTATTGGCACGACCGTGCCAGTTTTGGGGCACGACCGTGCCAGTGATGCCGGCCATGAATTAATTGCAGCACAAATTATGACGGGATTTGGGTATCCTAAGTCCTTAAGGGTTAAGGACTTATACCCATATAAATACATCAGTCCCAGCCATTGTATATGATTGATTCACTTGTTTGGAGAAACATAATTATTGATTTAGATTGAGAATCAAAGATCAATAATACATAAAATCATATAGTTCCTTTTGATCTAGCAGTTAAGATTAAGAAAGAGTTCTTAATATTCGTTCGCGTGTGGATATCCATAGAGGGTGATTTCGTTATCATCTTCATGTTCGTGTTCCTGCGTTCGTGATTCGAAAGCCGCGAAGAACCCAAGACTCAAAGATCAAGAAATCAAGAAACGCTTCAAGGGTTAGTATTCTTGTATTCATATTAGATGTATTTGTCATAATCATATGAATGGATCTATAGGCTTTGGGTTTCATAAATTTTAAATGCTATATTCCGTTGCGCATGTTACCCCGAAACCCAACAGTGGTATCAGAGCCCCGTTCATGTTGATTATTTCAATACATAATCATGTTGTGTGTATATAAATTGTTTATGTGCCTAGCATGATTTGAATATTGAGATTATGATGTTTATGTGTTATATGCGTTTATGTGGTTTATTGTTTCATAAACTTTAATCGCACTATTCAATCGCAATAAAAATTATGTTGGATTCAAAATTGTTGGGTTATCAAATTTTGATTGGATCAAAGTTTTGATAATCTAGAGATTCATGAATAAATTGTTTATTCAAGGTTTTGATGATCATGGTGATTGGATCACCAAGAACACCAAATCCTAATTGAATCGCGAAAAACAATTTGGGACAAATTTTGGAACTTTAAAATTCTGATTTTTCGAAGGATCCGACCGGACCTAGTAGGCGACCCGGCCGGACCTCCGGGTCTTGCGAGGGTGCGGCCTTTAGGTCGCGGGTGTGGATCTTGGGATTTAAATTTCCTATTTGTTTTAGTCTGTTGAATTCTGAGATTGGTTCAAGGTTTGGATGGCTAGCCTACGTTCTCGAGACTGTGTTTCCCAAACTTGATCGTAATCAAAGATTCAAAGATAAAACGAAGTTAGAATTATGAAGAATTCATAATTGCTAAAATTGAGAAACAAAGTTCATGATTCGAAGATTGGAGATCCATGTGGAATTGTGGATGGAATTGGCCTACGTTCATCGAGACCATCTAGTGCTTAGTTTCGGCCACATGGACTACTTTCTTAGTTTCTTGGATTAGTGCGTAATTTTGGTTGCCTTATGGCTTTGTTCGGCCGCATTTTGTTGTCTTGATTTGGAGATAATAACCAAAGTTCAAATAATCCCATCCTTATAATTATAGAGAAACTAATGACACATAATATCTTGTTTAAATTAATGGAGATTAATTTAGTGACTAAACTTGATGTATGCCATATTTATCTTATGTGATCATAAATGTGTTATATGCTATATGATGTGAACCTTCCTTAAAATTTAAGTTTTGTCTCAATCCATGATTAAAACACTTGTGAGTACGTGGGTAGTTTTATGTGGGTTACGCCCTAGCGTAGGTGCATTAATTCTATTCATTTATGAGCAAGATGAGGAAACAATGATTCCTATACGTTTAAAATGGTTTACCTTAATTAGGCTATCAAAACAGTTTTGGGCCTAAGGCACAGATGAAATTAAAACATGTTAGACATATGATGTCTAAAATCTCATAAAAGATCTAAGAGTTATATATGATATGATTGACAATGAGTTTTCTACCTAAATAACTTATTTTGAGCAGTCGTGCCCTAGCCGACTCAAAGTTAAGTGAAATATGGATCTTAGCCAATTTAATTATATTACACATTGGATGTATATGAAGTTTATATAATTTAGTGGGAGTATTTCTGAAATACTAATATTTGTAATATTTTTAAAACTAAGTTGGTACTTATATTTAATTATATGTTTGCATAATTGTAGATAATGGCTCAAAGTACAAATTTATCATTGCGATCTATCCTTGAGAAGGAAAAGCTTCAAGAAAATGGATCTAGCTTCACGGATTGTATCCGTAGCCTTAGAATTGTTCTAAAGCATGAACATAAGCTCTATATTCTTGAAGAGCTCGTTCCTGAGGATGAACCTGAATCATCTGCCCCCAAGGATGAGAGAAACGCCTACAAGAAGCACAAGAGTGATTCTCGTGAGGTGGGTTGTCTCATGCTTGAAGCCATGTGTTCTGAGCTTCAGAAGACTTTTGAACACTTGGAGGTATATGACCTTGCTGTTGAGTTGAAAGACATGTTTCAAAACAGGCAAGGCAAGAAAGGTTCGATACTATAGCTGCCATCATCTCATGCAAGATGAGTGATGGGCAGGCTGTGGGCCCTCATGTTCTAAAGATGAAGGCTCACTTTGAGAATCTAGAGAGGCTTGGCCATCCCATTGAGGTTGAGTTGGCCACTGATTTTATTCTTAATTCATTGCCCAAAAGCTATAATCAGTTCGTAATGAACTTTAATATGCATGGGATTGATAAGTCCTTGTCTGAGTTGCATGGGATGCTAAAGACAGCGGAAAAGAAAATCGGTAAAGATGCCGCTCCTGTGCTCATAGTATCAAAGGAAGGAAAGGGCCAGAAAGGCAAAGGAAAGGGGGTAAGACAAAAGTGTTGGTGTATATGCCCTAGGCACGTTATTGGAACGTATATTTGTTATCGTTTTATTCATTTAATAAAGAGATGTTTGATTATTATTATTGTTACATGTTTTATTTATAATAATCTCCGTCCCTAGTACTTATGAAGCACTAGTATAAGTCTAAATAATCATGGGATGCTTATGTTAGTCTTATGGGCACTTGTTTGGAACAAGGTACTGGACATGACCCGCTAGATGAGATTTATGTCATGGTCGTTATCATAAATAAATCTCATGTTAGTTATTTCATTTGAATCCTTCGACATGAAGTTATTATTGTCTTCCACTTGATGAACGTTATGTTTGACATATTCAAACGCTACCTTTAACCGGGTAGTTATAAAGGATATGATTGGCACAATCGGATTCAAGTAGGGAAGAATAATAAGCCAAATGGATTTGTCCCTCTTTGGAGAGATGTCAAGCTTAGGCCTCTCGTAGAATGATATTGATGAAAGTGTTTGGCCGAACCCAAATGGATTGATGAGATCAAGACATTTGAATTAATCAATATATTCGGAAACGAGAAAGCATTGAACAAAGACAAGTTGACCTTAGACCATGACTTGTGTTCAGTAGATATCGTGGACAAAGGGATTGTGACTTGTACTATAGAGGATAAACTTTGGGCTACAAAGTTATACTATTTGTGTAGTCATAAAAGGTTTGCTAGAATCTAATTATGACTTACGGGCTTTGACCGGTCAAACCCGTTGGCAACTTAGTATAATCCTATTGGGTCACACACGCAGAACGGATAATTAAAAGGCTGAAAATAAAAAGGAATGCGGGAACGGCGACCGTACGGCGGCCAAGGCGGCGTACGCCTAGGATGGAGCCGTACGGCTCGTGTCCCACACTGGTTCAGTTTTAGGAAATTTCTTGTGCACCAAGAAGTCCTAAACCCTAAAGGAATCAGACCTATCCCAGTATAAATATGTATGTCCAGGTTTTTGAGACGTAGTTGATGATTCAAGAAATCACAAAGCTTTCTTAGAGAGAGATTAATACACATATTGAGAGGGATTCATTATTCCAAAAGGAAGAAGGTGTTCTTCAAGTTTTTCAAGCCTAAAGGATCTAGCAATCAAGTCCAAGCAGGTGTTCTTAGATCCGTTCAAGTGTGGATCACCAATAGAGGATACTTTGCTTAGTATCTTAGTCCGTGATTGAAGATTCGAACTACAAGGTTAGTTCCAATTTATCTTATGCTTTATAAATTATTGTTCTTAATGGATCTAGGCTAGGGTTTCTTCATGTTTAATTCCGCTATACATGGAGGCTATGAAACCTAACTGTGGTATCAGAGCCCCGTTAATGATCAATAATTTTAAAATTGTCATGCTTAAAAATTATTTAATTGGATTATTTGATTTGCATGATAATAATAAGATGAATATGTGATTGAGATTTATATGAGATATAAAATTGAGTGCAAGTTTATGATGGGATATATGTGATTATAATATTTATTGGATTAATATGTATAATCGTATGCTTAGATTGTCAATTTATAATTTGATTATGCTTATTGATGATCTTGATCTAATTGATAAATTGAATAAATTGTTTATTGATGTTATTGGTTAGATTTGTTCAAATTCGTAATCTGGAAATTCCTGTTTTGATAATCTGATTATGCTTGAAATTGGAATTAGGGTTAATCGAATTTGTAAAATTTTGAAGAATCTGACGTTCTGATCAGAGGCTCCGTAGGGCGGCACAAGAGGCGTACGCTTGCCTGCGAGCCGTACGACATCTGGTCCGAATTACAGAACCTGTTCTGTTTTCTGGTGTTTTCTGGATTTTGTAAAGAGTTTACAGAATTCTGATCTGAGTTAAATCTCTGTTTCAGATGGCTGGTTTATGAAACCGTGTTTCCTGAAAATTGATATTGACTCAAAACCTAGAATTGAATCTCTGTTTCAGATGGCTGATTTTTGAAACCGCGTTTCCTGAAAATTGATGTCAATTCAAGAAAGTCCAAAAAATTGTGGGACTTAGAATCTAAGGGAGTTTAGATTGCTAAGGGTCTACAATAGATTGATGATACATGAAAAACGAGACGAAGAGAAAAGATCCATATGGAATTGTGGTTGCATTTGACTTACGTTACTACGAGGTCATGGAATGCTTAGTTCGACCATATGGACTATTCTCATGAACTCTTGTATTCATGTATATTCATGTAATTTAGAACTAAGAAAGACTTGCTCGGAAATGTGGTTGCATTTGACTTACGTTATTACGAGGTCATGGTATGCTTAGTTCGGCCGAACCAAGTTCTTTGTTGGTTTCTAAATTAAATAGGTATTCAGAATTTATCCCGTAAACTAACACAATTAAATCACATTAAAAGGCTATAGTTAATTAATTAGATTAGTTAACTTATATGAGTGTTGAACCTTCATGATTAAAACTTAAGTTTTTTTGTGCTTATCCATGATTAAAACACTTGTGAATATTTGGGTAGTTTTATGTGGGCTCTGCCAAAGCGAGGTGCATTAATTCTATTCCATCTATGAGCAAGATGAGGAAAGAGTGATTCCTATACGTTTAAAATGGTTAGACTTAATTAGGCTATCAAAAGAGTTTTGGGCCTAAAGCACAAGATGAGATTAAAACATGGTTTTGGAAATTAGATTTCTAAAAGGGATCTCATAAAAGATCTAAGAGTCATATATGATATGATTGACAAGAGTTGTCTACCTAATTAATTTGATTTTGAGCAGTATCGCCAAAGCGGACTTAAAATTAAATTAAAGTTGGATCTTAGCCCATTGAATTATATTATACATTGTTTGTATAAAAAGGTTATGTAATTTAGTGGGTGCATTTATAAAATGCAGTAATTATCTCTTTAATTTGTTGGTATTTATTAATTGTTAAATTTTTGCATAATTGTAGAAAATGACAACAAACACACAATCAATTTCATTGCGAACAATCCTTGAGAAGGAAAAGCTTCAAGAAAGTGGTACTAACTATGTGGATTGGATCCGTAGCCTAAGAATTGTTCTAAGGCAAGAAGACAAGTTGTACATTCTTGATGCGCCCCTCCCTGAAGAACCCCCTGCTACTGCCTCAAGGGCAGATAAGGACGCTCACAGGAAACATAAGAATGATTCTAGAGATGTGAGTTGTCTGATGCTCTCGACCATGTGTGCTAAACTCCAACAAAGTTTGGAACTTTTGGAAGCCTATGAGATGGACATGGAGTTAAAAGACATGTTCCAAGAGCAAGCAAGACAAGAAAGGTATGACACGATTGTTGCATTCGCATCTTGCAAGATGGCTGAAGGGCAACAAGTCAGTCCTCACCTTCTTAAAATGAAGGGTTATGTTGAGCATCTTGAGAAGCTTGGCTATCCAATTCAGTTGGAGCTAGCCACGGATCTCATTCTTAATTCATTGCCTAAAAGTTATAATCATTTTGTGATGAATTTTAACATGCATTCAATGAATAAGAGTCTCTCCAAGTTGCATAACATGCTAAAAACTGCGGAGAAAAGATAGGGGAGAAAGGTTCTCCCGTGCTCATGATAAATCATGGAAAGGGCAAAGGTGCCAAGGCAAGGGATAAGGCAAAGGTTGTCAAACCCAAGATTAGCAAGACAAATGTTGTCAAGGCTAATGAGGCAAAACCTGACACACAAAAGGATGCGATTTGCTTCCACTTCCATGCGATAGGTCATTGGAAGCGTAATTGTAAGGCTTATATGGAAGAGCACAAGAAGAAGAAAGGCAGTGGGACTGCATCGACTTCAGGTATCTATATGATAGATATACTCCTTTCTACTACTAGTTCTTAGGTATTGGATACCGGATGTGGATCTCACATTTGTTTAAATGTGCAGGCACTAAAGAATATGAGACTAGTTAAAGATGGTGAAGTGGACCTACGCGTGGGGAATGGAGCAAGAGTTGCTGCATTAGCCGTAGGAACTTATGAAGTTATTTTACCTACCGGATTAATACTTGTTTTGAACAATTGCTATTATGTATCGGATTTAAGTAGGAATATTATTTCAATTTCTTGTTTGGATAAAGAAGGATTTAAATTTCTTATTGAGAATGAGAAGTTTTCTATTTATTTAAATGATGTGCTTTATGGTATTGCAAGTTCATTTAATGGTCTTTATATCCTTGATGTCAAGAATGAAATAGTGTCTATGATATATGTTGGTCCCAGAGGGCAACAAGGGTATAGAACCGCTAGAGGGGGGGGGTGAATAGCGGTCCTAAACTTTTTCGAAAATACCCTTAAAATCAACCGAGTACTTATCAGTTTGGCCAACTGCGGTTCAAGGCACAAGAACCGAACTGATAAAATGCACAGCGGAGTTTGCGGTTTGGCCAAATAGGTTAGTTAAAGAGTTGGTAAGTTTGACTCGGGTTGAGAAAACACTATGATGCAACAGAATAGTTAAACTAAAAGTTTAAAAGAAAACACAATTCATCTTTCAAGTCATTTCGTGTATGGAAGCAAGTTCAAGACCACAAACAAGAAAGATAAATATCAAGACAGAAAATAAAGATCAAACACACAAATTGAAGAGGTTCGTTCTTAAATGAACTACGTCCTCTACCTAGATGGTTAGTCTAGGATTTTCTAATAGCTATAAGACTTGTATAAATTTAGAGGAGGTTTTACAAGATGAATCTAAACTCTAAACAATAAGTCTAACCTAAGCTATAATAACAACCGGTGTTTTCGAAGTATATAATCTATGTGATCATATAAATCGGGTGTGTGTGTGAGAAGAAATCAAATGCTCTAAGTATCTAAATGATGGTTGAGCAAATAGAATTCTTTCGGTGTAAAGGCTAAGTATGAATGGTTGTTAGGCTTGAAGTTTTGATGAAGAACTGGGTTTGCAATGGAGATGGTTTGAAGATATGAATATCTGGGTTTAAATCTTCAAAGCAAACTTGAATGCTTGGGAATGAATCTCTTGAAGCTCAGCAACCTTCATTATTGAATAATGGAGGCTATTTATAGGCAGAGCACCCTTGTGACCGTTGGGTAAAGATTTGAATCAAATCTGAAGGGTACAGTGCTGTCGAAATCCCATTGGTTGAGCTGTCATTTTTGTCCTTGGTTTTGTCTTGTAGTCCTAGGTAGTTGTTGCACCACTACCTGACATTTGTCCTTTGTTGCAGAAAGGACTAACGGTAAACAATTCAAACTGATAGAAAAACCGACATTCCTTGCACCAAGTTAACTTAGAGTTATTTTGACATGACATAACAACATCCTTTTTCGGTCAAAAAGGGAATGTTTGTCTAAGGAATAAATGACATCTCTTTAATTCTTCAATAACTGATCTGCGGTTTCACCAAGCATAGGGGCGGTTTGAAGAATGATCTTGATGGGCGGTTTCATCAAACATGCAAACTGCAGTTTGATGAAAACTGAAGGGCTCCATGCTGGCGGTCTCAAGATGACGGTTTGAAGCACTAAACCGCTAAAGATACAACCGAACTATACTCAGCCTAGACAACTAAAAACACTAGAAATGGACTTATCTAAAAAATGAAGTAGAACTTCATTACATGCGGTCCTAAAGTCCATAAAAAGACACGTGGCATGGATCAATCAAATTAAGGTGGGTGAACTAACAATGAATCCTAACAATCTCCCCCTATTTGATTGATGCCATTACCACACTATGATAATAGCAAAACATTGTACTTGGTAAGAACATGTCAGAAATAAATTTCATGAAATTGCATGTCCCAAGTCAATGCACACACTATGCTAGATCATAGATTTCAAATCTATCAAAAACAAAAGAGAATGAAGAAAAGATAGAAAAGAAATACATTCAGATGCATAAAAGATGATATGATTTTGAGGATCAGAAATGCATGTTTAAACTGAATGTTTAAACCATAATGCACTAAAAAGTATTTTTATGATGAATGTAGTGCATGAGGTTTGAAGAAATACAAGCATTGTTTCACAAACAAGCAGTTTGAATAAACAAAGTTTTGGAAACAGAATGCTATGCAGTCATTCTCATTATAATTCAATCATAAAGGATAGTAACTTACAATGTATGAATTACAAGAGACATAAAAAAGAAAGACTAAGAAATGAAATCTAGTCTACTTCATCTGCAACAGAACCCCTTGCAGCAGCAGCATCATCTGCGGTTTGGTTCTGAACGGTTTGAGCGTTTTGAGCAGCTTGTTCTTCTGCAACTTGAGCATCAACAGCAGGGGCGGTTTGATCAACATTTCTAGAACCGGATCTACGGGTGGCTTCAAAAACAAAGTCAGCTGCACGAAGCCGAACTTCAGTCGGTTCACCAATCTTCAATTCAATTGCAGCGGCTTGTTTGACAAGTTTCCCGGTTCTATGCAGGATAAGCTCAGAAGAATCAAGCGCATGCTGATCCAAAATGTCAAGTTTCTCAACAACAGATTGAAGTGAAGCATCAACGGCTTGAAACTTTAAGTTGCAAAGATCATTGTTGGTTCTGACAAGATCTTGAAGAGCCAGTTGAT
Source organism: Campanula takesimana (assembly GCA_026119855.1). NCBI lineage: Eukaryota > Viridiplantae > Streptophyta > Magnoliopsida > Asterales > Campanulaceae > Campanula > Campanula takesimana. The sequence continues at coordinate 1,471,423 of JAOWBW010000094.1, read as the reverse complement.
TTTCCAAGATTAAGTTCAGTCTCTCATCTAGCTGTTGTTGTCTTGACCTATCATCAAATCTCTCATTCACTCTCTCCCCCTTAATGGCATCAAGATCAGATTGTAAAGTGAGGAGATGAGTGTCAAACCTAGAAGTGGCGGTTTGCTGATGAACTTGAATATTCCTAACCGCATCTATTAAGTCGGCGGTTGTAGCATGAAGAGGTAGAATTGGATAGGAAGGAATTGAAGAGGGTGGTTCATCAGAAGGATTATAGTCAGGGATGTGCTCATCACTGGAATTATCATCATCAGAAATTTGGATGGCATCATCAGATTGATGGGATGAGGAAGGCATTTTGGCTTTGCCTTTCAAAAGAATGTGTGCCTCTTCTAAATTTTCACCCATAGAGATCCTAAGGGCAGTTTCAAGCTCAATGGGATCAAAGTGAGGAAAAGAGTGAACATGGATAATTGCAGATTGAGGAGGGGAAGGAGGAAGAAGAGGAAATCTCAAATAATCATCATTCAGAAGAATGGAAGGGGAAGGTACAAATCTCCAATTCAACATAGGAGGATAAGCTCTAGCAGTTAATTTTAGAAAGAATTGACTAGCAATAGTGGGATCCATGAGTACCTGATCGGCAATCTCACCCATCAATTGTTCTGCAACTGAAAGAATTAATTTTTCAACTGCGGCTTCCATCTCATCCTTGGGAAAAATAGCATAGGGGTTAGGGCGGCCAGCCTTCAAGAATCTAGCATCGGCTTTGGCGGCAGCACGAGCATGGGCTCCAGCCCTTCTTTCCCTAGAGGTTTCAGTCTTGAACCGCTTCAGATATTTTTCTAAGTCAGCAGCATTTTTTCGTTTCTTTGTCTTCGGTTTAATGAATGAAATCGATGGCGGAGCAGATGGTGAAACTGAAGACTGAGCCATCGGTTGGACCGACGTAGAAACTGAAGGTTGAGCAGATGAAAGAACCGGTGAAGGTTGAACGGCTAAGGCATAAGGTAAGTCTGGAGATGAAGATGGAGTATGTTCTGGTGAATCAAAATCCAGCTTTCTTTTAAGTGAAGGAGGAGAGACCTCAACCAACATTGGGTCAATACCTGCCTTCCTCATCTCAGCTCTTTCTCTTAGCTCTTTTGCAAATGCTCCTTCAAGTGGTGAGTGATCCCTTTTGTAGTCAGCCTCACTGAAGTCTACAGCTCCTGGTGGCCTTGACTGCCAATGCTCCACATAATCACTTTTCTTCGCCAACTTTCTCTTCTTCTTTAGCGGTTGAACCTCAAGAACTTCATCATCTTGCTCAGGTTCACCAAGTGCCTCAGACATATCAGTCTGCTCAGGCAATGCTGCAGCCTCAAACTCACCGGTTTGCTCAGGCTGAACCACAATGGTAGATACAGCGGTTTGTTCAACTAGAACCGCATCCTCAGACACTTCGGTCTGCTCAGGATCGGTTTGAGAGGAAGGTTTAAGGTTTGGGAAGGCTTTGAAAATTTCAGCCAACTGTTCTTCAGAGAATTGAACAGAGGGCGGTTTAGAAGTGGAAGGTTTAGGAGGAGAAGAGATAGGAAGGAAAAGATGAGGTGAAGGGATAAGTTCTGGAATGGATTTAGCCTTGGCGGCTTTAAGAGAGGAGGCATCCATAGCAAAATTTAAGGATTTCTCCACATTTTGATGTACTGGAGAGAGAGGTTTAACTTGAGGTTTGGGAATAGAGGGTTTAGAAGAGATAGGTTTTGAAAGAGTAGGAGATAGTCTGATGGGGGGAAAAGAGGTGGAAGAAGATGAAGGTTTTGATGTCGGTTTGGATAAGGGTTTAGGAGGCGGTTTGGATAGGTTTGCTTTTGTAATAGCTGAAGGGATTTGAGCAGTTCCCTTTCTTTTCCTTGGAGCAGCGGTTTCCTTGGGACGAGCCGCAGGTATAGACCGAACTGCAGGCTCCCCCTCAACCGCAGACTCCCCCTCAGCCTGTACAGCGGTTTGAGCTAAATGACTTAACCCCAGTCGGTTTAGAGTGGCTGTTTGACCTTCATTTCTTAGCATCGTAGCATGGGCCTGATCAGCAATGGCACCAGCATACGGTTTCCCAGATTTGTTGAGCCGAGCCTCAGGAAATGGGCCACGTTCGGATTCAGGAAGAGGGTCCTCATTCCAAACAGTTTGAGCATACCGCCATCCAAAAGTTGTTCTGAAGGTATCAAGTCTTGACAATCCAAAGATAGATTTTTCACTTGGATCCAACCAATAGTCCTTGTTTTCAGCCGAGAACTTGAAAATGGCAGTATCTTGATGCAAGAACTTTGTCAGCAACCTGCAATGAGTTCTGACCTTGGATTTTCCAGCGGCTTTAGCAGCATGGAGGCGGTTTAGAGCATTTATGATCTCCTTCATCACAACCTTGGGCCAGTGCAGTTTCTTCCCTTTAAGAATGGCCACACAGTAAGCATACTGTTCACTTGTAAAATTGTTGTGGTTTCCATTCTTGCACATAACTCCAGAATCCACCAATTCACATAGGTGAGCCATTACCTCTCCAAAGTCCTTTTTGGAGGAATTCTTGGTGGAGAAAGAATTTACTCCAATCAACTCCATTGTAGTATTACTTAGAAGTTCCGGTTTGATCCCCATGACTCCAGAGTTCTCAAGACCAGCTAGAACTGCAATCTTGGAAGCGGTTAGGATCACTTCTTTGCCACAGACGGTGGACTTGATAGCATCTTCAAACTTTATCTCTCCGGATTCCAGATCCCTCATCGGTTCTCCTCTTACATCTAGTAAGGCAGCCTTTGTGGAGATCCCATTTTCAAAGAATTCGGCGCAGATAATTGTAACGAACAGCGGTTCATCCATAAGAAATAAAGGTAGCAGCTTTGCATCATTCAGCAGTTTGAGGAGCTTCCTTCCAACTGCATCTTGTTTAATTTCATCCACAAGAATCCTAGAGCCGAGAACAAAGTTTGAGGGATCCTGAAAGATTTTCTTAGTTAGAAATAGCTTAAAGAATGATAGTTTGAATCCTTAAGCAAACCGCGGTTTGATTAAGTCCTACAAACTATAACAAGGAAACCTAACAATGAAAACATGCGGTTCAAGGAGAGCAAGGGTAAAAATGTAAAAACAAAGAATGAAGGAACAGTGAAGGCAAAACGAATCAAAGAGGAAAAATTTTGAAAAAGAGTTTGAATGCATGAAGAACATGAAGAACAGAGTATGAATATGCAAAACAAAATCTTAACCAAAATATGGAAAAATTATATCAAAATGATCACAAAGGGCAGATTCTAACAAAGTTCTAAATAAACTAAGACAAATAACAACACATGAACCCAGAATCTGCAAAATTTCGCAAGAACACCAAATAACCCCAAAATTGATTTTGCTCAAAATTGAACACAAATCTTAAAACAAAGTGAACAAACAGTGTATATAAGTAAATGCGAGCACAAACCAACCAAGAAATTGAAGAAAAAGCATAAAATGATCAAAGGAAGATGAACAAGCTTTTAAGCTTCAACAATGGCGGATAAATGAAGTATACTGAGTTAGGGTTCAGAATTTCATACCATATCAGGCTTCGATGGTTTGGAGGATGTAGAAGAAGAAGCAAGATCAATTGATTTCTTTGGTGCCATTAAAAAAATTTGTTTAAGTAAGAGAATTTTGAGTGAGAACAGAGAGAGATAGATGAGTGCGTACAGAGGAGAGAGAAGGGGTTTTTGCTAAAAAGAGTAAGAAGGTAAAAAGATAAATTGAGAAATGGTTTGTCTTTTATACTCAATTAACCACCTCGGGTAGTGGAGCGGGCATGACGGCTAAGGAAACTCAACCGTCAGTGTACCTGTCGATTCGCATTCAATGCGGCAGAGATAATTGCAAAAAGGTCCTTAATGAATGAAGTGACATAAAGTAGGGACTAAAATGCAATTTCATACCTGAGCGGTTTTGCGTAAACCGACTTACCTTTTCCTCATTATCGGTTTAGGTGAAACCGATATCTTCCAGATCTGTCTTCGGTTTCAGTATAAAAACCGAAACCTTGCTTTGACAATTCGGTTTGGACAAAACTGAAATTATTCTTCTTGACTCTTCGGTTTGAGTGGAATATTTAGCCGAACCATCTTGTTGCGGTTTTGTCGATTGAACCGCAAGCTATTTGCATTTTCTTAATAGAGCCAAAATACTTAACAAAAATTATTAGAACAAGAATAAATAGGCATGAATTATATAAAGTAAGTTCCAGCATACCCATTTCTCCTCGTAAATGAAAGAACCTAGAATTTTCAAGCGGTTTGGTGAGAATATCTGCAATTTGATCGTCGGTTCCCACCTTTGCTAGAAAAATGTTCTTCTTTTCAACATGATCTTTGAGGAAATGATATCTTATGTCAATGTGCTTGGTTTTTGAGTGTTGTACTGGATTGTTGGAGATTGATATTGCTGCAGTACTATCACAGTAGATAGGGCAGTTCTTCTCAAATACTTCATAGTCTTCCAACTGCTGTTTCATCCAGAGAATTTGAGAGCAACAGCTTCCAGCCGCAATATATTCAGCTTCAGCGGTTGAGACTGAAACCGATGCTTGTTTCTTGCTGGACCATGATACAAGCCGGGTTCCAAGGAGCTGACAAGTACCACTTGTGCTCTTTCTGCTTATCTTACATGCTGCAAAGTCAGCATCTGAATAACCTAATAGATCAAATGAAGATTCTTTGGAGTACCAAAGTCCAAGGTTAACAGATCCACATAAGTATCTAATAATTTTTTTAACAGCAATAAGATGAGATTCTCTAGGGTCAGCTTGAAATCTAGCACAAACACAAACACTGAACATGATATCCGGCCTACTAGCAGTTAAGTAAAGTAAAGAACCAATCATACCTCGGTAGAGAGTCTGATCAACTTTCTTACCTCGTTCATCTTGATCCAAACTGCAGGCCTTTTGCATTGGGGTATCAACTGGCTTAGCGGTTTCAAGCCCAAATTTCTTGATCAAATCTTTGGTATATTTGGCTTGGTTGATAAAGATTCCATCATGACATTGCTTGATTTGGAGTCCAAGAAAGAATGTCAATTCTCCCATCATACTCATCTCAAATTTACCTTTCATAAGCTTCTCAAACTTAACACACATAGTCTCATTAGTAGAACCGAAAATAATATCATCAACATATATTTGAACTAATAATGAATGACCTTTGTGTTTAGCAATAAATAGGGTTGTATCAATTTTACCTCTAGAGAAGCCTTGTTCAATAAGAAATTTAGATAGAGTGTCATACCATGCTCTTGGAGCTTGTTTGAGTCCATACAAGGCCTTCTTGAGCTTGAAGACATGATTGGGATATTTGTTGTCTTCAAATCCTGGCGGTTGAGCTACGTAAACTTCTTCTTGTAGTTCACCATTCAGAAATGCACTCTTCACATCCATTTGATATAACTTGAATTTCTTGAAGGAGGCATAAGCCAGAAACAATCTAATGGCTTCAAGTCTGGCTACAGGGGCAAAGGTTTCATCATAATCAATCCCTTCTTCTTGCCTATAACCCTGAGCAACCAACCTTGCTTTGTTTCTTGTAATAGTACCATTTTCATCCATCTTATTTCTGTATACCCATTTTGTTCCAATTACAGTGTGATCTCTGGGCTTTGGAACTAGAGTCCAAACTCTGCATCTTTCAAACTGATTGAGCTCTTCTTGCATTGCAGCTACCCAACTTGGATCACTTAGAGCATCATCTACCTTCTTCGGTTCCATCTGAGATAACAGTGCGGTTGAGAACAAACTGTGGTTATCCCTATGAGTTAAGCTTCCTCTTGTCTGAACACCAGAACTGATAGGACCTATAACATTAGTTGTTGGATGGTCTCTATGTTCATTGATTTCTGGAGGGAGGTCATCATGAACCACTATTTCTTGAAGATTTTCCAGAGGAGGCTCTTCTTGATATTCATTGAAATCTTCATTGAAGGTGATGTTTGGAACTGGATCAACGGTTTGAATTGGATCAGAAGAATGTGGTTCTACAGCAAAACCTTCGGTTTGATTTGGAGCGGCTGAAGAACCTGATGGAGCGGTTTGAGTAGGTTGGTCATTTGCGGTTGCATGATTAGGGTAAGATGTACCTGTCTCAAAACCACTAAAATCATCAGCAACATTTGGAGCCATATGTGGCTCAAGAAGATTATGTTCATCAAATGTAACATGGACTGATTCTACAATTTTTAAAGATGTCTTATTGAAACAACGAAAAGCTTTGGAGTGTTTTGAATAACCAACAAAAATACCTTCATCGGCCTTAGCATCAAATTTACCTCGATGCTCTTTGCCATTGTACAAGATGTAGCACTTGCATCCAAATATTTTGAAGAAGGCAATGTTGGGTGATCTGCCTCGCCACAATTCATAAGGAGTCTTGTTGTGAACTTTGATGATTAGGGAGTGGTTCTGGGTGAAACATGCGGTATTGACGGCTTCGGCCCAGAAGTATTTGGGAAGCTTTGCTTCTGCAATCATTGTCTTCCCGGCTTCAATCAAAGTCCTGTTCTTTCTTTCTACAACTCCATTCTGTTGTGGAACCCCAGCGGCAGAGAAGTTATGATCAATTCCATGATCATCACAATATTGGGCAACACCATTGTTTGTAAATTCGGTTCCATTATCTGAACGCACGGCAACAATGTCATCCAATTTCTGAGTTTGGAGCTGTCTAAAAAGAGCGGTTACGATGCCATAAGTATCATCTTTAGAGGCCATCATTTCCACCCAAGTATATCTTGAATAATCATCAACCACCACAAGTGTATAGCGGTTTCCTCCAATACTGGCGGTTGGGACAGGTCCAAATAAATCCATGTGCAGCAGTTGCAAACAGCGGTTCGTTGAAGGCGCGGTTTTACTAGGAAATGACTGTTTGGGCTGCTTTCCAAGCTGGCATGCTTTACACTTTTCATCATGATGGTCAGCCACTTTGGGTAGTCCTTTTACTAGACCATCCCTGTGCAGTTTTGCTAGATACTTGAAGTTCAAGTGGCTGAGCCGCTTATGCCATAACCAGCTGCTTTCACTTATATTTTTGGCTACAAAACAGAGGTCAGCAATAGAAACAATATTGCTCAAATCTATCATATAAACATCACCTGTTCGGTTGCCAGTCAGTAGAGTGACTTCAGAGGAAGCATCTTTGATATAACAGCTAGTTGATGTGAAGATGCAGTTCATTCCTTTGTCACAAAACTGAGATATGGAGAGAAGGTTGTGCTTGAGTCCTTCTACTAGTGACACATTTTCAATAGTCACCTTTCCTCGTTTAATTGCTCCATATCCTACTGTTTCTCCTTTCTTGTTGTTACCAAACACTACTGGGGGACCTTTCATTTGGATGAAACTGCAGAGTAGTTCGGAATCTCCAGTCATGTGTCGTGAGCATCCACTATCCAAATACCAGAGATCCTTCTTCTTCTTAGCGGTTCCAGCCATAAAACATGAAATCTGAAAAATAAACATGAAAGGTTTTGGTCCCCCTTATTCCTTGGGACCTAGGGTTAGCAGCTTTTTGGGACCCACACTTGTTTGACCTTAGGATTTTTACGTCCCTTGGCATTGGGTGTGAATCTTAAAAGACAATGACCAGCACTATGACCAAAATCAGCACAAATAGCACAATGAATAAATCCAGGTTTTGGTTGCGGTTTTACAAACCCTTTACTGACCTTCGGTCTCTCATGTTTTACTGGGTCAGCGGTTTTGGCTTTAACAAAGATTACCTTCTTGAGCTCAACCTTCCTCTTAGGTGCGGCTTTAGGGAAAATGATAGGAATTTCCTTAAACCGACTAGGAGCGGTTTCATCACTCAATACTTCCTTGGTTGCCTCAGCCGCTATGGATTTCTCTTTCCACTTTGAATCTCTCCCAGTCTGGTTTTTAGGGTACTCAAAGAAATAATTTTGCCTTTTAATTTCTTGTATTGAGCCCTTTTTACCAGCATGATTAACCTTAGGTATTTCTTTGGTTTGTTCAGTAGGTTTCACACCACCTTCAGCACAGAGACAAGGACACTTACACCCATCATCATGACTTTGGTCTGCTTGAACCTCGGGAGTGTAGTTTGGTGTTGTAGGAGCTCTGCTTGATCTAGCCTCAGGAGTCATAGGTGAAACTGACTTCATTTGTTGTTTTGGCAGTGGAAGGCTTTCGTCAATTTCAATTCTTTCTTCAAATCCCATGAGACAGAGATTAGCAGTTTCTTCATCATCACTTTCATCTGAGTCTGAACCCATCCATGTCAGCGGTTGATCTCCTTGGTCAGCTACCATTCCTCTTCTTTTCACGAATTTCTTGTTGAATGGTTTCTTTGCTGGCGCGGCTTCATACCTCGGTTTGGGACAACTTGAAGCAAAGTGGCCTGGTTGTCTGCAGTTATAACAAACCAAGTCATCCCTAGTCTTGGGATCTGCAGTTTTGTTGAATCTGGTTGGAGGGACAAACTTTACTGGGCCTTTGGATGGAAATTGAGATCTATTGTTTTTCCTGAACTTTGTGTATTTCTTCACATACAAAGCAAATTCTTCATCATCCATTTCATCAAAATCAACTTGAGGATTGTGATCCTACACTCTGAGCATACGAACTTTGAGGAGGAGTGTAGGATTGATGAGACTGCTGATAAGATTGATAAGATTGAGGATATGGTTGATGTGATTGAGGATAGGATTGGTGAGACTGTTGGTAATATTCAGAAAGTGCGGTTTGAGGATTATATCTAGGAACATTTTGGTCAGGAGAAGCGGTTTGCAAGTGGAGGTGAGGAGCGGTTTGATGATGGTCTGGATTGTAGACAGGAGATGAGGCATTGTTGAATGCAGCTAGAGAGAGGGTCTTAAATCTGCTTTCGGTTTCATGGACCTCTTCAAGCTTAAATTCAAAAACCTTCAGCATGGCATACAAGTGTCGAAGATCAAGAGCTTCCAAGTCCTTGTTGTCTTCAATGTTAGTAGTTTTGATCAGCCATTTGCTACAAAGTGCTTGCATGAATCTCATGTTCAAATCTGTATTAGAATAGACATGTCCAAGAGAAAAACAAACATTAACAATATCAATAAACCTCTCATAGCATTGTCTAAGAGATTCCTTAGGATCTTTAACAAAATAGTCAAAGAGTCTTCTCTGTTGATAGAGGCGGTTCTTCTTGGTATCTGAATCTCCTTCTAGAAAGTCAACTATAGCATCCCAGGTAGCCTTTGCGGTTTTGCAGTGAAGCACCTTAGAATGAGTCCTCAGGTCAATAGCTGAAACTAGCATGGACATAGCTCTTCCATCAAAATCCACATTGATGCGGTCTGCATCAGTCCATTCACTTTCTAATTTCTTAACTTCACCTTCTTCTCCTGCGGTTCCTGCACGAGGATTAGCTTTCACAGGAACATATGGTCCATCAGTAACTGCAGTCCACAGTCTACGATCACATAAAATCATGTGTTTCATCATCCTATCTTTCCAAAAAATAAAACTATCTTCATCCAGAATCGGTAAGTGATTTGAATTGGATGTTTGCATCATATGGGTGTTTGTGTTTGCCATTGGATCAGCACCCAAGCGGTTAAGCTTGTAAAAACAAGTTTGGTGGATAAGCTCTGATACCACTTGTTGGCCCCAGAGGGCAACAAGGGTATAGAACCGCTAGAGGGGGGGTGAATAGCGGTCCTAAACTTTTTCGAAAATACCCTTAAAATCAACCGAGTACTTATCAGTTTGGCCAACTGTGGTTCAAGGCACAAGAACCGAACTGATAAAATGCACAGCGGAGTTTACGGTTTGGCCAAATAGGTTAGTTAAAGAGTTGGGAAGTTTGACTCGGGTTGAGAAAACACTATAATGCAACAGAATAGTTAAACTTAAAGTTTAAAGGAAAACACAATTCATCTTTCAAGTCATTTCGTGTATGGAAACAAGTTCAAGACCACAAACAAGAAAGATAAATATCAAGACAGAAAATAAAGATCAAACACACAAATTGAAGAGGTTCGTTCTTAAATGAACTACGTCCTCTACCTAGATGGTTAGTCTAGGATTTTCTAATAGCTATAAGACTTGTATAAATTTAGAGGAGGTTTTACAAGATGAATCTAAACTCTAAACAATAAGTCTAACCTAAGCTATAATAACAACCGGTGTTTTCGAAGTATATAATCTATGTGATCATATAAATCGGGTGTGTGTGTGAGAAGAAATCAAATGCTCTAAGTATCTAAATGATGGTTGAGCAAATAGAATTCTTTCGGTGTAAAGGCTAAGTATGAATGGTTGTTAGGCTTGAAGTTTTGATGAAGAACTGGGTTTGCAATGGAGATGGTTTGAAGATATGAATATCTGGGTTTAAATCTTCAAAGCAAACTTGAATGCTTGGGAATGAATCTCTTGAAGCTCAGCAACCTTCATTATTGAATAATGGAGGCTATTTATAGGCAGAGCACCCTTGTGACCGTTGGGTAAAGATTTGAATCAAATCTGAAGGGTACAGTGCTGTCGAAATCCCATTGGTTGAGCTGTCATTTTTGTCCTTGGTTTTGTCTTGTAGTCCTAGGTAGTTGTTGCACCACTACCTGACATTTGTCCTTTGTTGCAGAAAGGACTAACGGTAAACAATTCAAACTGATAGAAAAACCGACATTCCTTGCACCAAGTTAACTTAGAGTTATTTTGACATGACATAACAACATCCTTTTTCGGTCAAAAAGGGAATGTTTGTCTAAGGAATAAATGACATCTCTTTAATTCTTCAATAACTGATCTGCGGTTTCACCAAGCATAGGGGCGGTTTGAAGAATGATCTTGATGGGAGGTTTCATCAAACATGCAAACTGCAGTTTGATGAAAACTGAAGGGCTCCATGCTGGCGGTCTCAAGATGACGGTTTGAAGCACTAAACCGCTAAAGATACAACCGAACTATACTCAGCCTAGACAACTAAAAACACTAGAAATGGACTTATCTAAAAAATGAAGTAGAACTTCATTACATGCGGTCCTAAAGTCCATAAAAAGACACGTGGCATGGATCAATCAATTTAAGGTGGGTGAACTAACAATGAATCCTAACAATATAAATAAGAAATCTAAACCTAATGATGTAAATCATACTTATCTGTGGCATTGCCGTCTTGGTCATATCAATGAGAAGCGTATCTCAAAACTTCATGGGGACGGATTTTTAGGATCACATGATCTTGAATCATATGATACTTGTGAGTCGTGTCTTCTTGAAAAAATGACTAAGACACCTTTTACTAAGAGTAGTGAAAGGGCAAGCGATTTATTGGGCCTTATACATTCCGATGTATGCGGACCATTAAGTAGCAATGCTAGGGGAGGATTTCAATACTTCGTAACATTCAACAATGATTTGAGTAGATACGGATATATCTATTTAATGAAACACAAAATTGAAGTATTTGAGATATTTAGAATATTTCAAAATGAAGTACAAAATCAACTTGGCAAAACTATTAAGGCACTTCGATCATATCGAGGAGGTGAATATTTAAGCCAAGAATTTGATGATCATCTAAAGAATTGTGGAATAGTTTCACAATTAACTCCACCCGGAACACCACAATGGAATGGTGTGTCCGAAAGGAGAAATCGAACTTTATTAGATATGGTTCGATCTATGATGAGTCAATTTGATCTTCCATTATCCTTTTGGGGTCATGCATTAGAAACCGCTGCATTCACACTAAATAGAGTTCCAAGCAAATCGGTTCAAAAGACACCATATGAGATATGGAGTGGAAAGAAACCTTGCGTTTCTTTCATGAAAATTTGGGGTTGTGAATATTATGTGAAGAGACTTGTCTCGGATAAACTCACACCCAAATCAGACAAATGTATTTTCGTGGGATATCCTAAGGAAACTAAAGGATATTACTTTTACAACCGCACGGAGAACAAAGTGTTTGTTGCTCGTGACGGCACTTTTCTAGAGAAAGAGTTTCTTTCCAAAAGGTTTAGTGGGAGTAAAATAAATCTTGAATAAATTCAAGAACCCGAAAATAACATTGAACCGATGGTGGAACAAGAGCAAGTCCCACAAGGAGTTGTGGAACCTGTTCAAAGTACACAAGTAACTCGCAGATCTAATAGGATACGGTCCGAACCTGAGAGATATGGATCTCTTGTAACGGAAAGTATTGATGTGGAAATCATTGAGAATGATGAACCCACAACCTATAAAGAGGTGATGTCATCTCCTGATTCGGATAAGTGGCTTGGATCCATGGAATCCGAATTACAATCCATGAAAGATAATCAAGTTTGGAACTTGATTGATGCACCCAAAGGTGTAAAAACCATAGGATGCAAATGGGTATTCAAGAAGAAGACTGACATGGATGGAAAGGTGCATACTTACAAAGCTAGACTTGTAGCGAAAGGTTATAGGCAGATTCATAGTGTAGACTATGATGAAACCTTTCACCCGTAGCAATGATCAAGTCTATCAGAATTTTGATTGCCATAGCAGCATATTACGACTATGAGATATGGCAAATGGATGTCAAAACCGCTTTCCTGAATGAAAATATACAAGAGGATGTGTACATGACACAATCCGAAGGTTTTGCGCAAAATTCTAAAGTATGCAAGTTGCAGAAATCCATTTATGGATTGAAGCAAGCTTCAAGGAGTTGGAATCTCCGTTTTGATGAATCAGTCAAAGAGTTTGGCTTCATCAAGAACGAAGATGAACCTTGTGTGTACAAGAAAATTAGTGGGAGCATAGTGGTGTTTCTAATATTATATGTGGATGACATATTACTCATTGGAAATGATATTCCTATACTTCAGTCTGTGAAGACTTGGTTAGGGAAATGTTTCGCAATGAAATATATGGGAGAAGCCGCATATATCCTTGGTATTAAGATCTATAGAGATAGATCAAAGAAGCTTATTGGCTTAAGTCAAAGTACATACATTGACAAAGTCCTAAAGAGATTCCGCATGGAAAACTCTAAGAGAGGAAACTTGCCAGTGTTACATGGTGTAACTCTTATCAAGAATCAGTGTCCCAAGACAACTGATGAGCGAGAGAGAATGAATGGAATCCTATACACATCCGCAATTGGATCCATCATGTATGCTATGATTTGTACTAGACCGGATGTATCTTATGCCTTGAGCATGACGAGTAGATACCAATCCGACCCCGGTGAAAGTCACTGGATAGCCTTCAAGTCGATTCTAAAGTACTTAAGAAGGACTAAAGAATCATTCTTGATCTATGGAGGTATGGAAGATGATCTCGTTGTAAGGGGTTACACTGATGCAAGCTTCCAAATCAACAAGGATGATAGTAGATCGCAATCTGGATTTATGTTTATGTTAAATGGTGGTTCTGTAAGCTGGAAGAGTTCTAAGCAAAGTACAGTAGCTGATTCTACAACTGAAGCCGAGTACATAGCTGCATCTGATGCTGCAAAGGAGGCTGTTTGGATCAAGAAGTTCATCGGAGAACTTGAAGTGGTTCCTAGTATTGCTAATCAAATAGACATTTATTGTGATAATAATGGCGCTATTGCTAAAGAAAAGGAACCAAGATCACATCAGAGATCCAAACACATACTTAGGCGTTTTCATCTCATTCGAGAAATCGTGGAGAGGGAGGACATTAAAATATGCAGAGTACCAACTGATGATAACATAGCAGATCCACTAACAAAGGGTCTTTCACAAGCTAAACATGATGGTCATGTTAGGTCCATGGGTATTAGATACGTTGGAGAGTGGGCCTAGTAGGCGACCCGGCCGGACCTCCGGGTCTTGCGCGGGTGCGGCCTTTAGGTCGCAGGTGTGGATCTTGGGGTTTGAATTTCCTATTTGTTTTAGTCTGTTGAATTCTGAGATTGGTTCAAGGTTTGGATGGATAGCCTACGTTCTCGAGACTGTGTTTCCCAAACTTGATCGTAATCAAAGATTCAAAGATAAAACGAAGTTAGAATTATGAAGAGTTCATAATTGCTAAAATTGAGAAACAAAGTTCATGATTCGAAGATTGGAGATCCATGTGGAATTGTGGATGCAATTGGCCTACGTTCATCGAGACCATCTATTGCTTAGTTTCGGCTACATGGACTACTTTCTTAGTTTCTTTGATTAGTGCGTAATTTTGGTTGCCTTATGGCTTAGTTTGGCCGCATTTTGTTGTCTTGATTTGAAGATAATAACCAAAGTTCAAATAATCCCATCCTTATAATTATAGAGAAACTAATGACACATAATATCTTGCTTAAATTAATGGAGATTAATTTAGTGACTAAACTTGATGTATGACATATTTATCTTATGTGATCATAAATGTGTTATATGCTATATGATGTGAACCTTCCTTAAAATTTAAGTTTTGTCTCAATCCATGATTAAAACACTTGTGAGTACGTGGGTAGTTTTATGTGGGTTACGCCCTAGCGTAGGTGCATTAATTCTATTCATTTATGAGCAAGATGAGGAAACAATGATTCCTATACGTTTAAAATGGTTTAACTTAATTAGGCTATCAAAACAGTTTTGGGCCTAAGGCACAGATGAAATTAAAACATGTTAGACATATGATGTCTAAAATCTCATAAAAGATCTAAGAGTTATATATATGATATGATTGACAAGGAGTTGTCTACCTAAATAACTTATTTTGAGCAGTCGTGCCCTAGCCGACTCAAAGTTAAGTGAAATATGGATCTTAGCCCATTTAATTATATTACACATTGGATGTATATGAAGTTTATATAATTTAGTGGGAGTATTTCTGAAATACTAATATTTGTAATATCTTTAAAACTAAGTTGGTACTTATATTTAATTATATGTTTGCATAATTGTAGATAATGGCTCAAAGTACAAATTTATCATTGCGGTCTATCCTTGAGAAGGAAAAGCTTCAAGAAAATGGATCTAACTTCACAGATTGGTTCCGTAGCCTTAGAATTGTTCTAAAGCATGAACATAAGCTCTATATTCTTGAAGAGCCCGTTCCTGAGGATGAACTTTAATCATCTGCCCCCAAGGATGAGAGAAACGCCTACAAGAAGCACAAGAGTGATTCTCGTGAGGTGGGTTGTCTCATGCTTGCAGCCATGTGTTCTGAGCTTCAGAAGACTCTTGAACACTTGGAGGCATATGACCTTGCTGTTGAGTTGAAAGACATGTTTCAAGAACTGGCAAGGCAAGAAATGTTCGATACTATAGCTGCCATCATCTCATGCAAGATGAGTGATGGGAAGGCTGTGGGCGCTCATGTTCTAAAGATGAAGGCTCACTTTGAGCATCTAAAGCGGCTTGGCCATCCCATTGAGGTTGAGTTGGCCACTGATTTTATTCTTAATTCATTGCCCAAAAGCTATAATCAGTTCGTAATGAACTTTAATATGCATGGGATGGATAAGTCTCTGTCTGAGTTGCATGGGATGCTAATGACAGCGGAAAAGAAAATCAGTAAAGAAGCCGCTCCTGTGCTCATAGTATTAAAGGAAGGAAAGGGCCAGAAAGGTAAAGGAAAGGGGGTAAGATAAAAGTGTTGGTGTATATGCCCTAGGCACGTTATTGGAACGTATATTTGTTATCGTTTTATTCATTTAATAAAGAGATGTTTGATTATTATTATTATTATTATTGTTACATGTTTTATTTATAATAATCTCCGTCTCTAGTACTTATGAAGCACTAGTATAAGTCTAAATAATCATGGGATGCTTATGTTAGACTTATAGGTACTTGTTTGGAACAAGGTACTGGACATGACCCGCTAGATGAGATTTATGTCATGGTCGTTGTCATAAATAAATCTCATGTTAGTTATTTCATTTGAATCCTTCGACATGAAGTTATTATTGTCTTCCACTTGATGAATGTTATGTTTGACATATTCAAATGTTACCTTTAACCTGGTAGTTATAAATGATATGATTGGCACAATCGGATTCAAGTAGGGAAGAATAATAAGCCAAATGGATTTGTCCCTCTTCGGAGAGATGTCAAGCTTAGGCCTCTCGTAGAATGATATTGATGAAAGTGTTTGGCCGAACAAATGGATTGATGATATCAAAACATTTGAATTAATCAATATATTCAGAAACGAGAAAGCATTGAACAAAGACAAGTTGACCTTAGACCATGACTTGTGTTCAATAGACATCGTGGACAAAGGGATTGTGACTTGACTATAGAGGATAAACTTTGGGCTACAAAGTTATACTATTTGTGTAGTCATAAAAGGTTTGCTAGAATCTAATTATGACTTACGGGCTTTGACTGGTAAAACCCGTTGGCAACTTAGTATAATCCTATTGGGTCACACACGCAGAACGGATAATTAAAAGGCTGAAAATAAAAAGGAATTCGGGAACAACGACCGTACGGCGGCCAAGGCGGCGTACGCCTAGGATGGAGCCGTATGGCTCGTGTCCCGCACTGGTTCAGTTTTAGAAAATTTCTTGTGCACCAAGAAGTCCTAAACCCTAAAGGAATCATACTTATCCCAGTATAAATATGTGTGTCCGGGTTTTTGAGACCTAGTTGATGAATCAAGAAATCAAAAAGCTTTCTTAGAGAGAGATTAATACACATATTGAGAAGGATTCATTATTCCAATAGGAATAAGGTGTTCTTCAAGTTTTTCAAGCCTAAAGGATCTAGAAATCAAGTCCAAGAAGGTGTTCTTGGATCCGTTCAAGTGTGGATCACCAATAGAGGATACTTTGCTTAGTATCTTAGTCCGTGATTGAAGATTTGAACTACAAGGGTTAGTTCCAATTTATCTTATGCTTTATAAATTATTGTTCTTAATAGATCTAGGCTAGGGTTTCTTCATGTTTAATTCCGCTATACATGGAGGCTATGAAACCCAACAAAAAGTTGTCAAACCCAAGATTGGCAAGGCAATTGTTGCCAATGCCAATGTGGCTAAACCTGCTTCCCAAAAGGATGCAATTTGTTTCCACTGCAATGAGATTGGTCATTGGAAAAGGAATTGAAAGGTTTACAAGGAAGAGATAAAGAAGAAGAAGAGCAGTGAGACTGCCTCTACTTCAGGTATCTATGTTATAGATGTTCTTATTTCTACTTCTAGCTCCTGGGTATTAGATACCGGATGTGGATCTCACATTTGTTTAAATGTGCAGGGACTAAGGAATAGAAGGCTACTTAAAGATGGCGAAGTGGACCTACATGTGGGAAATGGAGCAAGAGTTGCTGCATTAGCCGTAGGAACATATGATGTCATTTTACCTAGCGGATTAATTCTTGTTTTGAACAATTGTTATTACGTTCCGGATTTAAGTAGAAATATTATTTCAATTTCTTGTTTGGATAATGAAGGTTATAGTTTTCTTATTAAGAATAAGAAGTTTTCTATTTATTTAAATGAGATGCTTTATTGTACCGCATGTTCATTTAATGACCTTTATGTTCTTGATGTTGAAAGTGGGAATAATGAGAATATTTATAATGTAAATAAGAAATTCAAACCTAATGATGTAAATCATACTTATTTGTGGCATTGCCGTCTTGGTCATATAAATGAGAAGTGTATCTCAAAACTCCATGGGGACGGACTTTTAGATTCACATGGTTTTGAATCATATGAAACTTGTGAGTCTTGTTTACTTGGAAAGATGACAAAGACACCTTTTACTAAGAGTAGTGAAAGGGCTAGTGACTTATTGGGACTTATAGATACTGATGTGTGTGGACAAATGAGCAGCAGTGCTAGGGGAGGATATCAATACTTCATAACTTTTACTGATGATTTTAGTAGATATGGTTATGTCTACTTAATGAAACATAAAAGTGAGTCTTTTGAGATATTTAGAATATTTCAAAATGAAGTACAAAATCAACTTTGCAAAACTATTAAAGCACTTCGATCCGATCGTGGTGGAGAATACTTAAGCCGAGAATTTGACAATCATCTTAAAGATTGTGGAATTGTGTCACAATTAACTCCACTCGGAACACCACAATGGAATGGTGTGTCTGAGTGGAGAAATATGACTTTATTAGATATGGTCCGTTCCATGATGAGTCAAGTTGATCTTCCTTTTATCCTTTTGGGGACATGCACTAGAAACTGCCGCTCTAACACTAAATAATGTTCCAACAAAATCTGTTCCAAAGACACCACATGAGATGTGGAATGGAAGAAAACCTAGTTTGTCTTTCATAAAGATTTGGGGATGTGAGGCTTATGTAAAGAGACTTATCTCTGACAAACTTGCACCAAGATCTGACAAATATTATTTTGTGGGTTACCCTAAGGAAACTAAGGGCTATTACTTTTACAACCTCACGGACAACAAAGTGTTTGTTGCACGTCATGGTACCTTTCTAGAGAAAGAGTTTCTCTCCAAAGGAATTAGTGAGAGTAAAATTAATCTCGAAAAGGTTTGAGAACCCAAAAATAATGTGGAACCGATTGTTGAGTCTGATCAAGTTACACAAGGAGTTGTGGAACCTAATCAGAATACACAAGCTCTTCACAGAACTGGTAGGGTGCGATCCGAACCTGAGAGATATGGATTTCTTATGACGGATAGCAATGAAGTAGAAGTCATAGTTGATGACGAACCTACTTCCTACCAAGAAGTGATTGTAGACACCCCGCCTTAGGCCGCTCACCCCGGTTGCACGGTTGATCTTATGTTTCTCCCTCTTTTAAGTGTTTCTCGTTAGTTTCTGTTATTTCCGTTAAGTTCCTGACTGACTTCGTTAAGTCTAGGGACTAAACTGAATAACAGGGCTAACTTTCTAGTCCATTCTGTCAAAAATGCCTTCTCTGAGTCGTGCGCCTCCGACCATAGGAGCCAGAAGCGCGCGCCTCTGGGCGTCAGTTACAGATTTCTGTCCAAGAATCCCTCCCTTGCTCATTTTACATGACTTTGCCCGGGAAAGATTTCTTGGTGACTGAGTTTTGGCACCACAAACATTTGTTTTCACCTATAAAAACATCCCTTTTCCACCCTTTCAAAGGACCCTTTTTGGAGCACTCTTTTGGACAAAAAGAATTCTCTCTACACAAACTATACCAAAATCATTTCCAAGGCTTTTTTAAAGAAGTCACCAAGAAGTGTTTGAAGATCTTTGAAGCATAGGTAAAAGTTCATTTTCCTCCTTCTTCTCTACTTCATCTCTTCCTTTTACTTTAATCAATCATGCAATCACTCAAATTATTTTGGGACATGACTCCAATGATCGCTCCATTCCATTGAAGTTGGTCAAGGAGTCATCTCCATACATTCCAAACACCTTTTTAAACCCCCCCCCCTTTTTTTTATCATCAAGAACAAGAAGAATATTTATTTTATGTAGACTTTGATCAAGCAAGACCGACATTAGTCGGGCGAGATGGGTGTTTAAGTACTTCCCATCTCGTAACCTAACCCCCGAACCTCATAACAAGAATCTCTGTTTTCGTATCAAACTTAGGCTAAATATTAGGTTTTTCTTATGTTCCTCTAAAACATAGGTGACGACTCTAAACAAATAAAACACGAATATACATCCTAGGAACAACACACGCGCTCTAGCCAAGCCGTGCCCTCCCGGGGTATCTACAGTGGCGACTCCGCTGGGGACTGTTTGAGGGTTAAACTTGCGTTTCTGATCAAAATCTACATTTTCTGGGCATTCTGGTTCCTGATGGGGGAAGGGTGCGCCTCTGGCCTTCTTGGTCTAAGGCGCGCGCGGCCCACATCAAGGACCAGAGTCGCCCGCTTCCTGATGTTATTCCTGTTCTTCTTCTTTTTTCTACACTAATCATTTCTGCAGGGGTTACAATGCATATTCAGGGCCAGGGTAATCCCCTGAGTCCAAAGTCTGACAATCTGACAGGTTTGCCCAGAAGCGGGCGCCTCCCATAGAATCTGTGCCAGGCGCGCGCATCCCACAATACAGGCCAGAGGCATGTGCTTCTGGGTGGTTTTCCAGAACAGGGACAGTTTCAGAACAGAGCAAAGTGATTGGGGTATGGGCACAGTTGCATGCATCAAGGCCTAATTTGGACCTCTTGGACTATTTTTCTTTTGTGTTTTGTTTTATCGGTCACACGAGTGATTCGAGAGTTGTAATTATGCGATTATTTGCTTTTTTTTCATAAAAAAATATTTTGTCACATGTTGGACCTCACACTACGTGCACAAACTCCTATGAATTTCTCACTATCGAGTCGCACAAGTTTATAACCCCAAACCCGTCGAGGCCCATCATAGGAAGTTTCAAGCTCCACCCGACCTTGACTCTTTCGAAGCGGTAAACCTCAACCTGTGGTGTAGTTCATGACTACATGCCGGGGGTGACCTTAATCCTCTCATTAGCCGAGCACAAGCCAACACAATTCTAGTTAGGGTCTAACACTCCGTGACTAAAGTCGGTTTTCATGTACCGAGATTTTCCTAAACTAATGTCTTCAAAACATACATGCCAAGTGGTTATCATGGACGAAATAAAACTCCGTCTCCAAGTGGTTATTATGGACGAAAATAAAAATCTGTCCCCGCATGTATGCTTTACTACATTAATTTAGTTTAATCCCGACATGTGTAGGATTCACAATCGTGATGGAATCCGATGATTATATGGGACCGCGAGAAGGTCTATATACTAGTGTGACGATTCCATTTTTTTCTTAAAAACTCAAAAGGGACTCCGTCCTTCCGACTTATATATATAAAAAAAAAAGAGTCTTTTCTTATGTGGTTTTGAGTCGTGTGCCCAATGTGTGTTCTAAAGCCTCTTCATGGACCGAAAGTGTTACTCAAGACTGACAAGGGCCTCTTCTGCAGTATAATATAGGTTAAATTGGTACTTACTGTGTCTACCAGAATTCAGCGAATCGGTTAGTTCGTGAAGAGATTACTCCAACAGCTTCGACAGCATCAATGGCTGGCGGATCCAACACCGACAACACCATGTCTCTTGAGAAACTCTCAGCTATGGTCCAACTTCTCCAAGAGTAAGTCTCCACTCTTAATAAGGAGGCCCAAAACAAGGATGATCTTTGGCAATCCCACGTTGACAATCAAAGGAGGCCCACGAGGTCGAAATGGAGAAAATGAAAGAGAAGCTCACCAAACTTGCCAAGGTTAAAGAAAAAGAGAACAATGAAGAGTCCGAGTGGACTAAGGGTCTGTTTCAAAGCTCTTATGTTAGTGCCCGTACCAAGAAAATGGAGGAACCGAACACCGAGAACAATGAACACAAAATGGTTGATTCAATTATGGCTTACATAGATCAACGTTTCAATGGTCTCAACTTGGGGAAAGGCTCCGACATAAGCCTTTATCAGTCATCCATCCTCATAAACATGATGGCTTCTCTTCCCGACAAGTTCAAGATGCTCGACATAAGCAAGTAAGGGCAACTCTTGCCCCATGGCACACATTGAGACTTATATATGGGCTATGGTTCCAAAGAAGGTCTCTCCTAAAGTTATGGCACAATGCTTCCCTCTTACTCTCGAGGGGGCGGCAAAAGATTGGTATGCAACTCTCCCGCTCACAGTCCGTCTTGATTGGGACGCCGCCATGCTCACCTTCAAAAGTCAGTACCAAGGAAACACCACTCACCGTCGAACCAAGAAAGAGCTCGAGAACACTACACAAAGGGACAATGAGTCTTTTATTGACTTCACAAGAAGGTGGAATGACAAGCTCGCCGAAATTGTCGAAAGGCTAAATACCAAGGAGCAAATGGACATCTTCCTCACGTGTCTAAAGATTGATCTCCGCACCCACTTAAGTGGGGCTTGCTATGCGGATTTCTCTCAAATGTATGAGGCGGGGATCCGAATGGATGAGTTGCTCAAGGAGATCAAGAAAAGTGCTCCTAACTTCCGTTACAAGGCCGCCTCTAACTCTACAAAAGAGGCTTCGGTCAATGCCATCACTACCGACAAAGGGAATTACAAAAGGGTTCCTCCACCTCAAGGCAAAAAATCTCAAAATGACCGTGTCTACACTCCTCTCCAAGGCATGACTCAAACCGAGGCCTTCAAAGTTCTTAAAGCAAAAGGCCAAGTTACACCTATACAAGGGTATCAACCCAAGTTTATCAATGCCAATCATGCTTATCACAAATATTGTGGCTACCACCAACATAGTGGCCACACCACCGAGGAATGCTTTGTCCTCCTCAATGTCATCCAAGATCTCATAGACAAGAAAGAATTCATAGTGCCTAGTGGTGACGATGTCAATGTAATATACCTAGGAGAATTTTAAGAGACCACTCATTCAATCCCAATTGTGAATGAGGGCTCCAATGTGATGAATAAATTTGAAAATTCTTGTTACTTTGTGACTTACGATGAGGTGATGAGGGAAGTACTAGAGAATAGGAAAAAGAGGCAAGATGGGAACGTCAACATGCTAACTCGATCTGGACGAGTCATAGCAAGCAACCCTACTACTTCTGCACCAAGCACCTCTTCTCAAAGATCGCAAGATCGCGACACTCCCAAAGACCCTTTATTGGTTCAACTCAAGAAAACTCAAGGCAACATCTCCATTTGGGACCTCATTGCATCCTCAAAGAAGCACCGAGATCTTGTCATCAATAATCTTGACGACACATCAATCTCTTCTGATACTACTCCCGAGGACCTTACTGTAATGATAGGCCGCATTCATTTTGGCAATGCCATCACATTTGCCGACATGGACCTTCCACCATTTGGTTCCGGCCACAATGAGGCCATTTATCTCAAGGTGAGAGCAAGGGGGAGACCTATCTCGAGAGACCTGGTTGACGGTGGTTCCGCACTCAACTTAATGCCCGGTCGAATCATAGGCATACTGGGGCTTAAGAATTCAGATTTGAAGCCTTCTACCCAAGTAATCCGAGGTTACGACAGCACTGCCCGCACAGTCATGGGTATGGTGGAAATAGACATTGAGTTTGGAAGCATGGTTATGTCCGTCCCATTTCAAGTACTCGATGTGCCTTCTTCATTTAACTTACTCTTGGGCCGCCCATGGATACACAGTTCTAATGTCGTCCCTTCGACTCTCCATCAGTGTGTGAAGTTCAGAAATGGGGATGAAATAGTGACCGTTATGGCAGAAAACGTCACTATCCACAGAAAGGGGGAACATATTCACCAAATTCAGCATGGTTTAGCAGACTCTACTCTCTCCGGCGTCTCAATCAATGCCATTGGATGTATTCATACCTTCACTTACCATTGCCGTTGGATGGATTAGTGTTATGGTGGTGGATGCCTTGATGTTTTTGATGAAGAATGCCCATGCTTTGGATGGAGAATGATGATGTTGGTGATGATGAATTGTTTTTTTGCCTTTGATGGAGTGTCGGTGAGATGGTATTCTGGGTGATGGGTTGGTCGTGCCAAAAGGCTGCCTACGTATCCCTTTAAGAGAATCAGACCAGCGTAGTTCAACGATGATGGAGAAAAAGAAAAAAGAAAATAAAATCTTTTTTTTTTAAAGAAGGAAAAGAGTATGCACATATGTGAGAAAAAGATTTTTTTTTTTTTAGTTCATGGGTGAACCATTTTGACCATTGTGTGTTTGTAATGCCAACCCAAGATCAAGTCATGTTCGACCGAAGTCCGGATTGCCTTGCTTGAATTCTGTCGTCGTTGCCGTTGTGCCCAACGAAAAGTGATTTCTAGACCCAAGAGATGTATCAGTTATGGGGCTCCAAAAGACATTCGATGCCGAGATAAGGGGTTGCTGATTGTAAAGCCCCTAGAATGCCTTTGATGCCAAACTATGAGAGACATGCATAGCCCCAAGATGAATCGACTCTTGACCTTTTCAAATAAATCGCCTTTTGTTGTTGACGTGAGCAAGCTCCAAGAGAAGATCATTGATACCAAGCTTCGAGAGATTACTAAGCCCTAAGTGTCGTGGGCTTGTTGTTTGTGAGCTTGTAGATGGCGGGATGTGAAGACCTTTTTGTGTGAAGCCCCAACTTATCTTGGCGTTGTATTGAGAGCAGATGCACCATTGGGTAGAACTCATGAAAGTGATCTTCCTCTTGTTTGGAGATGAATGGCCCTTTTTTTGTGGTTGGTACCCAAGTGGTGGAGGGTCCATATTGAAATTGCAGTAGAATCTTCGGGAAATGTCTCGTGGGAGATGGTGATGTTGTTGCGGATGATAGGGTTTTGACATGATAAAGTCTCAAACGGTATGTTTGCTTGAGTCTTCTTGAGTCGAACTAATAACGGATCTTCGGATGTAGCCTGTGCTTTTGATCTTGGAGAAGAGGTGCAGTACTTGCAGAAACATTGGGATTGGCCGAGGCATTTCCCGCTATAACCCAGTCACGGGAGTTTAGCATATTGAATCTTTTTCCTTTTCTTAAGACTTCCTTCATAATCTCGCTGAAAGTTCTAACAAAAATCATCAAATTCATTCATAACATTGGAGCCCTTATTCAAAGTCGTGGGAGATGGTGATGTTGTTGTGGAAGATAAGGCCTTGGCGTGATAAAATCTCAAACAGTATATTTGCTTGAGTCTTCTTGAGTTGAACTAAAAACGGATCTTCGGGTGCAGCCTGTGCTTTTGATCTTGGAGAAGGGGGTGCAGTACTTGCAGAAACATTGGGATTGGCCGTAACTCTGGTCGAGTTATTATATTGGCATTTCCTTGAATCCTTTTCCTTTTCTCTAAGACTTCTTTCATGATCTCGTTGTAAGTTCTAACAAAAATCATCAAATTCATTCATAACATCGGAGCCCTCATTTAAAACCAAGAGACCTTTGACTTGAGGTGTTGGGAGACCCTTGAAGCTTGATCTCTTTCATATAAGACTTCTCCACATTGCATTGCTTGAGCATTGTTGTCCTAAGAGACTGTCGGTTGAGAAGCCCCAATATTGCCCTTTGCTTGTATCACTGTAATGCCGTAGCCCAAAAGATTGTAGATTGTGAAGCCCCTTGAGACCTTCGGTGCCAAATTGAGGAAGCTTCCAATGTTGCACATGACTTGGCTAGGGATACTGAAGTGAATTTCTTCTTGCCGAGGGAGCCTCTAAAACTTGATCGTATCCCCTAGAGTGACACCATTGATTAGGAGTGGGATGAGAAGGGCCTATCCTTGATCGGGGGAACAAGTATGAGCATTCATGACAAGAAGGTGCTTCTCGACATTCCTTTTGAGAGACTTTAAGGATAGTCTCACACATCTTTCTTGAGCGTAGCCCTAGGGCTCATTAACTGTCAAATGAAAGACAAGAAGTTTTCGTTCTTGAGTCACATAGATGCTATGGCGTCATCATTTGTCGAGCAAGAGACTTGTCCTCGTGTGGGGGAACAAGCATAAGAGGACATGGCAAGAGCTACTCAATTTCTCATGAAACCTTTTGAGATACTGTAAGGGCACATGCTTGGAGAAGCTTGAAAACTGAGTCACACGCTGTTGCCATGTGCTTCCTAAACCAATTGACTTATTGGGGACTATTTGTGAAACCTTGTACCCCTCAATGACGGGCTCGTTCTCGGATGGATCTTGGTTACTATGGGCCTTCTTTCGCATGAGCCCAAAAAATGCACATTGCAAGAACAATCTCTCTTATGCCAATAACCCAAAACGACCTTTGATTGTGCCGTGTGTTGTCGAGCCTTTTGTGACTCTCAAGTTGACTCAGTGGGGAATTGACTTGGTGAGGAGATCAAATGTAGAACTTGTGTAGCTGTCTTCTTAGAGGCCGGGGATCTCGATTTCTCTTTCCCTTCTCTCTCTCACTCTCTCATTTTTTTATGACGCACCCTGTTTTTTGCCTAGACCACCCTTTCGGTTTTTCAATCTAGCGGGCATCTCTTTTGCGTCTTCATTTTGACTCGATTAATGAGGAAGTGTGCATTGACTCTAGCAGAGGATGAGAGACATGTAATTTTGCGGTGAAGACCTCTTGTCACTAAAGATGAGTGACATTGACTCGACTAAGGAAGTGTCCCTAGTATTGACTTCATGTATGTATTTTTTTTAATGACTCACGAAGGCAAGTAAGTCATTTAGAGAGAAGAGAAAGAAAGCCCCAGTTTGATTGCAAGAAACTGGGAGTATCGCAAAAAGAAGAGAAACCCCTAGACTCGACAAGGAACGAATAGCGATTCCAAATCTAAGAAAGTTGTTCAATCTTTTGGTGATTAATTCATTGGCAAATGAATCGTACAAAGATGTCATGACAAGTTCGAGAGGAAGGCCGATCACCATAACGCGCTAGGGCTAAACATATCTTCTTTCTTGCATGAGACCGGACCCGAAGGTTGCCTACGTTCCTCCAGTGAAGAGGCTCAGGTCATCGTAGTTCTTGTGGATTCTCCATTCGCCGTGATGAATTGTTGCTTCGTCATGATTGTTGTCGATGTTGCTTCGTCCTTCGTTTGGTGGAATGATGTTGTTGTTGTGAACTTCTTTGAATGAAGAGGGTTTTTTTTTTTTTTTTGTGCTCTAACTTTTGCCTAGGTTGATTTGAGGGTTTCAACCTAGCGAGCTTTTTTTTTTTTTTTTTTTTTTTAATATCCCCCTTTGAAACATTGCTTGATTTTTCCATAGTAGTTGCTTCATCTCGCTTTGGCTTGATTTCGCTGTTGATGATGTCGCCTTCGTCACGAAGTTTATCCCCTAGGCGTTCGAGTGACGGCCTTCGTTCCAAAACTTGTTTAGACATCTTTTCATCATTTTGCCAAGAATTAAATTGAACGACTCGGAATAGTGTATGAGGACAAGAACGACCTTTATTTGATGACTCAATGGACTTGAACATTAACATAGGACGAGAGACAACATTAATGCACACTTAAGAGGACTTTTGACTTTTTTTTTTTTTTATTCCTACTAGTAGGTAGAGAAAGAGAAACGAAGATTGCTGTTGTAGTCCTCATTGTCGTTGTAGCCTTCCTAGCGGCATGATATCTTGTTGAGACCCTATTTCAAATATGAGCCCCTTCCTTGATGAGTTCTTGCATGTTCTCATTCTCTAACGGTTGCTCTTCACCCACGGTAAATTCACCATTGTTAATCAAGTCTTGGATGATGTTGCGGAGGGAGAAGCAATCCTCGGTAAGATGACCGATGCATTGGTGATAGTCACACCACTTGAGGTGGGCATGGTTGCGACGCAATGGTTGTGGTTGCTTGTACCCTTGGAGAGGAGAAATTTGTCCCTTTGCTTTGAGATCTTCATAGGCCTTGGTGACAGTCATGCCTTGGAGGGGAGTGTAGACACGGTCGTTGGTAGAGCCTTTGTGGCTTTTGAGAGGCGAGCCACTTGAACATGCCTTACCGTTGACCTTTGCCTTATTGTTGGTGAACTCTTGCAAACAATCCTTAAGTTCGGACATTTCTTCCTCATGAATTCTCCTCTCGAGATCAAGACGGTCTTGCCACAAATCATCCTTGCGGAGGGCATCCTCGACAAGTCTATCTATTTGTTCCCCTATGGCTCTTATTATGTTGAAGAGCCTTTCGTTGGACACTGTAGATACCCCGAGGAATCACGGCTTGGCTAGAGCGGTGAATTACCTAGGATGTCTAATTGATTTTAAGAGTCGCCACCCACGTTTTAGAGGAACGCGAGAAAACCTAAGAAAATAGCTTTTTTTATTGATTACAAAACCAAAGATTCTTGAGATGAGGGGTTCGGGGGTTAGGTGACGGAGTGGGAAGTACTTAAACACCCACTCTGCCCCGCTTACGCGGGTCTTGCTACTTTTGGTGTTCTAATACTAAAAAGAAAATTCCTTCAATTATTAATGTAAGAAGTGCTAACAATTACAATGGAAAGAAAGGGGAAAATTAAAAAGAAATAAAAGAGAATTGTTTTTATTTATTAATTTATGCTAAAAGATTACATGTAACAATTATGCCAAACAATTACATAAAGAAATGAAATGAAAATTAAAGTGAAATTTGGAATGTTGGGATGTAACCTTGGCCAAACTTCAATAGTGAAGTGGTCTTTTGGTTGTATCCCTTTTATGGAGATTGCATACACATTAAAGATGAAGAGTGTAATAAAAATATTTTAACAAGGATAGAAAATAAAGATAAGATTAAAAATTTATAAGAGAATGAACATTGTACCTTGTGCTTGAATGGGGAAGAACCAAATTGTCTATAGTGACCACTCTTTGAAAATGGATTTTATGTGTTTTAAAGTGTTTTTTATTCAAGAATTCTTCCTCTCTTTCCATGGTGGAATGAAGAGGTGTTTATAGGTGTTAGGGAAGTATTTTTGGTCACAAAGATGGCCCTTCCCCGGATCAAGCCAAGGCATAATGGCCTTGGGGGTTACAAATCAGAAAAGGAGGAAAATTTGATCAAATCTGAGATTCTGGAAGCGGGAAGCACGCGCTTCCCACCCCCCCTATGGGAGGAGCACGCCTCCCACAAAGGAGGGCAAAGGCGTGCGCATCCCAGCTTCAGAAAATTCATATTTTAGCCCAAATGTTAACCCCGTTATGCAGTTAAGCCCCAAAACTAACGGAATTAGTCAAAAAACTTAACGAACATCACGAAAGTCAACAAAAATAAATGAAACAAAGACTCAAGGTTGAATTTGACACTTAGTCAAATCCAAAACTAACGGAGTAAGTCAGGAACTTAACGGAAAGTAACGAAAATTAACGAAAAGTAACAAAACTTAACAGAAAAGAGGAAGACAAAGAATGTGTATGCAATCGGGACATGAGAGGTCCAAGGCGGGGTGTCTACAGACACAGAAGTATTCTCACCCTTTTTGTTGTTGCCGCTTGAAGCCATTGGACCTATGGAGAGAACATGGTTGATCTTAGGGTGGTCCCACAAATACCTTTTGAATCCAATGATTTAACCCACGAACAAGAGAAAAGACTCAAACCACATAAGGAAAATGACTCTTTTTTTTATTTACAAAGTCGGAAGGACATAGTCCTTTTTGGGGTTTCTAGAAAAATAGTGGAATCATCACACTAGTATATAGACCATCTCACGGTCCCATATACTCATCGGATTCCACCACGCTTGTGATACCTACATGTGTCAGGATTAAACTAAATTAATGTCATAAAGCATACATGCGGGGACGGATTTTTTATTTTCGTCCAAAATAACCACTTTGGGGACGGGGTTTTATTTTTGTCCCATAACAACCATTTGTTTCTTTTGGAAACGGTATGTATGATTTGATGATATTAGTTTAGGGAAATCTCGGTACATGAAAACCGACTTGATCACGGAGTGTTAGACCCTAACTAGAATTGTGTGGTTGGTGCTCGGATAAAGAGAGGCTTAAGGTCACCCCCGGCATGTAGTCATGAACTACGCCACGGGCTGAGGTTTACCACTTCGAAAGAGTCAAGGTCGAGTGGAGCTTGAAACTTTCTAGGACGGGCCTCGACGGGTTTGGGGTTAAACTCGTGCGACTCGATAGTGAGCAATTGATAGGAATTGTGCGCGTAGTGTGAGGTCTAACAAGTGACAAAATATCTTTCTTTTTTTTTCAAAAGAAAATAAAAGCAATAAGCACATAATTACAACTTTCGAATCACCCGTGCGACCGATAAAAATAAACAGAAAGTAAAATTTTTGATGTGCAGGCTCGGTGCCCACACTGTCATTCTGTTCTGTTTCTGTGCACTGCTTCTGTTCTGGGAACTGAATGATGTTCTGGGAATTTACCTAGAAGCGCGCGCCTCAGAGCATTGATATGGGAAGCGCGCAGTGCGCCATGAAGATTGGAGGCGCGCGCATCTGGGGTACCTGTCAGAATGTCAGAAACTGTGGACTCAGGGGATTGCCCTGGTCCCCAATCATGTAACTTTCCCCTGCAGAAACTGTTAGCACAGAAACATGAAATTCGAAGAACAAAATGAGAGGCGGACGATTCTGGTAGAAGGGGTCGGACGCGCGCGCTTTAGGCCAAGAAGGCTAGAAGCGCGCGCTTCCCACCCTTTTTACCAGAATGCCCAGAAAACAAAAATTAGTACACCAAAAGCAGAAAATGCAAGTTTAACCCTCTATGTCCCCAGCGGAGTCGCCACTGTAGATACCCCGGGAACCGCGGCTTGGCTAGAGCGCGCGAATTACCCTAGGATGTCTACTTGATTTTAAGAGTCGCCACCCACGTTTTAGAGGAACGCGAGAAAACCTAAGAAAATCCAATTTTATGTACGAAGACCAGAGATTCGGGAAGAGAAAGGTTCGGGGGTTAGATGACGGAGTGGGAAGTAATTAAACACCCACTCCGCCCGGCTTAATCCGGTCTTGCTACTTTTGGTGTTCTTGATGTTTACATGTCCGTCTATTTAATTATACTAATTTGTGCTAACAATGATAATGAAAAGAAAGGGGAAATGAAAGAGAATACTTTTATTGATTAAATGTCAAATAATTACATGTTGAATGATTATATTAAGAGAAGAAATTAAATTTTAAAAATGGAATTGAAATGTGGGAATGTAACCTTGGCCAAACTTCAATAGTGAAGTGGCCTTTTGGTTGTATTCCGTTTATGGAGATTGCATACCCATTGAGAAGGTAAAAAGATGAAGAGAATGTCTAAATAAAAAGAAGTAAGATGAGATTAGAAGAAGATCATACCTTAGCTTGAGTGGGGAAGAACCAAACTTGTCTATATCAACCACCCTTGAAAATGAAGTTTTTTGGGTGTGTGTGTGAGAGTTGTGAGTTAAGAAAAGTCTTTTCTCTTATTGTATTAAGAGAGTTTTTGTTAAAGAGAAGATCCTCCCCTTTCCATGGTGGAAATAAGAGGTATTTATAGGGTAGGAGTGGTGGTTGTGTTGACAAGAATGGTTATTCCCCGGATCAAGCCAAGGCATAATGACTTGGGAGTTTACAAATCAGAAAAGGAGGGAAATTTGGCAAAATCTGAGATTCTGGAGGTGGGAGCGCGCTCCTTCCGCACCCCCTATTGGAGGCGCGCGCATTTCACAAAGAAGGCCGGAGGCGCGCTCGTCCCATCCTCAGAAAATACATATTTTAAGCCAAAAGTTAACCCTGTTATGCAGTTAAGTCCCAAAACTAATGAGATCAGTCAGAAACTTAACGAACATTACAAAAGTCAACAAAAACAAATGAAATAAAGACTCAAGGTTGACTTTGTCACTTAGTCAAGTCCAAGACTATCGGGGTAAGTTGAGAACTTAACGGAAAGTAACGAAAGTTAATGAAAATTGACAGAAAAGAGGAAGACACAGAATGTGTATGAAATCGGGACATGAGAGGTCCAAGGCAGGGTGTCTACAGCCGGCCTGAAGGGTTTGTTGTCGAGGTTAAGGATCATGTTTGCCTGTTAGAGAGGTCCTTGGATGATTTTAAGCAGTCGACTCGACAGTGTTATAAAAGGTTCGACACTTTTATTGTTACCCATGGTTATGCTAGGAGTGGATATGATTGTTGTGTTTACTTGATGGTTTGTAGTGATGGCACATTGAGTTATCTTGTTTATGTCGATGACATTCTTGTGCCTGCAAAAGATATCAATGATGCTTACCAGGTGAAATGGTTATCTTCTTTAGATAGTCCCAAGTCTAAAGATGATGTGTCACGGGTTCCGTATTCAAATGCTTGTATGTGCATTGTGTATGGAGAGAACAGTGATGGTTCTGTTGGGAATGGTAATTCAGATTGGGGCAGTAATCTTATTGATAGAATCTACATTGTGGTATGTATTTTGTCTTGTTGGTTCCGCGGTTATTTGGAAATCTGGATTGCTGGATGTCACGGAGTTGTCTACTACCGAGACTGAAAATATGGCTATGACAAAGTTGATTGCTAAGTTCAAGAAGTTCTTGGACTTAGTTGGTGTTAGTAGTCATTGAGGCCCGTAGGGGCGGGGCGGCGGAGATAGAGATGTTCTCTTGATGTACTAGCTTTTCGGGAATTGATCGTCAAGGTGGAGAATTGTTGGGTGACTCTCAATTGTTCCTCAGTCAGAGCCTTGGGCGACCGCACAAAGCGTCATGGGCGACCGCCCAGTTTGCCTTTGTTCAATGCCAGTTTTGCTTTAGCTTGCTTGGGCGACTGCACACCTTGTTTTGGGCAGCCGCACAACTGCTGTCGGGCTGGCTGGGTTAAATCCGGGTAGGGTTTTGTATTTAGGCAATATAAAAGGCTGCAATCTCTTTCTCCTTTGTAAGTTAGCGCAGCCATAGACGAAAAACAGAGAGGAAGCAGCCTTGAGTGATTCCCAAAGGTGAGTAAGCTAGGTTATTCACTATTGTGAGAGATTGTGAGATTGTGTGAAAGGTTTTCACCTTGATTCTCCTTTTACTCTTCTTGATTATAGTGAATTGATTCTCCGTCGCCCGTGGATGTAGCCAAGTTGGTGAACCACGTAAAATCTCGTGTATTCATCTATTTTTCAATTTTGTTCCGTTCTTGCTATTTTTGTTATTTTGTGATTTCATCTTTATCAATTAAAGCAATTGTGTTTGAGACCTAAATCCTAACAAAAATGATTATAGAAGAGCAAATGTTTAAATTACCCATAGATTTAACTCATAACAATTTTCGCCAAACTTGGTAGATGCCTGTTGACAAATATAGTGTTCCCCGTTCCTCCGCCACCAACAACGTACAGTGAGCTTTAAAGCTCGGATAGTTAACAAACTTTTGATGTGGAATGAAAAGTCACCGGTATTGTCTATGGGTATGCGATATAATATATTGCTCACGAAACCAAACACATGGATGAATCATCAACTCAGCTTAGACTTTTGAAGATTTGGGAGATGCTTGTGTTTTATTGGGTTTTAAAGCATATCTCTCTGGGTTTCAAATATGGGCTTTTGATGGTTGTTCAACTTTTGGTGGTGTTGGGACTAATATATTTTATAATCGGGCAAATAGCACATTAATGCCCCAAAATTTCACAGAAATTGCAATGTGAGTCCCAATATTTCATTTTTGGGAATTTCAGTCATCAAGTTTCACTTTGTTGCAATATGGGGCAATATTGGATGGTTGTTTAAAAAAATTGGATGAAAACTAATAAAGTGGATGAAAATCTTAATGACGTTCTTTGAAAATGGCATTATCCATCCCTACAATTCAACTATTTTCATTTGTAACTGTTCTGTCAATTATACTTACAAAACATAATACAAACCCAAAAAAAAAAAATCTTCCTACAACCCACCATCACCAAGTTTATAAAACATATACCAACATTAATAAAAAAGTTCAATTCACAACACCACCATCACTATTATGTTTGATCAATCATCTCATCACCATCACCCTAACACCATGACCATCTACAAAACTACAACCCAGATTTTAAGTCTGGAACCTAATAGAATAACCCAGTTTTAAACTCAAACCTAGTTTGAAATTCAAAACAAGAAATGAAGTGATCTAACCTCCTCTATGGATGTTCGAATTTTCGAACCTCCATGGAAGTACGGGGAAATGAATTGAGTCAGAGAGAGAGGGAGGAAATTGGGATCTTGAGAAAGAAGATTGGATGGAGGAAAGAGAGAGCTAAAAGGGGAAAGGGAGTTGGGAGGGAGAAGTGGATCAGATTAAAGAAAAATGGACGGCTTATGGCTAGAGACTGCTGGAGGATGAATGGGGAAAAGATGGATCTGATGACGGAGCGTAGATAGTAATTAATGTGTAATTACATAATAATTTTATGCTTTTGCATATACATAGATATGAGCATAATATAAAATGTTTTATATATATATATATTAGGCTTTCATTTTTGTTGTATTAGGTTAATATTCGTAAAAACAAAATTTTCATTTTAAATAATAACTTATTTACACTTGAAATTATTTTGATGAAATAAATAATTTATCATTTTAAATTTAATCTCTTTTTATGTTAATAGATATAATTAAAAAAAAATGGTGTCAAAAGAAAATTATTAAATTTTAGGGGTGGACAGTGTCATATTTCGATAGACACTCATTAAAATTTTCATCTACTTCGTTAGTTTCCATCCACTTTCTTTAACGACCATCCAAAATTACCCCATATTGCCACAGATTGTAAACATGGTGAATGAAATTGAAAAAAAAAATGATATATTGGGACTCACATTGCAATTCTTGTGAAACTTTGGGGCACTAATGTGCTATTTGCCCTTTATAATCAGTACCATCTTCGGCGGCTGATTTGGGTTGTGGTGGTTGTGGTTGTATGGGAGAAAATGAGAGACTTTTAAAAGTTAATCATTTTGATGCTTATTAAATATTTTTTCCATTTATCAGATAAAAAATTAATGGATATATAATAAACTTGGGGAGTAATATAAATAAAAATACTCCTAAACAATTCAAAATTATTTATCAAAAACTCATTAATATATTTTATAATCACTACACATTTCTTTAAAATAAAATTAAATTAAACCATTATCCATAAGTATGAAAGTATGGTTTTTATTTTAGTTTGGGTCCTTGTGTTTTAAATTTGAACACTTTTACCCCTATAAATCCACACAATATGCTAAATATGCGATGGCATTGCAAAATTAGCAAAAATATATGAGTCAGCACCCTACGTCAGCAAATTTAACGATAAAATGACTATTTTTACCGGCTTATGTGTGTGCATTTGTGTTTCTTGATACGTCATAAGGTGTTACGACCCATTAGGAGCGTAACTAGGATTGGAACGGGGGAGGGGGTGTTTCAAGATGTAATATGTGGAAAAAAAAATAAAACAAAATAACCATATTCATTAGTATGACACGCATTCCATATTTGCTTTATACTTTCTAACGCTTTTGGGGAAAACTAGTTTCTCCCTAAATTACAGAAAGTTTATTATTTTTTTTAATTGCAATCGTTTGACAAATATCAGGGAACAATTTTAAAAATAAGATTTTTTATAATTCAGGGAGAAACTAATTTCCCCCAAAATCTCGTGTTTATTTCCAACCAATAGATAATTTTAAATTTTTTCTTAAAAATAAAAAACTAAAATTATTGTGAGTGCATGTGCTAAGTTGTAATAATCTTTACATATTATAGTGATATCCTGACTAAGTTCCCCCAGATGTAGTCATGTGTTGATAAACTAGGTTATCAAACATCGGTGTTATTTGTTCTTTCATATTATTATTCATGTGTTGTATTACTTTCTCCATATTGATGACTGCTATTATGAGCTAGTAGATATGGGAATCCCCCAAATCCCTTACAGTTGAAGGTTAAGAACATGGGAAAAGATGGAGGGAACATGGGAAAAGATGGAGGGCTGGGGGATATTTCCGAGTTAGCATTCCAATTTTACCTTTAAAATTTAGTCACATGCACGATACATGATCAACTTAACAGAAAAATGGATGTCGTCAGTGGCGTATCCAGGATTTACAGTGAGGGGGGTCAAAAAATTATACTCCCTCCGTCTCAAACTAAGGTTCTTACTTTCCTTTTTGGTTTGTCCCAGACTAAGGTTCTTAGTTGCTTTATTACCTAAAATGGACCATGAAACCCACTTGTCATTCTCGCAACAAAAACTCCATACCCACTTTATCTCTCCTACTTTCTCTGACTTACTTTTTCATGCTCACAACATTTACTTTTTCATCTCCGTGTAAAGTCAAACTAAGAACCTTAGTCCGAGACGGGGGAGTATGAAATAAAAAATAAAAAATCATACTATTAAAAATAAAAATAAAAATAAAAACTCACATATAAAGCGTTTTTTTCTTTAGAAAACGAGCTAGAGTTGAAATCAAAACTGAATTTAAAGAAAAAAAATAATAGTCAGAACACATGCAAATACAAATTGAGAAAATTCAATCAAAATATGCAAAGTCTAAACTGTTAGATTTATTCCAAAGTTTCAGACTTCCAGTTAATTTGAGATTTATCATCAGGGTGAAATCAATAAGAAATTTCCTCTTTTCCCAAAGATATCCAATGACTCGTAACTCAATTGAGATTTAATAGTGTATATTTCAATAAGCAATCAATGGGATTTTAAAATAGAAAATCGATTGAGAGAATGAAAACCTAATTTTTTGGGGAAATTTAGGGATTTGGGAGCAACAAAGGAGAGACCTGTTAAGAACCGGCAACTATGGTTGCTTTGCTCCGCCTCCGGCTCCGTGCTGCGCTACCGTCGTCTCTCCTACCCTCGCCCGCTCGTCGCTCGCAGAGTCGTAATCGCCAATCGTTCTTTTCTTTTCCCGTTTTCCGCAATCGCACAAAAAAACTCTCCAATGGCAAACTAAATGAAAACCTTTGGGTAGGTTGTGTAAATATTGACAAATATTAACTATATATATGTGGTGGTTTGTATAAATTTTGAGGGGGGTTGTAACACCCCGAATATTTGGTCAAAATTGTATGCATGTAATCGGTACCATTTATGTGTGTATTTATGTAATTGGCTTGGTTGGATGTGTTTTACAAGTATAATAATTTAATTAAATATTAATTACATTTTATGAATTAACAATATTTAAAATAAATGATAATGAAGTGATAACTTTTAGTGGAAAATATCTATTTGTCATCTTATAAGTGCATGAGTAAAATGATAATTAACTAAATAAAGAAAATAAGAAAATAAAATATGTAGTATATTGGAAATGGGGTCAGATAGATTAGAGGATTAAATTGTTTTGGCTTATCTTGTGGAACACGTGTAATGAAAGGGGACTAAATTGGCATGGTTAACAATGAGGTGTAAACACTAGAAATAATTTCACTTTTGGTGTATGAGTCATCTTCCTTCCCGGCTTAATACTTCTACTTACACTTACCATATGAAACACTAACTAGACAGAGAGGGAATAGAGAAGCCAGAGAAAACGAAAATTGGAAAGTTGCTGTTCTAGGATATTAAAATCAAAGTTGGTGAGCTCATTTTCCATCCTTATTTATACTATAATTTATATTTGTTTTAATTGTAGCAAGAACTACTGTTAAGACTTTGGCTCCAACTAATGCTATAATAACTAATTAATTTACGACAAGTAAACTAGGATTACTGATCGTAATTTGATCTTGTTTCATTATGTTTTTGTCTCAAATAGTATATGGTCAGTTTTAGTTTTATGATTGTATTAACATTGTATTCATGTTACTTGATGCTATCCTTAGTAAGAGTATAGTAAAGACTAATATTTTAGTATCTTCTTGGTTAAGGGACATGATTAGTAGTATTACTTTAGAAGCTAAGAAGTATGTTCTTCATCCCACTTAAAATGATAGTCGCTACTAATTTTTCAGCAATATATATATTATTAATATTATTATGCCCCATTGAATATTTTAAATTGTACGTAATTAATATTCTGGTATTGTATTGCTGTGTGAATGCAAGTTTTGAAAATGAATTTCATTACTTACTGAGCTTTAGAAATTAGAACCTCCTTAAGGGTTGTTTGTACGAAATTATTATCAGGTCACTGAACTTTTGTTATTTTCGGAATAGTCCCTCTAAAAGTTAAGAAGATTGTTAAATTTTAACTAGTTCATAACTTCTTCGTTGTAAATCGGAATTGAACGATTTTAGAGTCTATCTTGACTAATTTTTCGAGAGCTTTTGAATGGAATAAGTTTAAGAATCTGATTTGTGATATACTTGTCCGGAAATATGTGTTTTGCATCAACAGTTCGTTGTAGAAGTATTTGAACCAGATTAAATTTAGAAAATTCATAGTTAATTCATTCGGACTCGGAATCGAATAATTTTTGGGTCTAAATTAAGTATCTTTTCATGATCTTTCCAATGACATAATTACTACATATTAGTTATGCTTTTATGAGTCCCAGATTCATCATTTTTGTGTCAGCTGCATTGTAAGACATTCTAAGAATGAGCAAATTTGAATAATTCATAGAAAATTCATTCGGAGTTAGATTTTGATGGTTCCTGAGTCTAAGTTGATTATATTTCAGAGTATCTTATGTATATGATGGTTTTAGAAGGTGATTGTGTATTCATTACATAGAAACTGTATACTTGTTGTAACATTGATATGATATACTATTTTCGTTATTGTTTGAATGTACTTCAAATGGATACTAACTCTTGAACTATTTGTGCCCTTTTATATGCTAGATTGATCAGATAGCTGAGTTGAGAATCGTGTTTTGGAGTAGCTTGGGTAGAGGTAAGGGTTCTCGCCAACCTAGAATCCTTTCCTTTCTTTGGCATCGAAAGTATTGAAACACGTTTGCTTTGTTATTCGTATCGTTATTGGTTCAAGTTCTTTGATTCTATTGTTCATTCTGCTTACTCTGCCATATACACTTTGAGTTTATTGTAATTGATTGATTGCCTCAACTTATAGAGGACCCCCAACACCGGTTGTATTGTTATTGCTGTAAGAACATGGATTAATATAACATATAAATACTTAATAATATAATGATCAATATTATAATATATGGTATAAAGTATAGAACTCAACATAATGTGTAGAATTCCATAGTATAAGGCTACCATTAAATGATGGGCATAATGGTAAACTCTTATACATGAATAGGTGTAGTCCCTAAGTGAGGTGCCTATTCCCTACCTATATAAAGGCCATTCCATCAGCCA
The DNA here is from genome assembly GCA_026119855.1 of Campanula takesimana. Taxonomy (NCBI): domain Eukaryota; kingdom Viridiplantae; phylum Streptophyta; class Magnoliopsida; order Asterales; family Campanulaceae; genus Campanula; species Campanula takesimana. Next base: position 1,432,904 of record JAOWBW010000094.1, on the reverse strand, counting down.
TAGAAGGGACCGAATTTTTTTTTGATTATTTTCTCATTTATAAACTCTTCATAAAGATCAAAGAAGACAAGAGAATAAGGCACAATCACTTAGAAGATCTACTCCTCTCTTCTTTAAAGACTATCTTCTTACTTCATCAAGAACAAGACTAAGAACAATCATGGAATCACAAGGTACACGCTTCCGTCTTCTTCTTCTTCTTCTTCTTCTCATTCTTAATCTAGTTGTGAGTCGGTTCATGGTTTTAATGGATCATTTTGTTCCATCAATTGGTATCAGAGCCTGCTCATATACTAGATTGAGTTTGAGTTTCTTGTAAAGCCTTATGCTTTTATTTCTTGAAAAGATTCCATGTTCATCATGTGTTCTTGATTTATTGTCATACTCTAATTCAGATTCTAGAGTATTATGTTACTTCTATATTATAAATTTACTCACAAGGCTTTCAATTCTTAATGTAAGATTATCCCATTTTTGAACATAGCCACCATCCTTAGATGCGTTGCGAGTTTGTTCATAAGCATAGCCACGCATTTTTAAAAAAATGTGATGTGAGTATGCGGATCTACTTACTTTGGTTGAATATTGATTCACCATTAAGTTAAGAATTGGTGACTTTTCACCAATCTGGACAGTGAGCACGAGTCGTGCCCTTTGATTCCAGTCGTAATACAGTATGTTTAAATGGCAACGTTTCATAAATCTGGGCACTGGTCACGAGTCGTGCCTTTTAGCACGAGTCGTGCCCTTTTGGTCATTCATGCCCACGACTCGTTTGAAAATTTGTTAGTAAATTATAGTATCTGGACACCAGTCGCGCTTCGGTGGTTATTGAAGTTATCAAACTTTAAGAATGGACTGGTAGAACAAAAGGATACAATATTTTTTAATAATAATAAATTTCATTTGTTTGTTTGCCTTTAAATTTTCAGTAATTACCTTAAAGTCTTAAGTGCCCTAATGTATGATTAATTATATGCTTAAACAAATTTATTCATTGTTTAAATAATATTGTTGCCAAAGCAATTTACGTTATTTAAATACAAATTTGTTAAAGTGATGAATGTAAATATTGATAAGTGATAACATGCTTGTTTTCCAAAGGAGACCTTGTTATTGACTAAGTATTTGCATTCATAGGGTAATAATTGAACTAAACTTTTGGTCATTTTAAATGCTGTGAACCATCCCAAAGGAAGGCGGGTGTTTAAAGTGAATTGTTTATATTCTTCATTACCGGGAAACAAGTACCTTAAATTTTAGGACATTTTTTATACTTGATCCGGCCCAAAGGAAGGCAAGTATTTAAAGTGTGTTGTTTAAGCTGTTTGTTTACCCTAAGATAAATCAAATTGTGAGTCAATTCGCAATCCAAAGATTAGTCTTGATGTCATATTGATTATCTTTTATTATGATGGAATTCATTTTGATATAATTAATCATTGTGTAGTTTCTTACATATGTTTTGTTTCATTCTTTTGTTCTCTTCATTCAGATTTGATCAGTGCTTCATCTGTTACTACTGCCTTAAATTCAATTCCTTTGCTAACTGGGACAAACTTTAAAACTTGGAAAAACAAGATTATTATGGTCTTAGGCTGTTTGGACCTTGACCTTGCATTAAGAGAACAAGCTCCTGCCCCTCTAACTGATAAAAGCACTGCGGAAGACCGCTTGAGTTCAGAGAGGTGGAAGCGTTCTAATCGCGTCAGCCTAAGCATAATTAAGAATGCAGTCCCGGAGACATTTCTGAACAGTGTCTCCGAGGATGATGGTGCAAAAGGTTTCCTAGATGCCCTAGAACAACGCTTTGCAAAAAGCGATAAATCGGAAACAAGTGCTACCTTAAGGAAGCTTGTTTCCATGAGGTACAAGGGCACTGGAAACCTAAGGGAATACATAATGGAAATGTTTCACCTATCAACGAAATTAAAAGCACTTAAGTTGGACTTGTCGGAAGACTTGCTTGTGCATTTGGCTTTAATTTCTCTTCCTTCACAATTTGGTCATTTTGAAACGACCTACAATTGTCAAAAGGACAAGTGGAATATTAATGAGTTAATTTCACATGTCACGGAGGAAGAAGATAGGTTGAAACACACCAAACCCGAAAGTTCGCATTATGCATCTACCTCTTCTCGTGGGATTAAGAGAAAAGGTAAGGAGATTGCGGTTGCATCAAAGAAGCCTAAGGGATCATCAAATGATCAAAAGGTGAAAAAGTGCTTCTTTTGCAAGGACCCCACTCACATGAAGCCCGACTGCCCTAAGTATCGTCAATGGCGAATTAAGAAAGGTATGTCATTTAGCTTTGTTTGTACTGAAGCTAATTTAGTTTCAATTCCTTCGTATACATGGTGGTTAGACTCCGGTGCAACTACTCACATAAGTTCATGTATGCAGGGTTGCCTGAACTACCGAACACCCAATGAAGGTGAAAGATTCATCTACATGGGATCTGGAAAGCCGGTAGAGGTGGAAGGCATAGGGACTTTTAGATTATCTCTTAGTACCGGATATTATTTAGTTTTGAACAATGTATTTATTATTCCATCATTTAGACGGAATTTAATTTCCGTCACTACATTAGATCGAGAAGGTTATTCTTGCATCTTCGGTAATAATAAATGCAATTTATATTTTGATTCAAAGCTTTTTGGTACTAGTTCTTTGTCTTATATTGATAATCTATATTTACTTGACACAGTCAATTCATTAAATGAGTCCCATAATAATGAAACTAAAACTCGAGGCATAAAACGAAAGTTTTCAAGTAAAAATTCTTATACCTTGTGGCATAGGCGTTTGGGTCATATATCCAAAAGGAGAATTGACAAGCTTGTGTCCGAGGGAATATTACATAAGCTTGATACTCCGGAAAATAACTTTTGTATTGAATGCCTTAAGGGAAAATTCACGAATAGTACAAACAAAAATGAGTCATTGAGAGCTACAAAAGTCTTAGAACTAATTCATACGGACATATGTGGACCATTCCCTACCCCTTCATGGAACGGACAAACATATTTTATTACGTTCATAGATGACTTCTCTCGTTATGGATACATTTATTTGCTTCATGAAAAGTCTCAATCATTAGACGTTTTCAAGTCTTTTAAAACCGAAGTTGAAAATCAACTTGAAAAGACTATTAAGAAAGTTAGATCCGATCGTGGTGGTGAATACTACGGTCGGAATGACGGTTCAGGAGAACAACGTCCGGGTCCTTTTGCTCGCTATTTGGAAGAGTGTGGGATTGTCCCTCACTACACCATGCCGGGGACACCTAGCATGAATGGTGTAGCCGAGAGACGTAATAGAACCCTTAAGGATATGGTAAGAAGTATGGTTTCTTGTACTTCTTTACCTCACTCATTATGGGGCGATGCTTTGAAAACCGCAACATACCTACTTAATAGAGCTCCTTCAAAAGCTACTAACAAAACCCCTTATGAATTATGGACCGGTAAGAAACCGTCCCTTAATCATCTTCATGTTTGGGGTTGTCCAGCCGAAGCTAGGCCTTATAGACCTAACGAAGGAAAGTTGAACGCTAAGACCGTTAGTAGTTATTTTGTAGGGTATTCTCAAAGATCTAGGGGATATAAATTCTATGACCCAAAAACTAGAACCTTTTTCGAGACGGGAAATGCTAGGTTCTTTGAGGATGTTGAATTTAGAGGGGAAAATTTGAATAGTAATTTTGAATTTAAAGAAATGGAAGAGGAATTCGTTTCTATACCTCTTCCTATAGTTCCTATCGAAAATCAAGCAGTTGTGCCTGAAATTCGACAAGAACATAATATTCAAAATGACGTTAATTCTCCTATTAATGAACAACATGAAAATGTTGATGAGGAAATTCAACACCCTCAAAATCAAGAAGAACCGGTGCCATTAAGAAGATCTAATAGAGCAAGAAGGAGTGCTATACCGGATTATTATGATGTATATCTTGCCGAAAATGAGGAACCGTTAGGTTTAGTGGGAGATGAGCCAATCACCTTCCATGAAGCCATTAGTGGTCCAAATTCTCAAAAGTGGATTGATGCCATAAATGAAGAGTTAAAATCCATGAATGATAATGACGTTTGGGATCTTGTCCCATTACCTAAGAATGTGAAACCCATCGGATGTAAATGGATCTTTAAGACCAAAAGGGATTCACAAGGTAATGTGGAGAGACATAAGGCTCGTCTTGTCGCTAAAGGGTTTACTCAAAAAGAAGGCATTGATTACAAAGAAACATTTTCACCGGTATCCTCTAAAAATGCTTTTAGGATCATTATGGCTTTAGTGGCACATTTTGACCTTGAGCTTCATCAAATGGATGTAAAGACAGCTTTTCTCAATGGTGCCATTGAGGAAACTATCTATATGAAGAAACCAGAAATGGTGACTGATTCGGATCAAACTAGTCAACTAGTTTGTAAACTTAAGAAATCCATTTATGGGCTCAAGCAAGCATCTCGTCAATGGTACTTAAAATTCAACCAAGTTATTCTTTCATTTGGCTTTGAAATGAATCTTGGTGAAGATTGTGTGTACCATAAGTTCAGTGGGAGTAGATTTATATTTTTGGTCTTATATGTGGATGACATTTTACTTGCTAGTAATGATAAGGATCTTCTTAAGGAAACCAAGAGATTTCTCTCAAACAAATTTGAGATGAAAGATCTTGGAGAAGCTTATTTTGTATTAGGAATCCAAATACATCGTGATCGCTCACGGGGTATGTTAGGATTATCACAAAAGAGCTATATAGAGAAGGTATTACAAAGGTTTAGCATGGAAAATTGTAAACCACATGACACCCCGGTCTCTAAGGGAGATAAGTTTAGTCTAAAGCAATGTCCTAAAAATAATCTTGAATCCAAGTATATGGAAAATATCCCTTACGCATCGGCAGTAGGAAGCCTAATGTATGCACAAGTCTGTACTCGCCCAGATCTTGCCTTTATTGTTGGCATGCTTGGGCGATATCAAAGCAATCCGGGAAGAGAACATTGGGTCGCAGCCAAAAGAGTGATGAGATACTTACAAAACACGAAGAACTACATGCTTACATATTCAAAGTCAGATCATCTTGAGATCATTGGTTTTTCCGATTCCGACTTTGCTGGATGCCAAGATAGTCGCAAATCGACATCGGGTTATGTCTTCACTTTGGCCGGTGGAGCGATATCTTGGAGAAGTGCCAAGCAAACATTAGTAACTACTTCCACCATGGAAGCCGAATTTGTTGCTTGCTATGAGGCATCCAATCAAGCTATATGGCTGCGTAAATTCATTGAAGGACTGCGAATTGTCAAAGGTGTTGAAAGACCACTTAAGTTATATTGTGACAATCGGGCCGCGGTATTGTACTCCAACAACAACAAGAGTTCATCTAAATCTAAGCATATAGATATTAAGTTTTTTGTTGTGAGAGAAAGAGTACAAAATGAACAAATAGAAATAGAACTTATTGGTACAAACTCCATGTTAGCGGATCCATTTACTAAGGCGTTATCTCCTTTAGTTTTTCACGAGCATGTTGCTCATATGGGTGTAATAACTTTTGATAATGCTTAAATAAGTGGGAGTTTTTTTTTTTAATGTTTTCTATTTCCTTGTGTTGTTTTTAATTTTGATCTCATTTGGTTAAAAGTAGGACTAGTTGGAGAATATATATATACATTCTTCATATATATTCGTTAATATTCCATGCTACATATCTATACTTAATCTATGTCATTCAGTTGGATATATATATGTGATTAATGTGGGTTTAGTTGCGAATCAATTACAACGACTGCCCCTTTAGTCCTTATACTTATATGACTAATGGACGGGATTGGTTTCGAATGACAACAAAGTGCACATAAGGGTTGTCATTTGTGTTATAAATATGATTGAAAGAATTTTATTAAGTGAAGGTATATGTTATAATAATCCAAGTGGGAGATTGTAAGAACATGGATTAATATAACATATAAATACTTAATAATATAATGATCAATATTATAATATATGGTATAAAGTATAGAACTCAACATAATGTGTAGAATTTCATAGTATAAGGCTACCATTAAATGATGGGCATAATGGTAAACTCTTATACATGAATAGGTGTAGTCCCTAAGTGAGGTGCCTATTCCCTACCTATATAAAGGCCATTCCATCAGCCATAGAAGGGACCGAATTTTTTTTTGATTATTTTCTCATTTATAAACTCTTCATAAAGATCAAAGAAGACAAGAGAATAAGGCACAATCACTTAGAAGATCTACTCCTCTCTTCTTTAAAGACTATCTTCTTACTTCATCAAGAACAAGACTAAGAACAATCATGGAATCACAAGGTACACGCTTCCGTCTTCTTCTTCTTCTTCTTCTTCACATTCTTAATCTAGTTGTGAGTCGGTTCATGGTTTTAATGGATCATTTTGTTCCATCAATTGCGACTCAGAGAGCAAAGTATCATCTGCAGTGATACTTTGAAGTTTGAGTCAACATTGTTATTGTTATTGTTATTGTTATTGTTATTGGGCATTTGGCCAGCTCAGGTGTTATGGATTTGGCATCGGTTTCATTATTATCGTTATTGTTACTCACTCCTTGGGATCGGGGAATCGGGGGGTTATTTGATTGATGGTTGTCTATAAAGCTGTATTATTGAACAGGGATTCCATACACTGTCACAAACTTGTTGTTGACGAGTTTCCTTACTGGGCAATTTGTGCTCACCCTTTCGTCCCATATCTTCCCTTCCAGGTGGAGCTTAGATGGATCGTGGAGACTTTGCGCTAGAGAGTTGGATCTAGAGTCGAAGTCATTTTGCTATGGTGGAAAGACTTGTATTTTGCTTATATGTATAATAACTTGTGTAAAGTTATAAGGTTGTAGATATTGGTTTGTAATGTTGAGTCTCGGTCTTGGGTTAGTAGCTCTGATGTACTCAACTCAAGATTTTGTTTTGTATAGTTTTGATTCGGTTTGTTTATAAGATGAGAAAAAATAAATTCAAGTCTCGTTTTGGGATTTCGATTGATTATCGTTTTGTTCGTCGCTCCTCGAGGTCCGTGCGACCGCGGATTTTCGGGGCGTGACAGGGGTTAAGTGATTTTTTTAAGGGGGTTAAAGTTATAATTTAAAATCTTTTAAGGGCCAAAGTGGGTATAAATGGAGAAGTCAGGGGGTCAATTAACCCCCCTCCTTTATACGTGGGGTCCGCCCATTGGATGTCGTTAGGCATAAATGACCATTTATACGTGGGGTCCGTCCATTGGATGTCGTTAGGCATAAATGACCATATACGTATGCACAAATTGATAAACTTGAGTATTTTTCTTGCAACAAAAATGACATAAGTTGCTAAACATGCAAAAAGTAAGCATTTAAGGTACTTCCCCCGTCCCAGAGTAATAGTCTTACTTTCCATTTTGGTACGTCCCAGAGTAAGAGTCATATTCTTAAAATGGCAAAAATTCTTTATTATTCACCCCACTCATTCTCTCTCCTATTTTACTTTTATACTCACAACACCAATCAATTCACTATTCTCTCACACTCATTCTCTCTCCTACTTTGCTTTTACACTCACAACATTTACATCAATTCCAATATTTATTAATAAGCGTGCAAATAAGGGGTATGACTCTTACTCAGGGACGGAGGGAGTGTTTTTTTTTACATTTTTTTCCTATAGATACCATTGCAAATTTTTAATCACCACACATTTTAAAAAGTTGATTTTTCGAATGGTTAGGAAAACCTTGGTCAGGTCAGGTCAGGTCTAGTCAACGCCAAAAAGTTGCGTTTAAGACCAGTAATGGTCAATTCAAAAACGCGGTAACGCACGCACAAAACATCCGTTCCCTCACGATAAAAAGCCCACCCAGCACAGCAGTCCAATAATCCCCGTTCTTTGTAATAGGGATGGCCAAACCGGACCGGAAGCGTAAAATCGGACCGAAAAAGCCCGGAACCGGAGCAAACCGGGGAGCAAACCGGAACCGGACGAACCGGAACCGCAAGGCATCCGGGCCGGTTCAGGGTCACATAAATGGTGAACCGGACCGGAACCGGAACAGTACCGAAAATCCCTTGTTTTTCAATAATTTTAAAGGGGGAGACCGGAACCGGACCAGAACCGTACCGGAACCGGAGCCTAACCGGAACCGGATTGTGCCAACCGGAACCGGAACCGGAACCGGGGTAAGCGCGGGCCGGTTCAGGATCACATATATGGCGAACCGGAACCGGCGGTTCCGAACCGGAACCGGTTTTGGCCATCCCTACTTTGTAACACGAAATACATATTCAGTCAACCATCACCCCTGTCACAGCCTGTAATTTTAGCGTTTTCCAAAACAAACTAAAGAATTAAAAGACGCTGACGCAAAGCCAAAACAACCACCGAGGCCAAAAAGAACTAAAATAAATTAAAGAAAGAAAAAGCCAGTCCGTTTTTTTTTTTGTTTTTTTTTTTAATTGAAATCTATACGTCCGTTCTCAGTTGTGTACTGTTGTGTTGAATTGACAGGTAAGCGATCCTTCCTTGTTCTTGAAGATTCCTATGATTCCTATTCAGTTGATGAAATTCTTGATCCCAATCTTAACTGGGTTTTGTGTTTCTGGTTTTCAATTTTAGTTCAAGATCACCAGTTTGATCAATTGGGTTCTGGGGTTTACGTCATTTTGTTTTGACAGTTTAATTTCTGGTGGGTTTGTTTGCATTTGGCAATTTGCATTTATTCAGTCTTAATTTTGACTTTCTGTAGTCATAGACTGTTAATGGTGGTTCTTGATTTTGTGTGAATTGTGAGTATCAAGTGGTCTGTAGATAGGATTTTTGTGTTTTGACTTCAAATTTGATCTGAGGAATCGATTTTGGGCTGACTTTGATGTGGCTCTTTTTTTTTTTTTTTTTTTTTTTTTTTGCTGATTGATTGAAGGTGGGGGGAGTGTAGGGGAGACATAAATGGCTGCTAATGCTGCTGCATGTGCTGAGAGGGCAACTAGTGATATGCTGATCGGTCCAGACTGGGCCATTAACATCGAGCTTTGTGATCTTATCAACATGGATCCTGGGTATTATTCTTTATCTACATTGTTATACTAATCTTCTTTTACGACAAAATTTTAGTTGCTAACTGATTATGGTATTTCTATTAATGTTTATGGAATTGTAATGCATTGATGGATATAATTAAAATTATGTGATGTTGTTTGTTTGGGTTAATGTATGGAGGAGACATGCTAAAGCGAATTATACATTTTCGGCTTGTAGACTAAAATCTATGGCTTCTATGTTAATTTTGGGATGGAGGGAGTAATTGTTAATTTTGAGCTGGTAATAATCCTTGCTTATCTTCCCCTGGTTTGATTGGATTTGCAGGCAAGCAAAAGATGCGCTGAAGATACTCAAAAAGCGCCTTGGGAGCAAAAACCGCAAAATCCAACTCCTTGCTCTCTTCGTCAGTATTTTATTTCTTCATGTTTTTTCTTATGTTGAGTTTTGCATTAGTGCATTTAATATGCTCGTTATCACTATAGTAGAGGTCACAGTAACGGACCTAACTTGATTATATCTTTCATCCTTGCAACCTTGTCAGTAATATGTAATTATACTTTCAGAATATATATCAGATTAGATTCTATAAGTTTAATAGTAGCAGATCCAGGTTATGTGTTGCCATGATTATGTTATTGAGTATGCAAGATGAGTACCTTTTTTTTTTTTTTTTTTTTTTTTTTTGATAAGATCAAAAGGAATACCTTGTTAATTGTGGCCAGTTGACCAGGTAGTCGAGTCTGTCCAGTGTTGGCATAAGCACTTGACATTTGTCCTATCAGACACTGGGATCTTCAAAATCCAAGACAGAAGGAAACAATCATTAATTTAGAATATTTTCAATGACATATTAATGTATACTTCCTCCGTCCCAGCACAAGTGCTACTAGAATTGTGGGCACAATAATTAAGAAAAAGTAGTAAATGTGTGGTAGAAAATGAAGAGAGAGGATGAGTGGGGTAAATAGTAGTGTTGGTTGAATAAATTGTGTGGTGGAAAATGAAGAAGAGAATGAGTGGGGTTAAATAGTGGGGTTGGTTGAAAATAAATATATTAAAACATTTCCATTTTGGGCAGTCTCACTTGTGGTGGGACGGACCGAAAAGGAAATTAGTCTCACTTGTGGTGGGACGGAGGGAGTATATGAATTTATTTCTCCAATCGAAGTAAGAGAATAAGAGACTTCTGGAACTCGTGTAATCACTTCCCCATAATATCTTGATTTGGATATAAGTAGCACAAAATCTGATCGTTTATGGTAAACTAAGTAGCATTCAAGAAAATATCTACTCCGTGCATGCTTTCAGGAAACCCTAGTTTTGCGAAAAGACACGTCAATACATATGCCCTAGTAGAGTATGTTTGACATGGCATCTTATTGAAGTACTTGTATAGCTGTATCCATCTAACCAATGCACTGCATTAATCAATTTATGGCCTAATAGTTCTTTGTCCTCTCACGTCATCTTGTCGCCTTAGGGCGTGTCTCTAGCGGGTCAAGACCTACGTCATAGTCACAGATGCTGACTTATTATCAATTTGTGAAGACCCTCCTTTCTAAAAAGGAAGTACACAATAATCCATTCATTTGTTAGAAGAATACCCATTTCCGGCTATCATACTGAAATTCTACTAAAATAGTATCTGCTGCAGGTGTCCTTCCAGTCAAACCCTAGCTAGAAGAAATTTTGCTATGCTTTGCATTTATTCAGTCATGAACTGCCAAGCATAAATATAAATTTATAATTCTTTGCCTTCTTCTAACACCTATTTTCTAGTGCGAATACTTGCTACTTTTTCATTTATGAAATTAGTAAATGAAAATCAAGAACGATGGAACTTAAGTTGATAATCCATTCGGGAGCATGATTTGCTTCCAGGTTGTATGTATTAATTTGTTTGGGCTATCCTATCAAAGTAGGGTCTTATGACTTCCATTCGGTTGGCGTTAGGTTGAATTGGACAATAACACGCAATTTTGGTGGTCCTTTTTGGTCTGTTTGTGCCTCTTCAGTCTTCCCACCCTCATCTGACTCACATTACTTGAATTGTTGGAAGTATGGATGCCAAATGACTAAAATGAGAAAAATAAATTGTACATGAGCAGCATATGATGACTTAACACTAAAAAAACTAGCGGAATCTACTATAAACTCGGCATTGATAGGAAAAATGAACTATTGACCCTGCTCCACTAAATTTAGAAAGTGGGAACCCACGTGCAAAATTGTTTAAACTAAACTTCAATAAGCCCTAAATGTAATGTTTAAGATCATCATTGTGGTTGCTATCTTGTTAAAGTTACTCCACTGACAACTGACTCTTGATAGACGACCTAACAACTTTGCACGAATGTAGCAGTAGACATAATGCACTATAGATACTAATGAGGGATAATATAAATGCGCTCCCAAGGAGAATTAAATTTGTTTGTACTATTTTTTGTTTTCATCACTTAAATTTGACTTTCCAGTTTTTTTTTTTTTTTTTTTTTTTTGAATTTCAGGTACTGGAGACTCTCAGCAAGAATTGTGGAGAAAATGTGCTTCAGCATATCATTGAGCGGGACATCTTGCATGATATGGTCAAAATTGTGAAGAAAAAGGTGCTAATTTTGTGTTTTGTGCTTTGTGCAGTCATATGGTTTTCTTTTATATGTTCAGAGGTACGAATGTGTTATTTAATATGTGCGTTCTTGTTTTGACATAGCAGCCGGATTTGAATGTAAGAGAAAAGATACTTATCCTGATAGATACATGGCAAGAAGCTTTGGGGGGGCGTGGGGGAAGGTATCCCCAATACTACGCAGCATATAATGAACTGAGGGTGAGAGGTTCAGCTCTTTTCTTTGTTCAGTTCAATGAGCTTACTATATGCAGGATTAATAATATAATTATGTTTTTCCTTTCTACAAGTGGTGTCCTTTCTCATTTCTCTATCATAGACCTTTTAATATTTTGTTTTCTCGCTTCTTGAATTATGAGGTTTACAATGTCAACCATGCAAGTGATCATAGGAAGGATAATTTTTTGTGTAGAGTTGGATTTAATTGGGTAGTTATTAATGTTTCCGCGGGTATATATGCCCCTTACCATTGGAGTATTTTGCTTCTTACTAGCCTATATACGTGATATGATCTTTGTTATTTTATTATATTTTAAGTCCTACTTGTCTTTAAGGATTTCTGCCAATATTGGCTGCCACGTGGAAACCTTTATCTTGGCAGAGTAAAACACATGATATCTCCTTTTAATTCTTTTTCCGTTCCATCTCTCTGTGTGTTTTTTGTATTACCAGCTACCAACCACCTTGTCCTACATCATTGACTTATATATAGAATATGTTTATGAAAAAGCTTATGGCATGATCTTGAATAATTCTACTGTCGAACTTAATTGATTCTACTCTGAGTCTTAATTGGTGTTTCAAGTCGGATTGAAGGTGTTGATTTTGTTGATTCAGTGTAAAGAATCCCAAGAAAAAAATTGCTTATGATTTTCAATCTGCTTGGATTCATATCCTATTCTCTTTTATTGAACAACAAATTCATTCTCATGAAAATGCATTTGAAATAGTAAGTGAATCGGACTAGGATAACCCTACCTTTACCCAAAGCTTTATACTTGCGTAACCTTCTATAGTTAGGATGTATGCCCTATGCCGCCCTTCCCTGCACCTTTGATCAAATCCCGTTACCAAAAAATGGCATTCTACAACATTCTTTTCAAATTCAGCCACCATTACCGCTTGCATTTGGATTGATGATATGCCGGAAGTTAAACAAGTCATAGTACCTGGATTACAAATAGTAAGAATAAATGTATGTGAATGATGATCTTCGTTATCCGCGCCAATTTTCCTACATTATACTAAAGGTGATGCCTATTTTCATTGGTTCATCTATGTTTCTTGGTTATGGGTACCGCAAAAACCTCTTTCCCACTCACTAGTTTTGTCCCTTTATGTTCCAAGATTTTTTTTTTCAATATTTTTTTATTCTTTTAATAAACTTTATAGCTTTCACAATTGTTTTTATTTTACCATCTATCCACTTTTTGATTGTTTTCTCACCTCTTCATTGACGAGACCATACGACGATTTATGTTATCCGAGCCCAAATCATTTTGGGACTAAGGCGTTGTTGTTGCTGTGTGATCTTCTCCCGATTTTCTTTCGTCATTTAAGAATGTAACATCTCTTCTCCGTTCAGTAAAGTCCCGATAGTCTCTAATTGTTCTTTGGAGACGACTAAGGGTTTCACATGCAACTATTTTTTGCCCTCTTGTTCTCATCATGTGTTCCTTTATGTATTTAAGAGTGCCCCTTTTGCATGTGTAGTATATATATATTTTTTCTATTGGTGACACTATTGAAAATAATGCGTTAAATGCAAATACATGTCCCGAAGGAATGTTAAAAGCCAAAAGATAGTAGATTTCATCTTGGATCTAGATCTGAGGTAGTTCCTTGTAACTTGGAATGATATCTGTGAGTAAATTTCACTCTGTACATTTAATCTACGCTCTCTGATAATTAGTGTCCATTTCCAAGAAACGTTTGTTTCAAAATGGTGTCCATTTTTCAGCAAAGTTACCAAATTCACCTTTGTCTACTATTCTATTCTAATTTGCATGTACAATGATATAGTGTGAACACCAAAGCTTATATACATGTGTGCTCTAATTGTGCCTAAAAGTTAGCTTCCTTAATTTCTTGAAAAGCTAAGATGAACACACGTTTTTTGGGCAGAGGGTGTACATCCTTAGCACTATCTTATGGCCTATTTTAGATGCTTAAATCAGTATGTTGGTCTTGTAATTTTCTTTACCGTATGAACTTAACTTGAGAAAAAAGAATAATAGATTTTTTTTAGCGCACTTGGCACCAAACTCTTAGAGATTTCTTGCACGTTAATAGGTATTAAAGTCATTTTGAGAACATATATTATCCAAATCTAGAGTTACCTAATGTAACAATTTTGTTGGAGAACTTGTATTATTTATTGATTTCTGTTGAGATATCGTTTATATCTTTATCCTTATTAGATTAGAGGATGTGTAATCAATTCATACACTTGGGACTAGCTTCTTAGTTTGCAAGAGGAAGTTAACCTTAGTTAATGAAAATTTTAATTTTCCTTTTCGTTTTTTCACAGAAAAAAGTATGGGAACTATACCGAACGTGAATAGTAATTATGGCCGATGGATTTAGTGATATACCCTCTTAGTGTTGAGTTCAGTTTAGTTTTTTCCTGCAATTTTTTTCCCTGGACATGTATATGATATAGTTTATTTAGTTTTCGAGCAGAAACTATATCAAACTAAACTACATTGACGATACTAGTATCTATGGTTTGAGAATTGAAAAATTACTATCAAATATCGTTGTAATAAATATAATTTGGGAAAAAGTTTGTCATCGTTTCATCAATCTATGTTTTGTTCAAATTCATAGTTTTCTTCTTTTAGCATTTTACTCACTCCGTCCCGTAATGATAGTCTCATTTGACTACATAAACATTTACAACATCTTTCCATTTCCATCACTACCCTTAATGAGGTTTAACTATAACTCCATTAGTCCCTCTTCTTCATTGGTTGGCTCTCATCCTCCCCTTCCATGGTTAGCAACTTTGGAAATATAAGGATTTTGACCTGACAAATGTGGAAATGGGACCATCTTTATGGGACAAACGAAAATGGTTAATGGGACTATCATTATGGGACAGAGGGAGTAGATGTTATCATAGTCATTATCGTTGTTGTTGGTGGTGCGGCTGCCATTCTTTTCAATCCCCATATCCTTGAAAAATATTATTACAGTATTTGTCCCTTGAATTGCATGCTTATATAAAATTATTGACAGTCTGCTGGAGTTGAATTTCCACCCCGAGTGGAGAACAGTGTCCCGCTATTTACACCACCACAAACACACCCCATTGTACACCCAACTGTACACCAGACACTCCCTGTTTCAGATTATGAAGAAGCTGCTATTCAAGCCTCCCTTCAGTCAGATACTTCTGGACTCAGGTAATTAATTCTAATCTATGTACCTACATGATGTTCAGGTCTCCCTTCTTAGTCACTTTTTTGTCTTTCGTTTGTATTTTCAAATGGTTTAGTTCTTCCTTTTCCTGTATCCGATCCTCTCTTCTCATGCTGCATTAAGTTCTTTAAGCTTCTTGTCAGTGTTAAGGATCTTATTCCAAGTATATTGACAAGTAGAAAGTACTCCCTCCTCCCATTAGAAATTATAATTCTTTCCTTTTTGGTAATCCCACTTAAAATTACACCTACTGAAAGTAGAAATTTTGAAATACTTTCTTTAGTCAATCGGGCCCACTAGTCATACTCATAACAACCATCCCTCTTACTATTCCCTACCCCACTAACAACCCCTGCCCCACTTTCTATACTTACAACACCTACTTTTCCTTAATTCGCTTGTTTCTCCTTTTTGGTGTAATTTCGTATGGGACGGAGGGAGTATGTTGTTTCATTCCATGCTTCCGTAAGTTGCAAATGCAATATTGTTTTGAGTCCTGTCCCTTCCTGATTTTATTCATGAAAGTGATGCATCCTCTTAATATACTATACTAAGCTCATCGGCTCTCATTCCAACCTGCCTCTTGATATATGTAATTGATAATGAAATACTTTCCTAGGGGGCATTCATATTTTGTTAATTTGTCGAGTCATCTGCAGAAGGTTACATAGATCTTTCAGCAAAGGGGAATTAATGACAATATTTCTTACATTTTCTTTCTATATTCAGGATTTTGTTCATGTTTGAGTTACCAAGTGAAGCATGTTTTTAATTATGCTTTGCTATATAAAAATTTGCTTTGGATGCAGCTTGGCAGAGATCCTGACTGCAGAGGGACTAGCAGATGTTTTGACCGAAATGCTGAATGCGTTGGATCCTCAAAATCGGGAGGTTATAACTAGCTCCTTTTCTTGTAATCGAAAATAAATTCGGTTTCTTTTATGATGTTTCTGTCATGGACGTACACTTGTGTTTTCCCTTTTAAGCTCTACAATAGTAGCTATGATAAATTGCATGCCTTCAGCTATATTTTTTCTTAAAAGTTGAATCTTCATCTCTCATCGGTGTGCACACGTGCTAGGATTTTAAGTGGTTTGGTTTGGTTCGGTTTAGTAACTAACTGCAGACTGAGCTAATGTTAGTTTGGTTTGGTAAGGTTTGAACTTCGATCGATAGAATTTCTGTTGGTGGAGATGGGTAGAAGAAAAATACTACTCCCACTATTCCAAAAGAATGACCGGATTTGCTCTTGATCAAGAGAAAATCCGGTCGTACATTTTGGGACACTGGGAGCAAGTGAAATTCATTTTTTCAAATATAAAGGAGTTTTTATCCAAAATCATACACAATCCTAGGGGAAAAACAACGCATAACAAAGAAATAAAGCATTTAAAACTATGAATTTTTATTGTGGTTGGGACTGCCTAGAAAGAGGAACGCAAGGTAGAAAAACCCTCGAAATCATAAAAGGAGCATATGGAGATTGAATAGATACCTTTGTACTTTATGGACGAGAACGACAGTCACATTTGCGAAGACAATGACGGAGGTAGAGAGTGAAAATAATAATGAAGTAAAGGTTAAGAAACTATGAGTGAAGTTTAGTGGTTTTGTTAGGATTGATGATCTAACAATTACTTATCTTGCAAAGATCCAAGCACAAAATAGTAAAGTAAAAACAAAATTGAAAACGAATGAACACAGAGATTTACGTGGAAAACCCTTCTAAACAAGAAGAGTAAAATACCACGAGCGACGGAGAACAATCCACTATAATCAATCAAGAGTACAAGGAGATGACAAAGTGATAATCAATCACTCAATCTCACAATCTCTCAATAATGAATAACCCTAGCTTTTCTATCTTTTTATCTCTCAAGGCTGCACATACAAAATAAGACTCGACAGTTTTAATAAACTCGTCTAAAAACAAACCCTACCCAGATTCGTCCCAGCCCAACCCGACAAGTGTGCGGCCGCCTGGTTTTAGATGTGCGGTCGCCCAAGTAATCAGAGTTGATTCCGGCTTTGAAGAAGTCCTTGTGTGCGGTCGCCCAGAGCCAACATGTGCGGCCGCCCAAAGTTGTTGTCTTCCCGTCTCGTTTGCCTAGAACAATTGAGAGTCACCCAACAATTCTCCACCTTGACGATCAATCCCGAAAAAACTAGTAAACCAAGGAAACATCCCTATCTCTCTCCGCCGCCACGCCCCAAAGGGCATCAATGACTAGTAACCCCAACTAAGTTCAAGCAATGCTCGAACTTAGCAATCTGAACAGGCTTTGTCAACATATCCGCTGGGTTGTCAACTGTATCAACCTTCTTTAAGACCACTTCACCATTCGCTATTGTAGTCCTCACAAAGTGATATTTTATGTCAATGTGCTTCGTTCTCCTATGAAAAGAATTTTGATTCTTTGCTAAACAAATAGCACTTTGGCTATCACTAAAAACCTCAGGAGCACCTTGAACAATACCAAGTTCACGAACCAAACCACCAAGCCATTTGGCTTCCTTCACTGCCTCCGTTATAACCATATACTCAGCCTCGGCAGTAGACAATGCCGTGACTTCCTGCAACCCAGATTTCCAACTAATCGCGGAACCACCAAGACAAAACACATACCCTGTTGTAGATTTTCTGTCATCAAGGTTTCCGCCCCAATCTGAATCAACATACCTAACAAAACCATCACTGTTCTTGCCATATACGATGCACAAACCTGGTATACCACTCAAGTATCTCAGAATCCACTTGACAGCATTCCAATGCTCCTTCCCCAGATTCCCCATGTATCGACTCACAACACTCACTGCTTGAGCGATATCTGGTCGAGTACAAACCATAGCATACATAATACACCCAACAACATTTGAATATGGAACACGTGACATCTAATCCATATCATCTTTAGACTTGGGACTATCTAAAGAAGATAACCGATAGTGAGATGCTAAAGGAGTACTTACAGATTTGGCATCCTTCATATTGAATCGTTCTAGAACCCTCTTCACATACTTTTCTTGAGACAAGTACAAGAGTCCCTTCTTTTGATCTCGTTCAATTTTCATGCCAAGAATCTTCTTTGCAGCACCTAAGTCCTTCATCTCAAACTCACTTTGTAACATCAATTTCACCTGGTTGACATCATTGATATCTTTTGCAGCCACAAGCATGTCATCGACATATAATACAAAATAAATCAATGTGCCATCACTACAACCCTTCAAGTAAACACAACTATCGAATTCACTCCTAGCAAAACCATGGGTAACCATAAAAGTGTCGAGCCTTTTATACCACTGTCGAGGTGACTGCTTCAAACCATACAAGGATCTCTTTAACAGGCAAACATGATCCTCTTTACCCTCGACAACAAACCCTTCAGGCTGGCGCATGTAGATCTCCTCCTCAAGTTCCCCATGTAAAAAAGTTGTTTTTACATCTAACTGCTCAAGTTCTAGATCTTGCATCGCCACAATGCTCAACAAGGTGCGAATAGATGTGTGTCTAACAACTGGTGAAAATATCTCATTGTAGTCTACACCTTCGACTTGAGTAAAGCCCCGAGCAACTAACCTTGCTTTGTACCTTGCTTCCTCAACACCCGGAGTACCTTCCTTGAACTTGTAGACCCACTTGCAGCTGACTAATTTCTTCTTCGGTGGTGGTCTCACAAGTTCCTATGTCTGATTTTTCATGAGAGATACCATCTCTTCTTCCATAGCAACCGACCATTTTGCAGGGTAATCACACGACATAGCTTCCTTGTAAGAGACTGGTTCATGCACATTTACTGTTTCAGCAGCGGACAATGCATAATCCACCAACTCTTCGAAACCATATCTAACAGGAGGTCTTTTATCCCTCTTTCCTCTACCAAGATCACTGGTAGTCTCTACCTGCTTGTTGGTCTCCTCCTCTTGACCTGGAGCATCAATTGGAGTCGCTTCATCAGACATATCTTTTTCATCTAAGTCTAGTTCCACCCTTTCTGTATCATCTCCATCTGTCTCCACCTGTTTGTGTAACCGTTCTGCAGAACCATTTTTCTCACGGAGAAGTAGAGATTCACTTGTCAGGAACTTAGATGCAACTGGATCCCATAACCTGAATCCCTTCACTCCAGTAGTATAGCCAACAAAAAAACACTTTTTGGCTCTTGGCTCCAATTTGTTTCCGTTGTTCACATAAGCATATGCGGGACACCCGAAAATACGCAATCTCGAGTAATCTCCTGGAGAGCCTGACCACATCTCCACCAGAGTTTTCATCCCAATACTAGAATTAGGAGAATGATTAGCAAAGTAAGCAGTCATACTAATCGCGTCCGCCCAAAATTCTTTACCTAACTCTGCTTGTGACAACAAACACCGAGCCCTTTCTAGAAAAGTGCGGTTCATTCTCTCAGCAACACCATTCTGTTGTGGTTTCCCTACACAAGTCCTGTGTCGACTAATACCTTCATTTTTGCAAAATTCAATAATCTCCTTCTCGACAAACTCAAGACCATTATCTGTCCTCAGTTTCTTTATAGGTCTACCTATCTGTTTCTCAACCAAAGTTTTCCACTGCTTAAAATTCAAAAGCACATCATTCTTATGTTTCAGGAAATAGACAAATACCTTTCGCGAATAATCATCAACAAAAGTCTATAAATACCGAGAACCACCCTTAGATAATTTTCTAGACGGACCCCACAAATCAGAATAAATGTAATGAAGAATACCTTTAGAAGTGTGAGCTCCCTTCCCGAAGCTAGCCTTAGTCTGTTTTCCAAGCACACAGTGCTCACAAAAGTCCATAGGCCGTCTTCTGTCCATCAAATAAACCGTGCTTTGAGAGTTCTGTCATTCCCTTCAAGCCAATGTGACCCAATCTCATGTGCTACAACTGAGTAGCCTCCACCTTAGTCATAGAACCCTTTGCAACAGACACATCACCAAAAACCGTATACCCAAGAAGCTCGTACAATGTCCCCACCTTTTTCCCTTTAAAGCCACCAAGTCACCTTTGATAGCCGATAGTTCGCCATTCGCAATGGTTAAACTATACCCAAGACAATCCAAAGTGCCTAGAGAAATCAGGTTTTTCTTCAATTCAGGAACATGTCTGACATTCTGCAATTTCCTCACTACTCCATCAAACATCTTAATCTTAATAGTCCCAATACCAACAACCGTGCATGCAACGTTATTGCCCATCAAGACTACTCCACCTGCAGCAGCCTTATAAGAACAAAACCATGCCCTGTTGGGACTAATATGATAAGAGCAGCCCGAGTCCAAAATCCAATTGTCACGAATTTTGGTACCCGAATCACAAGCAGTAAGTGCATCATTGTCACTGTCATCACTAGTGTTATCAAACACCACCCCAGCTTCACCCTTTGTCTTAACTGTTGTATTATCATCCCTTTTATCCCTTCTGTTTAGACAAAACCTTCTGATGTGTCCCTTCTCCTTGCAACCATGACATATCACATCTTTAAATTTTCCACTTGAACTGGATTGACCCGAGTTCTTTGCACTCGATCCCTTTCCCGACTTCCTGCCGCTTCTAGCTACTAACCCATCACCTTGAGATTCAGCACCTGGGGAGGTTAAGTGCGTTTCAATGACTTCACGTTGTAGCAAAGCGTTCTTGATCTCTTCCAAAGAGATCTCATCCTTCCCATACAAAACCGTCTCACGAAAGTGCATGTACTCAGAGGGTAAAGAACATAGCAATTTGACCGCCAATTGCTCATCATCAATCACAACATCGACATTCTTCAAGTCCATGACCAAACTATCAAACTCATCAAGATGGCTTTCCAAAGACTCACCTGATTTGAGTGTACATTCTTCGAGTTTCTTTATCAGTAGCAACCGATTACTAATGCTCTTCGTCATGTACAGTTGTTCAAGCCTAAGCCAAAGTCCTGCAGCAGTCTTTTCGTTCAATACCTCCCTCAACACCTCATCTTTGAGACTTAAATGCAAAAGAGACAAAGTTTTCTCGTCCATGTCATCAAACTGTTCATCAGTCAAGCTTTCTGGTTTCTTTGCCTTTCCAAGCAAAGCCTTGACACACTGTTTTCCCACCAAGATTGCTCGCATCTTCACTTGCCACAGACCGAAATTGACCTCGCGATCAAATTTCTCAATTTCGTACTTCCTTGACATCTTCTACCGATAAACAATACAAGACCCTCAAACCAAGCTCTGATACCAATTGTTAGGATTGATGATCTAACAATTACTTATCTTGCAAAGATCCAAGCACAAAATAGTAAAGTAAAAACAAAATTGAAAACGAATGAACACAGAGATTTACGTGGAAAACCCTTCTAAACAAGAAGAGTAAAAAACCACGGGCGACGGAGAACAATCCACTATAATCAATCAAGAGTACAAGGAGATGACAAGGTGATAATCAATCACTCAATCTCACAATCTCTCAATAATGAATAACCCTAGCTTTTCTATCTTTTTATCTCTCAAGGTTGCAGATGCAAAATAAGACACGACAGTTTTAATATACTCGTCTAAAAACAAACCCTACTCGGATTCGTCCCAGCCCAACCCGACAAGTGTGCGGCCGCCTGGTTTTAGATGTGCGGTCGCCCAAGTAATCAGAGTTGATTCCGGCTTTGAAGAAGTCCTTGTGTGCGGTCGCCTAGAGTCAACATGTGCGGCCGCCCAAAGTTGCTGTCTTCCCGTCTCTTTTGCCAAGAACAATTGAGAGTCACCCAACAGTTTTTTTTTGGTGGGTTTTCTGTAACAGTTGAAAAGAAAGTAAGAGAGACAAATAGAGAGAAATGGTGGGACCAGAGGGAAAGAAAACCCCAAACTCAACCCGAAACCACTAAAGACAAAAACACTCTACGCAATCTTCTATCAGGCGCCCAGATCAACTCTTCAACAAGTAGCCTAGGTCTTCTTTTATTTCTAAGTAGAGTCCTAATGCATTGTTAATGTGGATCCGTCTTTTGCTTCAGAATTGTACTTTCGCAACGGGGAGCATAATGCATGCACATGATTAGTCTTACTATTTTCAACTTATATGAGCTATATTTGGACAGGGAGTGAAGGATGAAGTGATCGTTGACCTGGTTGACCAATGCCGTTCTTACCAACAGCGTGTCATGATTCTTGTTAACAGTACTTCGTAAGAATTGTTGTGAATTTCTTTTACATTTTCCGGCCATCTTAAAACGACAACTGGTTCTGATAGTTACTTGCTTTTCAGAGATGAGGAGCTTCTTGGTAAGGGGTTGACTTTGAATGATACTCTTCAGCGAGCTCTTCGCCTCCATGATGATATTGCCAAGGGGATTCCTACTCCCATAGCAGGACGGACTAGGGAAGCTCCTATTGCACCTCTTGTGAATTTTAATCATGAGGATGATGAGTCTGAAGATGATTTTGCCCAGCTATCTCACAGGTGAGTGTTTTCAAGAGAAAATTTGAAATTTTTTTGGGGACGCATTTTGGGACGGATTTGAAGTCCATTTCAAAGCTCAAAATTGTGATGATTTGGTTTAGGTTCTATTTTTTTTTTATTTTTTTTTTTTATCATTTATTTGGACAGATTAAATGCATGTCTCAAAATATGCACTTTGAGTTCATTGATTCGCACCATTTCCAAATGACCGTTACTCCCTCCATCTTGGAAAATTGTCCCGTTTCGTTTTTCGATGGTCATCGCAAGTGAACTTTGACCAAACATTAATCAAAATCTAATCATCCCAATGAATGTCAAAAAATTGTAACTAATAAATCACTTTAGTTATTTGCCAATAACGTTTTTTAGAATTTCATTAAGATAATTAGATTCACATTAGTATTTGGTCAAAGTTCACTTGTGTTGACCATCAAGAACCAAATGAGACTATTTTACCTGGACAGAGGGAGTATGAATTTGGCTAAAATTGAAATGCTCCATAGTAGTGGGGGAATGATCTATGCAGCGATGATTCTGCTCTATCAAGAGTTTCCCTCCCTAAACAACTCTCTCTCTCTCTCTCTCTCTCTCTCTCATGTTTGCTGTATTCCAGATTCTTGTTATACAAAATTCATCTGATCATTATTATTGCAGGTCTTCTAGGGACACTTTTCAAGGACAGGGACGAAACCAACCTGTTACTAAGAGCGAACCTGCGCGTGTTAGCCCACTTCTCCCACCTCCACCATCATCATCAAGGAATCCCATTACCGGAGGTTCAGGAACGGTTGACTTTCTGAGTGGCGATGCCTACAGTTCTGAAAGATCGTATGGAGGAGGATCAAGATCAGGATCCACACCTTTGACCGTTCCACCTCCTGTAAAAAGTCAAACCAAACCGTCCTCGGATCTCTCAGAAGATTTCGTAAACCCAACTGCATCAATGTTCAACGATGACCCATCTCGAGTGACCAAAACATCATCAACGGACCACCTTCCGCCATCTCCTTGGGACCCTTCTCCCCCTCCACCTCCACCCTCCATCATCCCTCCCCCACCTTCCAAACACAGTCAGAGGCAACAATTCTTTGAGCAAAATCATGGTTTTCCAAGTGGCACCTCTCGTTCAAGCTCAAGCAGTGGGTCGGGTTCCTCTTATGATGGGGTGGTCGGGCAGACTCAGAATCTGTCTCTGAATTCGTCCTCAACCCCAACCAAGAAGGAAAAACCCGAAGATGTTTTGTTCAAGGATCTCGTTGATTTTGCAAAAGCCAAGTCTTCCTCAAATCAAAACAGGTCGTTTTAAGGAGTTTCATTACTATATATGAACTGAACATCGTGTGGTCGTATAGTTAGTTCAGACTTGATAAATAAAAATGTGGGTAGGAAGTTTTTTTTGAGTCATGGTCTGACAGTGGGATTAGAAGGGGATAAACTGAGTACTGGATATATGAATTTGTTAATGTACATTGTTTATCTTTGTCGTCCTGGTTGGTTCAGTTGTGTTCTCATTCCATGTTTTTTTATCCATCCACATGATGCTTTTCTCTTCTCTTCACTGTTTTGTTCGAGTACGAAAGAGTATGAAATACTCATTTACTTATTTTTGTGTATCTTTGTGATTCTGATAATAATTATTGTATATAATTAGTTTAGTGTTATTTTAGGAATTAGTTGTAATTATTTAGGAATAGTTTAATTTGGGTTATTTATTATTTTTATGATTTATTTGACTAACCTATTGATGTCTATTTATGGTAGTTAGTGTTTTTGTATGTTAGGTAAACTTGGATTCTCTCTATGAAAGGATTTGATGAATATACTGATTGATCTCCAAGGAAGGAGTACATGGCAAGGAGTCTTCACCTTAGCCGTGTATATATACAAGAGATGGGCTGCATATATTTTCACGTCTTTTATTCTCTCATTCTGCAAAAATTCTGAATATAGAGAGAGTTCATTTGTTCTTGGAGTTCTAAACCTTTTAGAATTACAAGTGTTTTGGTGTTTAGTCTATTCAAGATAGAATAAGTTTTAATCTTTTAATTAGTTTGTTCTTTCATAAATCTTGTACTCTGCAAGACCTTTTGATTAATGAAAGTTTTTCAGTAAGAGAATTCTTGCTGAAGTGTTTAAATCTTCGTTTTATTTAATTCGCTGCGTTTTTACTTGATTCTGGCCGTTGACAGTTGTCATGTCAGTTGTTAAGACAGTTGTGTGATCATCTGTGATCACAATTGTCCTGACAAATGGTCGTTCCCAGAAACAGTCCTAGCTATATTTCTTTCAATTGGCATCAAGAGCCTGATCTCGATACACTGAGAAGTGATCCTTGAAAGTAGCCATTATGAATTGTTCTCATAGTCGTAAACCGCCTACACTAGATGGTTCAAACTATACCATTTGGAAGGCAAAAATGATCATGTACATCAAAAACATTGAGCATCGCTCATGGGTTAGTATTCTTGTGGGATATACTCCTCCAAGGACTGAAGTGCCTCCTACAGCTTCAGCCGGGGAGGAGAATAAGGAAAAAGTGTATATCCCTAAACCTGAGGAGACTTGGAACAATGAGGAAATTGCTCTTGCAAATTACAATTCCAAGGCCATGGCAACAATCTGTGACCATGTAGATCCTCATCTGTATAGGTTATTCTCTAACCATACTGTTGCCAAGACTGCTTGAGATATTCTTCAACTCCATTGTGAAGGATCTGATAGTGTGAAGCAAACTAAACTAAGAAGGTTAATGACAAAATTTGAAAACTTAAGAATGGGAGAGAATGAAACCATCAAAGATTATTCTGGTAAAATTTTGGACATTTCTAATGAATCCTTTGCTTTAGGAGAATCCATCTCCAATGCAAGACTTGTTAGCAAAATTTTAAGAACTCTCCCAAAAAAGTTTAATATCAAGATTGCTGTTATTGAAGAAACTTGTGATGCTCGCACTGTTAGTTTAGATCATGTCCTAAGTATCCTTACCACTTTTGAGTTGAATCTCGAAGTTCAAGAAACTAGCAAAGTAAATTCAATTGCTCTTGCTAGTGCTCTTACTGTGTCCAAAGATCTTGTGGAATTATCAAAGGATATTGATGACTCAAACTTAGAGGAAGATGAATGTGACTTGATCACTCAAAAATTCAACAAAATATTGAACAAAAAACATCAACAAAGGTTTTCCAATAAGGTTACTGCTTTTTCCCCTAAGATTGAATCATTCAAGAAAGAAACAAGTAAGAACAAACTTTTTTCTGAAAGCAAAAGATCTATTGAGTCCATTCAGTGTAGAGTGTGTTTAGGATTTGGACACTATGCAAATGAGTGTGCTAACACACTCAAAAAAAGATGGATGGGTTTTTCTGTAACCTTAAGTGATTCAGATGATGACGATCAGACAGTAAACCTGTCATTTTTACGATCATCACAATCCTCCCTTTCTGATAGTGAGGATGTTCTGTCAACTGACTACTCAGATGGTAATAACGTGTATACCTGCCTTAACTCCACATCTGCAGGTGAATCTGAATAATCCAAACAGGATGAAGAGGAGAGTGCCACGTATGAAGATCTGCATAATACTTACATCGAGTTATTTGAAAATTGGTCCAAGCGAATGGAACAACTCAAGGCATTCAAGAAGGTAAATGAAAAACTCACTTCTGACAATCTAAAATTAAAGGCTGAGAATTAGAGGTTGTCGAGTGAAAATGATTCTCAAAAGGACTCCATAGCTAGGTTAGAAGTCATGCTTACCAAAAAGGACAATGAGTGTGAGAAGTATAAAAGCAAACTTGAAAAAGAAACTAATACCCTCACAAAGCTTAACAATGGTAAGGCTAAGTTAGATGAAGTTTTGAAAATGGGGAATCAAGGAAGATCAGGTATAGGCTATGGAGATCCAGTGTTTGTTAAGGAAGGTGAGGGCACTTCTAAAAACAATGAGAGATTTAATGCTAATCACGTGTCTCCTCACAAAAATAGAAGAAATAGTGTTGGTCCCAAATGGGCAACAAGGGTATGAAAAATGCTAGAGGGGGGGTTGAATAGCGTTTTAAAATTCTTTTCAAACCCTTTTTCAAATCAATGGAAAATGCGCACAACTCTTAATTTGGCTAAGTATAGCGCGCAGCAAAAGTGTGAAATACACAGCGGAAAATTAAAGCAATTACTTATGCGCAGGTCTATGCACAGAAGTGTAAATACGCACGCACTAAGTTTTAGTTTTAAAGAGTGGCGCAAAATGGAACTAAGGCAGAAAGCACACAAACACAATGCAAACAGGGCAAGACAATCTACAAATATCAAACAAAGCAATATATTAGTAAAGCTTAAAAGTAGAATGAAAAGCACAATAAATAGACAAGCTATTTGGAGAGGTTCGATCGGAAAAAGATCTACGTCCTCTACCAAGATGGTTAGTCTTGGATTTCTAATGGAGATCTTATTATGAGATAGTGTTACAAGTTACAACGATTTAGAACAAACTAACTCAAAGATCTATAATCTATGAAAGAACGAAATCCTAGACAATAACCGGTGTATCTCTAGAAGTATGATCGATGAGATCAGAACTTCAAGAAGTGTGTGTGTGTGTCAGAAATTTGGGCTCTTTAAATCTATGAGATGGAGAGCATAAGATTCTGGTGTTACAAGGCTTTAGGATCCGGGCTTGGTAAAGTATGAAGGTATGAAGGCTGTTCTTGAGAATTCTGGAAATGAGCAAGCAATCTTCAAATCTTCAAAGTTTCTTTCAGAGAGCAAAACACAAGCAGATTGGAAAATGAGGAAGAGCTGGCTATTTATAGTGGAGCTTCACAAACTAGCCATTGGAGCTCTGAGCAAGGACAATGTGCTGGCACAATGTGATTGGTGCGCAGGTGTCCTTTATAGCCGTTGGAGACAGAGCAAGTGGATAAGCTTCAAACTTCTTCTAGAAGGATGACAGCTGTCTTCATTTTGAATTTCAAATATGAGGTGCGTCTCTATCTACATGTATGCTGAGTGTGCACGTTTTGTCGTTTGTCCACATCAGCACTTTGACTCACTCCAAAAAGTGTAGCTTATCATAACGCTTTCCAAGCTTCAACAAGGAGAGGTTAGGAAATAAGAGAATTGACTAAGTCAGAACTGCGCACGCATAGAAGCCATGCGCAGATGAGGCGCTGCGCATGGGAGTCATGCGCATCCTATTCAGTCATTTGCACTTGAGACCTCAAATCCAAAGCTTCAGCCCTAAACACTAAGCCTAGTCAATAAAAAGGACTTAGCTAAAATTGAAGTTATAAAACTTCTTACATAGGGTCCTAAAGTCCTTAATATCTTTCCAATATTTTTAATACCCATTAAAGCACCATCTCTCTCTTCTGGTTTACGGTTCCCTCTTTCTTTTTTCATTTTCTTCTCTCTCCAGTCTCCTCCTCTCCATGCCAAAATATTTTGACCTCTCATCGAAAATCGTTTTCCAGCACGACCACCACTCGAGTTTCTGACGATGACAAAAGCGCCGAGGCGGATCTGAGGTAGTCGGCGGCGCCTAGACCGCTTAATCGCCGCCGAGCCCGCCTAATCGGCCGACTAGATGAACCGGCGCCTTTTGTGAGCGATTTGGGGGAATCCGCGGCGGATCAAGGATACCCAGCGCCTAGGCGGCCGCCTAGAGCGATTTTTAGAATACTGAGAAGAACAGCGGCCACCTGACAAGACAGTTGTGGGCACAATTGGAGACACAACTGCCCAGACAACAGCAGTCTGCTCCAAAATCCACATGGGTAAGAAAGGACACTCTAAAGTGTCAAGTGGTGTTTACCTCCTTCAAGAGAAGTGTGGAAGGAGCCTGGTACTTTGACAGTGGCTGCTCCCGCCACATGACTGGCTCTCTTGAGCATTTCAAAGACTATGAAGCCTTTAAGGGTGGAAAAGTCAATTTTGGTGGAGGTGCTCAAGGTGAGGTAATTGGTATAGGTACGCTGAATGTTAATGGTTTGCCTAACTTGCATAATGTCTTGCATGTTGATGGGTTAAAGGCAAACCTATTTAGCATAAGCCAATTGTGTGATGATAATCTACATGTCAAGTTTGATAAGAAGATCTGTGAGGTCTTCGATGATTCAAACAGATGTGTTTTGAAAGGTGTAAGATCTTATGATCATTGTTACAAGTTGGTTGAAAATCATTCATGTTTTAACTCAATTTTTGATAATGCTCCTGATCTTATTGTCAATTGTGTTGAGAATTGTATTATAGGTTGTACTTGGGAGCCTGAACAGATTAATGATGAATCTGAACATAAGAGTACAAAAGAATCTGCAGATTTAACACTTGTGAGGTCAGTTGACAGACCAGATGAACAGTCAACTGCCAAGACAGATGGTCAGACAGCAGCAGATTCCAGTTCAAATTCTGAAATAAATGAAGATCATGAAAGCAGAGGATCTGATGCTGCTGCAAGAATACTGGAAGATCATCTAACTTCCCAGGTCATTGGGGGAGTGGATGAAGGAATGAAAACAAGAGGAAAACGAATAAATTACCGGGAATTAGCCGGTTTGGTATGCATGCAATCCGCGTACCATCAGGTAAGCTCTTGTTGTTTCGTTGCTAATTTTAAGCATGAGAATGACTTAGAAACCTTAAAAGTTAATAATTGGATCAATGTCATGCAAGAGGAAGTGGTAAAATTTGAAAGGAAAGATGTTAGGTTCTTGGTTCGTAGGCCATCTAATACCAAATATATGGGAGTTGTTACTTGTTGTACTCAATTTTTGAGGATGAACCAAATAATCAAGGATTATGGTCTTAGAAGTGAAACCTTGACTGTATTTTGTGATACCTTAAGTCCCCAAAATATTGCCAAGAATCCGGTACAACATTTTCTAACAAAGCACATAGATATTATGCACCATTTTATTAGATATCTCGTTGATCAAAAAATCATTACTCTAGAACATGTAAGCACAACGGATCAACTTGCTGATATCTTTACCAAGGCTTTGAATTTCGAGAGATTTTCTTCACTTAAGAAGTCTCTCCGACTGTGTGGTACCAGTTGACTGCACAAGTGTGCAGACAAGTGACTGCTTAACTGTATAATTGTATATTACAGTAAACAAAAAAAAAAAAAAAAAAAGGAAAAAGTAGTCTGCATTCATTCTATTGCACGATTGTCTCTTGTGATCACTTGGTCAACTAAGTTCTTTGACTCCGAGTTTTGAACCTTGAATGTGAGACCCTTCTTGACATGATAATCAAAATTATCATGTTAATTCCTTGGGTTATCATGGAGTGGCCACTTAATCTAAAGTTACAGGGAAAACAAGCTGCCTCCAGTCTTTGAAGTTACTACTCATTTAAGCAAGTTGCTGATGTGTATCCATACATAACTTGAGAATCACGGTAACACTGTATTGAGAGAGTGAAAAGCTCCTCCCCGTAACTGATTCATAAGTCATAAGCCTTCAATGGGAGTGTTCCAGAGGCTACATGATTGAAGGAAAATCTCATTGAATTCCTGTGAGTTGAAACCGAGTCATGGACTGAGTTGATCAAATTATGTCACACCAAAATTGAGACAATCTTCACTTGTATGTTTAGGCATAATTTTTCTAAGTTCCCCCTGGTATTAACATCAGCTAATTGAATTGTTGTTTTTATGTGTTAAATATTGATGTTTTTCATGTGATTAACGATAATCTAATGGCGTGATGTTCAAGTTTCATTGTGCAGTTGGTGGAAATTATGGTACATTGTGGATAAATGGATTCAGTTGAATTTGGCAAGTTCTAATTCTGGGACAGACAATTTATCACAAAACATGAAAAAAGTTTGAATTTTAAAATCAAAATCCTTGTTTGTTTTGGAATTCAAATGGGTACTTCAAAATTACTCGGTTCTCCCTACTCCTTGGCCTACCCGAGTTCTTAGGAAGAATCACTGTCCTCCCTTGATATTTCCTCCATGTAAAATATGGTTGTGAATTATGGTTTAGTATATCTTTTTTCTCATGTTTTCTTGATACATTTCTCTCATCTCATCTTGTTCCTATTCTGCAAATGCACTCTCTCTAACATTTTTGCAGAAATATCCGAGAATTCAGGAGAATCACTGAGTGATTGTGACAAAAAATGATTGTTTGCCGCTGTTCTGATCAAGTTCAGGCATTTTTGTTGTTAAGCATCCAGTTGGTACTAAGCAACTTGTTCGTGCAACTGTGCGGACAACTGGTCACTCAACTGGACAGCCAACTGTGTGAGTTGAGATTGATGATGCTCTTAGAGGTATTTTTGTTGGGGAGATTCAAATTTAGGGGGAGTGGAAGATATTCACAATTTTCTTTCTTTGAGTTTGATGGTTCTTCTCAAAAAGGGGGAGAAAGATGTGTCCTAAAGATGTATTTAGGGGGAGTAGAATCCAATGCATAAATTCAGGGGGAGAGATTATTGTTTTGGATGTTTTGATCAGAACCACAAAGATAGGGGGAGATTGAAAGAGTATGAAATACTCATTTACTTATTTTTGTGTATCTTTGTGATTCTGATAATAATTATTGTATATAATTAGTTTAGTGTTATTTTAGGAATTAGTTGTAATTATTTAGGAATAGTTTAATTTGGGTTATTTAAGTGTTTTTGTATGTTAGGTAAACTTGGATTCTCTCTATGAAAGGATTTGATGAATATACTGATTGATCTCCAAGGAAGGAGTACATGGCAAGGAGTCTTCACCTTAGCCGTGTATATATACAAGAGATGGGCTGCATATATTTTCACGTCTTTTATTCTCTCATTCTGCAAAAAATCTGAATATAGAGAGAAAGTTCATTTGTTCTTGGAGTTCTAAACCTTTTAGAACTACAAGTGTTTTGGTGTTTAGTCTATTCAAGATAGAATAGGTTTTAATCTTTTAATTAGTTTGTTCTTTCATAAATCTTGTACTCTGCAAGACCTTTTGATTAATGAAAGTTTTTCATTAAGAGAATTCTTGCTGAAGTGTTTAAATCTTCGTTTTATTTAATCCGCTGCGTTTTTACTTGATTCTGGCCGTTGACAATTGTCATGTCAGTTGTTAAGACAGTTGTGTGATCATCCGTGATCACAATTGTCCTGACAAGTGGTCGTTCCCAGAAACAGTCCCAGCTATATTTCTTTCAGCGTACACTCCAGTTAAGTGGGAAATGTACTTAATTAAATACTCATCCCCTTTTTTTTTTTATACAGATCAGTTTTTTTATGAATTATGTTTTGGTGTGTACCTTTTTGGAACTATATTATTCCCTCCATACCATTTGTAATATTACATTTTAACTCTTTTTTTTATCAAGTAAATTCTGACCAAACCTTAAAATATTAACATCAAAAAATTTAAACATTGTCATTCTTAACTCACTTAGTAGTTTATCAATACTACTTTTATAATTATGTTTCGGGTGAAAAACAATTTTTCATCGATACGTTTCTTCTCCCTTCTATGTCCGCCTCTCCTTCTCATGTTCGCCATTAGGGTTTCCTTTAAGTTCCTTCTCTTCATCTTCAATCTCAGTTCGCTCTTATCCCTCGAAACACAAATCGCTCTGATGTCTTCATCTCCACTTCGATCACTGATTTGAGAGGAATTATGTTGACTTTGTTTGCTTTTTTATTTTTATTTTTCTTATTTTGCAAAATTGGTGTTGGCCAGATTTGGGTGGCGGTGGTGGTTGACGGATTTGGATCATATTGGTTGCTGAATTTGGGTGGTGGTCCTGATCAGAGTATGGGAGAAGCGGTGGTGGTGGTTATTGATAGGTGGTTGATGGTGGGGTTGTGTGGAGATAATAATTGTCACCCTCAATAACAAATTGACAATATTCTCTCATCTTTTCAAGACTAATGATAAAAGTAGTCTTCACATGACATGCACATGACCAATTTTATGAAGTTTTTAACTCAGTTAGCTGCCAAATGCAAAGTAGGATGGCATATTAATTAGAGTGTTCGGGACAAAATTGCCTTCGGGATGAAATGTAAGGAGGGGGGGGGGTTTAAATGTATTTTGGCCAAAATAAAAGGTTTGAGCGGAAAATGGTTAATTTGGTATCGGAGGAAGATGAAGATGAAGATGAAGATGAAGGGATTTTAGGAAGAAAAAAAAATTCCTTTTACGGTGGTGTAGTAGTAATTTTACTCGTGAAAATAACAACTCTCTTCCTATAACAACGAAAGAAGTACTCCCTCCGTCCCATACTTATTGCTACTAAAAGTGATTGTATGATGATTAAGAAAATATATTGAAAAAGTAAGTAATATTAATGGATAGGAGAGAAAAAAAATGGATAGTTATTGTGAATGATAGGAGAGAGAAAATTGAATATTTTGAGTAAGTAGCAATAAGTATGGAACAATCATTTTTAAACGTAAATAAATTAGCGATATACTCCTTCCATCCAATTTTGAAGAGTCAAATTTTTTTTGGGTTCAAAAGTTAAGAAAATAATGTTTTTATTATAAATATAGCAAGTGGGTATAGTGTCGTGAGTATAGAAAGTGAGTGGGAAATAGAAAGTAGGGTAGAAAATAGTTAGTGGATAGGTGTTGTGTGCATGACATATAGGGCCCACTAAATAAAAAAGTATAAAAAAAGGCTTAAATACGTTTACCCCCTCAAGTATACACCAAATCCCACTTTGCACCCCAGCGCGAAATTTGTGTCTAAGTGGTACCCAATGTTAAAATTATCTCACTTTACCCCCTGGATCCTAACAAATGTTATAAATTTAACGAAATTGATCATGTGCATGTCACATTATGGGTATTTCCATTATTTTTACTCTCAACATTCATTCAATATAATTTTCCACTCCTCTCATATATGATAAATTTTAAAAAATATTTTTGCACTATTTATTACATAAAAAAATTATAAAATTAAATATCAATATAAATTACTTATTTAATTAATTTCTTTATTTTAATGATACTAATAAAAAAAATTAAATCAAACAAATGACTCATGTAATAAATAAAAAAAATTATATTTGGATTTTCAAATATTAGTAAAATAAAAAGTATAAAAATAATTAAACCTGAAAAATAAAAAGAAAAAATAAATCATATCAAACTAAAACCCACCAACTATAGTTTATAATCCAAATATAAAATTATTATTTTTTACATGAGTCATTTGTTTGATTTTATTTATTTTTTATTAGTATTATAATTTTTTATGTAATATACTTCATCCGTCCCAGCACAAGTAGGACTAGAGGAGAGTGCACAATAAATAAGAGAAAATAGTGAATGTGTGGTAGAAAATGAAGAGACAGAATTAGTGGGTAAAAAGTAGCGTTGGTTGAATAAAATGAGTGGTGGAAAATGAAGAGAGAGAATGAGTGGGGTTAAATGGTGGGGTTGGTTGAATATAAATATATTAAAACATTTCTATTTTGGGCAGTCTCAATTGTTAGAGACGGCCTAAAAGGGAAAGAAGTCCTACTTGTGTTGGGACGGAGGGAGTATAGTGTAAAAATACTTTTTAAAACTTATAATATGTGAGAGGAGTGGAAAAATAAATTAAATAAAGATTAAGAGTTAAAATGACAAAAATACACATCATGTGACATGCACATGATCAATTCCGTTAAAATTCTAACATTTGTTAGGATCTAGGGGGCAAAGTGGGATAATTTTAACACTGGGTACCACTTAGACACAAATTTCGCGCTTGGGTGCAAAGTGAGATTCGGTGTATACTTGAGGGGTAAACATATTTAAGCCTATAAAAAACTTTTTTTTTTTTTTTAAGGATTTTGACTCTTAAGTTATGGACAAAAACTTGTGTGAGACGAATCTCATTGAGAGAGTAAATGGTTTGCCCCCTAATGGGCGGGCCGGGGCAAACCTATTTCCTCTCTCGTCGAGATCCGTCTGTGTGAGACCGTCTCACACAAGACTACCTCTAAGTTAAGTCATGACATTCATTTTAGGAAAAAAATGCACCAAAAGTACCTGAACTATAGGGGTTGTTTGGATTTAGTAACTTATCTCTTTTTTGACCCATGAAAAATATCTTAACTTTTTTTTTGTGAAGCAGAGGTACTTATTGCTAACGCCGTCCAGTTTTTGCCGTTAAGTTATCATGTGCCGCACACATGACTAATTTTTTGAGGGTAAAATCGTAATGTCAGGTGTGAAAGAGCGTTTCACAAACACAAAGGGGTTTAAATAAAATTTTAAATTTCAATTACCCCCTTCCCCTTCTATTTTTCTTTCCCTCACACATTCACCCACCACAACTCACCTTAACCTCTGCAATTCTCATCCCCCTCCGATCTCCATTGCTGTCACCGCTCCGACGACGATTCCCCATACCCGTGTCTCAATTTTCACCGCCGGCAAATATCCCTCATCTCCCTCCCCGATTACGGTGCTCTATCTCCCCGTTCTCTCCCTGGTCTCCATCTCCGGCACACACACTCCATGGCCACCGGCTCACCTAGATTCAGGCCAAGCAGCAGCACTGGCGAGCTCACCCATCTCGTTCGCCTCCAATAACGCCGTCGCCATCTCTCCGTTCTCTCCCTGGTCTCCATCTCCGGCACACACACTCCATGGCCACCGGCTCACCTCGATTCAGGCCAAGCAGCCGCACTGGCGAGCTCACCCATCGTTCGCCTCCAATAACGCCGCGCCATCCCAGATTTGACTCTGCCTGTTACGAAATCCGTCTACTTAGGCCTTCAATTCCGACCACATATAAACCGCCAGTCACACCGACCATCACAATTGTCGCACCCACACCAGATCTGCACCACTCACGGCAACATCAAACTCCGGACACTAGCAAGCCATCTCTGATCATATCCTAAACAAGCCCCCTCTCCAGAAATTAGTTGGCTGGGCTTCATTGTTAGAACTGGGAAGGGGAAGGGGGTTATTTGAAAGTAGGAAATTTATTTAAACCCCTTTGTGTTTTTGAAATGCTCTTTCACACCTGACATTACGATTTTACCCTCAAAAAATTAGTCATGTGTGCGGCACATGATAACTTAACGGCAAAAACTGGACGGCGTTAGCAATAGGTACCTCCGCTACACAAAAAAAACTTAAGGTATTTTTCATGGGTCAAAAAAAAGATAAGTTACTAAATCCAAACAACCCCTATAGTTCAAGTACTTTTGGTGCATTTTTTCCTTCATTTTTTTAAAAAATTGATTTTTAAAATAAGACGGAGTGAATAGTTTGGAGCGGAGGGGATACAAATCAGGCAAGGGTGTTGTTATACACATCCGTAAAACTTATGAATACACCCGCAACAATGCATTACAGTATTGTACCATCTAAAATTTCAAGCATACTACGGGCGTATACATAAATTTTACGGGTGTATATAACAACACCCATCAGGCAACTAAACACGAGGGAGTAGTTAAAAATTAAAATACATCCTCGTGGTCCAAGGAGTTATTCTAATCGCAAATATCTCTCTCCCCAACGATTTTTTCTCCAAAACGCGATTCTATCTCTCCTCCGCCTCGATTGATTCCGTGAATAGCTGAGCAGAGTAGGTATGATCATCTTTTCTCAAATCTCAACCTCAATTCACAACCACATTCCTTTTAAAATCCTCCGCATTTATTTCGAATTTGGCTTATCTTCCATTTTGATCGGATCTGCCTTTTTTATACTAGTATTCAATAGAATGTTACTACCTCTGTCCCTTTTCATTTTAAGGGACACTGAAAATCTCAACTTTTTAAACAATTTGGTAACAACGATTCATATATAATCTTGTTACCTTTCCAAACCTTTAGTTTTGCCCGTATTAAGAAACCGGTGAAATTTTTTTCGAAAAAAAACGTTTAGGGAGAAAGTTATGTTAAAAAAAAACACTCATTTAGGGACAAAGATTTCTTGAAAATGGACACTCATTTAGGGACAGAGGGAGTAGTATGTTTGTGTTCACCAGTTTACATCTCTAAGATTGATGGATATTGGTGTTTTTTGAAATGTTAGTTGTTTGATTTGGAATTGTTGAAACCTGAAACTGTTTTTGTACGTCTTTCATCCCTTAATTCCCGTGCACAACTCATTTGGTGGAGACAAGATTTTTATTCTACATTGATGTCAAAATTAGGGGGAGGGCAAAATTATAATATGATGCAATATTTTCGTAGTACAAATGGAAAAGAATTATAATGTTCGTTGATAAAATACAATTTGTTACAAACTTGTTCTTAAAAATGAGTAGGTTTTGGGGGAAACCAGTTCCTCAATCACTTATAAAAAGTCCTGTTTTTAACCCTTAAACCCTAAACTTTAAACTTTATAAAAACATGACTTTTTATAACTTATGGAGAAACTAGTTTCCCCCAAAATTTTCTCCTTGAAAATTGCTACTTGTACAGCATTTTAAGTAGGAAATGGGGTGGCTGCCCCCATTATGATTAATGCTGGCTCCGTTAGTGGGTTGTACCATGGTAAAATTGCACTTCTAGGGTGAGTGAGCGTTTATAGCTTTCAACAATGATTTGATGGGATTAAGTCAGTTATGCTACTCCCCTCTCTCTAAGCGATTGTCAAATTTAAGAATGTTGACTTTTAAGCCCTTGCGATTGCATATAATTATAAATACTTTTAAAGATGGGTTAATGACAATTTGGAGTCTGAATTGTAGGATGGGTCTTCGGCGGGGGGCCTGACCTTTTTTATTCTACACATCAGGGCTTGACATGCCAAGTTCTCGCCAATTAAGGGATTTTTGATGGAATTTGTTAGAAAAGTCAGTTAAATCAACAAAATGAACGAATTTGTAACTGATACCAGGTTTTAGTGGTTTTAGTGAATATATAGAAACTTAAAGGGTAAAAAATTAAATGTACAATATTTTATGCATATTCTTAATGTTTTTTTTTTTTTTTTCAAATAATCAGAATTAAAGGATATTCATAAAATTATATAATATTTAAATATTTTTAAAAAAATAAAATTGTTCAGAATAAAGTCTATTTTTCGTCAATTACATTTTACCATTGTATTTTTATGAAATTTTACTTCACACTTGAAAAATATTACTTCTTATAAAATTTAATAACAAATACGCATAAATATAATTTATATTCACTTTATAATTTTTCAACTATACAATACGTAGTGAAAAAATTGAATATATATATGGTTAATTGTGTTCTAAAGCAATATTTATTTTGAGATTTTTTTTTTTTTTTCGAAAACAGACATTTGGGAGGAGGGGGTTATTCTTTTCTTCATTCTAACCTTGGTTATTCTTTTCTTCATCCTAACCTTATTCTGCCTTCGATTTTGCTTGAATTATTTCACACTATTTAAGGCCCTATTCTCTCATTTTGCTTGATTTATTGTTGATATAATAATAAAGTAATATTTTTTATTTATTTTAAATTTATCATATAAAAATATGCATAAATATTATATATCTATATATATAATATACTGATTAAGATTAAGCTAAAGTCCTTATTTTTTTATATATTTATGTAACATATAATTTTATTAATATCCTTTAATTCTGATTATTTGAAAAATCTTTTACTTTAAGAATATGCATAACTATTTTACATTTAATTTTTTACCCTTTAAGTTTCTATATATTAACCTGAAATTAGTTACAAATCCGTCCATTTTGTCGATTTAACGGACTTTTCTAACAAATTCCGCCAGAAAGCCCTTAACTGGCGAGAATTTGGCATGTCGAGCCCTGATGTGTAGAATAAAAAAGGCCAGGCCCCCCGCCGAAGACCCCCCTAATTCAGGCCCTAAATTGTCATTAACCCTTTAAAGATTCATTTCACCATATGATGGTTCAATATTTCAAGTGTTATATAGAGCATGATGATTGAGGAGAAGTTTTTGCAAGTTCAAGTGTTCAACCAAAAAGATGTACATTCATTTAGAGACCGGAATTTTAAAAATCTGATCATCATTTAGGGACAAAAGGAGTGTTGGATTAAGGAGGGGTTATGTACTCCAACTACCTTAATTCTTGTGTTCTTTACCTAATTTCGTTTCATCCTATCAATACCGCAGTTTTCATAACGCAGAGTAGTTCACTTTTTGCGCTAGTGCATTTGGTGGGGGCAGAGGCAATATCTCATCTATTTTTGTTCTTGTCTAAGGTTCATCGTGATTTTGGACATGTTTAAGCTACCATCTCATCAAGTAGCAGGACACCAGGGCAAGGAGGGAAAGCTCGGCCCTCTTGTAGATGATTCAGGTCGGTTTTACAAGCCTCTTCAGGGTGATGCACGTGGGTCCCATGAATTGGCTTTCTACGAGTCATTCACTTCAAATACCAGCATCCCAAATCACATCCGCAGATTCTTCCCTTCCTTTCATGGCACTCAACTTGTTCAGGCATCTAATGGATCTGGTCTGCAGCCTCACATTGTCTTGGACAATCTCGTTTTCAGTCGCCTAAATCCAACAATAATGGACATAAAAATTGGGTCAAGAACTTGGCCCCTAGATTCTCCAGAAGAGTACATTAAAAAATGTATGCAGAATGATAAGGAAACCACAACTCCTTTTCTGGGATTCAGAGTTTCTGGTTTGGAAGTATATGGTAATGAAGAAACAGGGTATTGGAAGCCAGAGAGAAAGGCGGTCCATAAATATTCTGCCAATGATGTCAGGTTAGTTCTTCTCTTCTCTTCTTTTTATTTTCTATTTTTGTTTCAAAATATTTTTCTATCCTCCCTCCCCCCCAACCCCCCAACCCCCACACCTATTTCTTGTTTTAACTTACTTTTTTCTTACATCTTTCCTTTCACGATGACATATGAGGATTCATGTTAGCCGACCCCAAATTATTTTGGAACTAAGGCTTTGTTGTTGTTGATGTCAGGTTAGTTTTGAGGAAATTTGTTTCTTCAAATGTATCTTCTGATGATTTGAGAGTGGAACCAGATTGCTTGTTAGCCTCGGCTGTTTATGGGGGTCCAAATGGGATATTAGCACAGTTGTTGGAGTTAAAATCATGGTTTGAGGATCAAACGATCATGCATTTTCATTCTTGTTCTGTTCTTTTCATATTTGAGAAAGAATCATTGTCGGAAGGGACAAAGTCGAATGCACAAGTCAAGGTTATTGATTTTGCGCATGTTGTGGACGGTCAAGGCGTTATTGATCATAACTTTCTCGGAGGGCTCTGTTCTTTGATTAAGTTCATCTCAGTCATTCTTACTAAAGGAGAGGTGTAGTTGTAAAACACAGTCCTTAACCTAAACCTAAACCTAAACTATGAGGCCAACATTATACATGTATTTCTTGTTGTAGCCATCAATTATGAGCCACAATAATCAACCCTTCTTACTCCAGGTGGTTATGTGGACTTTATTTGTGAGACAATTGTATTGACTTTATATATCCTATTGTTAAGACAATCTGAGTTTATGCTTTCATAAGGACTAGTGCATGGGTTTTAATGATCAAACAAACATTGTTACATGCCTTGGGAAATAAAAGAAAAAATAAAATAAAATAAATCAATCTATATATTGTCTAGGATTAGAGAAAGAGATAGTCGGAGCCAATCATACATGGAGAGAGATAATTGATATGAGAGACTCAAATAATATTGTATGAATGACTCAAGTATTATTGATCATATGAGTAGCGTATTTATACAAGAGGATGGAGTACTCTCCAAGCTATTCTAGACTATTCTAAATTACATAAGGAAAAGGAAATAGTAATCCTAATAGGAAAGTAATTAATACAATGTCTAGGAAATATATAATTCTAACTATAGAAGGATTCTAATATCCTTAATATGCTCCCGCAAGATGGACGACCGATAGGAGAGTCCAATCTTGAAAGTAATGAGATGAACCGGATTGATGAAGCGAGTTGACTTGATGTCGTCGCAAGACGGGCTTTGGCACTTTTACTTTGCGAGACGGTCTTTGGCACTTTTACGTCGCGAGACGGTCTTTGGCACTTTTACGTCGCGAGACGGTCTTTAGCACTTTTACGTCGCGAGACGGTTTTATGTGTTTGGTCGCTACAAAGGCGGAGTTGCTGCTACAAAGGCAAAAGATTGGTTGCTACTAAGGCAAAAATGTTTGCTACTAAGGCAAAAGTTGGTTGCTACAAAGGCAAAGTTGGTTGCTACTAAGGCAAAATTGGTTGCTACTAAGGCAAAAGTGATTGCTACTAAGGCAAAAGTTGGTTGCTACAAAGGCAAAGTTGGTTGCTACTAAGGCAAAAGTGATTGCTACTAAGACAAAAGTTTGTTGCTACAAAGGCAAAGTTGGGGGTATGGTTTGACGGATTAGTTGGGTTAGTGAGTGGGTTTAATACTTTTGAGGGAGAGGCTGATGGGGACGGTAGTGGAGGGAAAAAAAAAACAGAAAAAAAAAAAAAATGGCAGCAATGTGTATGAATTTGTTGGGAAAATATGGGTCTAAAGAAAGTGGGTTCTAAAAGAATAGAGAGATTAAAATTTGATGAAAAAAAGGAAAATTGATGGAGGATATATATGAACGGAGAGGTTGCTGGAGTTTTCAATAATGGTGCCTGACTTGATGGTGGCATCTTTTGGATCGGGTAGGAGACTTGTGGCAGCCATTACGTAGGCCACGGGTGTAGGAGGAGTAGGGAATGATTTGATGGCGGCTTGAGGGTGTTGCGGTGGTGGTGTTTGTATGGTGGTTGGCGGAAGCTAGTGTTGGGGTAGGGTTTTTGGTGGAGAAGTCCCATAATGGATCATAGCTCTGATACCATGTCAAGGATTAGAGAGAGAGATAGTCGGAGCCAATCATACATGGAGAGAGATAATTGATATGAGATACTCAAATAATATTGTATGAATGACTCAAGCATTATTGATCATATGAGTAGGGTATTTATACAAGAGGATGGAGTACTCTCCAAGCTATTCTAGACTATTATAAATTACATAAGGAAAAGGAAATAGTAATCCTAATAGGAAAGTAAATAATACAATGTTTAGGAAATATACAATTCTAACTATAGAAGGATTCTAATATCCTTAATATATATGACAACTTTACATGATTAACTAAGAGCATAAGCATTCGAAAAAAAAAAAAAAATCCCTTTCTTTTAAGCAAGAATGAAAATGGCTATCGGCTATCGCCCATCGTGCATAGCAAACCCGACTTGATCTCTCATGGTATCATACTCAACAATTGTACCCGCCCCATTTACGCCACTGATGAAACTGTCAGATGGTACATTTTCGTCGAGCAAATGTTCTGCTTCTGTCTCTTCAATATTCAAGTCTATATTTGCCCATGGATGCTTATTTGCCATTGATCTCAATCTCTCTAGCTCCCTTGCTACTTCTTTCATACTTGGCCTCTCCTCCCCCTTCACTCTCAAACACCCTCTTGCCAGTACACCCACTTCCTTAATCTGCTCATAATCCCCCTCCTTAACCAACACTTTATCAATAATCTCAAGTAAACAATCTTCGTTAACTCCGTTAACAAAATACGTAGCCAAATTCCTATCCTTCTCCTCCCTCTCAAAGCTTAAAGCTTTCTCCCCTGTCAACAGTTCAGCTAGCAATACGCCAAAGCTATAAACGTCGCTCTTTTCAGTTAGTTGACTTGAATGGAAGTATTCCGGATCCAAGTACCCGAAAGTCCCTTGTACCATCGTAGTCAATTGAGTATGATCCAACGGTACCAATTTCGAAGCCCCAAAATCAGACACTTTTGTTGTGTAACTTTCATCTAATAATATGTTTGTACTCTTAATATCTCTATGTATAATAGGCATAGATGTTGCTGAATGCAAGTACGCAATCGCCTCTGCAGCTTCAGCAGCAATCTTCAACCTCATTTCCCAAGAAAGTGGATTTGATTCTATACCCTTTTCATGAAGATGTTCAGAAAGTGTCCCATTGGAGATGAACTCGTAAACTAGTAAAGGCACCTCCGTTTCTAAGCAGCATCCCAACAGCTTTACTACATTTCTGTGATTGATCTGAGAAAGAATGACGACTTCATTGATGAACTGCTCGATCTGGCTTTGGTCAGATATTTTGGACTTTTTTATTGCAACTTGTCTATTATCAGGTTGTATTAGACCTTTATAAACTGTTCCAAACCCGCCTTGACCAATGATTCTGCTATCCTCGTAGTTATTGGTGCCTTTCTTGAGATCTTCAGCTGTGAATATTCTCGCTCTCTGAGCAGCACCATCGTAGCCTGAGAGCTGTTGCTTTAACATGAATCCACCGTTCTGTTGAAAGAATTTCTCTCGCAGTCTCAGTATCTTTCTTTTCCTCATCACCCAATATGTCCAAGAACTTGCTACTATTAGTACTAGGAGGCCTATACATGTTCCTGCAGAAAAAAATGATTTAACAATTAGCATTTCTATCAACTTTAAAAAATCTTCATCCATATAATTAACAATTAGCACTTTGTTGAATGTGTCTTTACACAAATTTCAAACACAAGATTAATATTTTCTTGACGTGTAAAGGTCTTAATTTGTGCTTATGACTTGACCAAAAGTGATTATAACAAATGTAATTATTCAACCTTGATAATGACAAGGTCATTTTTTAAAAGGAAAAAAGAAAATGTATACAAATTGTTTGAAGGGTGGTAGATTTACCTAAGGCAACATGAAGCAAGGTTGATCCTTTGGCTCGACTTTTGGTAGGAGGAGGACTACAACCAGTTCCATTCTTAAATCCATTTCCTGTGTATCCAGGAGGGCAATGACAAGAAAACGTGCCCACTAAATTCCTACATTCACTGCTGCACGGTTCTGAAACACTGCATTCATCGACATCTGCGAAAATGAAAAGAATATTAATTTAAAAATAAACTAAAAAAATAGACGGACCGTTCAAGATTGCAAGAAAGTAAAAGGTCAACCTTGGCAGCCATCGACTAAATATGGATTTCCTTGGAACCCAGACGGACAGTTGCAGAGGTACCCTGCTCCATTGACCGAGTCAACACATTCACTATCAGTTGCCCTACAATCATAGCTCGATGGATTTGTTATAGCTTCTTCACAAGTGACATCTCCGACAGACCAGTCAAGCACCACGGGAAACCTACTACTCCCTCTCAAAGTCGTAAGATCCAAAGTCGAAAACTCATAAGCTCCTTCCTCAACAACAAAAGCATACCCGCACGGACTAATATCCCTAACTCTACTATAATTATTCATGCTAGTAATACTAATATCGAAATTCGTAACCCCATCCGGAATAGAAGTCTGACAACATCCAATCCCCGAACACGACCCATTCACAACACTATCAGCTCTATCACAAAACGAAATGCACCCGTTTGTATAATTCCCACCATTGGAACCCGTGACAAGTGCTACAGTGTCACACCCGACAACAGTAAACTTGTTCCTCGTACTAGAAAGTGGAAACCGGTTTACCGATAACGTGGAGGGGGAAGGGTAGTTTGGTAATCTTGCGTAATTCCTTAGTGGGTTGTAGCAATCGCTTGCAGTGAAGGTGGATATTTTGATCTCGCCGTTGAGTGATATGTTGAGGACGTGAATGTTGCTACGACGGAGGAGTGGGGTTTCGGTGCCTTCAAGGGTTGTACAGTTGATTAAGAAGGTTTCATCTAAGTAGCAATCAGATGATGTTCCGAATGGGAAGGGGACGGTTATGTTGGCACAGGTGGAGGGGCAGCCTGGCCTGCTGATCAGCGGTTGGGATGATGTTAGTGTTAAGATTGATGTCAGAATTGTGAGTGTAACAAAGAATTTCATCATCTTCATCATCATATCCTCTGTTGAATATAGCTTTTTGTTTTAGAAAGTTTAATTAATATTTGGGTTTGTTTTTATAAAGACTGATCATAAACAAGAAAAAGTCTTGGGTAACAATGGTCGTATTAGAATATATAAATACTAAGTTTAATTTGATTTGGTCTAATTGTTTCATATTTAGGACCAAGTCTTAGGAAGGGATCTGTACTTTAAGGAAAAATGATTACAG
The DNA here is from genome assembly GCA_026119855.1 of Campanula takesimana. Classification (NCBI taxonomy): domain Eukaryota; kingdom Viridiplantae; phylum Streptophyta; class Magnoliopsida; order Asterales; family Campanulaceae; genus Campanula; species Campanula takesimana. The sequence continues at coordinate 1,388,406 of JAOWBW010000094.1, read as the reverse complement.
AAAATGACAAACTGATGCTCAAGTAACACCAAATGTCGAACCTACCCAAAATGTTATTGCTAAAGCCAAGGCCACTTCCCACCACGTGCCAGACATCGTAGTTATTATTACTCCCTCAGTCCGGAACGATCTTCCTACTTTTTGTTGTTGTTGTTGTTGTTAATAAGAAGGTACTTTGGGCAATATTTAGGTTAATTTAAGTATCTTGATGAACATCTAACAATTGTTATTGATAGTATTTGTAATGGTGTATTAATCTATTTTAATTCTTTTGTAACAACAAAGACCTTAGATTCTGCTACCAGAACTCCAATAACGATTTTCTTTAATTTTTTGGCCTTTTACGATTATTTTTCGTTGTAGACTTGGAGTCGATGTTCCAAGATTTGGACATACTCCCTCCGTCCCTATTTACCTTACAAAAATTGCCATTTTGGGTGTCCCTATTTACATTACAAAATCCCAAAAATGAAACTTTTAAACATTTTTAAAATAGTGGGACCCACTTGTCATACTCACAACAACTATCCACTTACTTTTCTCTACCCACTTTCTCTCTCCCACTCAACTATCTACACTCACAACACATCAACTTTACAATCATTTTCTTAATTTTTGTGCAAAGCCTCATTTTTGTAAGGTAAATTGGGACGGAGGGAGTATGCTTCAGCAATTAGGCTATAATTAAATTTGTTATGTTAAACCTACTACAAAAAGTACAAAATTATGATGGCTTTTCCAGGCAAAGACTGTGTCTACTTTATTCAATCTCTGTCCGGAGCTAAAACTCAAAGAAGAATGTTCTAGTCAAATAAATATAATTACATATGGTAACGCCGCGTCACTCCCAAATGGTTCAATTTGTATTAAAACCCATGGCATCACGTGGTCAATGTTGCGCATCAAACTAGCACATCGTAGCCCTTAGTCCTCCCGATTTGGTGAAAGAAGCCTTAAAATTCAGGATTCCCTGAGTTAAAGAGTCAATGTTCTTCCTTAACTTGAAATCCCATTGGAGCGTCAACTTTAGATTTCTTTCTTGTAGATTTGACGCTGCCAGTGTCAGACTTCCACTGTAACCAACCACTATACATATTTTCCACAAAAGTCGCTGTACAATTTTTTTCTTTCTACCCCAACCCCAAAAGTTAACCCCGTTACATAAAGATGATGAAAAGCTGATGTTGCACGCAATTGAGGGATGGAAGTGCAAGAAAACTAAATAACTTCAAAAAGGTGCAAGAATGCAAAAATATTAAATCTCACCCACCCCTCCCCAAACTCCATAGCCACCACCATCAACCACCACTGAAAATCAAACATGTCCACTCAAGAATTCACTTTCTAAATTTAAAATCAACACTGAACATAAATTTATCCCCTTATATGCAATATAATTTTGATAATTAAAACCCACAACTAAATTTTCATAGCATAGATAATTGGCCAAAATTAGAAACAAGTTGAACCCTAAAACTTATAAGAGGAGTCACATAAGTAGTTTTCGCACTGAACAAGTGAGTAATTCACCGAAATCAAAACTGGGAACAAGAAAAAGAGTGATAGACTTGCTAAAGAAAGACTAACCTTGTAGCAGTAAAAACTGGAAAGGGAGTTTGGCATTTTGAGCATCCAATTCCTACCAGAACAGCAGCAAAAACAATTTATAAGGTTGCTATTTAGGAATTGGGTGGGGAGAAAGGGCTATATCCACCAACACACATGAGAGAGAGAGAGAGAGAGTAATAGGTTACCAGGAACAAACGGGAGAAGCTAAGCCAAATTACTCCAGAAGTTTGTGAAAATTCTTCATGTTTGAACTCAGAGCAATTGGTGGAAAATTGGACCAAATTTTGCACTAATAAAACAATTTTCACTCTAATGTTTGCACTAAATTTTACATCCAAAAATTAATAATCCCTCCTACAACTCATTTTCTATTATTTTAGTATCTATAATGAGCAATGCTAGGGGCACAAAATAAAGTCATAAAATCTTGCTCACAACATGAGGTGGCGATATTTTATTGGTTGCATTGATAATGGACCTGCCACACTATAATTAAAAACATCAATAAAATCTTGACACCTAGGATTTTGTTATCATATTTTTGTGACTTTTTTTTGTGCCCCTAGTATTATTCATCTAGCTATAATACAATACACAAAGGTTTTAACTACCTCTTATCTTGGGATAAAGAGAGGCTCAGATTAAAAGTTTCAAAACTCATCCTACGGCCTATAATTATCTAACTACCCCACGTTCTCCCACCGTCTCTCCATCTCTACTCCCACGAGAATGATGACGACGGTCACAAACAGGTCGTGTAAGCCCGCAGTCCCTTCCATCTCCACCCACGATCTCTCTCTCTCTCTCTTTACATACACAAGTGAAGCTGGCCAAAGAACGCACCCACCAAAACCCTTCTTCAATCGTCAGAAACACCAATCCACTGTTCTTCATCCTCGGTAAATCAGCTTTTTTCCTGCCTTATCTCAGGTATGGTAACTCGATTTTGATTCTCTTGCTGGAATGGTATTAGGTAATTGTCAATCAACTTAGTTGATTAACAATTTTCCCCTTTAAAATTTTTTGCACTCTACCTGTTTGTTTGTTTGTCTGACCCAAAAAAGCTCTCAAATTTCCAAGAAAATGTTGTTTTGGCTTAATTTGATTCGTCAACATTAACTAACTTCAAAGAAGTCATCTGTTACTAAACTGTTTTTGGAACCATGATAGTCATCTGTTGCTATTGTTTGGGTGTTTTTCCCTTATTCTGCTACAACCTTCTTCCAAGTTCCTTACCAAAAGATCCCATTCTAATGAGGGGTTTTCAATTTTTGTTGTTGGCAATTATGATTTGTAAAAATTACCCTACTACTAATATTTTCTACTTCTAGAGATGGGTCTTTGTAATTGTACATGACCAAAGGTGTTAACTTGAGTCTATAGAAAGGCCTGTTTCTACGTCCAAATTGTGCCAACCTTAGCCTCACTGCCATATTGTCAAACAGGAGGTGTCTAATCCCAGCAAATGGATGCTGTCTATTATCCTTCCAGCAAATGCAAACCCCATTAACAAAGGGGAATTTTTCTGTCATCCATACTTCAAAATGGATAAACATGTGTAATCCCTGCCATTCCAGTTTGTTGCACGTCTTTCTTTTTTTTTTTATTTACTATTTTACAAAAAAATAGTTTTTGTGCGAGTTATGATACTATAGTTGTTGGGTTGAGTATAGGGGACTTCATGTTAGTTTAGTTGATAGTGATTGTAAAGAGAGAATAGGGTTTCTATCCCCATTAAGTGTTCATTTTTTACTTGATCAAGGACAAAATGGACTTTCATTTGGGACGGAGGGAGTAATAGTGGATTCGTCATTGCAATTGGAATCTGCTTGAGTTTTTTCTGTTACTATTGTTTTTGTCCATTTCATTCATGATTTTCAAACTCTTTAACATTAGCATAATGATCAATGATTCATGGTTGTGCCAACCATAGCCTCACTGCCATATTGTCAAACAGGAGGTGTCTAATCCCAATCTTGATTAGCACTTATCACCAATATTTCCCTAAAATAATCAAAGCTTTTCCTAAACAACATACTTAGATTCAGGGGTTGGATTGCTTGAGGACTGATTTGGTTGTGGTGGATCATGCCATTTAAACTAAGGGGACTTCTGTAGGTGGTATAGAGTTATGGGGACAGGGGGAAGGGAAGGTGATGTGCATAAGTTTAATGATTTTGGAGAATGCTGAGTTTTTTTAGTAGAGGGTCAGGAAGTGAAGTGGCTTGGGAATGAAAGCAAAGGGGCAGAATAGGTTAGTAACAATTTGCAAAAGCTGATACGGATACAGAAACTGTTCATTGCATAGTTGAAACAAAAACTATTTAGATGGAGCACTTTCTCATATTTGGCATTTTCACTTTGATCCTGGAATACTTCATTGTTATTGTTTTGGCATTTATAGAGTTTATAATGAAGACACACATGTATACATATGTGCTTTTATGAAGCTGCAACTAGGTAATTGACTCAGTAGTGCATTGGTAAATTACTTGAATTGGTAGATTTTTTATGCTGATAGTTAGTTTCAAGGGAGCCTTTTCAAATCTATACTTCCTCTGTCCCAAATTAATATTCCCGTTTGATATTTCAAATAAGGGGAAATGACAATTTAGGGTCCAAAGTTTGGGGGGTGTGTGCCAATAGGGGTCTGATGTATCAATTTTGTCAATTTAGGGTCCAAAGTTAACAACGTTAGTCAATTAAGGGTTTTTGGACTAAGTTGCAAAGAAAATCCAGTTAAGTAACAGAAAAACTTAACTGAAGTTAGTTTTGGATGTTCGCCTGGGCTGTCATTTCACACACCCCTTATACAATGGACCCTAAATTTTCTTTCACTTTTATTATTAAATTTTCGAATAATTTTAATTAATTCAAAAATAATAATAAATAAAATAATAAGCAAATAAAAAATTAAAGTGGTTTTTTTAAACCGCAAATAATGAAGTTATAAACAAGGAAGATTAATAATAAAAATAAAAAATAATTTTATAAATAAAATAATAATTGGCATACTAATATTAATAATGAAACAATACTAACCACCACCACAGGAAAAAAAAAGAATTGTCCAAATCCCCACTTTCTTCTTTCTAAAAAAACAAAGTGGTTTTTTTTTTTTTTTTTTTTTTGGAATATAGTTTTTTTACACTTTTTCCTTTTTAAATATTATACTTTTTATTTTATAGTGGTTCTAATGAAAAAAATATTTTTATTGTATTTCTTGAAAAAACATTTTCGATAAATGACGTCTTAATTATTAGTTAATTTATTATAAAAAAGTAAAATTTAATATTTCAATTTTTTTTATTAATTTTCTACATCTGAAATGACAATATGCTCATGCAAATAATAAAAACAAACTCCAGTTAAGTCCATGTCAAAACACTTGTGACTTAACTGGATTCTGTTAACAAAATCATTAAAAAAACCCTAACCTGCACAACTTTTGCAACTTTGGACCCTAAATTGACAAAATTGATACATCAAACCCCTATTGGCACACACCCCCCAAACTTTGGACCCTAAATTGTCATTTCCCCTTCAAATAATTTAAAGTTACATTTTAACTTTTCAAAATTCAATAATTTTAAAGCCTTAATTTTGAAAATGCGACTTAACTTTATCGGGCAGCCAAAATAGGGAAATGGGTCTAGGACGGAGGGAGTATAGTTTTGACGAAACAACCATATTTTTTATTCCGAAGAGACGAAACAACCATATTTGAAGTATAAAAAATGTCTCGAATTATGCAAGAACTTTCATATCTTTTCTGCGAGATGAAAATTACACCATAAATATTTTTATATATCAGGTTTCTCAAATGAACAGTAGTTGATCAAATTTGAGGGAAGTTGGTTTTTCAAGATGACCATATATATTTACAGTTCTATCTATGTTCCAAAAAATAATTTTGAATAATCATTTTGGACAAAAAGAGGGATTCACCTCAATGGCTATGTACTGTGACTGCAATGCTACTTACCGGTCTACCTTTTGATCTTTGAAACCTTGATGGTCAATATAGTGTTTTCTTTTCCTCCGTCCCGTAAATTTAGTTTCAATTCACTATTTCTTAAACTTACTTTTTTCTTTACCTGTTCAAATAACTTGGCAGGGGTTTTCAATAACAAAGTGATACTTACTCCGTTCCATAAAGTTTGTAAAATGTCATTTTTTATGGTTAATTTGGTTGCACTTTTAAGTAAAAAAGTACTACTTCCGCTCAAGTAATTTGGGACGGAGGAGTATTATTATTGTTATACTCTAGCTCTATTTTACAAACATGAGTTGTAAGGACTATTTTTTCTTTCACAAGTTACATCAATTCTAAGTTTGTAATATAATATTTTTCAGTGTTTCACGAGTTTAATCAATTATCAACTATGTAACTAAGTACTAAGTTTCTAATTCTACTTTTTAACCATGTTTTAACTATAGGTAGCATGGCGAGAGGTTAAGGCAGCAAGGAAAAGTACCGCCTGTTGGTCCCAGAGGGCAACAAGGGTATAGAACCGCTAGAGGGGGGGGGGGGTGAATAGCGGTCCGAAACTTTTTCTAAAATACCCTTAAAATCAACCGAGTACTTATCAGTTTGGCCAACTGCGGTTCAAGGCACAAGAACCGAACTGATAAAATGCACAGCGGAGTTTGCGGTTTGGCCAAATAGGTTAGTTAAAGAGTTGGGAAGTTTGACTCGGGTTGAGAAAACACTATGATGCAACAGAATAGTTAAACTTAAAGTTTAAAGGAAAACACAATTCATCTTTCAAGTCATTTCGTGTATGGAAGCAAGTTCAAGACCACAAACAAGAAAGATAAATATCAAGACAGAAAATAAAGATCAAACACACAAATTGAAGAGGTTCGTTCTTAAATGAACTACGTCCTCTACCTAGATGGTTAGTCTATGATTTTCTAATAGCTATAAGACTTGTATTAATTTAGAGGAGGTTTTACAAGATGAATCTAAACTCTAAACAATAAGTCTAACCTAAGCTATAATAACAACCGGTGTTTTCGAAGTATATAATCTATGTGATCATATAAATCGGGTGTGTGTGTGAAAAGAAATCAAATGCTCTAAGTATCTAAATGATGGTTGAGCAAATAGAATTCTTTCGGTGTAAAGGCTAAGTATGAATGGTTGTTAGGCTTGAAGCTTTGATGAAGAACTGGGTTTGCAATGGAGATGGTTTGAAGATATGAATATCTGGGTTTAACTCTTCAAAGCAAACTTGAATACTTGGGAATGAATCTTTTGAAGCTCAGCAACCTTTATTATTGAATAATGGAGGCTATTTATAGGCAGAGCACCCTTGTGACCGTTGGGTAAAGATTTGAATCAAATCTGAAGGGTACAGTGCTGTCGAAATCCCATTGGTTGAGCTGTCATTTTCGTCCTTGGTTTTGTTTTGTCTTGATATAACAGCTAGTTGATGTGAAGATGCAGTTCATTCCTTTGTCACAAAACTGAGATATGGAGAGAAGGTTGTGCTTGAGTCCTTCTACTAGTGACACATTTTCAATAGTCACCTTTCCTCGTTTGATTGCTCCATATCCTATTGTTTCTCCTTTCTTGTTGTTACCAAACACTACTGGGGGACCTTTCATTTGGATGAAACTACAGAGTAGTTCGGAATCTCCAGTCATGTGTCGTGAGCATCCACTATCCAAATACCAGAGATCCTTCTTCTTCTTAGCGGTTCCAGCCATAAAACATGAAATCTGAAAAATAAACATGAAAGGTTTTGGTCCCCCTTATTCCTTGGGTCTTAGGGTTAGCAGCTTTTTGGGACCCACACCTGTTTGACCTTAGGATTTTTACGTCCCTTGGCATTGGGTGTGAATCTTAAAAGACAATGACCAGCACTATGACCAAAATCAGCACAAATAGCACAATGAATAAATCCAGGTTTTGGTTGCGGTTTTACAAACCCTTTACTGACCTTTGGTTTCTCATGTTTTACTGGGTCAGCGGTTTTGGCTTTAACAAAGATTACCTTCTTGAGCTCAACCTTCCTCTTAGGTGCGGCTTTAGGGAAAATGATAGGAATTTCCTTAAACCGACTAGGAGCGGTTTCATCACTCAATTCTTCCTTGGTTGCCTCAGCCGCTATGGATTTCTCTTTCCACTTTGAATCTCTCCCAGTCTGGTTTTTAGGGTACTCAAAGAAATAATTTTGCCTTTTAATTTCTTGTTTTGAGCCCTTTTTACCAGCATGATTAACCTTAGGAATTTCTTTGGTTTGTTCAGTAGGTTTCACACCACCTTCGGCACAGAGACAAGGACACTTACACCCATCATCGGTTTTAAAGCCCAATCCACTTTTATCCGAAGTAGGAATTTGTGAATTTAGGATTTGTTCCACGGTGACACCAGACTTAGTCCATACATCGGTCACTTTTTGGAGGTCATCCCTTTGTACGGTAAGATCATGGATTTGGGTGAGAAGTACCTCGGTTCTGTCCTTCAGATAGCGGTTTTCATCCACAATAGTAGATATCCCAGCAATTTGGAGCTTGAGATTTTCAATTTCCTCCTTGTGGGATTTACATACACGTTGGGATTCTTCAAGTTCCGCAGCCATTAGTTTATATGCCTTTTTAAGTACAGTGTGTTGTTGACATATAATATTTGCACGTTCTAGTACCTGATCATCATGACTTTGGTCTGCTTGAACCTCGGGAGTGTAGTTTGGTGTTGTAGGAGCTCTGCTTGATCTAGCCTCAGGAGTCTTAGGTGAAACTGACTTCATTTGTTGTTTTGGCAGTGGAAGGCTTTCGTCAATTTCAATTATTTCTTCAAATCCCATGAGACAGAGATTAGCAGTTTCTTCATCATCACTTTCATCTGAGTCTGAACCCATCCATGTCAGCGGTTGATCTCCTTGGTCAGCTACCACTCCTCTTCTTTTCACGAATTTCTTGTTGAATGGTTTCTTTGCTGGCGCGGCTTCATATCTCGGTTTGGGACAACTTGAAGCAAATTGACCTGGTTGTCTGCAGTTATAACAAACCAAGTCATCCCTAGTCTTGGGATCTGCAGTTTTGTTGAATCTGGTTGGAGGGACAAACTTTGCTGGGCCTTTGGATGGAAATTGAGATCTATTATTTTTTCTGAACTTGGTGTATTTCTTCACATACAAAGAAAATTCTTCATCATCCATTTCATCAAAATCAACTTGAGTAGAACTTGAGGATTGTGATCCTATACTCTGAGCATAAGAACTTTGAGGAGGAGTGTAAGATTGATGAGACTGCTGATAAGATTGATAAGATTGAGGATATGATTGATGTGATTGAGGATAAGATTGGTGAGACTGTTGGTAATACTCAGAAGGTGCGGTTTGAGGATTATATCTAGGAGCATTTTGGTCAGGAGGAGCGGTTTGCAAGTGAAGGTGAGGAGCGGTTTGATGATGGTCTGGATTGTAGACAGGAGATGAGGTATTGTTGAAAGCAGCTAGAGAGAGGGTCTTAAATTTGCTTTCGGTTTCATGGACCTCTTCAAGCTTAAATTCAAAAACCTTCAGCATGGCATACAAGTGTCGAAGATCAAGAGCTTCTAAGTCCTTGTTGTCTTCAATGTTAGTAGTTTTGATCAGCCATTTGCTACCAAGTGCTTGCATGAATCTCATGTTCAAATCTGTATTAGAATAGACATGTCCAAGAGAAAAACAAACATTAACAATATCAATAAACCTCTCATAGCATTGTCTAAGAGATTCCTTAGGATCTTTAACAAAATAGTCAAAGAGTCTTCTCTGTTGATAGAGGCGGTTCTTCTTGGTATCTGAATCTCCTTCCAGAAAGTCAACTATAGCATCCCAGGTAGCCTTTGCGGTTTTGCAGTGAAGCACCTTAGAATGAGTTCTCAGGTCAATAGCTGACACTAGCATGGACATAGCTCTTCCATCAAAATCCACATTGATGCGGTCTGCATCAGTCCATTCACTTTCTAATTTCTTAACTTCAGCTTCTTCTCCTGCGGTTCCTGCACGAGGATTAGCTTTCATAGGAACATATGGTCCATCAGTAACTGCGGTCCACAGTCTACGATCACATGAAATCATGTGTTTCATCATCCTATCTTTCCAAAAAATAAAACTATCTTCATCCAGAATCGGTAAGTGATTTGAATTGGATGTTTGCATCATATGGGTGTTTGTGTTTGCCATTGGATCAGCACCCAAGCGGTTAAGCTTGTAAAAACAAGTTTGGTGGATTGGCTCTGATACCACTTGTTGGTCCCAGAGGGCAACAAGGGTATAGAACCGCTAGAGGGGGGGTGAATAGCGGTCCGAAACTTTTTCTAAAATACCCTTAAAATCAACCGAGTACTTATCAGTTTGGCCAACTGCGGTTCAAGGCACAAGAACCGAACTGATAAAATGCACAGCGGAGTTTGCGGTTTGGCCAAATAGGTTAGTTAAAGAGTTGGGAAGTTTGACTCGGGTTGAGAAAACACTATGATGCAACAGAATAGTTAAACTTAAAGTTTAAAGGAAAACACAATTCATCTTTCAAGTCATTTCGTGTATGGAAGCAAGTTCAAGACCACAAACAAGAAAGATAAATATCAAGACAGAAAATAAAGATCAAACACACAAATTGAAGAGGTTCGTTCTTAAATGAACTACGTCCTCTACCTAGATGGTTAGTCTATGATTTTCTAATAGCTATAAGACTTGTATTAATTTAGAGGAGGTTTTACAAGATGAATCTAAACTCTAAACAATAAGTCTAACATAAGCTATGATAACAACCGGTGTTTTCGAAGTATATAATCTATGTGATCATATAAATCGGGTGTGTGTGTGAAAAGAAATCAAATGCTCTAAGTATCTAAATGATGGTTGAGCAAATAGAATTCTTTCGGTGTAAAGGCTAAGTATGAATGGTTGTTAGGCTTGAAGCTTTGATGAAGAACTGGGTTTGCAATGGAGATGGTTTGAAGATATGAATATCTGGGTTTAACTCTTCAAAGCAAACTTGAATACTTGGGAATGAATCTTTTGAAGCTCAGCAACCTTTATTATTGAATAATGGAGGCTATTTATAGGCAGAGCACCCTTGTGACCGTTGGGTAAAGATTTGAATCAAATCTGAAGGGTACAGTGCTGTCGAAATCCCATTGGTTGAGCTGTCATTTTCGTCCTTGGTTTTGTCTTGTAGTCCTAGGTAGTTGTTGCACCACTACCTGACATTTGTCCTTTGTTGCAGAAAGGACTAACGGTAAACAATTCAAACTGATAGAAAAACCGACATTCCTTGCAGAAACTCCAAGTTAACTTAAAGTTATTTTGACATGACATAACAACATCCTTTTACGGTCAAAAAGGGAATGTTTGTCTAAGGATTAAATGACATCTCTTTAATTCTTCAATAACTGCTCAGCGGTTTCACCAAGCATAGGGGCGGTTTGAAGAATGATCTTGATGTGCGGTTTCATCAAACATGCAAACTGCAGTTTGATGAAAACTGAAGAGCTCCATGCTAGCGGTCTCAAGATGACGGCTTGAAGCACTAAACCGCTAATGATACAACCGAACTATACTCAGCCTAGACAACTAAAAAATCTAGAAATGGACTTATCTAAAAAATGAAGTAGAACTTCATTACATGCGGTCCTAAAGTCCATAAAAAGACACGTGGCATGGATCAATCAAATTAAGGTGGGTGTACTAACAATGAATCCTAACACCGCCCAACGAGTTGAACCACCTACGGTGATCCCACGTGATGAGTTCGTAAGGAAATCTAAAGAAGCAAAGGATTATGAGTATGCTTACCTCTAGGAACAACACAACAACAACCTTCTCCAGAAAAGAGTTACGGAATTACGGAGTGGAATGGAAGAATTACAGACTCGATTGCAGGAAGCGATAGCGAGATATAATGAGTCACAAACCGCATTAGGCGTGACTTTGAGCCGAATCCATGAGCTAGAGTTCCCTGCGGAGGCCTATGCTAATGACCTAGGCGGGGTCGACCCTATGGAGGCCGTTGGGAGTGAGAATGAGGAGGATCCAGATGAGAATCCCGAGGAGGACCCAGAAGAAGAACCCAAAGAGGACCAAAATGAAGGATCCGAAGAGGATCTTGATGAATGAGAATCAGGAGTAGTCAAGTTGTAGGGAGGAAACTTTAGTTTAGTTTAGTTTACTTGGTTTTATAATTAGATTTTAGTACTGATGTACTCCTACAAATTTCATGTTTGCTTCAGTTTTTGATGTTTAGTTTATTTGTTCTCTCTACGGTTCTAAGTCATAATAGTTTAATACTTACTCCCTCCGTCCCCAAATAAATATCCCAACTTTTTTTCAATGTGATTCTGATTTTAAGAATAGTTTGGTTGACTCCGTCCAATCATGTTGTTTGATACTTCAAGGCTTAGGAATACTTTTTTATTGGTAATTTTGTTAAATACAGTATCATTTAAAGGGGTGCTTATTTGACTTTTGCATTTGTAAAGTTGGACATAGGGAGTCAAAGCCGACACCATCTGCAGCAATAACGTTTGATCCCCTTAGGAAAAGGTATTTCAAATTTCAAAGCTTCTACATGTATATATCAGCAGTTACAATTGCAGAGTACATAATCAATTGATACTCTATACTTGAACCATTTAATCTAGCGCATGGCTTGACATTGCAAAAATGCGGAGACGGACTGCTGATATTCTTGAGTCTGGGTAGAAGATGAGTTTCGGTTTACATTCTTTGTATATCTCTGTTGATATTAATAAAGTGGATTACATGATTTTAGACATACTCCACACTTTCATCGTGATTATAATGTCACTTACTGTACTATTATCATGTCTATAACCCATTCTCATACTATCATTATTTTGTACTGTCATTGTTTTTGTACTGACCCGTGCCATTGGCACGGGCTTTTGGATACTAGTAATATACAAAAGGCAATGGTTTTAACTGCTTCTTAAAAATAAACAAAGAATGGCTGAGATTAACTCATAACCACCTAATCTAATGGTTGAAATTAAACAATTATTTTTCCATTTTAATCTTAGCCGTTAGATTAATTTTTGTAGCTCAGATTTTATTGGCTGTGATGAGGCGGTTTCCTCTCCGTTCCCTAATCTCTCAATCGCCACCTCCCTGTTCTTCATAGCAGTCGAGCAGCTACGGGGCAGATAACTACGGAGAAGTACGCACACGACTGGACAGTCACCTCCGACTTCCCTCCCACCTCCACACCAATCAAGCACCATCAGAATCAGAAGAAGATGTTAACAAAGTGAAGGGTGTAACGGGGATGAAGTATATGCGGTAGGTTGAAGAGGGGTTATGCGGTCAAGGTGGGGAGAAACTATGCGCTCAACAAAGGGGAAGCAGTATGCGGTCAATGGAGGTAGGATGTGCGGCAGGTTGAAGGGGGTCTTGTGCGGTAGGAGGTATGACGCGGTCGAGTAGGAGTAGTGTGGTCAAGTAGAAGTAGTGCGGTCGATCCAAATGAAAGGTCTTAGTGGTAATTTCGTTAATTGACCACGTGAAGGTCTCGTGAGGTTGTTGAGAGCACGTGGCCACTTGGAGGACGTGAGGCGGTTATCTCCAACAACTTGCACATGGGCTTCCCTATAAAAGGGGCACAAGGGGAAGGAATCAAGGGTGGATGATATTGTTATTTCTCTTTCTCCTTAGTTTAGCCATAGCTGAGTAGCTAGCATTTCCTTCATAGTTTAGCTAGTAGTTGATTATCTAGCTTATTTCTCTGTTTTCGTTGTAATTCAAGTTCAATCAATAGAGTTTGATTTCCATTTCCATTTTCGCATTTGTGCTTGAATCGCATCTGTTACAAATTGGTATCAGAGCAGTCGATCCCCGGCTGCTTCTGCATACTCTGATAATCATGGCGGAAACAAGGTGGACGGAATTGCATAGGCGATTGGAAGGGAGTGATAAACACATGGAGGAATTGGGTGTGAAGACGGGAGGAATCGAAAGGAAGCTTGATGCATTTGAAGGTAACATGGCGGAGATGGGGAATAGCATCTTGGATCTCAAATCTGAGATGGGAGGTATGAGGTCTATGCTGGAGAAGATCTGCTCACAGATGGACAATGGAAAGAGGCCGATGGACGAAACAAATCAAGGAGATGGAGGTACTTCCAGCAGAGGTACGGGTAATACAGATCCAGATGCTAGGTATGCTCATACTCAGAACTTCAATTATTTTTCTTCCACACCAAATACCCATGCTACACCTCCAGGTTTCACCACTCACATGCCTCAACCTCAACCTCCTACCCAGCCCAACCATTATCAACCACCATATTCACCCCAACCAAATCATCAACCCAATCCAATACCACCACCACCACAACCAAATCTAAACCAACCCAATTTTGCTTTTCAACAAAACCAAAACCAACACCCTTACCAACCATATATACCAAACCAGAACCAATTCAATGCTTATATGACCCCACCAAATTTCATTCCCCAGAATTGGAATGGCCCTTGGAATGCCAAACCCCCAAAAATGGATTTCCCCAGATTTGATGGGTCTGATCCAAGGGGATGGGCCATCAAGTGTGACCAATTCTTTGAATTCAACCCCATGGAGGATCTGAGGAAGGCTAAGTATGCTTCCACTCACTTTGAAGGAAGGGCGAGTCATTGGTACCAGTTTTACCAAGTGGAGAAGGGGTTAATTCCATGGGTGATGTTTGTTAACGATGTAATAGCCAAGTTTGGTCAGAGAGTTCATAAGAATCCCCAGGCTGAATTCAATAAGCTCACTCAAACCACCTCTGTTGATGCTTACATAGATGAGTTTGAGGAGCTTAAAGCCTTGGTGGGCATGAAACAGAGGGGTTTAGGTGATGAATATTACTTATCCAGCTTTTGGAGTGGGCTAAAGGAGGAGATCAAGGGTCCAGTGTATATGTCCAAACCCACATGCTTAGAGGAAGCCATGGAGTTGGCTAGACAAGTTGAACAGAACCTCAAGGCCCATAAGCCCAAACCATATACAACCCTACCTAAAACCTACCACACCCATCAGTTTACCAAACCATCCCAACCCATGACCCATACCCAATCTTATTCCAAGCCCAACCCAAATATCAAAAACCCTCACCAGTTTCGAAATTAATGAAAGGAGGAAGAAGGGTCTCTGTTTTCATTGTGATGAGAAATTCACTAGGGGTTACACTTGCAAAACCAAATTATACATGTTATATGGAGAAGAATGGGAGGAAGACGAAGTGTGTGAAGAGGAAGAAATACAAGAAGAGGAGGGAGAGGGTCAGATATCTGTATTGGCTTTGAATGGCATGGCCACTCATAATACTATTAAGGTGCAAGGGAAGGTGAACAAACAGGTGGTTACCATTCTCATTGATAGTGGGGCCACCCACAATTTTATTGATCCTGGCACGGCAGCAAAGTTGAAAAGTGTTGTAGTGCAAACTGTGCCACTCAATGTAACCGTGGCTGATGGGAATAGATTATCAAGTGATTCGATTTGCAGTGACTTCAATTGGGATATGCAAGGGCATAAGTTTCAAGCAAACTTGAGGGTGCTACCCTTGGGGGGATGCGATGTTGTGTTAGGAGTGGAGTGGTTGAAATGTTATAGTCCGGTGACTCTGGACTATAATAAGATGGAGATTACCTTGCAGGTAGGAAAGAAAAAGATCACACTTAAGGGAACGGGAGAAGGTTCATTGAAATTACTTAATGGTAAGGGACTAAGTAAACTCATAAGGAAGACTAAGGAAGGCTTGGTGGGATACTTGTTTTACATGAGTGGTGATGGAAAAAATTGCAAGGTAGATATCCCCATAGAGAAGGTCATACAATCATACCAAGATGTGTTTGGGAACCCAGTGGGATTACCTCCTCCTAGAAGACAAGATCATAGAATTCCTTTGAAGGAAGGAAGCTTGGCTAGCTGTCAAAGACCTTATAGAGTCCCACACTTTCAAAAGAATGAGATAGAGAAGCAAGTCAAGGAGATGCTGGAGAGTGGGATCATTCAATATAGCAAAAGCCCTTTTGCTGCACCTGTTCTTTTGGTTTTGAAAAAAGATGGATCATGGAGGCTTTGTATTGACTACAGAAAACTCAATGAGATGACCGTGAAAGACAAGTTCCCCATACCAATCATAGAAGAGCTCTTGGATGAGTTACATGGGGCAAGATGGTATTCTAAGCTTGATTTGCGGTCGGGTTATCACCAGATTAGAGTTGCTCCAGAGGACATCTCCAAGACGGCATTTAGAACTCATCACGGCCACTTTGAGTTCAAGGTTATGCCATTTGGACTTACCAATGCCCCTGCTTCTTTTCAAGCTTTGATGAATGAGGTTTTTGAACCATTACTCAGGAGGGGAGTCTTGGTCTTCTTTGATGACATTCTTGTATATAGCAACACTATGGAAGAACATGTTCATCTCCTCCAACAAGTGTTAGAGTTGATGAGACAACATAAGTTGTATGCTAAGCTGAGTAAATGCTCTTTTGCTCAACCGCAGTTAGAGTACTTGGGCCACATTATTTCTGGGGAAGGTGTGTCTGCCGATCCACAAAAGATTGAAGCAATGAAACGATGGCCTACTCCTACTAATGTCAAGCAACTAAGGGGTTTCTTGGGGTTGACCGGATACTACAGGAGATTTGTCAAGGGCTATGGAGGAATTAGCAAACCTTTAACTCAATTGTTGAAGAAGAACTCTTTTGCATGGAATGAGGAGGCTCAATCTGCCTTTGAACAACTCAAGGAGGCAATGTCTACCACACCTGTGCTAGCAACTCCTAATTTTGATCTTCCATTCATTATTGAAACTGATGCTAGCAATTGTGGCATTGGAGCGGTCCTAATGCAACAAGGAAGACCCATTGCTTACCTCAGTAAGGGGTTGAGTGCTAAGACTCAAGCATTATCTACCTATGAGAAAGAGTTACTTGCTGTGATGATGGCGGTCAGCAAGTGGAGAGCATATGTTCAAGGGAAGCACTTTATCATCAAAACAGATCACCAAAGTATCAAGTATTTTATGGAACAAAGGCTTTCCACCCTCTTACAACAAAAGTGGTTAGCCAAACTCATGGGTCTAGACTATGAAATTGTTTACAAAAAGGGAGTGGAAAATAAGGTTGCTGATGCCTTGTCTCGAATGAATGAAACCAATGGAGAACTCAAAGAGATTACGATTGCTTATCCTAGTTGGATTGAGGAAGTGATAGCAAGTTATGATGGAGATCCTGATGTGGTAGACAACATATCTCAAGCTACCGTGGCTGCTCCAAATAACCAAGGATGGAGTTTTTCTAAAGGATTATTGAAGTGGAATGGAAAGATCTATGTTGGTAATCAAAAGGGGCTGAGAGAGAGAATTATTAAGGAGTTACATGAAGGTACTTATGGAGGACATTCAGGTAGAGATGCAACTTGTGGTAGAGTACAAGCCTACTTCCATTGGCCTGGTGTTAGAGAAGAAGTGAAAACTTGGGTGAAGGAGTGTGACAATTGCCAAAGAAACAAAACGGAGAATTTGCACTACCCCGGCTTGTTACAACCCTTATCTATTCCAAGTCAGGTATGGGAAGATATCTCAATGGACTTCATAGAAGGGTTGCCTAAATCTGGTGGTAAGGAGGTAATATGGGTAGTTGTTGATAGATTGACAAAATATAGTCATTTTGTGGCTCTCGCTCATCCATTCAATGCCTTACAGTTAGCTGAATCTTTCATGGAGCATATTTACAAGTTGCATGGCCTCCCAAAATCTATTGTCAGTGATAGAGATAGACTATTCCTTAGTCAATTCTGGCAGGAGCTTTTTCATCTCACTGGCACACAACTCCACCATAGTACTGCTTATCACCCTCAGAGTGATGGACAAACTGAAAGGGTTAATAGATGTTTGGAAGCCTACTTAAGGGCTATGACTGGGCAGAGACCAAGGGAATGGCTTAAATGGTTACCTCTAGCTGAGTGGTGGTATAATACAACCATTCACTCCTCTATTGGAATGAGCCCGTATCAAGCTTTAAATGGTTGCTCTCCAAGGTATATGATTCTTCCACCTGATAGGGAACCAACGGTAGATGCAGTAGGAAAGTTCATTAAGGAACGGGAAACCTTGAATGGAATTCTGAAGGAGAGTTTGGCTAAAGCTCAAAACAGGTACAAGGTGTATGCTGACAGAAATAGAACGGAGAGGGAATTTATTGTGGGAGACATGGTTTTCTTGAAACTGCAGCCTTATAGGCAAAGTTCAGTGGTGTTAAGAGGAAATCAAAAGTTGGCCGCTAAGTATTTTGGCCCCTACAAGGTCCTTGAAAAGATGGGAAAGGCTGCTTATAAGTTGGATCTTCCTCAAAGGTCCCAAATCCATCCTGTTTTTCATGTTTCTCTACTGAAGAAAAAAGTGGGACACAAGGCTTCAATTGCTACCTCACTACCAAAGGCTAATGCTGAAGGACAATTGTTAGTGCAACCTTTGTTATTGAAGGATAGGAGGATGATTAAGAGGGGAAATAAAGTTGTACCGCAATGGTTAATCCAATGGTCCAATGCACCTGAAGAAGATTCAACTTGGGAAGATGCTGCTATAATTGATGCTCAGTTTCCTAACTTTTTACCTTGAGGACAAGTTAAATTTAAGGGAAGTGGATTGTAACGGGGATGAAGTATATGCGGTAGGTTGAAGAGGGGTTATGCGGTCAAGGTGGGGAGAAACTATGCGGTCAACAAAGGGGAAGCAGTATGCGGTCAATGGAGGTAGGATGTGCGGCAGGTTGAAGGGGGTCTTGTGCGGTAGGAGTATGGCGCGGTCGAGTAGGAGTAGTGTGGTCAAGTAGAAGTAGTGCGGTCGATCCAAATGAAAGGTCTTAGTGGTAATTTCGTTAATTGACCACGTGAAGGTCTCGTGAGGTTGTTGAGAGCACGTGGCCACGTGGAGGACGTGAGGCGGTTATCTCCAACAACTTGCACATGGGCTTCCCTATAAAAGGGGCACAAGGGGAAGGAATCAAGGGTGGATGATATTGTTATTTCTCTTTCTCCTTAGTTTAGCCATAGCTGAGTAGCTAGCATTTCCTTCATAGTTTAGCTAGTAGTTGATTATCTAGCTTATTTCTCTGTTTTCTTTTCGTTGTAATTCAAGTTCAATCAATAGAGTTTGATTTCCATTTCCATTTTCGCATTTGTGCTTGAATCGCATCTGTTACAAAGGGTTTGAGTGTTTATCTCATATCTTTGATTTCGTAATTGGGTTTTATTCGGGAATCAAACAATGTCTGAATGAAGCCCAGCCGGTCCCTGCGAATTGTGGCACCGCGTGTCTCAGTCGGTGGTCAATCTATCTCCTCCCTGAAGACTGAATTTTCAATTTTAATCCAATTTCTATCATGTGCTCTGCCAAACATTCTTTCCCCTCCTCCCCTTTCTCTCTATCATCGTTCCAGAAATTCCAGTCTTATTTTGTTTTATCAGGTGGGGCAGCACCAAGAGATTGCCGGGTTCAATTTTAGCGAATGACTAAAGAATGTTTGTGAGTGCAATTTTTTTTTTTTTTTTTGGAGAGATTATTTATCAGTTTGTGTGTTTTTTAAATTATTATCATTGCTCAATTTTTGTTGCGTCCACGCTTCAACAATCAATTCCACAAAGGGATCTGTACGTTTGTTTGTTCGCTTTCAATTGATCACTTCCTTCTTTTCTGCAATTATTCTTATTTTATTTTTTTGGATATCTAAAACTTTAGTAGGATTCCAAACGAATTTGAGGCATACAAAATTGAGAAGTAATCAAAAAGGTAACCTTTAGGCCATTATGCTACTGTTATTTTATGTACTACAAATAGTATAGTACTCCCTCCGTCCCAAAATACTTGCAATTTTAGGATGAATATTTTGTCCCAAAAGACTTGCAGTTTTGTAGTTTTCCATAAAATATTGACACGCTTTCTCTAAACTGCCTTTATTTATTACAGGTAGTTGTGACTGTAAAATCATTTAATTGTTTAGGTAGTTGAACTATTCAAATGGTAACTTGTATTGATTGCTTTTCTTAATATGTGTGTAAAGTGCTAGAACTACAAGTATTTTGGGACGGAGGGAGTAGTAACTACTAACTAGGAAGAAAGGATTATGGCTGCATTTGGAGGTTCAATCACTAGCTGAATTTTGGTCAAGTGAAGGTAAAGTAAAGGTAAGAGAAATAGGGTTGTGTGTTGAGTTTTGGAGCCATGCTCAAAAATTGTTGTTTTTGTTCCATGATCATTGCTACTAATTTTTTTTTGGTAGTTGTCTACTCTGGTAGAGTAGGTAGTAGTTGGAAATAGGTCTGTAATTGATTTGTGTTTATAAGACCAAACCATAGTTTTATGGTTACCGATATTTATTTTTGTATACACAACCTGAGTTGCATATTTTTACGTGTTTAGTCATTCGCATGTGAAACTTTGAACATACATCAAAGTTGATTAACTCTAACTAAGCTTCACTGCAGATGGTGGGTGCTTGGATGGTTAACTACACTTATGTGTCAAAGTTTGGTTTTCATGGAAACTACTTCACGGGGTTCTTGAATGGGCACATTCATGTGTCGTAATGTACTCGGCAACGTTCGAGAATTATTTGGTTATTGACTCCATTGACTCGACCAGTTATGTTGGGTTTAGGCAGGAATTAAGTGGCAACCTACATATATGTGCAGTCGTCATAAGTGGTTATAGAGGCCCCATCAGGTGTATCCTGTCAAGTGTCAGGGGATGAAAGAGAGGACGGTAGTTTTGCACAGGGAGTCTGGGTGGAGTGATTAAGATCTGGTGGGTGAAGTCATGGGGCAGCACATGTTTCTACCCCAACCAAATTGTGCAAGTTTTTTTAAATGACTTCAAGTATATTAACAGAAAATTTGTTTTGTTCAGTTAGGGAATCTGTATGTAGTCAATAATTGTTTACTGTTATATTTTGATGAATTTTGAGATATTGTACAGACTTTTAATGGTGAGCATCTTTTAATTCTTTTCACTTAACCATTGGGGATACTGTTGCCGTGCCATTGGCACGGGCACGGATACTAGTTATTTTACAAACAATGCTCAAAATTATGGGTTTTACATATTCAACCCTCTATGTTTTAATTTTTATAATATATTTGCACTAATGATATTATATAATAATTTCATGTTTTATATTATAGTGCATTGCATAATAATGGTACTCTATTATGTTTTTACTTTTTTCCAAAAAAAAAATATTTTAATTGATGCCAAATTTTTTTTTTATCTCATTTAAAAGTGGAAATAGGTAAATTGTAACAAGGTACAAATAAGTAAATCACAATTTCTAAATTATTAAAATATATTTTCATTTGCTTAATTAGCAATATGTAATTTTTTAAATTAGAGGGACCAAAATGTACATTTGAAAGTCTTGCACCAAATGAATAGTGTTGCATCAATTTATACATTTAACTAAATAACTGAGAATTGAGAGAGAAAAACTTACATTTGTTACTCACATTTGACATAAGCTAGAGCAAGATGTTGTTTCTTCAATTTGCTCCTTCTTAGCCTCTTTTTGCTTCTTCAATGAGTGTCTTTCTTTAATTTGTTTCAAAATGAGGAGAGGTTCAGGGGAAATGGAGAGAATTGAGAAGAATTGGAGAATTAGGTTAAAAGAAAGTGAAGAGAGAGGTGAATGAAGAGTTTTGTGGGTTTGGGTATGTGGATAATATGGAGTTGTTTGTGTATTTAGGGCTGAAAAGGCTATAGTAGGAAGATTGTTGAGTATGTATTAAGTTGAGGAGGGTGGGTTTATCCTTTTGGGCTTACTCAATAATTTTAGGGTGTGTATAACAACACCCTTTAGACGGCTAGAAGAGACCACAAACTCTTCCATTTCTCGGCGACATCGAATTTTGAGTAAGGCCAACCATATTGGAGATATTGCGAGATCTCAACTTGATATTGGCATAGAAGTAAGGAATTATTGTACTCATGGTAACTATAGTTTACATATTAGATTGGTAGGAATCACTATTCCAAAAAAGCGTTTCTTGTATGTATATATATACTCCCTCCGTCCCACCACAAGTGAGACCAACTTATGAGGCACAACAATTAAGGAAAAAGTAGTATATGTGTGGTAGAAAATGGAGAGAAAGAATGAGTGGGGTAAATAGTAGTGTTTGTTGAATAAATTGAGTGGTGGAAAATGAAGAAAGAGAATGAGTGGGGTTAAATAGTGAGGTTGGTTGAATATAAATATATTCAAACATTTCCATTTTGCGCAGTCTCCTTGTGGTGGGACGTACTGAAAAGGAAATTAGTCTCACTTGTGCTTGGACGGAGGGAGTACACAGCATGGAATACAAGTAACGACATAAGTTTTTTCCTCTATAGTCTCGTGCAGGTTTTAACTTGGCATCAGAACAAACGAACAAGAGAACAAAATCGATCACCATTTCTAAGATCTCCATACTATCTTTCACCAAGTGATAGTCCAGGACAAATTATAACTCACGTGATGATGAAGGGTGGAACTATGAAGAGTGGGCTCGAGTTTTCATAGGATCTCTTTGAGCGAAAACGAAAATTGGGTTCGTCGATGGGACAATCACACGACCGGCCAAAAAAGACGAATTAGAACACGGGCACACCGTGAATTCCATGGGACGATTTGAAACGTTTATTAGTGAGTAATGGACCGAGAACACAACAGATAAAATTTGACATTGCAAATTGCAAGCTGGAGATAGATGTGAGTGTAGCAGTTTACCATGGTCGAATTAAGAAACAGTTGGATGATCTCAATGATTTTATACAACAAAAGACACCCATTTGAAAGCTCTTGAATCTTCCAAGAGTGAGGACTAAAGAACTTTTTTGTATCCCCAAGAAGATTCCTCTAAAAAACATATTTCTATGGAATGTAAATGATGTAGGCAGCGGAAGGGATAGAGACTATTAATCCGTTGATTGTCGCAACAATACCAGAAGAATAGTATCAAACACTGTTGCCAGTGAATGATCTTCAATTCTCGTTGAATCGCGCACGATTACCGATAATTGGCATCCAAAAGGAATTTAATCAGCTTTTAGGAAGAAGAAATAAACTCTCAAGTTTATTCAATAAAAATTTCAATAAATCATCTAATTTTCGGAATTACATTTAACCCTACATTTATAGCACTCCTAAGACTTATAAATCAAGTCAAACACTACTACAAACAACCTTAATCTATATGGTAACCTAATAGAACCATAAAATAACAAAATAAACCCTAAAAATACTTCAAAGCATGAAATTATTACCTACTATTAAATCCGAAAATACATAAAAATAAACACATTTTTTGCATAACAATTAACACACATATTACAAAGATTTTGCGTAGTACACTCCTGATATACAACTACTTCCCTAGTAGTAATTAGTCCCATAACATCATTATACAAAAGTGGAAATATATATAACGGAGGATCTTCAAAATATTCTTGTAAAGTCACTACTTCAGATGCATTTTTAGCCAAACGATCAGCTACCATGTTACGTTCCCGATAGCCAAAGGAGCACCAAACTTGGTCAAAAGCTTGCATTAACTTCTTACAGTCCGTTACTAGATTATGCGGGGCAGCCGGAGGAGTATGATCGGTGCAAAAAATATTAAAAGTTACTAATGAATCTGTCTCAATATGAATTTTAGTAATATGATATGCTGTAGCATATTGTAACCCCATTCGAACCACCCATATTTCAGCTATCATGTTTGAAGTATATCCAATAGATTTGCTAAACCTTAAAATACATTGCCCATTTTGATTCCGAATTATTCCACCTATACCCGCCATACCCGGATTTGATTTAGCAGATCCGTCTATATTCAATTTGAACATTGTATACTGGGATGGACGCCATGTAAGTGGAACTTTTATTTTCACTGGAATCACATCTCTAATAGTTGGGAAACATATCAAGTGATCCAAGTTCAGTTGACATAATTTCTGTCTAAATTGAATCACTTTGATAGCTTCCGATTGAAAAATAAATTTATTACGAAATTACCATATGAGCCAATAAGTATGCAGGCCTGAAAACAAAGCAAACCAGTTTTTAACTTTATAATGAGGATGAAGCAAAATATGAATAAATAACAAAATAAACCCTAAAAATAAACACATTTTTCCTAAACGTTTAGAAAAACGCGTTTTTCTCAAGATTTTGCGTTAATTTATTCACTCGAATAACAAAACAAAATACTTAATTAAGACCAAGAGAGCACGTTATTTTAGTCTCCGGCTGAATGGGAAATCACTGCCGGCCAATCTAGCCAAAGGAGTTTCTATTAATGCTTCCAAGTAACACCATCCTATAGTACGATTTCTATTTAATATATTATCTTTGCATCCTCAAAAAAATATCATTACTTACATTTTTAATGAATGTCTAAATATTATTTTAAACTACATTTTAGAAATTTCTATTTTATACTATAATTTAGTGATGGAAATTTATATATTTATTATAATTTTCTTTTAAAACTTTATATTTGCAATTGGTAAAAAATATTTAATTTTTTTCCCAATATATTTATTTTGAGATAAAAAATTATTGAAATTAGACATTCTAGGACAATATATAATTATCCAACTACATATGGAAAGTTACAAATCATGTGCTTTTTCTCTTTTAACATACTTCCAAATCAAGTTATAATATACTCCCTCCGACCCCAAATGATTTTCATACTTTTTTCAACATTATCACGAAAGAACTTTGAGCAATGATTTTAAGTTGGTTAATTTATCCTAATGAAAATCTAAAACTTGTTATTGATAGTATTGATGATAATGTGTCAATAACAAGTTTTAGATTTTCATTAGTACAATTGAGTCAACCTAAAATTATTACTCAAAAATCCTTAGCAATAACGTTGAAAAAAGTATGAAGATCATTTTGAGACGGAGAGAGTACTCATTTCTCTCTGATAAAGATTCTTCATTGTACCATCATCCAAGATAAAAAAAAATAATAATGATAAACAACACTTATAAAACACAGCCGCCAAATAATTATTTGCATAACAATTAACACACATATTACAAAGAAAAACAACATTCCAAAAACTACATACAAAACATTTACAAGAGATCAGATCGCACACCTACATCGATCATTCATCATTCAAATGGGAAACATTATTAAGTACTCCGTACACGTACGTAATAGCACACACGTATATTATACTACACCAAACATTAGTTATTGGGTTCACCGTCACCTAGTATATAAAAAAGGGTGAGCACGCAGGTGAGACCGCCTGCGTACTCACCCAGTAAATATATAGGGCGGCATAAGTAGCTGGTTTTCAATAGATAGATATATAGCTCTTGAACAAATTGTTAGAGGCATATATTTGTGAGCTTGAAATAGCGAAAGATGCTGATGAATATTTGACGTTTGATGCTTCCTCTAACCGGAACAATTCTACCGTGCCGTCTTTTGGTTGCGACATGGCCCATTTTCAAGCTTTTTCCACCTTTAGCCTCCTCAGCCATCTCCTTGTCCATAACTCTAGCCTTAGTTTTCATCTTGTGCAGTATATATGGAGCTTGAGGGTGTTTTTTGTTTGAGTGAGGGGAGAGAGAGAGAGAGAAGAGAGAGAGATGATATATTACATGAGAAAGTAAATGAGAAGAATACTACTCCCTCCGTCTCAAAAAGATAGTCCACCATTTTTCGTTGTTACTACGAGGGAACTTTGAGCAGTTATAAATGCTACTTATAATTATGTTAATGTGAATCTAAAAATTGATATTAATAGTTTTTATAATGGAGTATCATATAGGTGTATATAAGTGTAGCTATGTAAAAGGAACCTTACCAAAGAGCTTTAGCTCAAGCGGTATCCAGTGTTAGCTTTTTATATGGAGGTCACGAGTTCGAATCCCGTTAGGGACATTTGTGTTAGCCTATAGGCCTAGTTGTAGCCTTCATGGCCATTTTGATGTAGCCTAAGGGCAATTTATCTATCATTAATAAAAAAAACCCAATTTTAAGAAAAAAATGTAAAAGGAACCTTCTTTGCAACCTTCCATATCAGGAGGGTATTTCTTTTGCTTTATTATGATTTTGGTTTTCATTGTTTATACCCGTTTCATTCTAAAATTAGTATGTTATAAGAATGATGTTTTATTTAACATATATTGTATATACTTTTGTACAATTGTATTTTACACGTTCTGTCCCGCCTGAAATAAGATTTTAGTAAACTCAATTATACTTTGTCCAAAGCAATTTGAAGAAAAAACAATAACCTTAATAAAAATTTAAAATTGTTCTTGTCTCACGATTAATGATACTTACACTAATGTCTTTTAAATTTACATTAGGATAATTGTATTGTATTTAAATTACTTGATCAAAGTATAATTAAGTTTACTAAAATTTTATTTTGAGCGAGACACTTATTTTTTATTTTAAAAGTGCTATAGCTGTTTTGAAATTAATAATAAAAAAATATAACATGTATTTTAATACTACCTCCGAGCAAAATTTCCAATTTATTTATAAATAATTCTAAATGAAAATCAAATTTGGACAGTTTCATTTTTTGGAATATACTATACACGTATCTCCAACTAGGCATTGGTGTGTCTTTTTCTGAAATTGAAGACGTGGCATATTACATCAGACCATATACATATGCTTCATTACAATTTACATACTCCCTCCGTCCCCATTTACATTAAAAAAAGAGGTTTTGCACAAAAATTACGAAAATGATTGTAAAGTTAATGTGTTGTGAGTGTAGATAGCTGAGTGGGAGAGAGAAAGTGGGGTAGAGAAAAGTAAGTGGATAGTTGTTGTGAGTATGACAAGTGGGTCCCACTATTAGAAAAGTAATAAAAACTTTCCTTTTTGGGATTTTGTAAAGTAAATAGAGACACCCAAAATGGCAATTTTTGTAAGGTAAATAGGGACGGAGGGAGTAGATACCAAATCCTTGCAAACTAGACTTAAACTGTATTTTCTGTCGTATTGTATTTTATGTTGTTTTGGTTTTTAGTTAAACATTACTCCTTCCGTCTCAAACTAAAGTTTTTACTTTCTTTTTTAATTTCTTTCAGATTAAAGTTTTTAGTTGCTTTATTACCTAAAATGGACAATGGAATCCATTTGTCATTCTCACAAAAAGAACTTTCTACCCATTTTCTCCTACTTTACTTTTTATACTTACAACATTTACTTTTTCTTAATATCTGCGTAAAGTCAAATTAAGAACCTTAGTTCGGGACGGAAGGAGTAAAATAAATCTTGTAAAAGCTTTAATAAAAAAAAATAATTTAAATAAAATTAAAAAACAAAGCATGCTCCTTATTTTGGGGAGACACTAATATAAAATAATGTTTTCAGGTGTGACCACTCAGACTATTTTGGGGGTAAGGGGTCATGTGTTAAGATACCTGCAGTAGCTCCTCAGAAGTTGCAATTTTCCTTGGAGATGTTGACTTGTGGGAGGGGTGATTCCTCGCAAGTGTCAACTTTTACTATACTAATTGATTAAACAAGTATAGAGCAACATAATAAATTAAGAATTCAATTTAAAGGTATTTAATTTAATGAAATGGATATTGTATGCTTGTAATTAACGATATATTTGGACTTTAATACTCAGTCTGTTACATAAGCATCATACATGATTCACTGAACATGCATTCTAATTCTCAAAATATGTTCAATTTAATGAACAATCGAAAAAATTGTGTCAGTTAAGATTTTAAAATAGATATTATATACTCCCTTTGTCCCTTTTTAATGAGTATCAATTTTCAAATAAGGGCATTTACCATATAGTCCCTCAACATAATCTTATTTACCTCTTATGACAAGGAATATTTTAACTGACCATATAGTCCCTAGCTTACATCTTCCTCAACATATTACTAACTACACCCTCTCAACATTTTACTTTCACCCCAACCACTATCCCCTTAGGCTATCCCTCACCACCTTCTCCAGTCAACAACTCCGGCAACCACCATTTCCGGCGACCACCAACTCCGGCGACCACTCCAGCAAAAAAAAAAAAAGTTTTTTTTTTTTTTTTTTTTTTTTTTTTTTAGCTTCAGTGACCTTCCAGCAACCAAACAGTTGAGAACTTATCAGTAAGTTCTCAGTTGTCAACTAAACTACTAATAACACGAACAATTCCGGCAACCACCAACTCCGGCGACCAAACAGTTGAGAACTTATCAGGAAGTTCTCAGTTATCAACTAAACTACTAAGAACACGAACAACTCCGGCGACCTACTCCGGCGACCAATTGAGAACTTATCAGTAAGTTCTTAGTTGTCAAATAAACTACTAAGAACACGATTAACTCCGGCAACCATCAACTCCGGCGACCAAACAGTTGAGAACTTTTCAGTAAGTTCTCAGTTGTAAAATAAACTACTAAGAACACAATCAAATCTGACGACCACCAACTCCAGCTACCAAACAACTGAGAACTTATCATAAGTTCTCAGTTGGTTCTCAGTTGTCAAGTGAGAAGACAACCAAGTCCAACGACCAATAAATGACAACTTCCCAATTGTGACATCTAAAATGACAAATTTTGCTATTTTAAATGGGACAAAAGGCGTATACATTTGAGAAATATAGGTCTCATTATTATGTAATCTCTTAAGTTAAAATCTCATCTTTTTTTTTTCAAAGAAAAAGAACTATTTTTATGAAATGGATGGGTGAAATATTTTTTTTCTTTACAAAATTAAAATGAATTTTATTTTTAAGATGAAAAAAAGTCATCTCCAAGTAATATACAAATGTAATGTAGTAAAAACGCATCAGTAAGTTCTCGGTTATCAACTATACTACCAAGAACACGATAAATTTCGGCAACCACCAACTCCTGAGACCAAACAATCGAGAACTTATCATTAAGTTCTCATTTGTCAACTAAACTACTAAGAGCACGATCAACTGATCACCAACTCCGATGACAAACAACTGAGAACTTATCAGTAAGTTCTCAGTTGTCAATTAAAAGGGAAAAATTATGGTGGACTTATTTACGGGTATTGGGAAGTACTATATACTATTTCCGTCTCATTTCAAATTGCAAAATTTGTCCTTTTTGCTGTCTCATAGATTTTGCAAAATCAAATTTTTTTTTTATTATAATTTTCAATATTTATACTTACAACACATCACTTTTCATTTTTTTTACTTAATAAATAATTGAATGTAGAACAGTCTAATGTGATTAAAAAACAGCAAACAAGATTACAGACTACTCAAATGTAGGTAGAAGGGTAGTTAACAATACTTCTCTACATTACTTGTATTTTGGCCTAACTTTCAGTTCAGAATATATACCTGTCTTACATGAACTAATTCTCTCTTATTTCTTTAGTCACTAAACCCCATCCACCTGCTCGCTTACTGATACAAATAATATTTAGCTACAACAACAACAAAAAAATGATCGCAATTTTGCCAGAGAGAAAGAAGCAGGCAATTGTACAAAAAAGTATACTATATCAACTGAGATGCTATTCCTAATATTGTACACTAGAATACAAGCCTGTAATCAGAAACTCAGTAACATCTTCATAGGATGTGGAAATTAAAGCTACAATACACACTGGTGCTCTAGATATATGGAATTAACACTTCATTGGTTAGTAACTCAGTCTGTCAGAATCAAAATTCTTACACTTTGAAGCTTCAAGCTTGGTCGCCAAACTGGGCTAAGGCTGGCGTCGCTAAAGAAAAAACCTCGAGAGAAACACCGGCAAAGGCGCGCACTGATGGATAGCCGGAGAAGAGACTGCAGATTGAGGGCCTGAAGTTGCTAGATTTGCGTAAGGAAGGCTTGGAGGGAGGATCGGGAAGAAGGTTAGGGGCTGGAGTGTGGTCGGACGGAAGCGACTAGTCGCTGGAGATCTAGATCTGGAAGTGACTTCTTTGGTCCGGTGAAAAGATGTTCGCCAGATCTAGGGAATGGTATCGTGGGTAGGGTAGAGGAAGGGTCATCGGGGTTAGGGTATAGGCGCCGGCGGTGAGGAAGAAAGGGGCTGGGGGGAAGGTGGTCGGAGGTTGGGGGAAGGGTTGGTTGGCCGGAGACGATGGAGGGACGTGGTCGGAGGTTGGGGGAAGGGATAGGTCGCCGGAGATTGGGAAGGGGAGGGGTCACCGGTGAGTTAGAGAGAGAAGAGAGAGAGAGAGAGAGAGAGAGAGAGAGAGAGAAAATATCTGGGTGTGTGAATAAGAGAGAGTAGGGGAGGGGAGGGGTGAAGTTAATACACTAAAGGACTATATGGTTACATAAAATATTTTTTAGGACTAGGAGGTAAATTAAAAATATGCTTGTCCTAATACGTAGATTCAATAATACTCAGGGATTAGGAGGTAATTTTCTCTTTCAAGAAATTTTTGTCCCAAAACGAGTGTTTTTTTTTAATATAATTTTGTCCCTAAATATTTTTTTTCACCTGTCTCTTTATACTTGCAAAACTAAATGTTTGGAAAAGGGATTACAAGATTATATATGAATCTTTGCCACCAAATTGTACAAAAAGTTGAGATTTTCAGATGTCATTTAAAATAAAATTTGGACACTCAGTTAGGGACAGAGGTAGTAATTAACATTCTTCATGTAAACGGACATTTATTTTAGCCAAAATCTTAGGAAAACGTGTTTTTAAAAAACGCGCGGTGACATTTTTGTAAATAGTTGGAACTTCTCAACGGTTCTGGATATCGATATAGTGCCTTCTGGATATGAGATTGATATCCAGAAGGCACTATATAAAGTCCGTCGAAGGAATGAAAAAAAAAATCTAGGCATGTCACTTCAAGCAATACTCAAAATTCGAGGACGAATTTTCTTCAAGCGGGGAAGAATGGTGGAGATCAACATATTAGGGATAATTTTAGGTTTTTATTTTAATTATTTTTTATTTAATTGTAATTTTCGGAATTATATTAAGATATGTTTTAATTTCATGTTTAAAAGTAGATTTAAACTTTATTTTGTTATTTTAGGACTCTATTAGGTTACCATATAGATTAGGCTTATTTTTAGACGTTTTTGACTTGTTTTCCAAGTCTTAGGAGGCTTATAAAAATAGGGTTATGTTTAATTCCGAAAATCAGTTGATTTTTTATTAATAAAAATTAGAGCGTCTCTTTCAATTTTCTCGAGCGAAAATTTTCGATTAATTGCTGGATTTCTCGAGCGAAGTACAGTAGTTAATCTCTATCCCATCTTCCGCTACGTCAGAAAGTGTAGTACTCCCTCCGTCCCAGAGTAAGAGTCCTACTTTCTATTTTGGTACGTCCCAGAGTAAGAGTCTCTTTCCTAAAATGGCAAAGAGTCTTTATTATTCATCTCACTCATTCTCTCTCTTACTTTACTATTATACTGACAACACCAATCAACTTATTATTCTCTCCCACTCATTCTCTCATACTTTACTTTTACACTCACAACATTTATTTTACTTCCACCATTTCTTAATCTCCGTGCAAATGTGAGGTAGGACTCTTACTCCGAGACGGAGGGAGTACATAGTTTCATTTCCGGGAAAATGGTAATTTTCAATGGGACGCCCAAAATGACAAAATGAGTATTTTATTTTAAGATGGAGAGAATATATATTTTTAGAATGTCCATTAAGGAAGCACTTGTTTTTAAATTTTATTATGATAAAATTTGAACATTTATTTAGGGACGAAAGGAAAGAGAGAGGGTTAAGCTGCAGGAAACGCCCTTATAATTTGGCCAATGTGCAGATGACCCCCTACTGCCACTTACATAACCGACACTCTTAACTCTAAACCCTCAGCTAAGTACCTTCCAAAAAAAAAAAAAAAAAAAAAAAAAAAACTCTAAACCCTCAGTATGATTAAAAAAATAAAATAAAAATAAAAATAAATAGAAAAAACTCTAAACCCTCATAGTATATGACTATATGTCTTGTGTTGTTTAGGTAACTGGTAACGCACCTCAACAGGGATACATGCGAGCTGTTAACATTTCTAAAGAATTCAAGCCATTTTTCTAATGCGTTACCTTAGAATTCTTGATCCCACAGGAAGAAACCCTAGTGTTTATTCCGTCTATAAATGAAAGACTAACTTTTATTAAGTGGCGGATCCAGGAATTGTGATCAGTGGGGGTCAAAATAAATTCACATTGCGTCGACTGCGACATTTTTTAATTTAATTTAATTTTATAATGTTAATTATATAATAAAAATGATATAAATATGCAAAAAATAAAGGTAATTTTTGCTAATTATTTAGTGTTTTATCATTAACAATTATTAAAATCTCACTAAATGATTAGATTGACTATAGTGTTTAGTCAAAATCTACTTGTGTTGATAAAAAATGTCAAACGTGGATAACATAAATGGGACGGAGGAGTATGTTCTAGCATGCTTTTACTGATAGAGCGGCAACAAATTGTATCAGAAAAAACCCAACATCAAATTGTATTGAAAAGAAAAGGTAACAACAGATTTTTGGGCACATTTATAATGTATTTATATATATATTAATATAATAACCTGTATATTTTTTTCTTTTTAAACTCTACATTATTAAGAGATAAAACCAGTTTTAGTGGGTTTCCATGAATAATGAGGAAAAATAAAGAAGAGGGCAGTGGGTGGGTCTCAAACATGGAACCTTCAAGTATTAGAATGCTCGCTCAACCACTGTGGCAAACGAAAATGTATGCTCACTTGTAACAATTAAAATATATAACCATTTATTTCAATAAAAAAAACATTTTTTTTTTGGGAAATTCAGTGGGGCCGTCGCCCCCTCTCGTTCCTTAATAGATCCACCCCTGCTTTTATTTAAGGTCATTCAGAAAATGTTTGTTTTTTGATGACAAAGATGTGTAAACATTTTTGATATCTATCCATTTTATTAACTTTTTATTTTAAAAGTATAGTAGCAACCTTTCAAAAAAAAAAGTATAGTAGCAAAAAAATGTAAAATACTAGTATATGTCCACCCTCCCATTTAAACGAAGATCAAGAAATGGTAGAAGTGATGTAAGTGATGTGAGTAACTTTCGTGTCTTTCTAGTATTCACAGTGAACAATATATACAAGAGTTTGGATCTATCACTACCACTATTCTAGCTAGTTGTTAAGGAAAGAGATAAACATAAAAGATTACACTATTCAAATATACAAATCACTCAGCATAAGTCTAGGCAGAAGATCCGAACAGAATATTCACAAGAGTGTGAATATTTTAACGGTTAGTATAAAAGTAAAGTAAGAAAGAGAATGAGTGAGAAGGAATAGTAAGTTGATTGGTGTTATGAATATAAAAATAAAGTATGAAAGAGAATGAGTTGGAGGAATTGTAAAGATTCTTTGTCATTTTTAGAGGTGAACATATATTTTGGGACGGACTAAAAAGAAAAGGTGGACATATATTCTGGGACAGAGGGAGTAGTATCATTTAGGGACAGTTTTTTTTTTTCTTTTTTGAAAAACGTCATTTTGAAAGTTTTTTTTTTTTTTTCCAAAAATAAGGCATTCACTGAGGGATGGATGCAGTACCATTTAACACTACCTTGTTTAATCTTATACTCCCATTGTTCCAGAAAGATAGTCTCATTTTGACTTTTTATGGTCAACAAAAATGAATTTTGATCAACCATCGGTGACGATCTAATCATTCTAGTGAAATTCTAAAATTTGTAATTGATAAATCATTAAGTGATTTATCAATAACAATTCTTAGAATTTCATTGTATTCGTTAAATTAATACTAATGTTTGGTTAAAGTTTATTTTTGTTGACCATGAAAGTCAAAACGGGACTATCTTTCTGGGACATAGAGTAATTTTTATTTTATTTTTACTAGAGCCTGTGTTTGGCCTACGATTCAGAAATTCACAAGAATCGGCTAATTGGCTTAACAAATCTTAGAATATTTTCTACCAGTCAGAGCAGATTTAAGTTGATTCAGTAAGGATGAAGAACTTGAGGATGAACAAGCTGGCGAAGTCTTACACTTCAATGTCAGTTTTTTTTTTTTTTTTTTGAAAGCAAAAGATAATAGTATGATTTATTAAGAGATACTCTCTGTTCCAGAAAGATAGTCTCATTTTAACTTTTTATGGTCAACAAAATGATCTTTGTCCGATCATTGGTGACAATCTAATCATTCTATTGAAATTCTAAAATTTGTAATTAATAAATCATTAAATGATTTATTAACAACAATTTTTATAATTTCATTGTCATCATTAAATTGAGGGCAAATTGCAACTTGATTACCCATGTTTTGTCAATAGTTGCAATATGGTTCCCAATAGTGTAAAAGTTGCAACCTCATAGCCATATTTGTCATTTTGTTGCAAGTTGATATAAATTCAATTAAAAACGTATCTCCCGTTAAAAACTTAACACATGTGCCTCGCACATGATTTTAGAGGGGCAAAATGGACATTTTTCATAGCAAATAACTGATAAACATCAATTTTGGGATACTTGCACCTACTCTTCTCTTCTTCTTCTCAAACGCCGACCACCACTATGCCCCTACAGTCGATTCACACTCACCAGAGTCACTGCAATGATCCCAACATCGGCGGTCTCTTAATCAGTCGTCCACTTTAGTTGCGGGCCAAGCGCCGACGACCATCTCATGACCCTCAATTACCGGTTGTTGCACTCCGACTCCAATTATCGTTCCAAAATTGGTGTTGTTGCTCCTGTTATCTACTACATAGCCGAAAAAATTAGATTGCCCCTTCTCAGTTCTGTCCCACAACAACGCTGCAAACCACACTCCTCCGTCATCCCTGCTGCAGCAGGTCAATTAACCTAACTCCAACCTATCACGAGTGTTGCCCCTTTCTAACCATTTTCTCCAATG
Source organism: Campanula takesimana (assembly GCA_026119855.1). Taxonomy (NCBI): domain Eukaryota; kingdom Viridiplantae; phylum Streptophyta; class Magnoliopsida; order Asterales; family Campanulaceae; genus Campanula; species Campanula takesimana. Next base: position 1,353,924 of record JAOWBW010000094.1, on the reverse strand, counting down.
CTTGTTCATCTGGGAGGCAATTCAAAGTGCCATTTTTGTTAGGACTACCTATAATTGCTTTATAAAATCCCAATGGTATTATGATGGGATGAGCGGTAATTATCTTTGTTTGAGTTCGTTCCTCTTTTCTTAAATTTTGCAATGGGGACATTCCTTAGTCCATGTTTGGGGTGGAGCACCTTTATGTGCTATAACAACACCATTTAGAACCAGATTCGAGTTTTATTTGAATAATTATTTCCACCATGGTATGCGTAGTGTGCAAGGGATGAGGAGGAGGAAAGCATTACACTAGTCGGAGTGGAGAAAGTGGGGTTTTTATAATGGGGAAACGATGAACGACGTTTATATTTTTTCAATCCTGGTTCTTGAATTTCTCACTCTAGATTAATTCCAAAAAAAAAAAAAAAAATCACCCTAGATTTTTCAAGTTATTAAACAGACATTTGTATTCTGATAGGAAATGTCCATCTTGCCCCTCTAAAATCATGTGCGAGGCACATGTGTTAAGTTTTTAACGGGAGATACGTTTTTAATGGAATTTATATTAACTTGCAACAAAATGACAAACATGGCTATGATGTTGCAACTTTTACACTGTTGGGAACCCAATTGCAGCTATTGGCAAAACATGGGTAACCAAGTTGCAATTTTCCCTTAAATTGACACCAATGTTTGGTCAATGTTTATTTTTGTTGACTATAAAAAATTAAAATGAGACTATCTTTCTGAGACAGAGTGAGTAATATTTAGTAGGCACTCCACATTAGTTGAAGACTCTACCCAAATACATACATTACAAATTTGTTGAGTCTCTTAAAAACCAATATGCTACATCTTTGAAGATTCTAGGGACATGAAGAACCATGTTGATATCAATCTTACACCAAAGCCCCATCTGAACTCGTCCCTGTGATACGCAGATGATCCGCCAAGTAAAACTTGGTCACTGCCTACAATGGGCATTCAAAATAAACTGCTACACAGTATGATTTAAATTTGAAAATAAGAGAAAATAGAGTATCTGAATTGACAGAAAAATGCCAACCAAACATCCTAAGCAAGACAAACTTGAGTTGATGTAAGATCTGAAATCGAAGCCCCCTTACATATTTGCACTTACAAAAATGGGACAATGACCTCCAATAAACACCCCAAGCATATGAAAAGTGCGAATAACAAGTCCAAGAACATCAAAGGAAAAAAAAAAAAAACAAAGCAAAAGCTCTCACTAAGGAGAGAATTCAACGGACTCTCACTAAGGAGAGAATTCAACAGGCTATCACCATGGAGAGAAATCAAAGGACCCTCAACAAATGAAAGGAAACAAATAAACATACAATAAGAAAACAACAAAATCAAAGAAACTTCAAGGAAATAAAATCTAAACAAGAACCCCTAATTTCACAGTTATTAATTGACAAAATGACAATTAGTAATTGTGAAATTAGGATAGAGAAGTACAAAAAAGATGAATCAGAGAAAGAAAATTTGCTATTTTTTTTAAAAATCAGAGAACGGAGAAGGAGAGGGAGAAGTTTCAATGTCAGTTTTTTAGGAGCAAAATTTTGTGACTATTATTAAGGAATATTATATATTCCTAGCACATATTGTAATTACCAAACATAGAGATTGTATCTTGTACACCAAGTTAGATTATTTTAGAATATTAGTTTCCTTATTGTATTAGTATTCCTAATTAGATTAGGACTCTAGAACTCTCTTTGTACTCCTATAAATATGTAGTGGTAGTATTAATAATTCTTGAGTCATTCATACAATATTATTTGAGTCTCTCATATTAATTAATTCTCTCTCCATGTATGATTGGCTCCGACTATCTCTTTCTCTAATCCTTGACATGGTATCAGAGCTATGATCCATGACCGGGCTTCTCCACCAAACCCTATGAGCCTCCCCACCCTATCTGTTGGGTTTCGATCAAACATGCGCAGCGGAATTTAGCATTTAAAATTTTGAAACCCAAAGCCATGGATCCGTTCATATGATTAAATCAAATACAATAACATGAATATAGGATAAAACTAACCCTTGATGGCTATCAAATTCTCTTGGTCTTTGGTGGAGGTTTGAAGACTTGATCACGATCACAAAGCTTTGAACACGAACTTTGAAGATGATGATTTTCACCCTCTAGCGGTATCCACACTTCGAACGAATATCAAAGGAGCTTCTTTGATCTTGGTTGCTAGACCAAATTGTGAAACACTTTTTCACAATCAAAAGAACTATATGGAATTTATTTTGTGTTTTATTTTGTTCTTCAACTAAGAATGTCTTGGAACAAAATAAACCCTCTCTCAAACTCTTTGAGACTCACAAAATCATTAGCTTAGAGTGCTGGCCGAATTTGGTCTTTTATACACAAGCATGACCTATTCCAAATAGGAAACTTGTGTTAAAATCCGTCCAAAATTCGTTTCCTAATCAAATTAGGAATCTGCCACCCGACAGTACTGTGCGGCCGCCCAAAAACCTCTGTGCGGTCGCACAACTATCTGAAACAAAACTGGTACATTTCTGAGCTAAGTGTGCGGCCGCCCAGTCCATACTGTGCGGTCGCCCACTTCCCAGAATGTCCAGAATTTCCAAAATTCCAAGATAGTCCTTTTAAAGATTCGTTCTATTGTGTGTGACCCTCTAGGATTATACTAAGTTGGCAATGAGCTCAAACATGATCCCATAAGATATGATTAGGTTCTAGCAAACCGTCATACCTACCCAAATAGTATAACTAGATACAAGTTCGCATTCCTTTAGAATATGTCACAATCCCTTTGTCCACGATGTCATTGAACACAAGTCATGGTCAAACAGTCAACTTGTTTTGTTCAATACTTTCTCGATTCCGAATATGTTGATAATTCAAATGCTATTGATCCAATCAATCCATTTGAGTCCGGCCGAACATTTCATCAACATCATTCCTACGAGTGGCCCAAGCTTGACATCTCTCCGAGGAGGAACAAATTCATTTAGCTTATTATTCTTCCCTACGTGAATCCGATTATGCCAATCATACCCTTTATAACTTCCCGGTTAAAGGTAGCGTTTGAATATGTCAAACATAATGTTCATCAAGTGGAAGACTATAATAACTTCATGTCTAAGGATTCAAATGACATAACTAATATGAGATATATGTATGACATAGACCATGACATAAATCTCATAGAGCGGGTCATGTCCAGTACCTTGTTCCAAACAAGTACCCATAAATCTAACATGATCATCCCATGATCATTTAGCCTTTATACTAGTGCTTAACAAGTACTAGGGATGGAGATTATTATAAGTAAACATGAACAACAATAATAATTAAAACATCTCTTTATTGATATGAAATAAATGATAACAATTACAACGTTCATTAAACGTGCCTAGGGCACCACTACCAACAATCTCCCACTTGCCCTAGGCCCAATCTCCCATGTATCTAATACCCATGGACCTAACATGACCATCATGTTTAGCTTATGGAAGTCCCTTTGTTAGCGGGTCCGCAACATTGTCATCAGTAGGTACTCTGCATATATTTACGTCTCCCCTATCAACGATCTCTCGAATGATATGAAAACGCCTAAGTATGTGTTTGGATTTCTGATGTGCTCTTGGTTCCTTTGCTTGAGCAATAGCACCATTATTATTACAATAAAGGTCTATTGGATTAGCAATACTAGGGACCACTTCAAGTTCAGTTATGAACTTCTTAATCCAAACAGCTTCCTTTGCAGCATCCGATGCAGCAATATACTCAGCTTCTGTTGTAGAATCAGCGGTTGTACTTTGCTTGGAACTCTTCCAGCTTACAGCTCCACCATTTAACATAAACACAAAACCCGATTGCGATCGGCTATCATCTTTGTCAGTTTGGAAGCTTGCATCCGTGTAAGCATTTACAACGAGATCATCTTCCATTCCTCCATAGACCAAAAACGAGTCTTTAGTTCTTCTCAAGTACTTAAGAATCGCTTTTACAGCTATCCAGTGATTTTCGCCAGGGTCGGATTGGTATCTACTTGTCATGCTCAAAGCATAAGACACATCCGGCCTAGTACAAATCATGGCATACATGATGGACCCAATTGCCGAAGCATATGGAACATCATTCATTTTCTCACGCTCATCTTTTGTCTTAGGACATTGAGTCTTGCTTAGAGAAACTCCATGTAACACGGGCAAGGTGCCTCTCTTAGAATTTTCCATACGGAATCTTCTAATGACCTTGTCAATGTATGTACTTTGGCTTAAACCAAGTAGCCTCCTTGATCTATCTCTATAGATCTTAATGCCAAGTATATATGCGGCTTCACCCATATCTTTCATTGCGAAGCACTTTCCTAACCAAGTCTTCACAGACTGAAGTGTAGGAATGTCGTTTCCAATGAGCAATATGTCATCCACGTATAAAATAAGGAATAGCACTATGCTCCCACTAATCTTCTTGTATACACAAGGCTCATCTTCGTTCTTGATGAAACCAAACTCTTTGACCGATTCATCAAAACGGAGATTCCAACTCCTTGAGGCTTGCTTCAATCCATAGATGGATCTTTGCAATTTGCATACCTTAGAATCTTGTTCAAAACCTTCTGGTTGTGTCATATACACATCCTCTTGGAGTTTTCCATTCAGGAAAGCGGTTTTGACGTCCATCTGCCATATTTCATAGTCATGATATGCGGCAATGGCAAGCAAAATTCTTATAGACTTGATCATTGCTACGGGTGAAAAGGTCTCATCATAGTCAATACCATGAACTTGCCTATAACCCTTCGCTACAAGCCTAGCTTTGTAAGTATGCACCTTCCCATCCATGTCAGTCTTCTTCTTGAAGACCCATTTGCATCCTATGGTTTTTACACCTTCGGGTGCATCAATCAAATTCCAAACTTGATTGTCTTGCATGGATTGCAATTCGGATTCCATGGCTCCAAGCCACTTGTCCGAATCAGGAGAAGACATCGCCTCTTGGTAGGTTGACGGTTCATCATTCTCAATGATTTCTACCTCATTACTATCCGTTACGAGAAATCCATATCTCTCGGGCTCGGATCGTAACCTACTAGATCTGCGAAATGCTTGTGTATTATGAACAGGTTCCACAACTCCTTGTGGTTCTTGTTCTTGTTCCACTATTGGTTCAATGTTATTTTCTGGGTCTCGAATTTCTTCAAGATTTATTTTACTCCCACTGACTTCTTTGGAGAGAAACTCTTTCTCTAGAAAGACACCAGTTCGGGCAACAAACACTTTGTTGTCCTCTCGGTTGTAAAAGTAATATCCTTTAGTTTCCTTAGGATATCCCACGAAAATACATTTATCAGATTTGTGTGCTAGTTTGTCAGAGATAAGTCTCTTGACATAAACTTCGCAACCCCAAATCCTCATGAAAGATAAACTAGGTTTCTTTCCACTCCACATCTCATATGGAGTCTTTGGAACCGATTTAGTTGGAACTTGATTTAGTGTGAAAGCAGCGGTTTCTAGGGCGTAACCCCAAAAGGATATTGGAAGATCAACTTGACTCATCATTGATCGAACCATGTCTAACAAAGTCCGATTTCTCCTTTCAGACACACCATTCCATTGTGGTGTTCCGGGCGGAGTCAATTGTGAAACTATTCCACAATTCTTTAGATGATCGTCAAATTCTTGACTTAAGTATTCACCACCTCGATCTGATCGAAGTGCCTTTATACTTTTGCCAAGTTGTTTTTCTACTTCATTTTGAAATATTCTAAATATCTCAAATGCTTTACTTTTATGTTTCAATAGGTAAACATACACAAATCTACTATAATCATCAGTGTAGGTTATGAAGTATTGAAATCCTCCCCTAGCATTGCTACTTAATGGTCCGCATACATCGGAATGTATCAACCCCAATAAGTCGCTTGCCCTTTCACCTAACTTGGTAAAAGGTGTCTTAGTCATTTTTCCAAGAAGACACGACTCACAAGTATCATATGACTCTAAGTCACATGAACCCAAAAGTCCGTCCCCATAGAGTTTTGAGATACGCTTCTCATTAATATGACCAAGACGGCAATGCCACAAATAAGTATGATTTACATCATTAGGTTTAGATTTCTTATTTACATGATAGACATTATTCTCATTCTTGACATCCAAGATATAAAGGCCATTAAATGAATTAGCAATACCATAAAGCACATCATTTAAATAAATAGAAAATTTCTTATTCTCAATAAGAAACTTAAAACCTTCATTATCCAAACAAGAAATTGAAATAATATTTCTGCTTAAATCCGGAACATAATAACAATTGTTCAAAACAAGAATTAATCCGGAAGGTAAAGTGACTTCATAAGTCCCTACGGCTAATGCAGCAACTCTTGCTCCATTTCCCACACGTAGATATACTTCACCTTCTTTAAGCAGTCTCCTATTCTTTAGTCCCTGCACATTTAGACAAATGTGAGAACCACATCCGGTATCCAATACCCAAGAATCAGTGGTAGAAAGGAGAATATCTATCATATAGATACCTGAAGTCGACGCAGCCTTGCTGCTCTTCTTCTTCTTTTGCTCTTCCAAGAAAGCCTTGCAATTACGTTTCCAATGACCAATTTCTTGACAATGGAAACAAATTGCATCCTTTTGTGTATCGGGTTTTGCCTCAGAAGCTTTGGCAACCTTTGCCTTTCTTATCTTGGGTTTGACAACTTTCTTACCCTTTCCTTTGGCACTAGCCTTCTTCCCATCATGAACCAAGTGCACGGGAGAACCTTTCTCCACAATTTTCATCTCTGCAGTTTTGAGCATCCCATGCAACTCAGAGAGATTCTTATCCATTCCATGCATGTTATAATTCATCACAAACTGATTATAACTTTTAGGCAATGAATTAAGAATGAGATCCGTGGCTAGCTCCAATGGGATTGGATAGCCAAGTTTCTCAAGGTGCTCTACATAACCTTTCATTTTAAGAAAGTGAGGACTCACTTGTTGCCCTTCATTCATTTTACTAGTAGTGAATGCAACAATGGTCTTGTACCTATCTTGCCTAGCTTGCTCTTGAAACATAGTTCTCAACTCCACGCCTATCTCATAGGCTTCCAAATGTTCCAAACTTTGTTGGAGTTTTGAACACATAGCAGCAAGCATGAGACAACTTACATCTCTAGAATCATTACGATGTTTCTTGTAATCGTCTCTTTCTACCCTAGGGGCAGTAGGCGGTGGTTCAGCAGGGAGAGGCCCATCGAGAATGTACAACTTATCTTCTTGCCTAAGAACGATTCTTATGCTACGGATCCAATCCATAAAGTTAGTACCATTCTCTTCGAGCTTATCCTTCTCAAGGATCGATCGCAACGACATTGATTGAGTGTTATTAGTCATTATCTACAAATATGCAAAATTTCCAAAATTTAATAAGTACCGATCTTCATTAAAGAGATAAATAATGTATTTTTCAAACAAAATACTCCCACTAAATTATATAACCTTCATATACATCCAATGTATAATATAATTTAAATGGGTTAAGATCCAACTTTAATTTAATTTCAAGTCCGCTAAGGCGGATTACACAAAATCAAATTAATTAGGTAGACAACTCTTGTCAATCATATCTCATATGACTCTTAGTTCCTTTTATGATATTCTTTAAGAAATCCAATTTCAAAAATCATGTTAAACCTCATCTTTGCCTAGGCCCAAAACTGTTTTGACGCCCAATTAAGTCTAACCATTTTAAACGCATAGTTAATGTGTCCCGCTAGGGCGTGCCCACATTATCTATCTTGCTCATACATAAATAAATTTAATGCACCTCGCTAGGGCGAATCTACATTAAAATCACTCATGTACTAACAAGTGTTTTAATCATGGCATGGCAATAAAAGACTTAAAACTTTCTTTGAAGGTTCATCACATATAGCATATAACACATTTATGAGCACATAATATAAACATGTTACACATCAAGTTTAGCCACTAAATTAATCTCCATTAATTTAAGCATGATATTTATGTGTCATTAGTTTCTCTATAATTATGAGGATGAGACTATTTCAACTTTGGTTATTATCTCCAAATCAAGACAACAAGAAGTGCGGTCGAACTAAGCCATTAGGCAACCACAATCCCGCACTAATTCAAGAAACCAAGAAAGTAGTCCATGTGGCCGAAACTAAGCAATAGATGGTCTCGATGAACGTAGGCCAATTGCATTCACAATTCCACATGGATCTCCAATCATTGAATCAAGAACTTTGTTTCTCAATTTTAGCAATTATGAACTCTTCATAATTCTAACTTCGTTTTATCTTTGAAACTTTGATTGCGATCAATTTTGGGAAACACAATCTCGATGAACGCAGATTAGCCATCCAAAACTTGAACCAATCTAGGAATCACAAGACTAAAACAAATAGGAAAATCAAACCCCAAAATCCACACACAAACCAACTACCCAAAACCCATTCCAGATCAGCAAGTCTGGACTGGTTCTGTTACTGGTTCTGTTGAATCTTTCGAAAAATTCCAGATTCTGGTTTTCAACCAAAATCAGACCTTCTGATCACCTTGTGCGGCCGCCCAAAATATACTTGTGCGGTCGCCCAAAACTGTGCGGCCGCCCAAGGCGTTTTGTGCGGTCGCCCAGTGCCATCAGAATGTGCAGAATTTTTAAGTTCGAAAATTTTGTCTCAAAATTGTTTTTCCCTGATTATTAAAACTTTGATCCAATCAAAATTAATAATCAACAATTCTGAATCCACCATAATTTATTTATTGCGATTGAATCGTGCGATTAAAGTTGCAGAACAATAAACCACATAAAATCACATAACACATAAACAACATATATTCCAATATTCAAATCATGCAAGGCACATAAACAATTTATATACACATAACATGATCCAAGTATTGAATTAATCAACATGAACGGGGCTCTGATACCACTGTTGGGTTTCGATCAAACATGCGCAGCGGAATTTAGCATTTAAAATTTTGAAACCCAAAGCCATGGATCCGTTCATATGATTAAATCAAATACAATAACATGAATATAGGATAAAACTAACCCTTGATGGCTATCAAATTCTCTTGGTCTTTGGTGGAGGTTTGAAGACTTGATCACGATCACAAAGCTTTGAACACGAACTTTGAAGATGATGATTTTCACCCTCTAGCGGTATCCACACTTCGAACGAATATCAAAGGAGCTTCTTTGATCTTGGTTGCTAGACCAAATTGTGAAACACTTTTTCACAATCAAAAGAACTATATGGAATTTATTTTGTGTTTTATTTTGTTCTTCAACCAAGAATGTCTTGGAACAAAATAAACCCTCTCTCAAACTCTTTGAGACTCACAAAATCATTAGCTTAGAGTGCTGGCCGAATTTGGTCTTTTATACACAAGCATGACCTATTCCAAATAGGAAACTTGTGTCAAAATCCGTCCAAAATTCGTTTCCTAATCAAATTAGGAATCTGCCACCCGACAGTACTGTGCGGCCGCCCAAAAACCTCTGTGCGGTCGCACAACTATCTGAAACAAAACTGGTACATTTCTGAGCTAAGTGTGCGGCCGCCCAGTCCATACTGTGCGGTCGCCCACTTCCCAGAATGTCCAGAATTTCCAAAATTCCAATATAGTCCTTTTAAAGATTCGTTCTATTGTGTGTGACCCTCTAGGATTATACTAAGTTGGCAATGAGCTCAAACATGATCCCATAAGATATGATTAGGTTCTAGCAAACCGTCATACCTACCCAAATAGTATAACTAGATACAAGTTCGCATTCCTTTAGAATATGTCACAATCCCTTTGTCCACGATGTCATTGAACACAAGTCATGGTCAAACAGTCAACTTGTTTTGTTCAATACTTTCTCGATTCCGAATATGTTGATAATTCAAATGCTATTGATCCAATCAATCCATTTGAGTCCGGCCGAACATTTCATCAACATCATTCCTACGAGTGGCCCAAGCTTGACATCTCTCCGAGGAGGGACAAATTCATTTAGCTTATTATTCTTCCCTACGTGAATCCGATTATGCCAATCATACCCTTTATAACTTCCCGGTTAAAGGTAGCGTTTGAATATGTCAAACATAATGTTCATCAAGTGGAAGACTATAATAACTTCATGTCTAAGGATTCAAATGACATAACTAATATGAGATATATGTATGACATAGACCATGACATAAATCTCATAGAGCGGGTCATGTCCAGTACCTTGTTCCAAACAAGTACCCATAAATCTAACATGATCATCCCATGATCATTTAGCCTTTATACTAGTGCTTAACAAGTACTAGGGACGGAGATTATTATAAGTAAACATGAACAACAATAATAATTAAAACATCTCTTTATTGATATGAAATAAATGATAACAATTACAACGTTCATTAAACGTGCCTAGGGCACCACTACCAACACTATCTCCACCACAAAATCTTCCGCCAACCACCATACAAACACCACCACGGTAGTACCCTATTCCACCACCTCAAATTCCTCTGAATGGCCAGTCCTTCCTCCTTTATTTTTTTTCCTGCAGCAGCAAGAAAAAAAAAACTCCTTTATTTTCCTTGCCGTGACTTATTTTTTTCTTTTCTTCTCAGGTTGCTTTCTTCCTCTTCTTACCAAACCAAAAGAAGGCCTTCCACCTCTTTATTTTCCTCCTTTACCCAAACAACTCACAAACCCCTTCTCTGAATTCATAAAAACCCTCACTATGTTTATCATTTTTTTCCCAAGCTACGCCCACAAAACCCAACTTTTTTTTCTTGCATACCCGATCATTCTAAACTCCAAGCCTGCCCACCGTCCTCAACTCGATGCCGCCCCACCCCTTGTAGCAATTAACCACCAACCTGCCCCGGCTGAACCAAACCCCTGCTCACCTAACCCCTTACCCCGTCTTGCGACGTTAATGCCTCCACCCGTCTAGCGATGTAAAAGCCCGAACCCGTCTCGCGACGTAAAATCCCTACCTCGTCTTGCGACGTAAAAACCCTTACCCCGTCTTGCGACGTAAATGCCCTTACCCTCGTCTTGCGACGTAACAGCCCTTACCCCGTCTCGCGACGTAAAAGCCCGAACCCGTCTTGCGACGTAAAAGCCAACAGTCCTACCCCGTCTCAAAAGCCTCCACCCGTCTCGCGACGTAAAAGCTTCCACCCGTCTCGTGACGTAAAAGCATCCACCCGTCTCGCGACGTAAAAGCCTCCACCCCGTCTCGCGACGTAAAAGCCCGAACCCGTCTTGCGACGTAAAAGCCAACAGCCCTACCCCGTCTCAAAAGCCTCCACCCGTCTCGCGACGTAAAAGCCTCCACCCGTCTCATGACGTAAAAGCCTCCACCCGTCTCGCGACGTAAAAGCCTCCACCCGTCTCGCGACGTAAAAGCATTTGACGCCCACTTCATAGGGTGAAAACCCTACTTGTACAAATGTAAAGATCATGGCAACATCAACCACAACCGGGATCACATCAAACAACTCACTTCAACAACCCGGTTCATCTCATCACTTTCCAAGATTGGACTCTCCTATCGGTCGTCCATCTTGCGGGGGCATATCAAGGAATATTATATATTCCTAGCACATATTGTAATTACCAAACATAGAGATTGTATCTTGTACACCAATTTAGATTATTTTAGAATATTAGTTTCCTTATTGTATTAGTATTCCTAATTAGATTAGGCAACCACTATTAATCTCAATATGCTTTAACAACTTGATGCCTTACAAAAAAAAATAAAAAATCAAAAAAATCAAATATGAAGCAATTGCTTGGGTACTGATTATCAGAAAATTCAATTAAAGAATTTCCTTTAAATGAAATCGTTGAAATCGTTATGCTGTTTAGTTGGTCAATTATATAATTGTAATACTGCAGATATTTTTTTTTTTTTTTGTATCTCTCTATAAGGGAGATTATTTTAATTAAAGTGAGGCAATTGCTTAGATAAGATTAGTTTGGTTATTGAATAAAACTAGTAATTTAGCCCGTGCTCCGCACGGTAATGGATTGGGAGCACATAAAGGAATGGGATGACAAAGATTAGTAAAGTACGTTTCTTAGATATTGAGTTCAAAAAGAAAATGAGATACACCAAACAAATGACAATTTTACCCATGTCTTTGAGAAGTTATCTACTTGAATTTCAGTATAAAAAATTGGGGTTGATTTGCAAGCTAATAACATTGAAATATGAGGAGAATGAACAATCAAAAATCTTTTCAATAAAGTTTAAGCCGTTTATAAAAAATTATGAGACCATTCATTTATGTGTAGAAATTAGTTAATACTCCATCCGTCCCACTCGAATTAGGACAAATTTCCATTTTTGTCCCATTCAAATTAGGACAACCCAAAAATGAAAGTGTTTTATTTAATGAGACCCACATTCACACTCACAACAACTTTCCACTCATTATTCTCTACCCCACTTTCACTCTCCTACTTCACTTTTCAGACTCACAACACCTACTCCACTATCACTCTTTCCTTAATCCCTGTGCCCAACCCCAAAATCCTAATTCGGGTGGGATGGAGGGAGTATACCATGTTTGGTTTATTTTTAGATGAACGTAAACTTTAGTGGTTCATTCGTTGAAGATATTGTTATACATTCGATGTAAATTTCATGATCTTTAACATGTTCTCAACCTTTGAAATTTTATGACCTATAATTGTAACTGACGTGGTAATTACTTAAGTCATAATAGTTTGATCTTGTTAATTTAGTGTTCTGGATTATCAATATGACTATTGAAAACCTTCAAAATTTAATAATATATTAAAATTAATTATTAATGAATAAATAATTGCTCACAATAAATTTATGATTAACTTTTGACCTTTCAATTTTCTATTCTAGATTATATATATGAGTATTGCATCTATAGAAGATGACTATAAGTAGAATTAGTCTTTTATAGTATTTTAAAATAGTAAATTAAAGATAATAGTATCCTATATAATTACTAATAAAATTAGCTAATACTATTAGCTAAAAATGAGCAAAATAAATAACCTCTTAGTTGTAGGGGCAATGCTGACATCGCTTCATGAGACATAAGATTTGGTTAATTAATATTATAAATAATAATAGTTAATATATATAATAACTATTATAATTAACTAATAATATTAATAATAAAATTTAACTTATATAGTAACTATTATGGTTAACTAATGTTATTCATAGTATTAGTTAACTCATATATATATATATATATAGTAACTATAATAGTTAACTAATACTATGGTAATGGTAATAGTTAATTAATACTGCTAATAGTATAGTTAACTATAACTATTATGGTTAAAATACTATTAATATTAATAGTTAACTTAAATAGTAACTATTATGGTTAACTAATACTATTAATAGTAATAGTTAACTTATATAGTAACTATTATGGTTAACAAATACTATTAATAGTAATAGTTAATTTATATAGTAACTATTATGGTTAACAAATGCTATTAATAGTAATAGTTGACTTATATAGTAACTATTATGGTTAACTAATACTATTAATAGTAATAGTTAACATATATAATAAGTAATATGTTTAACTAATATTATTAGCTAATAAGAAAAAAATATCAAAAGTCACTTAAAGTTTAAGGTGGTGATGACATGACTTCACCAAAAGCAACCTTTAGCAAAAAATGTCCACGCGGCGAATCCACATCCCTCCGCTTCAGCTTTTAATATATATAGATTTCTACTCCCTCCGTCCCATTTGAAGCTTTATTGTAACTACCCGAGCCCGCATGCCCGACCCGTTACACAAGTACCACGCACTGGCCCAATGAATACAAATATCTTGGGTCCACTTGGCTTACCACAGGCCCACCCAAAAATTCTTCGACGTATTGATATTCATTGGTAATTCGTTGTATCTTAAGTACCACTAAAGATTTTGATATCCCACCGATGTGGGATATCACAATCTCCCTACCTTGGATCCTTGTCGTCCCCGGAAAGACCCACTTGGATCGGAACCTCGGGCAGTGTGGATTCAAGAGGGGCTCGTACGGATTCAAGAGGTGACTCCCACCGACTCCGCGGTGTGCACTTTGTTCCGCACAGCACTTTGCTCCACACTTTCGGCCGGGACCGCTCTGATACCATTTGTAACGACCCGAGCCCGCAGTCCCAACCCGTTACACAAGTACCACGCACTGGCCCAATGAATACAAATATCTTTGGTCCACTTGGCTTACCACAGGCCCACCCAAAAATCCCTGGACGTATTGGTATTCAATAGTAATTCGTTGTACCTTAAGTACCACTAAAGATTTTGATATCCCACCGATGTGGGATATCACATTTACTATTCTTTTGATGGCACACAAATTAAAAAAAGTAATGAGTATAAGAAGGGTTGTGAGAGGGAAGAGATAGGTATAAAAAGTGGGGCCTACAATTTAAATATGTGAGGGGGAAAGTTAGTAAGTATGACAAACGGTGCCCACATTTTAAGTACCATGTGAGACCTTGAGAGGACGAAGTGAGTGGGGTTGACAAGTGAAGCCCACATTTTTACCATTTTAGGAAATGATGAAGCTTTTAACGGGACACTTATCTAAGTAAAGGGTGAAGCTTCTACCGAAATGGAAAGGGTATACTATTGTTTAGTTAATGTTAGATAAAATAAAAATAGAAAAAATGGGGACTACTTTTTGTATATTTCTTGAAAATTCATGGCATAGTTTTATTTATTACTCCCTCCGTCTCGGACTAAGAAAAATGAGGACATTTATTTGCGTGAATTGTTTGCCGGAGCGTCGGACAAAGATTATTGTGCGTACATGTTCTATTCCGTAAATATGTCGAAATAAGTTTGGTTCCAACGAGTTATAACAAGAAGCGGATTGTCCCGCCTCAGCCCACCCCGAACCTGTTTTGACCCGCACCCGTAATAGCTATCGCGAAATGACCGACTTTTATTTAGGTTAGTAGTTTTAAAGCCCAACCACTTTTATTCCATGGGGCGGGTTGGTACTGACAGACTGGGGCGGGCTGGTTTGACAGACTCAGCTGAAATTAATAGTGTTCAGCATCTCAGTGTAACTTTATCACTTCCCCCTAAATAAGGAGATGAAATCCTCTGTACCACACTTTGTGTATCACTTGTGTACCACAAGTAATCTGACAGCTATAAATCATTATTGATATTATAATTATTTAAGTCTTAATAATTTATAACCATTTGTTGGTCCCAGAGACACAACAAGGGTATGAAAAGAGGCTAGAGGGGGGGGGGGTGAATAGCCTATTTAAAATTTCAACCCTTTTTCAAAATTCAACCTTTATGCTTACACTTGAATTTTGCGGTAGATAAAAACTACGCGGTCAAGTATAAAATGCACAGCGGAAGTTTTCGTTAAAAACAAGTTGAGTTGATTTTAGACAAGTATAATGCGGTAGGCAGATAATGCGGTAGGTGAGTTTGCGGTAGGCAGATATGCGGTAGATAGGGGTGAGGTAGGTTGAGAGATTGAAAACTTGTGTCTCAGAGGTTTTAGGCAAATGATAAGTTAGTCAGAATTTAGCTAAGGCAATGAGGTAGACAAACAAACACAATTCACAATTGTTCTTAAATCTGAAAAATCAAACACTAAAAGACAAACAAGATTAATATGAACAAGTGAAGAACAATATGAACAAGATGAACAAGACTTAAAGTAAATTTGCAGAAAGGTAAAGTGCAGTAAGTAAATGACACAAAGATTTGGAAAGGTTCGATCTGTTAAAAGATCTACGTCCTTTACCAAGATGGTCAGTCTTGGATTTTGAATGGAGGATGTATTAATTCTCTTGAGTACAGATTACAAAGATGAAGAACTGAATTAACTCCTATTTTCTATGAAGAACAATCCTAGACTTAGACCAGTGTATCCCTAATGATTCAATCTATGTGATTGATCAATCGGGGTGAGTGCGTGTGTAAGAATCAAGAGCTCTTTGAAATCTATATGATTTTAGAGCCTAATGAATCTTGTGTTGAGAGGCTTGAGATTTGATCTTGAAGGTTGCTGGAGATTTGTTGAAGACTTGAAGGTTGAGTGCTTGAAGATTCGAAGGATTCTGGAAATCTTGAATATGATCTTCAATCACCAAGAATTTCAACAGCAATTTATCTCTTAGAATCTCAGCTTGTGTTCAATGAAGAATTCAAGGTCTATTTATAGCCTTGATGGAGAAACTAGCCGTTTGAATTCTTGGAGGGCAAGTTTGGAGGACAATGAGCTGTTGATTTCTAATTGGAGCTCAGCCTGAGTTGTCCTTTTGTTGCAGAGTCATGGTGGTCCAACTGTACTAAAATGACAGTTGTATTCAAATTTGAAATTTGAATTTGCAACGTTCTAAACTAACCAAGGTAAGGACACACGTGTGACCATGGTTAAGTTTGAACAAACTTGAGTTTCTTCAACCATGGTTCCATGCGGTAGAGTTAACTTGCGGTAGGATGGAACCATGCGGCAAGATGGATTGCATGAGGTAACCTTGGGATATGCGGCAAGCATTGGTTCCGCGGTAGGCGTCTTCATGCGGTAGGCAATGGACCTACCTCATTTTTCCAGACTTAGAAAAATTGAGTCCTAATCTGCTAAGCCTATTCAACTATAAAGTGGACTATTCTAAATGAAGTACAAGTACTTCTTACAATATATCCTAAAGTCCACAAAGAGTAAAATAAGGTTATGGGATCAATCAAATTAAGGTAATAGGAGTGGTTTATAATAAGCATACCCAACAATCTCCCCCTATTTGATTGAGACCATTACCTACTATAACAAAGGCTAATTCATTGTACTTGGTAAAAACATGTTTTCAAGAATAAATATTTTATTAAATATCATGTCCCAAGTCAATGCACACTCTAAGCCAATGTCATAGATTTCTATCGTCCTAAAAAGAAAAAATAAATTACTAATCATAGAAGATAGAAATAATATTTGAAACATTTTCAAAATAAGTGAATACTGAGGAATAGAAATGCATCAAACACAATAACATACTCCAAGTAATAATCATTAAAGCATAGGAGTATAAGGATCACAAACTAGAAATGTTGTTTTAAGTTACAAACAAATTCAAACCCAGAATAAAAGTAAGATTGTTTTAAACATCAAATTTTCATGACCACATGCGGTCAGATCAAATGCGGTCAACATCAATGAGGTCTTCAATGAATTTTGCGGCAAGAGGGAAGCGGTAGGCTGGGATATTCAATCCTGGAATCATGACTGGAGCAGTGACTCCATATTCTTCTTCCTCTTCACCGTGAGCTTGAACATTGCCGTGACCTGCTTCAGGAGGTTGAAAAGCTTCCTGCGCAGCTTGAATCACGCCTTATCGATTAAGCCTGTTCATTACCGTATTGATGCGGTTGGATAGGAGGTCAATCTTGGTAGATTGTCCTTCAATTCTGACGTTGTTGATCTCAATACGGTTGGTTTGAACCTTCATCGCTTCAGTCATCGCGGCAATCTTGGGAGTAAATTTTTCAGCAACCGTAAGAAGTGCGGTATTTGTTTGAACCATTATTTCCTCCTTTAGAGAAGATTTCAACTTCTTCAGCTCTTTGCCCAGCTCATCCTTGACTTCAAGTTTATCAGAATTCATAGCCTTTGACAATTCTTTGCTCGCACCTTCAACACCATTGATAACACTGGTACTGATGTAATTAGTTTGCTTATGAAGGGCCTCTCTGAGTGTGGCATAAGTGAGAGCAGGATCTGCGGCAGGAGGTGCGGTAGAGCTGCTAGTTGTTCCTTGCATGATGTCCTTAACAGCCTTTGTTATCACAACACTCTCCCCCTTAATGGTCGAAATCATTTCGGAGGGAAGTGCGGCAACATCTCGCTTCAATGCGGCTTGATCAGTCTTCAGCTCAATAACCTCCTCTCGAAGCGCCACCATACTAGACACTAAAGATTCAACCTGGGATTGAGTGTCTGCCTGCATCTGAGTAAGAAGCTTGACTGCGGCAAGCAGTTCAGGAATAGATTGATTTGACTCAAGAGCAGGTGGTGCGGTCGATGGAGCTGGTGCGGTAGGGACAGGAGGCACGGTAGGAGGAACCTCAATGTTTTGTTCGGAAACCTTAGCCTTTGGGGATATGGTAGCATCATCATCACCATCCTCAATATTAATAAAAGTATCGACCTTTTCAGGAACAATGTCGTCTTCAACATGCTCAACATCCATATCTTTTTCTGCGGCAGACTTGTCACTTGCGGCAGAATCTCCATGTTCTTCCTCAGAACTCTCATCAACCAATCCCTTATCAATAGGCTTCTCAACAGCCTGTTCCTCTGTTTCACATTCAGTGTCATCTTCAGACTGCTCATCCTCTTCTGCGGCAGCATCATCCTCATTCTCAGAGCCACTTACTTCTTCCATATCAGCCTCTTGGGCATCCAGAACAAAATTCTTTGAAATTTTGGGAGGGGCAACCACTATTTCTTCGTCAGATGAAAGGGTTGGGGAGATTACCTCAGGTGAAGGTTGCTTAGCCACCTTAGCCTTTTTGGAGACTTTGACTGGGCTAGGGGTATGAGATCTTTTCTTGTCAAACGACTCCCCCTTACTTGGTGCTGTTTTGAGGGATATAGAAGGTTTGGATTTGAGGGAAGGCACGGTAGATTGAGGGACAACATAGGGTTGTTTTGGCGCGGCAGGTTTGGAAGAGTGGGATTTAGAGACTTTGGATTTTGGTTGAGGTTCAGGGGATGGGGAAGGAGACATTGGAGGTGCAGTAGGAATGACCTTAGATTTTGGAGGTTTTGGCGCGGCAGGACGCACAGGTGCGGTAGGTGCAATCTTGACGCCCTGGGAAACTGGTCTTGACTTCCTTGTCGGTTCCCCAACCTTCTCTTTGCCTTTAACAGAAGTTGGAGGAGAGGGGAGTTCAACATTCTTACCCTTTTCACGAGCCTTCATTTCGGCAGTATTCTTGCGGTCGAGCTCAAATGCGGCAGCCTCCACATCACTCACCATCCTTTCACCGAGGTTGGCTTGACCTCTTTTAGAGTATTTGGGGGGAATGTACTCTTCGATGGGATCTCGGAGAAGGTAAGAGCGGTACATTTCATCCCCAAAATTACCACGGTAATTGGTCTTCATAGATTTGCGGCAGAAGTCTTTTGAGGTAGGAATTGGAACCTTATAATTCTTGTTCTGCTCATACAATTCCCTAATTCTGATTGTGTGACTCATCAAGTAGGAAACCAACCTACTGTTCGTGCGGTACTTGGTCTCGCCTTCATCAGCCGCATCCTTATATGAGAGAATATTGGCTCGCAGGATATCATACATGATTTGACCCCAATCTAATCGCTTGCCAAGATAAATAGCAGCAGAGATCATCCATTGAGTGTGATTAAAGTTGGCATGATTGCCAGTCTTGCATAATAGGGCATGATCTATGGTACATTATTTCACCAACGTCCTTACGCTGTATTTTGAGAATGTCTGCCGTGCCTGCTAGTTTCTTAGCCAGACTAAGGGTCTCCTGCCGTGAAATCGTATCAAAGTCCTTGCTTTTCTTGATTCCCACGGCATGGGCAATGTCACTAGCATCAAAAGCCAATTGGATTCCCATAACAGTGGCTTTAAGGAATTTAGGGTGTGCGGCAGGCTCTTCTGGACTTTCCATTTCAACAGCCGAACTGAAGAATTCGTCAACAAAAGCGGGAAGATGAAATTCTTGATCAAATGTAAAGAGAGGGAGAATTCCAGATTTGTGAATGCGACCCAAGATATTGCGGCCAATGGCATCCTTCTTGAGATCTGCATGGTCTATGACTATCCCAGGAATGAAATGGTTTAAATCCTGAAACAAAGCAAAATTTAAAGTTTAGAAAACGAGGTAGGCCGTGCGGTCACTTGACAAGAGTGTAAAGCAATGATGGTGCGGTCAAGGGAGGCACGGTAACAAAAGGATGCGGTAGGTAGAGATGTTAACAACAATACCGCAAACATTGAAGTGTTTGACCAATACAAGATCAAAATGTGAATAGGGCAGAAACACAAATATCAAAAGCAAGTAAATTAACAAGGATCAAAAAGTTTAATTCGTCAAGAACACGAAGAACACTTAAGAGGAACACCAAGAACACCATAGGTCGAACTAAACTCAGATACCCAGAAATTGACTGAAACTCAACGAAAATGCCATAGATAGAATCGGAAATGCAAATAAAAGCACACAATCATATCAATTTCAAGAAACAAACAACATTATACTCAGAAATTGAAAGGGGAAAGTATTGGAATACCGAAAATTCAAAAAACCCATTTAGCTCAATCGAATTCAACAAACCTGGATGAAATCTTATGAAATCTACAGATATAGTAACTAGAACCAAGAATAAACAATCAACCCAAAATTCTAACTACATAAGTAAGAAGTGAGATGAATCTCAGAAAATGTGAAAAGTTTTTGGGAAATATCCATCAAAAACAAGAATGACGAGTATCGAAAAATTCATACCATAACTACGACTGGAGGAGTGGATTGAGATGGAATAGAACTAGGAATCTCGTCTCTGGATTCAGTTGACTTTGAAGATTTCTTGGATTGATGTTTAGACATTATATAGAAGTGAATCGAGAGTGAGATGAATGACGGTTTTAGAGAGAGGTTTTAGAGAGAGATTAGAGAGAGATGATTTTCTGAAAAAGTGAAATGCAGAGAGTGGTGGAGTATAAGAAGGTGGAGCAGTTTAGGGTGGAGGGTGGTTTGCAGATGTCAGGTGATGGGAAGGTGGAAGGTTAACTCTGCAAAAAGGGCGGATGTGACCTAGGGTCTAGTTTTCATTAAATGCAAGGTTGCAGAGGGTCACATCGGACTGGCCAATGACGGCTTAGATAATTTTAAGGAATAAAAATTAAATGCTGAAAATTTAATGCCCTAAAAGATTTGAATTTATTAAAAACAAGGGAAAATAGAAAGTTACCTTTACGCCCTTGAGGTAGATATTTTCAAAATATCTCAAAATATCTCTAAGTTAGAAGACTTACCTGGGCCTGAGGAATGCGGTAACGTGAGAGGTCAACCGTGACACATGCGGTCGATGTGAGGTATTTACCTTGCTTTTGAAAGTACTCTATACGATAACATGACTTTGTGCGGTAGCATGAATTTATGCGGCAATATATGAATGATGCGGCAGATTTGAGGTGCGGTCAAATGAGGGTTTCTAGATCTCTGTAATTTGCTTGACCGTGAATCATCTGCCATATAGCCTGCTTGATCTTAAACTTGGAAACAAAATTATTAGTACAAGAAATCTAATGGACAAGTTTGAGTTAGAGTTCAAGCATACCCATTTCTCCTCTTAAATACCTAAATCTCTTGGAATCAAGAGCCTTGGTGAGAATATCTGCGATTTGATCATCAGTACTCACATACTCTAGATGGATATTACCCTTTTCAACATGATCCTTGAGAAAGTGGTATTTGATATCAATGTGTTTGGTCTTGGAATGCATGACAGGGTTGTTGGAGACAGCAATGGTAGATGTATTGTCACAAAAGATTGGACAATTTTCTTCTTTGATTCCGTAGTCAACCAATTGTTGCTTCATCCACAGCACTTGGCAGCAGCAGCTTCCAGCAGCTATATATTCAGCTTCTGTGGTAGATACAGAGACTGAGGCTTGTTTCTTGCTTGCCCATGAAACTAGTCGATTTCCAAGGAAATGACAAGTTCCACTCGTGCTTTTCCTGTCAATGGTACATGCTGCATAATCTGCATCTGAGTAACCTATAAGATCAAATGTTGAATCTTTGGAGTACCAAAGTCCAAGGTTAATAGTCCCAGATAGATATCGAATAATTCGTTTAACAGCAATAAGATGTGCTTCTCGAGGATCAGCTTGATAACGAGCACAAACGCAAACACTAAACATGATATCTGGCCTACTGGCAGTTAAGTATAGGAGAGAGCCAATCATACCTTGATATAAGGTTTGATCAACCTTCTTACCTTTCAAGTCTTTATCTAGCTTGTTACCAGTAGCCATAGGAGTGTCGTATGCCTTTGCATTTTCAAGTCCAAATTTCTTGATAAGATCTCTTGTGTACTTAGCTTGGTTGAGGAAGATGCCTTCAGCACATTGTTTAATTTGAAATCCAAGGAAGAATGTCAATTCTCCCATCATGCTCATCTCAAATTTGCTTTTCATGAGTTTCTCAAAACGCTTACACAACAATTCATTAGTAGAACAAAAAATAATATCATCTACATATATTTGAACAAGTAAAGTATGATCATTATATTTAGCAATGAATAAAGTTGTGTCGATCTTACCACGCTTGAATCCCTTTTCAAGGAGAAACTTAGATAGAGTATCATACCATGCCCGTGGAGCTTGTTTGAGTCCATACAAGGCTTTACGGAGTTTGTAGACATGATTTGGAAATTTGGGATCTTCAAATCCGGGCGGTTGAGCAACAAAGACGGTTTCTTGAAGTTCTCCGTTGAGAAATGCACTCTTCACATCCATTTGATATAGCTTGAATCTTTTGTAAGAGGCATAAGCTAAGAATATCCTTATAGCTTCGAGTCTTGCAACGGGGGAAAATGTTTCATCATAATCAATGCCTTCTTCTTGTCTATATCCTTGTGCAACCAACCTAGCTTTGTTCCTTGTGATGCTTCCATTCTCGTCCATCTTGTTTCGGAACACCCACTTTGTACCAATCACTCCTTGATCTTGTGGCCTTGGAACCAAGGTCCAAACTTTACATCTTTCAAATTGGTTGAGCTCTTCTTGCATAGCCACAACCCAACTTGAGTCCTGGAGTCCTGGAGTGCTTCATCAACTTTCTTAGGTTCAACTTGAGATATGAATGCGGTAAGTGCATCATAGTTTGATCTTCTTGTTCTAACACCAGAATGCAAATCACCAATGATATTCTGAATTGGGTGATCTCTAACCTCACGAACTTCTTGAGGTAAGTCTGGTTGAGTTGATGGTGGTTGTAAGTCTTCTAGTGGTACATCATTTGAGCCATCCCAATCATAAGTAATTTGAGGGATAGGTTCTTCAACATTTATGGGTGTCTCAACTTCAACTCTATTTGAGGTAGCAGCAGATGAGGCAGCTTCTGGTGCTTCATATGAGGTAGATGGAGGTGCAGTTGAGGTAGATGGGTTTCCCTGAGTTGATTGATTTTGTGGTTGAGTTGTACCTGTCTCATTTATCTCAACAAAATCATCAGCAACATTTGGAGCCATATGTGGCTCAAGGAGAGAATGTTCATCAAAAGTAACATGGACAGATTCAACTATCTTAAGAGTGGTTTTATTAAATACACGAAAAGCTTTTGAGTGTTTAGCATACCCAATAAATATACCTTCATCGGCCTTAGGAGCAAATTTACCTCGATGTTCTTTACCGTTGTAGAGTATAAAGCATTTGCATCCAAATATCTTGAAGTATGCTATGTTGGGGGTTCTTCCTCCAAAGTTCATAAGGAGTTTTGTTGTAGGTCTTGTTGATGAGGGATCTATTTTGCGTGAAGCATGCTGTGTTGACGGCTTCAGCCCAAAAGTATTGAGGTAGCTTTGCTTCAGCAATCATTGTCTTTCCGGCCTCTATCAACGTTCTATTCTTTCTTTCCACTACACCGTTTTGTTGTGGAACTCCAGTAGCAGAGAAGTTGTGGTCAATACCATAATCATCACAGTATTGAGCAACACCGTTGTTCTTGAATTCTGTACCGTTGTCGGATCGAACACTAACGATGTCATCTTCTTTTTGTGTTTGGAGCTGTCTAAAGAGTGCGGTCAAAATGTCATAACAATCATCTTTGGAGCTCATCATTTCGACCCACGTATATCTTGAGTAGTCATCTACCACAACTAAGGAATATCTATTTCCTCCAATACTTGCGGTAGAAACAGGTCCAAACAGGTCCATATGAAGTAGTTGCAAACATCTAGAAGTTGAAGGTGTCGTCTTGCTGGAGAAAGACGCTTTTGGTTGTTTGCCTAGTTGATATGCTGTGCACTTCTCATCGTGGTGATCAGCTACTTTGGGTAGACCACGAACTAGATTTTCTCTACCAATCTTGGAGAGATACTTGAAGTTTAAGTGACTTAGTCTTTTATGCCACAGCCAACTATTTTTACTAACATTCTTTGCTACAAAACAGAGATTAGAAGAAATGCAAGATGAATTAAAATCAACAACATAAACATTTTTCTTACGAATCCCTTTGAGCAAAGTGACGCCGGATATGCCATCTTTGATGAGACAGAAATTTGAAGTGAAGTGGCATTGCAATCCTTTGTCGCAGAACTGAGATATTGAGAGTAGATTGTGTTGTAGCCCAATAACTAGAGAGACTTCTTGGATGGTGATTTTTCCTTTACGAATGACTCCATATCCTACAGTCTTTCCTTTGTTATTATCTCCGAAGGTTACTGATGGCCCTTTTTCTTCACGGACATCTTCCAATAAGTTGATATCTCCGGTCATGTGCCTTGAACAGCCACTATCGAGATACCATAAACTTGATCTATCCTTGGAAAGTCCAGCCATTAAGCAGAGAACCTATAAAATAAACATTTAAGAACAAGGTCCCCTTTTTATTCTTTTGGGTCCAAAGGGTTAGCAACTTTTGACGACCCACACCTGCCTCACAGAAGGAGGGTTACTCTTTCTGGGATTGGGTGTGAATCTCAAAAGACATTCAGCAGCCTTATGACCATAACCATCACACACGGAACAATGGTGGAAGCCACCCAACTGAGTTTTAACAAGCTTCGTTGAAGTCTTGAGCACAACATCATTTACTGGTATGGATGAGGTCTCCTTAACAAAATTCATCCTTTTGAACTTTCCTGCCTTGCCGCCACTTGCGGTCGATGGCTTCCTTGCGGTTGCCATTTTCCTTGGTGCGGTCGATTGACCTCGCGGCAGGATAATGCGGTAGGGAGCGCCATCAACCTTGCTAGAGGAAGCCTCTGCGGTAGGTTCATCCATGGCAATACCTTTCATCTTTGCCTTGCCAGTTTGTTTCTTAGGGTAGACATAGTTGAACTCTAGTTTCTTCTTTGGTTCTTGTCCTACACCCTTTGAAACATGATGTTTAGCCTTCGACCCTTCCAAAGTTTGCTGGGTAAATTTCTCATCTCTTTCACAACAAGATGCACATTTAAAGTTGTCATTAGTTTGAAATCCTAAGCCTTCCTTATCACCACTAGGCTTTTGGGATTCTAAGATTTGTTCCATAGTGACACGAGAATTAGTCCACTCATTAGTGATCTTTTTCAAGTCATTTATCTCAGCGACCAATTCATCATTTTTAACTTTAAATATAGCATTTTGTTCTTCTAAGAAACGGTTTCGATCAGTAAGAGGAGTCATGCTCTTGATCTGCTCCTTAAGGAGGGTGACTTCAGATCTTAGTAGAGATTTCTCTGTCTTAAGCTGGGAAATTTCTTCAGTTGAAAGTGCTAAAGCTTCCTTCATGCCAAAAAACTTACTAATTACCTGTTCAGCTTTTGCAAACATCTTTTCTTGTTCATCGGGGGAAATGTCAAATTTGACTTGTGGTGTGGTAGACAGAACTTCCTTTACTTTGGGGTTTAGTAGAGCCTTCTTTGCTGCACTAACATCACATCTTGAAAATAGAAGATCACCATTCTTTTGAACCGGAGTTAGGAATCCTTTTTCAGCAAGTTCATCGGCCGTATAACTTATCCGTTTAGGTTTTGCATTTGGTGAGCGACGACTTTTATTATCATCCTCATCATCGGACTGAACGACCAGACAAATGTGACCTTCTTCAGAATCCTCATCACTTTCATCAGAGTCTGACTCTATCCAAGTAGCTAACTCTTTTGAGGTAGAGTCTTCTTCAGCCATCATTCCCTTTTGCTTTGAATACCTTGGAGTAAAGTTACTTTTCTTCTTCATATACTCATATTTGGGAATTGGACATTCTGATGCGAAGTGACCTGGTTTCCTGCAATTAAAACAAACAAGATCTTCTTTCTTCTTGGAGAAGTTGAAGTTCTCTTTCTTCTTTGAAGGGCTGCTCCTTGAAAACCTTGTTGGAGCTTTGCTTGTTGATCCGGGTCTTGCTGTCTTTCTGAACTTTTGGAATCTTTTCACGAACATAGCAAAATCATCATCATCCATATCAAGTAAATCTGATGTGGAGATTTTTGGATCTTCTTCCTCGATCACTTCTTCCTTTTGAGCAACCAACGATAAGCTCTTTGTTTTTCCTTCCATTTCAGCAATGTTGTTAAGCTTGATATCAAAGACTTTGAGGTTGGCATAGAGGCTTCTGAGAGACATGTCATCTAGTAGCTTGGTATCTTCAAGAGTGTTTCCTTTGTGTAGATATTGTGAACTAAGAGCGGCAAGAAAACTAACATTAATTTCTTTCTTGGTAAGCTTCTTTCCGAGTGCTGTATAAGTACTCATGATCTCACAATAACGATCGTAAGTGGCTCTAAGTGATTCACCGGGGATCTTAGCAAAGTTGTTGAATCTTCTTTGAATTGCAAACTTTTTGCTTTCCTTGCAAGCTTGATCTCCTTCGATGTAATCTTCAATTGCATCCCAAAGTTCTTTTGCAGTAGAACATTCCATGATCTGTCGACGCTGTGACGTACTCAAGGTACTTAGAAGTATGCTTTTTGCTTTCACATCCATTCCAACCAGTCTTTTCTCTTCATCGGTCCATTCAGCCTTTGGTTTCTTGATAGTCGGATTTGCACCATTGGTTTCTGGATCCGGATTAGCTTTCATTGGGAAGTATGGTCCAATGGTAAGACAATCACCAAGTTGCTCATCCATGGAGTAGAACTGAGTTAGAATGCTGTGCTTCCATACGTCAAAATTATCTTCGTCGAACGCTGGAACGTGAGTGAAGTTAACCGATGCCATAGTTTTCTGACTTGCCATTTTGAATCGGCACCCAAGCTGTTAAGCTTGAAAAACAGAAGTTTTATAAAGGTGTTTGCTCTGATACCACTTGTTGGTCCCTGAGACACAACAAGGGTATGAAAAGAGGCTAGAGGGGGGGGGTGAATAGCCTATTTAAAATTTCAACCCTTTTTCAAAATTCAACCTTTATGCTTACACTTGAATTTTGCGGTAGATAAAAACTACGCGGTCAAGTATAAAATGCACAGCGGAAGTTTTCGTTAAAAACAAGTTGAGTTGATTTTAGACAAGTATAATGCGGTAGGCAGATAATGCGGTAGGTGAGTTTGCGGTAGGCAGATATGCGGTAGATAGGGGTGAGGTAGGTTGAGAGATTGAAAACTTGTGTCTCAGAGGTTTTAGGCAAATGATAAGTTAGTCAGAATTTAGCTAAGGCAATGAGGTAGACAAACAAACACAATTCACAATTGTTCTTAAATCTGAAAAATCAAACACTAAAAGACAAACAAGATTAATATGAACAAGTGAAGAACAATATGAACAAGATGAACAAGACTTAAAGTAAATTTGCAGAAAGGTAAAGTGCAGTAAGTAAATGACACAAAGATTTGGAAAGGTTCGATCTGTTAAAAGATCTACGTCCTTTACCAAGATGGTCAGTCTTGGATTTTGAATGGAGGATGTATTAATTCTCTTGAGTACAGATTACAAAGATGAAGAACTGAATTAACTCCTATTTTCTATGAAGAACAATCCTAGACTTAGACCAGTGTATCCCTAATGATTCAATCTATGTGATTGATCAATCGGGGTGAGTGTGTGTGTAAGAATCAAGAGCTCTTTGAAATCTATATGATTTTAGAGCCTAATGAATCTTGTGTTGAGAGGCTTGAGATTTGATCTTGAAGGTTGCTGGAGATTTGTTGAAGACTTGAAGGTTGAGTGCTTGAAGATTCGAAGGATTCTGGAAATCTTGAATATGATATTCAATCACCAAGAATTTCAACAGCAATTTATCTCTTAGAATCTCAGCTTGTGTTCAATGAAGAATTCAAGGTCTATTTATAGCCTTGATGGAGAAACTAGCCGTTTGAATTCTTGGAGGGCAAGTTTGGAGGACAATGAGCTGTTGATTTCTAATTGGAGCTCAGCCTGAGTTGTCCTTTTGTTGCAGAGTCATGGTGGTCCAACTGTACTAAAATGACAGTTGTATTCAAATTTGAAATTTGAATTTGCAACGTTCTAAACTAACCAAGGTAAGGACACACGTGTGACCATGGTTAAGTTTGAACAAACTTGAGTTTCTTCAACCATGGTTCCATGCGGTAGAGTTAACTTGCGGTAGGATGGAACCATGCGGCAAGATGGATTGCATGAGGTAACCTTGGGATATGCGGCAAGCATTGGTTCCGCGGTAGGCGTCTTCATGCGGTAGGCAATGGACCTACCTCATTTTTTCAGACTTAGAAAAATTGAGTCCTAATCTGCTAAGCCTATTCAACTATAAAGTGGACTATTCTAAATGAAGTACAAGTACTTCTTACAATATATCCTAAAGTCCACAAAGAGTAAAATAAGGTTATGGGATCAATCAAATTAATGTAATAGGAGTGGTTTATAATAAGCATACCCAACACCATTGGATCATTTGTGGTACACAAGTGGTACACAAAGTGTGGTACAGATGATTTCCTCTCCTAAATAAGTACTCCTAGATGGCACACATTTAAAGCACATGAAAATTTTCTACGCGCAGCCATTATAATTACTTCATCCGTCTCATATATTGACAAACTAGCGGGTAACCCGTGCTCTGCACGGGAAACCAATACTATGTCTTAAAAAATATTTTAACTATAGTTAACTAATATAGTAATCATCATTTTAACTAATACTATTAATAATAAAAATTAATCTATATGATTACTATTATTATAATAACTATTATAATTAATTAATACCATTGATAGTAATAGTTAATATATATATTAATAGCAATGATTAGTCTATATAATAATAATTATTAATATAATTATTATAATAAAATAATATTATTAATAGTAATAGTTAATTGATATAGTAACTATTATGATTAATTAATATTAAAAATTAACAATCTAACTTATATAATAACTATTATAATTAACGAATACTAATAATAGTAATAGTTAATGTATGTAGCCTATTATAGTTAACCAATACTATTAATAGCAAAAAAATAACTTATAAAGTAACTATTATGGTTAACTAATACTATTAATAGTAATAATTAACTATATAGTAACTATTATAGTTAACTAATACTATTAATAGTAATAGTTAACTAATATAGTAACTATTATAGTTAACTAATACTATTAATAGTAATATTTAACTTGTATTGTAACTAATATTGTTAACTAATACTATTAATAGTAATAGTTAACTAATATAGTTAACTATAATAGTAACTATTATAATTAACTAATACTATTAATAGTAATATTTAACTTGTATTGTAACTAATACTATAAATAGTAATAGTTAACTAATATAGTTAACTATAATAGTAACTATTACTAATAAGAGTAATAGTTAACTATAATGGTTAACTATTATAGTTAACTATTACTAATAATAGTAATAGTTATTATAATAGTTAACTATTATAGTTACCCTTTTTAGTAACTATTATTATTAGCTAATAGTATTAGCTAATGAAAAGAAAATGAAAAGTCATTTATTTATTAGTATGTTGTTGATGTGGCTTCTCCAAATGCAAGCTTTCTTCATTGTTTGTCCACATGTCAATACCATAGCTCTTTTGGCCAACTTTAATATATATATATATATATATATATATAGATTTATTTACACTAAATATTTAAACTTTTTTTCCCTCCCCACCATTTCATTTTTTATTTCCAACCCATTCATAACACTTATTTTTACCATTATAGCCCTAGAGTAGGTAATCCAACCCTGTCGTCGCTGCTGCTCTCCCTTCTCCAGAGTCCAGTCTCCATTCTCTGTAATTTATTTCCATCTGCCCTCACCACAATATATAAATTCAATCTTACCCTCTGAGCTTCCAATCCTAAGTTTTTCACTAATATCCATTCCGTTAACATTCTCAGAGGTAATAATTTCTCTACATTCACTGTTCTGAACATGATGATGCCACTGTTTTCGGAATTCACTGTCTTTTTAACTTGAACTAGTGAGATCTTGTTTCAGTAATCATTTCTTTTTACAACAGTTTTGTATTGTGATTTGTGGGTGTATTCTCATTAGTTTATAGCTAGGTTGATTTTGGATTTTTGATTTTTGCTGCTCTTGATTTGATTGGTTTATTGGTCTATCTACTTGGTTTGATTTGTTTCTTAATGTGTTGGTTTCAGTACGCTAATCTTCCCATTATGTTTTGGGTAAATGTGTTCAGTACTCTATAATTCTTGATTTGGCATTATTTTGTGTTGGATTTTTCAGCTTAATGTAACCCTCGTCAGTTCAAGTCATGAATCCAGCTTAAATTGGAGGGATCTCATTACGTTGTTGGTTTTTGGGGTTTTTATTTGCTATGTTTGTCGATTTGTTTGGTGTGAATTCGAACGAGCTCTTGATCTGATTTCATTTGTTAGATCATAGTAATTTAGTTGACTTGCTCATAGATACTTGAGATTTGCCTAATCTGTATTTGTTGCCACTTTTGGTGTCAAAAATTAAATTTAGCTCACTTGAGGCGATATTCACATGTAAAGAAATAACTGATCTTTGAGGATTTTCACTGCAATTTGGTTGTTTTGTTTTCTACTAGCTTCCCTTAATCTTTACTTGCATACTCTCTCTGCCGCATAAAGATAGTCCTAACTTTTTGGTGTTTGATTCGATTCAACTTTAATTAAATATTTAAGAAAGACTAAGTACCAAAATGAATATCTTAAAATTGTTATAGGTAGTAAATATAATGGTGTATGACTAACAAATTTTAGAATTTCATTTGGATAATTAATCTTTCTTAAACCTTTAGTTAAAGTTCAATCAAATCAACCACTAAAAAAGTGGGATTATTTATGTGACGGAGATAGTATCGTGCATTCCACCATCTTGATGTGCTCAGTTAGACAAATGGAGGTTAAAAAATGTGTCATTTTCTTTGGGTCCCGATTAGATTGTTATCCGTTGGATGGGGGCACAGCTTAACTTGGAAATTATTGGTATTCATTTTTATTCCTAAGAGTAGACAGAAGATCTGTTCTGGATCTTGTGAATAAATGTTAAAAGCTTCTCATAAAGGCATATGGAGAAGTTAGCTTGGTGCTAGAAGCTGGAAAACTTCATTTCTTGATGTTCTAGATTTCTGTTTGGTTAGACAGGAGATCTGTTCTTAATTAAGAGTAGTACTCCCTCTGTCCCTAAATGAATGTCCAAATTTCAAATCAAGGGACATCTAAAAATCTTGACTTTTGTACAATTTAGTGGCAAAGATCTATTTATGTTCATGAAATCTTCTTTCGAAACATTTAGTTTTGCAATTATAAATAGACTAGTGAATTTTTTTTAAAAAATAACATTTAGGGAGAAAGTTATTCTCAAAAAAGACATTCATTTTGGGACGAAAATTTCTTGAAAATGGACATTCATTTAGGGACAGAGGGAGTGCATGTATTCACGCTTTGGATCCCGGACTGTCGAGCTGTAAATAGATCCCTTTGGCGGTAGTGTTAGCAATACCATTTATTTAATTATTGTGGTATGTTCTTTTTCCTTCTCTGATGCTTAGTTAAACTGGTTCTAACATAGTCTCATTATTGTTAACTACCGAGCTCAGTGTAGTGAATTTGCTGGTTAATTTTTTTTTATATTTCTTTTTTGCCTTTTCAGGTAACGGTTAGGGAGTAGAAGATGGCTCAGGGAAAATATTCCCGAGTCGATGGGAGGAAGTCATCCAACTACTGTTCAACAATTACGATAGTCGCAGTTATTTCTGTTTGCTTACTTGGGGTTTGGATGATGATGTCATCATCTGTGGGACCTGTTCAGAACTCAGAAGTGCCTTCTCAGGAGAGTAAGAATGAGGTAACTGAAAAAGTTACCAAGAGCATGTCCACCCAATTTGAAGATAGTTCAGGTGACTTGCCAAATGAAGCAACGAAAGGAGAGGAGGAGGGTACTAATGAAAATGCTCAGGATGAGACTAATTCCAGTAGCCAGAATGCTGATGGAAAGATGGAGAGTGAAGATCAATCAAGCAACGAGACCGAGAATGGTGATCAAAAAACAGAAGATGAAGATTCTAGTTCAAAAGAAACAAATTCCAGTGATGAATCAGATGATGATAAAACAAGCTCAGAAAATTCTGAAAGTAAATTGGAGGAGTCGTCGAAACTGGAAGATAAAGAAAACAACCAGAATGTAGACAAGGGTGAGGAAGAAAATAAGCCTTTAGAAGAGTCTGATAATCAGGCTTCAAATCAAGGATTTCCTGATGCAACCCAATCCGAAATTTTGAATGAAACTACCACTCAGAACGGGGATTGGTCTACTCAAGCAAAAGAGTCGGAGAGTGAGAAAAAATCTCAAAAAACTTCATGGAAAACTTGTAATGTGACTGCTGGCCCAGACTACATTCCATGTCTTGACAATTTGGAAGCTATCAGAAAGCTTCAACACAGACATCACTATCAACATCGGGAGAGACACTGTCCAGATGAAGCACCTACCTGCCTAGTCCCTCTTCCCGAAGGATACAAACAGCCAATCACATGGCCCCGAAGCAGGGATCAGGTGTAACTATCAGTTACTCCCTCCGTCCCAAAATACATCCAAAAAGTATTCAAATTTGCTCTTGACAAGAGCAAATTATTTTTTTGGACATTCATATGCTATTCTCCGGTTCTATGGCTTTTTTTTTTCCTGGCTGAAAGGGTTTATTTTGTTGAATTGACAGATATGGTACAATAATGTTCCTCACACCAAGCTTGCAGTGGTTAAAGGCCATCAAAATTGGGTTAAAGTTAGCGGGGAGCATCTTACATTTCCCGGTGGTGGGACTCAGTTTAAGAATGGAGCTCTTCACTACATTGACTTTATTAAAAAGGTTAGTATTTTTACTTGTTAACTTGTGTCTACCTCCCCTTTTCTCTTTCTTGATTAAGTTTCAGTTTCTATACCTCCCCTATTTTTGTTACAGTATGTTTCCTCACTTCTGTCTGCTTATTTCCTGTCAAGTTGTTGATAACATTGTATCATTGTTTTATACAACCTGTGCTAGTTATTTCATGAGATGATCACTAACTTTCCTTTTGTTAAAGACCAGAATCTTAACATAGAGCTCTTCTTTTGAAGTCTCATAGTTGATGATGAATATTGAACCAAACTGTAGGTCAAAATATACATATATAGATGATTAATTCTTATAATGATGTATTTAAGTGAAGTTGCCGCATAAATGAAGTGTTTATTACATTTACTATTAATATTGTCACTATTTATTCTCTTCTGCACCTTTTCCATATCTATTTCTTCTTTTAACTTACTTTTTTTCTCACATCTTTTCTTTCACGTTTACATATGAGGATTCATGTTAACCGACCGCAAATCATTTTGGGTCTAACTCTTTGTTGTTGTTGTTTGTTATCGGTTTGACTTGACGTGCTTCTTCCTTTTGAGTCTAGCTCACCATTCTTTGGTATCCTAAATACTCCCTCCGTCCCAAAATGATCTTCATACTTTTTTCGTTGTTATTGCGAAGGAACTTTGAGCAATAATTTTAGGTTGATTTAATTGTCCTGATGAAAATCTAAAACTTGTTATTGATACACCATCAACAATACTATCAATAACAAATTTTAGATTTTCATTAGGACAATTAAATCAACTTAAAATTATTGCTCAAAGTTCCTTCGCAATAACAGCGAAAAAAGTATGAAGATCATTTTGGGACGGAGGGAGTATCATTTGTTAGGTACTTTTTGTCACCAAGTGAATGACGAGTTAGTATTTGATAATTGAATTACTCCTTGCACTAAGCCCACAATTGGCAATCACACAGTTCAATTATTTCTTGGTTCAAATCCAACTTTTTAGTATACGGCCTCATTCTCTGTAGATTATTCTTGTCCTAGGGGAAAATTTAATCTTCAAACACACACTCATATTTACCTGCTCTATAAATTAAGATGTGTGTTTTTGATTTATTTTTTTCTTTCTAAATGCAGTCTCTTCCTGATATCTCATGGGGCAAGAGGACCCGAGTGATATTAGATGTTGGGTGTGGAGTGGCTAGCTTTGGCGGTTATCTTTTTGAAAGAGATGTTCTTGCAATGTCATTTGCTCCCAAGGATGAGCATGAAGCTCAAGTCCAATTTGCACTTGAAAGAGGAATCCCTGCTATATCAGCTGTTATGGGTACCAAGAGACTACCCTTCCCCAGTAAGGTCTTTGATGTTGTCCATTGTGCACGATGTAGGGTCCCCTGGCATATAGAAGGTGATATTTTTATGCTCCATTAACAAGTATATACTCCCTCCGTCACAAAATGATCTTCCCATTTGCCATTTCTCATTGTCCCAAAAAGTTTTTCCCATTTCTACAATTTGGGCTTAAAAGTGCATAAACAAAACATGGCTAGTGAAGCAAGTGTTCAAATTCTTAAAAGTTTGAATAGTCAAATGAGAAGATCATTTTGGGACGGAGGGAGTGGTTTTGATAACGATTATATTTGAGCTTTAGACTCATATAAAGATTTAATGCAGGTGGTAAGCTTCTGTTGGAGCTTAACCGTGTCTTAAGACCTGGTGGATACTTTGTTTGGTCTGCTACTCCTGTTTATCAAAAGCTGCCTGAAGATGTGGGCATATGGCAAGGTGACGTGTACATCTGTAGTTGTCTTTTGCTTTTAAAAAAACGGACTTCTCGTTTGGTTCCATTTTTCTCTCTTTCTTTCTCATGTAAAATTTTGTTGGCAGCTATGACTAGACTGACAAAGGCAATGTGCTGGGATTTGGTGGTTGTAAATAATGATAAATTAAATCAAGTGGGAGTGGCGATCTACAAAAAGCCAACTTCTAACGATTGCTATGAGAAAAGATCCAAAAATGACCCGCCTCTCTGCAAAGACTCAGATGATGCAGATGCAGTCTGGTATTAGTTTCCACCATAGCCAAGCACTCTAATTTATTGGTTGGTTTAGTGGGTCCCTCTCTTCATATACTCCTTCCGTCCCAAAATGATAGCCCCGTTTGACTTTTCAAACATTCTAAGGTTACGTTATAAGTTTTGGAAGTTCAGTGATTTCATTTTGGAAATGAAAAACTTTTTGGGACAAACAAAAAGGGATGTGAGACTATTATTTTGGGACGGAGGGAGTATGAAATAAATGTGCTTAACTGCTCGACTATGTGTCTTCAGGAATGTAGAACTTCACGCCTGCATGCACAAAGTGCCAGTCGATGAATCAGCACGGGGAACAAATTGGCCAGAGAAATGGCCAGCAAGGTTGAAGTCACCACCTTACTGGTTGAAGAGTAGTCAGGTTGGAGTTTATGGAAAGTCCGCCCCTGAAGACTTCACTGCTGACTATCAACACTGGAAACGCGTAGTGTCCAAGTCATACTTGACTGGCCTGGGTATCAGTTGGGATAATGTCAGAAACGTCATGGACATGAGAGCTGTATACGGAGGGTAATATTGTGTCATTCACAATCATGATTTGAGTTTTTTTTTTTTTTTTTTTTTTTTTTTTGGCTTCACCCTGATAATTGTTGGCAATTTTTTTGTAGATTTGCTGCTGCATTGAGAGATTTGAAAGTGTGGGTCATGAATATCGTACCCATAGATTCACCTGACACCCTTCCTATAATATACGAACGTGGCCTGTTTGGGATTTACCATGATTGGTGTCAATCATTCAGCAGTTACCCCAGATCTTATGATCTTCTTCATGCTGATCATATCTTCTCTGATCTCAAGAAAAGGTACCCTAATTTTCATGCCTACATCCGCTCTCAATCCTACTCCTCTTTAACGAGTCAAGATCTCCAGTTCCACTTTGTGCACCAAACTTTGTACCACTTTTGATCCAACGGCTCACATTTATTAGGGGTGACATCATGATGATGTCATCCAAACATGTGAGCCGTTGGATCATGAGTGGTACAAGATATCTCAACTCCTCCTCTTTAACACTTTATTCTTTCACCGTGTTTTGAGACTAAAGATTTCTCCTTTCCTTGTGCAGGTGCAATCTACAAGGAGTGATTGCAGAAGTGGATAGAATCTTAAGGCCAATAGGAAAGCTAATTGTGCGAGATAATATTGAGACCATAACTGAAATTGAAAACATGGCTAAGTCTCTACACTGGAAAATCCGGATGACTTACTCAAAGGACAATCAAGGGCTGCTTTGCGTTGAAAAAACGTCTTGGCGGCCAGCAGAGATGGAAACGCTATTGTCAGCCATTGAGTAGGCTCCGTCCCTACCATTTAATGTAGGTAACTTTTTTTTGTTTTTGCCATCTCTTTAGTTCCTTTCCATTGTAGGATGCAACTGCAGAAGTAATTCTTTTACACTTATGTATAATTGGTTCTTGTCCCAATTGTTTGTGTAACTTATTCACTAATCTTCAACCCAGTTTTAGTCGCTTAAAAAATGTTAGGTACTGGGTTTAGAGCTCTGACTGTAAAGTTACTATATGATTCAATGAAAATTGGCTACACGTCTCTAACGGACAATGGATTCTGGTCGCTTTTCAGCTCAACTTGGAGTAGAAATGTTTTTCATTTTTATTATTGTCTGGACTTGATACACACACACACACACACACACACATATAACTGTGTGTGTTTGTGTGTGTGTATATATATATATATATGTATTTCTGTGTATATACATACATATAGTTGCAACAGTGTAGAGGAAAGCATGCGAAAGCGTATCCATGTCCATCTGCAAGTAGATTGCTGAGATGCAATGGACTGTTTAAAACTTGAGATCCATCCGTTGATGCGAATGGCTCTAACTTATGTCATTAAACCTGTAGCAGGTTTAATGATGCCAAAATAACTTCTTTCATATGGAGTATTTTACTTGGGGTTGGAAATTTGCCCGAACCCAATCCGAACTGGGTTTTGGTTGTAATTTTCATGACCCGACCGTGTTAGGGTCGGGTTCGGGTTTTGACGTTGACCTGCAGTGATCCGACCCGAACCCCAATGTATAAAGTCAACGTATTAGTTAATCATATTATAAGTGTTTATCAATTTATTTTTATAGTTGTTTTTTTAGAGATGTTTTATGATCTAAGACTAACTTGTATAACTCGGTTAAATTTAGACTTAAACATAAATTGAGTCCAAACTAATATGAGTTGAAAAAAGGGTTAATTGCAATTTAGACCCTGAAGTACCATACCACCCTTCCAAGCGAACCCCGATGTGTTATTTTTGTCAAATCGGGTCTTGATGTTTTTAAAACTCGCCAGTTAAGGCCTTTTTGACGGATTTCGTTAGAAACTCAGTTAAAAAGCATGTGCCAAGCACATGACTAACGAAATTGGGTAGTTTGAAGTTGATATTTCTTTAAAGGGGGTCAAATGACATATTTTAAAACTGAGGTGAGAGCTAGACAAAAAAACTCAAATACATTATTTTTCAAAAATAATAATTTTTTTTAAAAAATAAGTTCATTATCTTCAAAAATTTAACTTTTTTTCTAAATAAAGAAATTCAATAAAATATTTTTTTTAGTTCACCAATTTTGTGCAACAAGAAAAACTGAAGAAGTTGGATAAATAGTTTGTTTTATAATTTACGATTTTTCCATTTAACTTTATTTTATTTTTACAAATTTTAATGAATGAATTAGTTTATACTCTCACGATCGCAGTCGAATTAGGACAAATTTCCACTTTGGGTGTTCTATTCGAATTAGGACAACCCAAAAATGGAATTGTTTTATTTAATGAGACTCACATTCACACTCACAACAATTTTCCACACATTATTCTCTACCCCACTTTCTCTCTCCTATTTCACTTTTCATACTCACAACACTTACTCCACTAACACTTTTTCCTTAATCCCCGTGCCCAACCCAAAAATCATAATTCGAGTGGGACGGACGGAGTATATTTTTAGTTAACTTGGAAATAATAGTGTATTTAAAGGGTTAAAATAAAATTGCACAATATCTTAAAGTAGGGGTGTAAATGGTTCGGTTTGGTTCGGTCTCGGTCATTTTAGAGACCGAACCACTAGTCATCGGTTTGGGAAAATTCCAGACCGAACCGAACCACAAAAAAATTCAAACCGAACCAAACCAAACCGCCATGGTTTGGTTCGGTTTGGCTCAGACCGCGGTTCAGTAATGTGGTTCAGACTGCGGTTTAGATCGTGGTTCAGACCGTGTTTAGATAGTGGTTCAAACTAGGGATGACCAAACACGGTTCCGGTTCGGAACCGCCGGTTCCGGTTCGGCTTTTATGTGAACCTTAACCGGCCCTTGGTTACACCGGTTCCGGTTCCGGTTGTCACAATACGGTTCCGGTTCGATTCCGGTCCGGTTCCGGTTCGGTTCCACGGTTCATTTTTTGATGGTTTTTTAACGGTTAATCCTGATGAAACTGTTAGAAATCGGTCAAAAACACTTTTTTATTATTTTCATTCACTGATTTTGGCAAAAAAATCAGTCAAAACACAACTTTTCTTGTCAACTTTCTGTTAGTAACGGTTAATTCTAATGAAACTGTTAGAAATCTAATGATTTTGATGGTTTTTTAACGGTTTTACTAACGGTTCAGATGGTTCCGGTTCGCGGTTTGGTTGGGCGGTTCGGAACCGCCGGTTCACGGTTTTTTGGGGGGGTTGAACCTTAACCGGCCCTTATCCAAAACGGTTCCGGTTCCCACGGTTCCGGTTTTCGTGGCGGTTCATGGCGGTTACGGTTTTTTCGGTTCCGGTTCCGGGCCGGTTCGACGGTTCCGGTCTGGTTTGGCCATCCCTAGTTCAAACCACCATTCAGACCGAGGTTCATATGACGATTCAAATCATGGTTTAAACTTTTTTGAAAAGAGAAAATTCGAAGAAATAAGAATATTTAACGAATAAAGAAGCCGAATGAAGTGAACACACATCATAATTTTGTTAACTATGTGCCTCAACAAATATAACATGTGATGAAATGAATAAGGAATAAGATATAAAATGAGATTTAAGAATGGTCTAGTGTAATGTAGTTTTTTTTTTAAAAATATTTCAAAGGTGGATGTTACTTAACATACAAATATATGACTAATATATGCGGTCTGATGGTTTGGTCTGGTGGTTTGGTTTGATGGTTCGGTCTGGCGGTTCGGTCTCGTAGTTTGGTCTGGTTTGGTTCGGTCTGGTTTGGTTTGAAAGGGTCAGACCACAAACCAAACCGAACCACGCGGTTTACCAATTTTCGAGACCGAACCGAACCATTCGTGCTTGAAAACCGAACCAGACCGTATGATTTGGTTCGGTCTCAAACCGCGGTTTGAACCGAACCACTGACACCCCTATCTTAAAGTTTTTTTTTTAATAAAAAAGAGATAAAATCATTCCCACCAAATTTCATCTTATGCAAAAAAAAAAAAAAAAAAAAAAAAAACTGCCCACTCTCCATCTTCCATAGCTATCCCCTTTCCATCCTCCACCACCAACTACAACCACCTTAACTCCACCGGTTATAACCACCATCACCACCATGGAGCCACTACAACCATCACCACTTTCAAACTCCACAACCCTCCCTTCACCACTCTGAAACTCCATCGCCATACCCACCGTAGGCGACCGATTCCACCACAACACCCACCATAGTTGATTTCAAATATGGGTTCCGACTTTTCGATCATCAACTACAAACCCCAATCTTTTTTCTTGATTTCTTACCAATTGTGATTCAGAGTTCACAACCCATCATCCCAAATCACTCAATTTCATTCCCACACTTTGAATTTCACTCTTCAATCATGTCGAATCCGCCATCGAAAGCTATAACACTAACCCACGTTCGTTACCAAAAGGGAGACCATCTGGGCAATTTCCTAGCCTGGATCTCCTTAGTTCCCGTCTTCATTAGCCTCTGCTGCTTCTTCTCTCACTTTCTCTTCCGCCGCGAAATTCAACCCATGTTCTTCGCATTAGGCCTCCTAATTTCTCAATCCATTAACGAATTCATCAAGGAATCATTCCAACAAGCCCGCCATGAAACCTGTATCCTCCTCGAAACCTGCGATTCCCATGGGGATTTTCTGAGTTTTTGATTTGGGGATTATTTTGAGTTTTTGACTCTGTGTGTGACGGTGGTGATTAGAGGTTGATGGTGGAGGTGAACGCTGGAGGTGAACGCTGGAGGTGATCGACGGTGGCTGCCGGAGATCGC
The DNA here is from genome assembly GCA_026119855.1 of Campanula takesimana. Lineage (NCBI taxonomy): Eukaryota > Viridiplantae > Streptophyta > Magnoliopsida > Asterales > Campanulaceae > Campanula > Campanula takesimana. Next base: position 1,313,569 of record JAOWBW010000094.1, on the reverse strand, counting down.
CGGGATGATGACCGGTGGTATCTCAGATTTAGAGAGAATAGGGGTGTGCGTGTGTGTGTGTGAGAGAGAGAGAGACAGGAGGAAGATGAAGTAGGATATAAATTTAGTTTTTTTTTATTTCCATGCCCTCCTTTTGAAAATATGTCACTCTACCCCCTTAAAAATTATTGACAATTCAAAATATCCAATTCTGTTAGTCACGTGCATGACACATGCTTTTTAACTGAGTTTCTAACGAAATCCGTCAAAAAGACCTTAACTGGCGAGTTTTAAAAACATCAAGACCCGATTTGACAAAAATAACACATCGGGGTTCGCTTGGAAGGGTGGTATGGTACTTCAGGGTCTAAATTGTAATTAATCTTTGAAAAAAATAGATTTTTGATACAATCGGTCGGGTCGGTGCGGGTTTGGGTTTCACTATCTTCAGGTCGTCGGGTTACTCCTTTTGAGATTAGGGTCGGGTTCGGCTTTGGAGAAACCCCCGGGTTTGTAAACTAAGGAGAACCAATGCTGGAAAAAAAAATATTAGGAGAAGATAAAAAAAAAAAAGAGAGAGAGAGAGAGAGAGAAAGTCAGATGAAGTAACGAAAAGTGAACGTCGAAAGATGCTTCTCATGGATGAACATTATCAAGACACATTTACGTAATCGAATTGGTGATCAATTTTTAAATGATTGTTTTGTAAGAGTTGTGTTGGAGCGTTACAGATGCATATGTAATTAAACGTTTGCATAGTATGAAAACGCGTAAGGGATAAATTTAGTATGTTTTTGTTTGTTTGTAAACGATGTAGGTAATTATGTAGAAAACATATATATTTTGAATATTTTGTGTTTTGTGTAATGTAATTTGTGAACCTCATTGATTTTGGGTCTGGGTCCGCCCCTGTATGTAGTGAACTAGTATTCCCACCCGTGCCACTGGCACGGTGACAGTATGGAAAGGAAGAAAGAACCCCATTTATTTTTGTCCTCTCACATAAAATCCCTTAACCTCAACTCAATTTCCTCTTTTTCATTACCCAACATATTGAAACTTCATCATTACAGAAATAGCATACCAGTATCATTGATCGAGGGATGCAAAAATAGATAGTGGGGCAATAGGTTAGGCAGTTTTTTATGAACGTGGGTGGGGAAAGAAAAGAGAGGGATTCATTTAGGCCGTTAGATCATTTTCTGAGATTCAATCACAGCCGCTCTTTGTAAAGCGATTATTATTGCTTTCTATTGTAGTATAGATGATTAATTGGGCAAATATGGACCCTCTGAAACGTCATATTAATTTCGTCCATATGTGACCGAATCGGCCCTATGCTACAATATATTTCTTCCGTCCCAAAATGATTTTCACACTTTTTTTCAATGTCACTACGAAAGAACTTTGAGCAATAACTGAACGTTGATTTAATTATACTAATGAAAAATCTAAAACTTGTTATTGAGACACCATCAACAATACTATTAATAATAAGTTTTAGATATTCATTAAGATAATTAAATCAACCTGAAATTAGAGGTGGCCAACCCGTACCCGCACCTGGCCCAACCCGTGAAACCTGAACCGCAAATAAACCGTAAACCCGTGACCCGTGGGCAAACCGCGAACCGGTTAACCCGTAACCATTAAATGGGCGGTCCGGTTGTGGGTTATGTTCTTAAAAAACCGTGACCCGGCGGGTATAACCCGTGTAACCCGCAACCCGTCTAACCCGTTGGCTCGTACCCGTGTAACCCGCAAGTCTGAACCGTGAAACCCGTCCCCAACCCGCTTATTTGGACCCATAAGGACAGCCTCACCTCACACTCACTGTCTCACACAGCCTCACAAGTCACACTCACTCACAAAAGCCCACGCCTATCCTATGCCTTGTTGTCTTGTCTTGTCGCCTCAAGCCTACTGTTACTGTGCATGGCCAGTTGACCACAAGTAACACTGCACAATATCTCTCTATTCCTATCCTTAGTTGTCAGTTCCTACTTCCTCCCTCACTAGTCACCACTCATAAATCAAATTAGGGACCACACTTTTTAATGGCAGAACAAGGAAGTTGGGGTGGGAATGGGATGCGTCAGTAGAACAATGATGATTTATTTGAACTCCTTTTTCCAGTCCTTCTTCTAAATATGCACCTATCAAGCAACACCTCAACTCCAGGTCCTCCAGGCTCCACGACTCCACCTCCTCTCCCCAGTCCAAAATCACATATTGCACCACTAGTCAAATAAAATGGACTTATGTTATGGAAAATATGGCCATTTACTCAACTTGCTGATTCTGTTAGTTTTTTAACGAAATTCGTTTGAAATTTAACAGTTAAATTAAAAAAAAAATGGGGGAGGAAACCCGTGGACCCGTAGAACCGTACCCGCTCAACCCGTGGCGTGCCCGCACCCGTACCCGTGCCATACACGGTTCGGGTCCGGGTCCTTCATATTGAGTTCCGTACCCGTATCCGTACCCGTACAACCCGTCCCGTACCCGTATTTGGCCATGTCTACCTGAAATTATTGATTAAAGTTGCTTCATAGTGATGTTGAAAAAAGTGTAAAGATCATTACGGAAGTAATACATACTCCCTCCGTCCCAGCGCAAGTGACACGTATTTTTTTTCGGTCTGTCCGAGCACAAGTGACACTCCCTAAAATGGAAATGTTATACTCCCTCCGTTTCATTTGAGTTGTTACATGGGGTGTGAATCTCAAAAATTAAGAAAGGTGAATAATGAGTGGTTGGGAGGAAGAGAGAGAATGAGTGGAGAATAATGAGTGGTTGGGAGGAAGAGAGATAATGAGTGGAGAATAATGAGTGGTTGGGAGGAAGAGAAAGAATGAGTGGATGATTATAAAAGTAATAAATACTTTCCTATTTTGGTAATGTAACAACTTAAGTGAAATACCAAAAATGGCAAAATGTAACAACTCAACTGAAACAGAGGGAGTATATATTTATATTCAACCAACCCCACCACTTAACCCCACCTATTCCCTCTCTTCATTTTCTACCGCTCATTTTATTCAACCAATACTACTATTTACCCCACTCATTCTCTCTTTTCATTTTCTACCACATATACACTACATTTTTTTAATCTCCGTATCTCAAAAGTTGGTGCCGGGACGGAGGGAGTATAGTTATAGTCAGATAAAGTTTAAATTTGGAATGTTTGGTGTATGATAATGAATAGGCCACCGTATGGATGGCCAAAACCGGTTCCGGGCCAGATTCCGGTTCGGCATATATGTGACCTTGAACCGGTCCGTGCTTACCCCGGTTCCGGTTCCGGTTGGCACAATCCGGTTCCGGTACGGTTCCGGCCCCCCCTTAAAATTATTGAAAAACAAGGGATTTTCGGTCCGGTTTCGGTCCGGTTCGCTATTTATGTGAACCGTAACCGGCCCGGATGAATGGCGGTTCCGATTACTCAGGTTCCGGTTTACTCCCCGGTTTGCTCCGTTTCCGGGCTTTTCCGGTTCCGTTTGGCCATCCCTAGGCCACCACTCTGGAGAAGAGAAGAGAAATTTCTTCTTCTTTCCAACTATTCATGTCCAGAAAAGCCCCTACAACTCACACACTTCATTTTAATCTTAAAGTTTAATTTATCATCCCACATTCTACCTTCGTTCCTTTCTCACAATTGAATGTAGTCTCTTAATTTGTACTCCTAACTTTCACCCCTTTTTTTAATTTTTATTTCTTCCTGTTTGGGTCGACCTAATATGTGTCCCAAGAACAAGTTTCAGTGATCATTATCGATTTTTATTTTTTATTTTTATACAGACTGAGATACTTGTTGGTGATTTTAGTGTCATCATCTATTTTATGTAATTGTGATTTACTAGAGACCAATGCGATTTCATATCAGACTCGGATACGAGTAAGGAAAAGTGTGGAGTACACACTCGTTTGAGTTAATATGTCTTCGACCATGATAAATAAGCAGGGGTCAAGGGGGCTAAGCAGGGGTCAAGGGGGCTAAGCCCCCTTGCGGGGTCCCGCTCCCAAGTGAGCGGGCGGGGGTCGAGGAGGAGTCGTCCCTCGCTGGTGTCTGGGGGCAGCGACCCCAGCGGGGTTCGGGGCAGCGTCCCGGCCCAGACGGTATAGTTGGTGCTCCAATTGTTCTACCCGGTTTTCCCGCCAAAACCAAAAGACACAATCGTTTGCTAAACAATTGTGACTGTTACCCGCCAAAAACCTAAAGACACAATTGTTGCTAACAATTGTGACTGTTTACTGCTTCAGTAAGTAATCTGTATATAAACTGATTTTGGTCTCATTTGATTCTACGAAAAATTCCAATCAATTCTCTGAGTTTTGATCTGTCTTCTTTGCCTAGATACAGATTGCTTGGTTGTCTTATCCCAATAGAAATTTCGTGAAACCCAGGCAATAAGGGTCGAAATATTTTATTCGGAAAGTGGATTATACGCGATTCAATCAATATCCAGGATTATCATTACACCATAACCCCAATTTCTAACAATACTGAAGTTCATGAAATCATTTTACAAGTTCTACTCTCTCTCTCTCTCAGTCCTTAAACAAATGTCAATTTTGAAGAATTTTTTGTCCTAAAATAAATCCTTTTTAAAAAAATCTTTGTCCCTGGAATTTTTTATTAATAATCTTTTTCTAATCTATTTATACGTGCAAAACTAAATGTTTGGAAATAATCACATGATTATATGCGAATCTTTTCCACTAAATTGTATAAAACGTAAAAATTTCGGATTTCCCTTGGAGTGAATTATGGACATTCATTTTAAGGAAAAGAGTGAGTATTACTTTTGGAATTGGCTATTGTCATGTTTACACGGGGTTTGTTTGCATTTCTATATACAATGTTATGCTCCCTCCGTCCCAAAAAGATCTTTCTGTTTGCCACTTTTATGACTAGTGTAGCAAGGGTTCATATCCTTAAAAAGTTTGAATAGTCAAATGTGAAGATCATTTTGGGACGGAGGGAGTATTTACTATAATTTTTCATCGGAGTTTTAGGTGTGTTTCACTTTTAAGGCCAAAATACATTTTACCCCCAAAGTATCCACCGATTCTCACTTTGCACCCCCGTTTGAAAAATCGGTCTCTTTGGTACCCAAGTTTTTAATTTTTCCCACTTTGCACCCTCCGTCAAACGGGCGTTAAGAAAAGTAACATAATGAGTCATGTGCATATCACGTGAGGGGTAATTTTGCCATTTAACTCGAAAACATACGGGCTTAAATGACATTCAACCCCAAATTTAACCCAAGTCGTCATCTTCATATTGCCACCGCCATTCTAAGCTATTGCCACCTAAACCACCATTGTTACCACCTGAACCACCATCTTATGACCATGGAAAAACAAATTCTTCATATCAAAAGACAAGAAAAATCCGATCTCAAAACTTAAAATCGAAAGGCCAAAATACATTTTACCCCCCAAAGTATCCACCGATTCTCACTTTGCACCCCCGTTTGAAAAGTCGGTCTCTTTGGTACCCAAGTTTCTAATTTTTCCCACTTTTCACCCTCCATCAAATGGGCATTAGAAAAGTATCATAATGTCATGTGCTTATCACGTGAGGGGTAATTTTGCCATTTAACTCGAAAACATACGGGCTTAAATGACATTCAACCCCAAATTTAACCCAAGTCGTCATCTTCATATTGCCACCGCCATTCTAAGCTATTGCCACCTAAACCACCATTGTTACCGCCTGAACCACCATCTTATGACCATGGAAAAACAAATTCTTCATATCGAAAGACAAGAAAAAACCGATCTCAAAACTTAAAATCGAAAGGCCAAAATACATTTTACCCCCCAAAGTATCCACCGATTCTCACTTTGCACCCCCTTTTGAAAAGTCGGTCTCTTTGGTACCAAAGTTTCTAATTTTTCCCACTTTGCACCCTCCATCAAACGGGCGTTAAGAAAAGTAACATAATGAGTCATATGCTTATCACGTGAGGGGTAATTTTGCCATTTAACTCGAAAACATACGGGCTTAAATGAAATTCCCCAAATTTAACCCAAGTCGTCATCTTCATATTGCCACCGCCATTCTAAGCTATTGCCACCTAAACCACCATTGTTACCGCCTGAACCACCATCTTATGACCATGGAAAAACAAATTCTTCATATCGAAAGACAAGAAAAATCTAAAACCGATCTCAAAACTTAAAATCAAAATCATGATCTGCGGTCCAAATCAAAGATCAAAAATCAATACCCTTAAAGAGAGAGAGAGAGAGAGAGAGAGAGAGAGAGAGGGTGGGAGGAGAGAGTTTCACAGTAAATAATCATTCTCCTTAAAAAACAAATACATAAAATAAAAATTGAATCCCAAATTTATAATGAAACCCAGATAACTTGATAATCGAAATCCAGATCATTTGTTCATGTTTTTGATTTGGAGATCATTCCAACCCATAATTTCCAGTCGAAAATCCTACAATTCAAAGATCTAAAATCGATCACCGAACCCTGATCTTGAAGATAAGAGATCAGAATTGAAGCAAAATCGAAATCCAAACCATTACAATACTTTGCAGTCGAAAATCGAAGCAATATCTTGAAAATCAGAGATCGAAATTGAAATTGATTTGAACTAGTCCATGTTCCCCTTTGATTTTGGGTTATTTGTTACATAATCGAATGTAGGGTTTAAAATTTTGGGGTTTTTAATAGTAAAGTAATAATCCAGTTTTTTATGTGTATTGACATGTAATTAGTCGTTTGACTATGGATGATTCAATTATTCCATGTTCCCCTTTGATTAACATCCCAATTGTCTTCCCCTTTGAATTTTAGCCTTTTGGAAAGAAAAAAAAAGTGTGCTCATTCAGTGCTCATCTTTTTCAAATGCTATATTGGTGATATAAATTGAATAATATAATCTATACATATATAAAACCAAGATAATCTTTCTACATTTAGAAAGTGGCCACAACAAATCTTTAAGTGGAAAGTTGGGTATATTTGTAATTTTGTCATTCATGTGTAGCCGTGTGTGGGGAATGAGGGAACTTTCTGGAATTTGTATTTTACATTTAATGGCTCCCTTATCATCATGCCACGTGATTTATACGTGTAGATATGGGAAAAAGATTTGACAAGTGTTTGCCACAATCTACCTTCTGTTCTCTCTTCTCTACATCCATTTTGAAATTTAAAAATAACACCACAATCAAACTTCTTTCACTCTTTTAATAATTCTTCAGCCTCTGCCCTTCTCACTTTATTTACCTCTACCCTTCTCTCTTTAATTTACACACACACACACACACACACACACACACACACACACGAAAACACATACAAACACACATATAAACCCAACCAACGAAGTTTATGTTGTTTATTGATGCAATCCGGAATTCCAATCAAGTCAAAGATCCATCCGGACCTCCACAATGATCCGCCCGGACCTGTTTAGCTCGGCCGTGCAAGTATGGCAACTCGGCCGTGCAGAAAAGGAATTGAAAGACGAAGTCTTGCGTATTAATCCGAACGATCGTGCTGATTACTAAGCACAGTCGTGCCCGGCAATTTCCAGGAAAAGGGTGTTTCGTTTTTGTTCCAGTTTTTGACTTCAAAACTATTCCTTAATTATGTTTGGTTTTGATTTCCTTCTTAGAATAGGATTTTATTATTATTCTAATATAAGTATTCTTTGTAGTCTTTTATTTTGGACAAGTTGATTGTTATTTTATTTTCTCAATTGCAATTGCAATATTAGTTAAACCTTTTGGTTTTCAAGATTTCTTGTTGATTTCTTGTTTGGGGATTCCTTAATCCTTGCAGAAGAATTGTTCATAGATCAATCCTTGTTTACTATTCCGCTGCGTTTACATCAGTTGGTATCAGAAAAGGGAACGATCCTTAGACGATGACCAATTCCGGTGGAGACAACGGAGCCATTCAAACCACTCTTGCAACTATCCTAGAGCGCATAGCAACTCAAGATCACGAATTTAGGGAACGTTCGGAGCGTCAAGCACAATAAGCTAGAGAAGCTAGAGAAGCGACTTTAGCCCTCCAACGCGAACAACATACCCAATTATTAGCGGCCTTGGCGGGATTGCGAGTTGGTGGCGGTGGTGGCAACCCTAATAATCAACATGGTCCTCGTGGGGATAACCTCCATCATGATGAACCGGTTAGAAGGGGATTTCGAGCTAATGGTGGTGGCGAGGACATGGGAGCTCCTCGGGTGGCACAGCAACCCAAAATTCGAGCGGATATTCCGTTCTTCTCGGGTGAGTTATCAATTGAAGATTTTATGGACTGGCTTAATGAGGTTGAAATTTTTTTCACCTTAATGCGTGTTGAAGATGATAGAAAAGTCCCTTATGTGGCCTACAAGTTGCGTGGCGGTGCCTCCGCTTGGTGGGAACAATTTTGTAGACATAGGGCGCGTTCTAATCAACCCCAAATTGTTGAATGGAGGGATATAAAGAGGGAATTGAGAACTCAATTTTTACCAGATGATTATAAGAAATACATGTATAACAAATTCTTGGATTGTCGGCAAGGCAAATAACGATTGATGAGTACGTTCGTGATTTTCATTCCCAATCTGCAAGGGTTGATTTGTATGAGACAAAGCTCCAACGGGTCGCAAGGTTTACAAAGGGCCTCCGGGTTAATATCAAGAATCAAGTGGAGTTGTTTACTTCTTACTCAGTGAATGATGTGATCACAAGGGCTCGTAAAGTGGAGAAACAATTGGCTTCTTCGTCTCGTGCTCCAGCAACTTTCACGAAATTTGGGGATGGCTCTTCTTCGAGTGATAAAATTGTTTCCGATAATGATACTGGGAAATCACAACTCGCGGGGTCCATGAATGATGGTGGACCGCAACCGACAGCTCCTTGGACTAACCCACCTCATCGTAATATTAGTGGCCAACCTAACACAAACCCTTATGCTAAGAACTATGGAGATAAGTGCTATAAATGTGGTCAACCGGGGTATATCTCCAATAATTGTCCTAATGGTAGAGGTGTTACTATGGTGGCGCGTATTGATCATGAGGAGGATACAGACGATGATTGTGAAGAGGTTTATGTAGATCCTAACATTGAAGACAACGATGATGATGGGCATCACGCGTCCATGATGATTCGCAAGTTCACGTTGACAACCCATGCGGTAGTTGATGATCCACAACGGCACAATATTTTTCGCACCAAAGGGAAGGTACAAAATTCTACATCAGTGTTTGTCATTGATAGTGGTAGTAGCGACAACTTGGTATCCCCTAGCCTCGTTGATAGATTGACACTCGACGTCCGGAAACATCCTAGCCCTTACTCCATAGGGTGGATTACTAGTGGCAACAATATCAAGGTACATGAGCAATGTTCTATCCCGTTCTCTATTGGTAGGTATCAGGATGAAGCTTTGTGTGATATCGTTGATATGGATGCATATGATGTTTTATTGGGTAGACCTTGGCAATTTGATCATGGTGTTATGTATGATGGGAAAGTAAACGTTGTGAGCCTCACAAAGGATGGAATTCATTTTCGTTTGGGCGCTGTTAGGATTCATTGTTACTACACCCACTTAATTTGATTGATCCATGCCACGTGTCTTTTTATGGACTTTAGGACCGCATGTAATGAAGTTTTACTTCAACTTTTAGACAAGTCCATTTCTAGATTTTTTATTTGTCTAGGTTGAGTATTGAGTTCGGTTAGATTAGCGCTTTAGATCTTAAAACCGCATTCGAGCTATCTAAGAACCGCCAGCATGGAGTCGCTTATTTTTCATATTCTTCTAAGTCTCTCTTAGAACTGCTGATGACACTTGATGGAACCGCAATCATGTAACTGCATGCTTCAGTTTCTTATGAAACCGCACATCAAGTTCATCCTCGGAACCGCTCCTATGCCTGGTGAAACCGCCGATCAGTTAATGAAGAATTCAAGAGAAGTCATTTATTCCTTAGACAAATATTCTCTTTTCAACCGTAGAGGAATATTTTATGTCATGTCAAAATAACTCTAAGTTAAACTTGGAGTTACTGCAAGGAATGTCGGTCTTGTCCAAGCAATTTGAATTGTTTACCGTTAGTCCTTTCTGCAACAAAGGACGAATGTCAGGTAGTGGTGCTATAACTACCTAGGACTACAAGACAAAATCAAGGACGACAATGACAGCTCAACCAATGGGAATTCGACAGCACTGTACCCTTCAGATTTGATTCAAATCTTTACCCAACGGTCACAAGGGTGCACTGCCTATAAATAGCCTTCATTTCTCAACAATGAAGGTTGCTGAGCTTCAAGAGATTTATTCCCAAGTATTCAAGTTTGCTTTGAAGATTGAAACCCAGATATTCAAACCTTCAACATCTCCTTAGCAAACCCAGAATTCCTTCATCAAGCTTCAAGCCATCAACCATTCCATACTCAGCCTTTACACAGAAAGTTCTTCATTTGTTCAAACCATCATTTAGATACTTAGAGCATTTGATTTCTTTGCACACACACACACACCCGATTTATATAATCACATAGATTATATACTTCGAATACACATGTTGATTTTTCATAGCTTTATAGGTTAGATTGTTTGATTAGAGTTTAGAATCTTCTTGTAAAACGTCCTCTAATTAATACAAGTCTAGTAGCTATTAGAAAAATCCTAGATTAACCATCTAGGTAGAGGACGTAGTTCATTCAAGAACGAACCTCTTCAATTTGTGTGTTTGATCTTTCCTTTTCTGTCTTGTCATTTACTTTTCTGTTTGTGGTCTTTAACTTGAATCCATATACGAAATGACTTTAAAAGTGAATTGTATTTTTCTTTGATCTTTAATTTGATCTATCGGTTGCATCATAGTGTTTTCAACCCGAGTCAAACCGTCCAACTCTTTAACTATCAGTTTGGCCAAAACCGCAAAACTCCGCTGTGCATTTTATCAGTTCGGTTTAAGTGCTTTAAACCGCAGTTGACCAAACTGATAAGTACTCGGTTGATTTTTAAGGGTATTTTATGAAAAAGTTTGGACCGCTATTCACCCCCCCTCTAGCGGTTCTATACCCTTGTTGCCCTCTGGGACCAACAAGTGGTATCAGTGCATATCCACCAAAAACTTGTTTTTTACAAGCTTAACCGCTTGGGTGCTGATCCAATGGAAAACACAAACACCCATATGATGCAAACATCCAATTCGAATCACTTACCGATTCTGGATGAAGATAGTTTTATCTTTTGGAAAGATAGGATGATGAAACACATGATTTCATGTGATTGTAGACTGTGGACTGTGGTTAAGGATGGACCATACGTTCCTATGAAAGCTAATCCTTGTGCAGGAACCGCAGGAGAAGAAGCTGAAATCAGGAAGTTGGAAAGTGAGTGGACTGAAGTAGACATCAACAATGTGGATTTTGATGGAAGAGCTATGTCTATGCTAGTGTCAGCTATTGACTTGAGGACTCATTCTAAGGTGCTTCACTGCACAACCACAAAGGCTACCTGGGATGCTATAGTTGACTTTCTGGAAGGAGATTCAGATACCAAGAAGAACCGTCTCTATCAACAGAGAAGACTCTTTGACTATTTTGTTAAAGTTCCTAAGGAATCTCTTAGACAATGCTATGAGAGGTTTATTGATATTGTTAATGGGTGTTTTTCTCTTGGACATGTCTATTCTAATACATATTTAAACATGAGATTCATGCAAGCACTTGGTAGCAAATGGCTGATCAAAACTACTAACATTGAAGACAACAAGGACTTGGAAGCTCTTGATCTTCGACACTTGTATGCCATGCTAAAGGTTTTTGAATTCAAGCTTGAAGAGGTCCATGAAACCAAAAGCAGATTTAAGACACCTTCTCTAGCTGCATTCAACAATACCTCATTTCCTGTCTACAATCCAGACCATCATCAAGTCGCTCCTCACCTCCACTTGCAAACCGCTCCTCCTGACCAAAATGTTCCTAGATACAATCTTCAAACCGCACCTCTTGATTATTACCAGCAGTCTCATCAATCCTATTCTCAATCACATCAACCATATCCTCAATCTCATCAATCTTATCAGCAGTCTCATCAATCCTACACTCCTCCTCAAAGTTCTTATTCTCAGAGTGTAGCATCTCAATCTTCATGCTCTAGTCAAGTTGATTTTGATGACATGGATGATGAATAATTTGCGTTGTATGTGAAGAAATACACCAAGTTCAGGAAGAATAATAGATCTCAATTTCCATCCCCTAAAGGACCTGCAAAGTTTGTCACTCCAACCAGATTCAACAAAACCGCAGATCCTAAGAAAAGGGATGACCTGGTCTGTTATAACTGCAGACAGCCAGGTCACTTTGCTTCAAGTTGTCCCAAACCGCGATATGAAGCCGCGCCAGCAAAGAAACCATTCAACAAGAAGTTTGTCAAAAGAAGAGGAATGGTAGCTGACCAAGGGGATCAACTGCTGACATGGATGGGATCTGATTCAGATGACAGTGATGATGAAGATGAAGTGGCTAATATTTGCCTCATGGGATTTGAAGAAAGAATTAAAATTGATGAAAGTCTTCTACTGCCAAATCAACAAATGAAGTCAGTTTCACCAAAGACTCCTGAGGCCAGATCAAGCAAAGCTCCTACAACACCAAACTGCATTCCAGAGGTTCAAGCAGACCAAAGCCATGATGACCAGGTATTAGAATGTGCTAATATCATTTGTCAACAACATACTGTGCTTAAAAGGGCATATAAACTAATGACTGCGGAACTTAAAAGATTCCCAAAGAGAATGCAAGTCCCACAAGGAGGAAATTGAGAAACTCAAGTTCCAAATTGCTGGGATATCATTAATTGAGGAAGAAAACCGCTATCTGAAGGATAGAGCCGAGGCACTTCTCACCTAAATCCATGAGCTTACTGTACAAAGGGATGACCTTCAAAAAGTGACCGATGTATGGACTAAGTCTGGTGTCACCGTGGAACAAATTTTAAATTCACAAATTCCTACTTTGGATAAAAGTGGATTGGGGTTTAAAACCGATGATGGGTGTAAGTGTCCTTGTCTTTGTGCCGAAGGTGGTGTGAAACCAACTGAACAAACCAAAGAAATTCCTAAGGTTAATCATGCTGGTAGAAAGGGCTCAAAACAAGAAATTAAAAAGCAAAATTATTTCTTTGAGTATCCTAAAAACCAGACTGGGAGAGATTCAAAGTGGAAAGAGAAATCCACAGCGGCTGAGGCAACCAAGGAAGTATTGAGTGATGAAACCACTCCTAGTCGGTTTAAGGAAATTCCTATCATATTTCGTAAAGCCGCACCTAAGAGGAAGGTTGAGCTCAAGAAGGTAATCTTTGTTAAAGCCAAAACCGCTGACCCAGTCAAACATGAGAAACTGCAGGTCAGTAAATGGTTTGTAAAACCGCAATCTTCAACCGGTTTAATTCATTGTGTCATTTGTGCTGATTATGGTCATAGTGCTGGTCATTGTCTTTTAAGGTTTACACCCAATGCCAAGGGACGTAAAAATCCTAAGGTCAAACAGGTGTGGGTCCCAAAAAGCTGCTAACCCTAAGACCCAAAAGAATAAGGGGGACCAAAACCTTTAATGTTTATTTTTCAGATCTTATGCTTTATGGCTGGAACCGCAAAGAAGAATAAGGATCTTTGGTACTTGGATAGTGGTTGCTCACGACACATGACCGGAGATAATGAACTTCTTTGTGATTTCATCAGTATGAGAGGCCCCCCAATAGTGTTTGGTAACAATAAGAAAGGAGAAACCATAGGATATGGAGCTATCAAACGTGGAAAGATGACTATTGAAAATGTGTCACTAGTAGAAGGACTCAAGCACAACCTTCTCTCCATATCTCAGTTTTGTGACAAAGGAATGAACTGCAATTTCACCTCAACAAATTGTTTCATTAAAGATGCAACTTCTGGAGTTACACTACTGACTGGCAACAGAACAGGTGATGTATATATGATATATTTGAGTAATATTGTTTCTATTGCTAACCTCTGTTTTGTAGCAAAAAATATAAGTGAAAGCAGCTGGTTATGGCATAAGCGGCTCAGCCACTTGAACTTCAAGTATCTAGCAAAACTGCAAAGGGACGGTCTCGTCAAAGGACTACCCAAAGTGGCTGATCACCATGATAAGAAATGTAAAGCATGCCAGCTTGGTAAGCATCCCAAGCAGTCATTTCCAAGCAAAACCGCGCCTTCAATGAACCGCTGCTTACAACTGCTTCACATGGATTTATTTGGACCTGTCCCAACCGCCAGTATAGGAGGAAACCGCTATACCTTGGTAGTTGTTGATGACTTTTCAAGATATACTTGGGTGGAAATGATGGCCTCAAAAGATGATACTTACGGCATCGTAACCGCTCTATTTAGACATCTCCAAACTCAGAAATTTGATGACATTGTTGCTGTGCGTTCAGATAATGGAACCGAGTTTACAAACAATGGTGTTGTCCAATATTGTGATGATTATGGAATTGATCATAACTTCTCTGCCGCTGGGGTTCTGCAACAGAATGGAGTTATAGAAAGAAAGAACAGGACATTGATTGAAGCTGGGAAGACCATGATTGCAGAAGCAAAGCTTCCCAAGTACTTCTGGGCCGAAGCTATCAATACCGCCTATTTCACCCAGAACCGCTCCCTCATCATCATAGTCCACAACAAGACTCTTTATGAATTGTGGAGAGGCAGATCACCCAACATTGCCTTCTTCAAGATTTTTGGATGCAAGTGCTACATCTTGTACAATGGCAGAGAGCATCGAGGTAAATTTGATGCTAAGGCCGATGAAGGTATTTTTGTTGGTTATTCAAAACACTCTAAAGCTTTTCGTTGTTTCAATAAGACGTCATTAAAAATTGTAGAGTCTGTCCATGTTACATTTGATGAACATGATCTTCTTGAGACACATATGGCTCCAAATGTTGCTGATGATTTTAGTGGTTTTAAGACAGGTACATCTTACCCTAATCATACAGTAGCTGATGACCAACCTACTCAAACTGCTCCATCAGGTTCTCCAGCCGCATCCAGTCAAGCCGCAAATGATGTTGCTGCTGAACCGCTATCTTCTGTCCCCATTCAAACCGTTGATTCAGTTCCAAACATCACCTTCAATGAAGATTTCAATGATTATCAAGAAGAGCCTCCTCTAGAAAATCTTCAAGAAATAGTGGTTCATGAAGACCTCTCTCCAAAAATCAATGAGCATAGAGACCATCCAACAACCAATGTTATAGGTCCTATCAGTTCTGGTGTTCAAACTAGAGGAAGCTTAACTCATAGAGATAACCACAGTTTGTTTTCAACCGCACTGTTATCTCAGATGGAACCGAAGAAGGTAGATGAAGCTCTAAGTGATCCAAGTTAGGTAGCTACAATGCAAGAAGAGCTCAATCAGTTTGAAAGATGTAGAGTTTGGACTCTAGTTCCAAGGGCCAGAGATCACACTGTAATTGGAACAAAATGGGTATACAGAAACAAGATGGATGAAAATGGTACTATAACAAGAAACAAAGCAAGGTTGGTTGCTCAAGCTTATAGGCAAGAAGAAGGGATTGATTATGATGAAACCTTTGCCCCTGTAGCTAGACTTGAAGCCATTAGATTGTTCCTGGCCTATGCCTCCTTCAAGAAATTCAAGTTATATCAAATGGATGTGAAGAGTGAATTTCTGAATGGTGAACTACAAGAAGAAGTCTATGTAGCCCAACCGCCAGGTTTTGAAGATAAAAAATTACCTAACTATGTCTTCAAGCTCAAGAAGGCTCTGTATGGACTCAAACAAGCACCAAGAGCATGGTATGACACTCTATCAAAGTTTTTTATTGAACAAGGCTTCTCTCGAGGTAAAATTGATACAACTTTATTTATTGCTAAACACAAAGGTCATTCATTATTAGTTCAGATATATGTTGATGATATTATTTTCGGTTCTACTAATGAAACTATATGTGTTAAGTTTGAGAAGCTAATGAAAGGTAAATTTGAGATTGTTGGTAGTGGTACCCTCTGCACGTTTTATAAACGTTGTAATTGTTATCATTTATTTCATATCAATAAAGAGATGTTTTGATTATTATTGTTGTTCATGTTTACTTATAATAATCTCCGTCCCTAGTACTTGTTAAGCACTAGTATAAAGGCTAAATGATCATGGGATGATCATGTTAGATTTATGGGTACTTGTTTGGAACAAGGTACTGGACATGACCCGCTGTATGAGATTTATGTCATGGTCTATGTCTTACATATATCTCATATTAGTTATGTCATTTGAATCCTTAGACATGAAGTTATTATAGTCTTCCACTTGATGAACATTATGTTTGACATATTCAAACGCTACCTTTAACCGGGTAGTTATAAAGGGTATGATTGGCATAATCAGATTCACGTAGGGAAGAGTAATAAGCTAAATGGATTTGTCCCTCTTCGGAGAGATGTCAAGCTTGGGCCTCTCGTAGGAATGATGTTGATGAAAATGTTCGGCCGGACTCAAATGGATTGATTAGATCAATGTCATTTGGATTATCAACATATTCGGAATCGAGAAAGTATTGAACAAAAACAAGTTGACTTGTTGACCATGACATGTGTTCAATGACATCGTGGACAAAGAGATTGTGACATGTTCTAAAGGAATGCGAACTTGTATCTAGTTATACTATTTGGGTAGGTATGACGGTTTGCTAGAACCTAATCATATCTTATGATTTCATGTTTGAACCCATTGCCAACTTAGTATAATCCTAGAGGGTCACACACAATAGAACGAATCTTAAATAAGGATTATATTGGAATTGTGGAAACTATGGGAATCTGGACAAGTGTGCGACCGCACAATATGGGTTGGGCGGCCGCACAACTTGGGTAAAATAATACCAGAAACCTTCCAGATAGATGTGCGGCCGCACAGGGGTTTTGGGCGGCCGCACACCATGTCGGGACTGGTTTCCTAATTTGATTTGGAAAAGAATTTTGGACGGGTTTAGACACAAGTTTCCTATTTGGAATAGGTCTAACTTGTATATAAACAGCCAAATTCGGCCAGAATCAAAGCCAATGCTTTTGAGCAAGTTTCCAAAGAGTTTGAGAGAGTTTATTTTGTTCTAAGACATCTTAGATTGAAGAACAAAATAATACACAAACAAATATTCCATATAGTTCATATCAATTGTGAAAACGTGTTTCACAATTTTGGTCTAGCAACCAAGATCAAGTGTTCTTGATATTCGTTCGTGGTGTGGATACCTCTAGAGGGTGAAGCTTATCATCTTCAAAATTCGTGTTCTTACTTGTTCGTGATTAAAGCTTCAATTTCTTCACCAAGATCAAAGACCAAGTTCAAAGTCATCAAGGGTTAGTTTTCTAGTATTCATGTTACTAGTGTTTGAATTAATCATATGAATGGATCTATGGGCTTTGGGTTTCATAAAATTTTAAATTCTATTTTCCGCTGCGCATGTTACTACGAAACCCAACAGTGGTATCAGAGCCCCGTTCATGTTGATTATTTCAATACTTAGATCATGTTGTGTGTATATAAATTGTTTATGTGCCTAACATGATATGAATATTGGATATATGATGTTTATGTGTTATATGATTTTATGTGGTTTATTTTTTTACAACTTTAATCGCACTATTGAATCGCAATAAAAAAATTATGGTGGATTTAAAATTGTTTGGATTATCAATTTTTGATTGGATCAACGTTTTGATATTCTAGGGATTCAAGAATAAATTGTTTATTCAAGGTTTTGATGATCATGGTGATTAGATCACCAAGAATACCAAATCCTAATTGAATCGGGAAAACAATTTTGAGATAAATTTTGGAACTTTAAAAATTCTGTCTGATGCTACTGTGCGACCGCACGGAAAATATTGGGCGGCCGCACATGTTTGGGCGATCGCACAGATTTTCTTGGGCGGCCGCACAATTGGTCAGAATCAGATTCTGGAATTTTGATGGGGTCCAACCGAATCAGTAACAATACCGGCCAGACCTGCTGATCTGGAGCGGGTTTTGGGCAGTTGGTTTTGGTGTGGATCTTGGGGTTTGATTTTACTATTTGTTTGGATCTTGTGATTCTAAGATTGGTTCAAGGTTTGGATGGCTAATCTACGTTCATCGAGATTGTGTTTCCCAAACTTGATCGCAATCAAAGTTTCAAAGATAAAACAAAGTTAGAATTATGAAGAGTTCATAATTGCTAAAATTGAGAAACAAAGTTCTTGATTCAATGATTGGAGATTCATGTGGAATTGTGGATGCAATTGACCTACGTTTATCGAGACCATCTATTGCTTAGTTTCGGCCACATGGACTACTTTCTTGGTTTCTTGAATTAGTGCAGAATTGTGGATGCCTTATGGCTTAGTTTCGGCCGCACTTCTTGTTGTCTTGATTTGGAAGAAGATAACCAAAGTTTAAAGAGTCTCATCCTCATAATTATAGAGAAACTAATGATACATAAATATTATGCTTAAATTAATGGAGATTAATTTAGTGGCTAAACTTGATGCGTAACATGTTTATATTATGTGCTCATAAATGTGTTATATGCTATATGTGATGAACCTTCAAAGAAAGTTTTAGGTCCTTTATTGCCATGCCATGATTAAAACAGTTGTTATTGCATGGGTGAATTTAATGTAGACTCGCCCTAGCGAGATGCATTGACTTTATCTGTGTATGAGCAAGATAGATAATGTGGGCACGCCCTAGCGAGGCACATTTGTTAAATCATGGCTTGCACAACAAGTTATTAATATTCCATTTATGAAATCATAATTATAATGTTAATATAAAATGTAGTAAATTATAGTAAATAAATGTGTAGCATTCCTGGATGTAATATTACCTATTTTTGATGGGCAAAGTGGTAATTTAACATCACTAAAGGTTGAAAGGGTGTAGTCCCTAAATGAATTGCCTTTTGGTTTCATATATAAAGGGTTCTCCATCAACCCTAGAAATCACTCCATTCATTTTATTTTCTCTCCTAAATAATCTTCATATTGCTAGAGACATTAGAGAGAAAAGGCACAATCATTTAGAAGAACTCCGTCCCTTTAATTCTTCTACTTCTTCTTATTCTCCCTACAACATATGTAATGGATTCAACAGGTATTATTTCTCTTCCGCCTTCATCTTCTTCCTCATTCTTATTCTGAAAATGAGCGTGGCATTCAGGGATATAAAGAATTGTTCCATCAATTGGTATCAGAGCCCCGCTCATTATTTAGTTTGAGTTTGAGTTCTTTTAAGAAAGCTTTATTGCTTTAATTTGATTCATTTTCCCTGTTGAATCATTAAGTTTTAATGTTGATTAGGGACTCTAATTCGTCCATAGAGTACTGATAATCATCACCTAAAATTCAGAAAATGTTTGAAAGTGTTTTGTTCATTAAATTAAAATGGTTCAAGTTAGACTATCCTTTCATAACATGGTTTTATGTTTTAAGTACATATCATGTGAATCTACTTACTTGATTCCATTAATTTTAAAAACAAGATTATCCTAAATAACATGGTTTTATGTTTTAAGTACATACCATGTGGATCTACTTGTAATTCATGCCTTTTGGGACAAAATATGGAAAAAGTGCAGCAAAAATGCATGAAACGGTGGCTTTAGCCCGGTCGGGTCTTATGTTCCACCCGGTTGGACTAAATGTGTTTGCCCGGTCGGGTCTTTGGTTCCGCCCGGTCGGGTATTAGGCATTGCCCGGTCGCGCATATTCACTATTCACATAATTTTTGCCTTTTTCAAGATGTTGCACAATTTTGTTTCCCCTTTTGAACAAAACCATAATTATTTTCAAACCTTAAAGTTTTTTATTAATTATATGCTTTGATAATTTTATTCATTGTTTAAATAATATTATCGCCTAAGTGATTTACGTTATTTAAACCCTAAAATTGTAAAGTGTTGGATGTTTGAGTTGATATGTGAATTGCTTGAATTTTCCAAAGAAGATCTTGACATTTGACTAAACTTGGGCATTCATGTGGTAACAAGTAAAATGAACATTAGGTTATTTTCTTAGATGCTTATGTCGGCCCAAAGGAAGATTAAGTATTTATTAAAATATAAGTTCAAATTACTTGTTACCTAAGGCAATCATTTATGAGTCAACTCGCAATCCAAAGATTAGTTTTGATGTCATGTTGATTGTCTTGTTGATGGATTTCGTTGATATAATTAATCATTTTTCATTATGTAGTATCTTATACATGTTTTGTATTCATTCTTGTTCTCAAAATTCCAACAGATTTACTTATAGCTTCATCCGTGATTACTGCTATGAGTACCTTACCGATGCTTAATGAGACTAATTTTAAAACTTGGAAAAATAAATTGATGATGATCTTAGGCTATATGGACATAGATAATGCATTAAGGGAGCCGTTTCCTTTTCCTCTCTCTAATGAAAGCACTCATGAAGATTGCTTAATGAGGAGAAGTGGAAACGCTCCAATCGTGTGAGCCTAATGATCATGAATATAGTTGTCCCGGAGACCATTTTGACCGGTATCTGCAAGGATATTGATGCTAAAACATTCCTTGATATGCTTGAGGAACGTTTGGCATCTACCTCTTCTCATGGGACAAAGAGAAGAGGGAAAGAAACTGTGGTTGCAAGTAATGAGAAGTCTAAGGGATCATCTAATGATCATAAAGAAATGCTTCTTTTGCAAGGACCTTACTAACATGAAGTTCGATTATCCTAAGTCTCACGCTTGGCGTGAGAGGTATATCATTTGGTATTGTTTGTATTGTATTAAGGCTAATTTGGTTTCAGTTCCTATATTTACATGGTGATTGGATTTTGTTGCAACCAATTGTTGTGGATATGGCCCTCCACTACCCAAGCAAACCCACAAGAACAATAAGAGCACACAAACAAAGCACAAGAAATCAAAGCAAGAAAAGACACAGAAATTGTTTACCCAGTTCGTCAATATGTTTGACTACGTCTGGGGGCACTACCAAGCCAGGATCTTGCACTATAATATGTTAAATCTGAGTTATAATGAGTTATGGGGTGGAACATTGTTTATATAGCAAACCTAGAAAGAGTCCTAAACCTAAACATAAGAGGAATCCCGAAAATACTGCTATTCCCGAATTTACTGTGCGCGGCACCAGGCGCCCGCCTGGATAGGCACAGGCGCCCGCTTACAAGCCTCCTCCAGAAATCGGACCAACTGATCAAACCGAGCGCCCGCCTGGTATGCCTCAAGCGCCCGCCTGGAATGCTGGCAGATTTTCTTCTCTTTGTTTCTTTGATGATCTCTATTCTAACAATCTCCCACCTAGAGATCAACCGCGTATACGAGCCCCATATCCGTTCTTTAACTCATCCTTGGTGTCTTCCTAGTGCTCACCTCGATCATGGTAGTGCCTTCATCCTCTCCTATTCTCCAAGCCTAATTGAAGCTATGCATAGCTTCAACTTTTCAAGGTTTACAACCTTGGTCAACATGTCAGCCGGGTTCTCCGATCCCAAAATCTTCTCCAGCCTTAAGATCTTCCTCTCCAAGAGATGCCTGATGTAATGAAACCTCATCTCGATGTGCTTCGTCCTAGAATGAAACGCCGGATTCCTTGCTAGATGAATTGCACTCTGACTGTCACTGTAGAGAGCATTACCACTTCGCGTCTTCCCAAGTTCACCTAAGAAGTTCTGCAACCATACCATCTCTTTACTTGCCTCTGTCACTGCCACATATTCTGCTTCCGCAGTCGACTGAGCCACGATCTTCTGCAATTTAGAAGCCCAGGAGATTGCCGTACCACCCAATGTGAAAACATAGCCCGTAGTACTTCTCCTCTTGTCTAGATCACTTGATGCCAAATCCGCATCAACATAACCCGCTAACACGACATCCTTGCTTGAGAAACACAGAGCCTTACCAGCAGTACCCTTTAAGTAGCGCAGGATCCATTTAACCGCTTCCCAATGTTGCTTCCCAGGATTGCCCATGTACCGGCTGACTACTCCCACCGCATGTGCAATATCCGGCCTTGTACACACCATTGCATACATTAGACTCCCCACTGCCGAAGCATATGGAGTCCTCTCCATCTGGTCACGCTCCTCCTTGCCCTTAGGTGAGTCCTTCTCGGATATCTTGAAATGCATACCCAATGGTGTCCCTGTTGGCTTCGCCTCTTCCATGCAAAACCTTGTCAAGACTTTCTCAACGTATTCTGCTTGTGAAAGAACCAACTTACCCAACTCCCTATTCCGATCAATTCGCATGCCCAAGATTTTTCTGGCCTCCCCCAAATCCTTCATCTCGAACCGTTCTGACAAATGAGCCTTCAATCTGTTTACCTCTCTACTGCTAGAGCCCGCTATTAGCATGTCATCCACATATAACAGCAAGATTACATACCCATTGTCCGTGTTCTTGAAGTAGCAACAATGATCCGCCTCACATCTGACAAAGTTAATGTCATGCATGAATCCATCAAACTTCCTGTACCACTGCCTAGGAGCTTGTTTAAGGCCATACAAGCTCTTAGTCAACCTGCAAACCAGTTCCTCGTTACCCTTAGACAAATATCCCTATGGTTGTCTCATGTAAATTTCTTCCTCCAAATCCCATGAAGGAAGGCCGTCTTTACATCCATTTGCTCCAGCAACAAGTTATTCGCCACTACTAGCCCCAGAACCATTCAGATAGTGGTCATCTTCACAACAGGAGTGAATACCTCGGTGTAGTCAATACCGTACTTTTGCTGAAAGCCCTTTACAACCAACCTTGCCTTGTAACGTTTACTGCCGTTTGCCTCCTCCTTGATCCGGTAAACCCACTTGTTATGCAATGCCTTCTTCCCCTTAGGCAGTCTAATCAAATCCCAAGTTTTGTTGGCTTTCAATGAGTCTATCTCATCATCCATCGTAGCTTTCCACTTATCACAAAGTGAACTACGAACAGCCTCCGCATAACATTCTGGTTCCCCACTATCTGTCAACAGCAAATAGTAATTTGAAGGAGTATACCTGTCAGGTGATCCACGCAACCTGCTGGATCTACGCAGCGGAATATCCAGTTTCGGAGTATGTGGTTCATCTTCAGTGACCCCTGACCTTGGTCATCATGAACCGTCCTACTCCCACCCAAGTCTGGAATATCCACCTCTACAACCTCCGGTTCCGAACTAATATCATCAGATGCCCCCTTTCTGTCCTTGTACAATACCTGTTCATTGAATACCACATCTCGACTACGAATAATTTTATGGTTTTGATCATCCCAAAACTTATACCCGAAGTCATCCCCGCCATACCCAATAAACGTACATTTTACAGATTTTGCATCTAATTTAGTTCTATCAGCAGAATCAATATGAACATATGAAACGCAGCCAAATATGCGAAGAAAGGACAGATTTACCTGCTTGCCACTCCATGCTTCCTCTGGAATTCCATTCCCCAATGGTACCGATGGTCCCCTATTGATCAAGAAAGCCGCTGTGTCAACTGCATATGCCCAAAACGTCTTCGGAAGTCCACACTTCAACCTCATACTTCTAGCCCGCTCGTTCAATGTCCTGTTCATCCTTTCTGCAACCCCGTTGTGTTGTGGTATGCCCTTTGGAGTCTTCTCCATACGAATCCCATTCGCTGCACAATATTCCTTAAACTCCCCGAGCTCATACTCCCCTCCGTTATCTGATCTCAAGCAATTAAGCTTAAGTCCCGTCTGATTCTCCACCAAGGCCCTCCACTTCTTGAATACCTCAAAAGCTTCATCTTTCCCCTTCAAGAAGTAGACCCAGACCTTCCTTGTTGAATCATCAATGAAGGTCATGTAATATGACGCACCACCCAGAGAAGTTACCGGAGATGGTCCCCACAAATCCGTGTGAACCAGTTCTAACTTTGCTTCCCTCAAAGCCCTACCTGTCCTCGAGAAATTACTTCTCCCCTGTTTGCCAAACACACAATCTTCGCAGATCCCCCACGTTGACTGTCTTCAAACCCGGTAGTAGTCCCTTTGAGCAAAGTACCTTCATCCCCTTTTCACTCATGTGACCCAATCGACAGTGCCCCAAATCAGTATCACCCTTGGCTGACGCCATCGCGTCACTATCCTTGGTGTTATTCGTCAAATACAATGTCCCCTCCTTATTACCCCCGAGCGATCTCAGAATCCTCCTTGGTAATAACCCAGTTCCTGCAGCCGAATGTTACCTTGTAACCTTCTTCGTCCAACTGCCCAACTGATAATAGGTTCTCTTTCAAACCCGGAATGTGCCTGACCCCGTTCATATGTAATACCTTCCCGTCCGATGCTCCTATTCTGACATCCCCCTTCCCCTTGATTTCCAAAGGCTCGCCATCCGCCAGATAGACCTTACCGAAATCACCGGAAGTATAATTCTCCATCTCTTCTGCATGCCCGCAGGAGTGGAATGATACCCCCGAATCCAGCACCCATGATTCTAGTGCACTACTAACACTCAAAACCAGTACATCATCACCTTCGATTGTCACATTCACCGAATTGTCCCCACGATTGGGACAATCCTTCTTGTAGTGTCCTAACTCCTTGCAATGATAACACTGCACCGATCCTTTCGCAACCCTTGGTTTATCTCTGATCTCCACGGCCTTGCCCTTACCACCCACTACGTTTTCCCTTGATTCAGTTCTCCCCTTATTGCTAGTACCCGGGCTTCCCCTGCTAGTAGTAGCTAAGGCCGATCCCGAAGTAGACGATGTCCCCAACTTCTTCAAACGATTTTCGTCGCCCAACAAGAAATCCTTAACATCATCATACTTCAACTTGTTCTTACCCGCTGAAGCATTGATCGCTGTCACCGTTCCGCTCCAACTTCCTGGTAAAGACGCTAGTAACAAGCACGCATGAACCTCATCATCAAACGTAATATCCAGCGCAGTCAATGAGTCTATAACATCCATAAACTCATCGATGTGCTTAGCTAAGGATCCTCCCTCTTGCATCTTGAGACTACCCATCTTGCGTATCAAATCAACATTGTTTGCAGCAGATGGAGTTTCAAATCTCTCAGTAAGATAATCGAATAGATCCTTTGTGGTCTTCGCCTTCTTGGTAGTCTTCGCGATCCACTTTGAAAAAGTAGATCTAACTACCCCTAGGGCCTTCCGATCCATGAGATCCCAATCTTCTTGCTTTCCTCCTTCCGGTTTGACACCCTTTAGAGGCTTATAGAGATCTTTGTTGTACAAGAGATCCTCTATTTGCATCCTCCAAAACCCGTAGTCAGAACCATCAAATTTCTCAACCGCCTGTTTGTCCTTGCCCATTCTTGGTTGCTTGACAACACCCAATCGCTTGATAAACCAATCTTACGATTAAACCCTGATTTCCAACCAGAGCTCTTGATACCAGTTGTTGTGGATATGGCCCTCCACTACCCAAGCAAACCCACAAGAACAATAAGAGCACACAAACAAAGCACAAGAAAAGACACATAAATTGTTTACCCAGTTCGTCAATATGTTTGACTACGTCTGAGGGCACTACCAAGCCAGGATCTTGCACTATAATATGTTAAATCTGAGTTATAATGAGTTATGGGGTGGAACATTGTTTATATAGCAAACCTAGAAAGAGTCCTAAACCTAAACATAAGAGGAATCCCGAAAATACTGCTATTCCCGAATTTACTGTGCGCGGCACCAGGCGTCCGCCTGGATAGGCACAGGCGCCCGCTTACAAGCCTCCTCCAGAAATCGGACCAACTGATCAAACCGAGCGCCCGCCTGGTATGCCTCAAGCGCCCGCCTGGAATGCTGGCAGATTTTCTTCTCTTTGTTTCTTTGATGATCTCTATTCTAACACCAATCACATAAGGATGTTCAAGTAGGATTGCCTAAATTACCGAAGACCTAGTAAAGATGAAGAAATTCATTTATATGGAAACTAGGAATCCGGTTAGAGTTATAGGCATAAGGATCATTTAAATTATTGTTAAGTACTAAGTATTATTTTGTATTAAATAATATATTTATTGTACCATCATTTAAATGGAATTATGATATTTATCACAATATTGGACAAGGAAGGTCACTCTTGTTCATTAATAATAAGTGTGATCTCTATTTTAATTCCAAAGGTTGTTGGCACTAGTACTTTGTCAAGTATTATTTCTTCACTTGACATTATTCAAACAATAAATGTGTCCCTTAATAATGAAACCAAAACTAGAAAGCAAAAGTTATCAAGTAAATTTTATTTTATTTTTCATTAAGGCATAGGCATTTGGGTTATATTTCCAAGAGGAAAATTGATAAGCTTATGTTAAAGAAAATCTTAAACAAACTTGATATTTTGGAAAATACTTTTGCATTAAATGCCTTAAAGGAAATTTACAAACATTAAAAGAATAGTATTCTCGAGAGTATCAAGTGTCTTTAAAACTAATACATATGAACATTGTGGGCCATTCATTATTCCTTCGTGGAAAGGTCAGCAATAGTTATTACGTTTATAAATGACTACTCTCAATATGAATGCATTTATTACTTCATGCAAAGACTGAAGTTATGGACGTTTTCAAGTCTTATGAGGTCAAAGTTGGAAATCAACTTTGAAAGACTATTAAGAATATTAGGTCTAATCATGATAGAGTATATCATGGTTGGAATGATTGTTAAAGGGAACAACGTCTAGGTCCTTTTTACTCGCTATTTTGAAGAGTGTGGGATTGTCTCCATCTACATTAAGCCGGGTACTCCTAGCATGAATGATGTACACAAGAGACATGATAAAATCCTTAAGGAAATGGTAATAAGCATGTTTTGTGCTTCTTTTACCTCACTCATTATGGGCGATACATTAAAACCGCAGCCCTTATTCCCATTAAAGCTCCCTCTAAGCTACTAATAAAAACCCTTTATGATTTTGGGACGAATAAGGAACACGTCCTTAAATCATCTTCATTTATGGGGTTGTCTAACATAAGTGTAGACCTTATAAGTCTATTAAGGGCAAGTTAGACATAAGATTGTTAGTAGTTATTCATGAGGTAAGCCGAAAGATCTAGGGGATATATAAATTTTACAACCCGAAAATTTGAACATTTTGAAACGAGAAAAGCTAGGTTCTTTGAGGATGTTGAATTTAGTGGGAGATTAGGTGTAATATTTTGAATTTGGAAAAAAAGAGGCATCCATTTCTTCACCTCTTCCATAAGTTCCAATTGGATTTCAAATTTTGTACTTGATATTCAAGAAGAACATACAATTCAAAATAAATATGGTTTCCCTATAAATATTGAACAACATGAAAATGTTGATCATAAGAAGGAAATTCAACAACCTCAGAATTAGTAAGAACCGGTGCCCTTAAAGAGATACAATAGAGTAAGAAGGATTGCAATACCGGATAATTAATAGATGTATCTTACCGAGAAATTAAGGACACATAGGTTTAGTGGGAGATGAGTCATTCATCTACCATAAAGCCATTAATAGTCCTAATTCTCATAAGTAGATTAATACCATATATAAAGAGTTGAAATCTTTGAAAGATAACAACTTTTGGGATCTTTTACATTACCTAAAGATGTGAAACCTATAAATGGGTCTCTAAGACCTAAAAGGATTCACAAAAGTAATGTTGAAAGATATAAAGACCCATCTAGTTGCTAAAGAATTTTCAACTCATAAGAAAGACATTAATTATCAAGAAAGAAACATTTCCCGGTATCTTCTAAAAACTCTTTTAAAATCATTATGGCACTAGTAGCAATTTGTGCCTTAAGCTTCATCAAATGAATATTAAGAGAACTTTTCTTAATGGAGACATTGAGGAAACTATCTATATGGAGAAATTCATTTATGACTTAAGCAAACTTCTCATTAATGGTATTTAAAGATTAATCACGTTATTCTTTCATTTGGTTTTGAAATGAATCTTGATAAATAGTGTGTATACCATAAGTTCAGTGGGAGTAAAAATTATAATTTTGGTCTTATATGTGGGTAATATTTGCTTGCTAGTAATGTTTTAAACCTTAATAAGGAAACTAAGAAATTTCTTTGGAATGAAAATTCTTGGTGAGACATCTTTTTGTATTAGGAATCCAAGTTCACTGTGAGTATTCACGGAGTATTTTGGGATTATCACATAAGGCTTATATATAAAAGGTATTACAAAATGTATAGCATGCAAAACTATAAACCACTTGACACCCCTAATTTTAAAGGAGACATGCTTAGTCTCAAACAGTGTCCTAAAGTTAATTATGAATCCAAGTATATAGAAAATATCCCTCTTTGCATCAGTAGTAAGAAGCTTAATATATGCGTAAGTCTTACATTTAATGTTGGGATGCTTGGTCAATACCAAAGCAATCCGGGAGAGAACATTAAGTAGCAGCCAAAAGAATGATAAAAGTATTTACAAAACACTAAAGAACTACTTGCCTATATTTTAAAGTCGGATCATCTTGAGATCATTAGGTATTCCGATATTAGTTAAATTATATGGCTGCATAAGTTTAATAAAAGGACTGCGAATTGTCAATAAATGTCGAAAGACCGCTTAAGTTTTATGGTGACAATCGGACGGTAGTCTTATAACAACAAGAGTTCATCAAAGTCTGAAGGATATAGACATTAAGTTTCTTGTTGTAAATAAAAATGAACAAATAGAAATGCAACATATAGAAACAAACTCCATTTTAGAGGATCCATTTATGAAAGCGTTATCATCTTCAGTGTTTCACGAACATGTTGCTCATATGGGTGTAACAATTTTGATAACATTTAATATAGTGGGAGTTTGTATTGTTATTTCATTAATTGTTCTCTTATTTAAAGTTTTGATCTCATTTGGTTAAGTTGGACTAGTTGGAAGAATATGTATATATTCATTATTCCATGCTACACATCTACACTTTTGATCTATGTCATTTAGTTGGATTTGTATACGTGATTACTGTGGGTTTAGTTGCGAATCAATTACAACGACTGCCCCTTTAGTCCTTATACTTGGATGACTAATGGACGAAATTGTTATAGATGATAATAAAGTGCGCACAAAAGGGTTGTCATTTGTGTTATATTTATGATTTTAAAGGAAAGACTTTGTTTTGCAACCCAAGTGGAAGATTCTTAGATCATGACTTGCACAACAAGTTATTAATATTCCATTTATGAAATCATAATTATAATGTTAATATAAAATGTAGTAAATTATAGTAAATAAATGTGTAGCATTCCTGGATGTAATATTACCTATTTTTGATGGGCAAAGTGGTAATTTAACATCACTAAAGGTTGAAAGGGTGTAGTCCCTAAATGAAGTGCCTTTTGGTTTCATATATAAAGGGTTCTCCAACAACCCTAGAAATCACTCCATTCATTTTATTTTCTCTCCTAAATAATCTTCATATTGCTAGAGACATTAGAGAGAAAAGGCACAATCATTTAGAAGAACTCTGTCCCCTTAATTCTTCTTCTTCTTCTTATTCTCCCTACAACATCTGTAATGGATTCAACAGGTATTATTTCGCTTCCGCCTTCATCTTCTTCCTCATTCTTATTCTGAAAATGAGCGTGGCATTCAGGGATATAAAGAATTGTTCCATCAACATTAACTATACGTTTAAAATGGTTGGACTTAATTGGGCGTCAAAACAGTTTTGAGCCTAGGCAAGGATGAGATTTAACATGCTTTTTGAAATAGGATTTCTTAAAGAATCTCATAAAAGGAACTAAGAGTCATATGAGATATGATTGACAAGAGTTGTCTACCTAATTAATTTGATTTTGTGTAATCCGCCTTAGCGGACTTAAAATTAAATTAAAGCGGGATCTTAACCCATTCAAATTATATTATACATTGGATGTACAAGAAGGTTATATAATTTAGTGGGAGTATTTTTTTTTTTTTTGAAAAATACATTGTTTATTTCTTTAATGAAAATTGGTACTTATTAAATTTTGGAAATTTTGCATAATTGTAGATAATGACTAACAACACTCAATCAGTTTCGTTGCGATGAGAAGGATAAGCTCCAAGAGAATGGTACTAACTTTATGGATTGGATCCGTAGCCTAAGAATTGTTCTAAGGCAAGAAGATAAGTTGTACATTCTCGATGGGCCACTTCCTGCTGAACCAGAACCTACTTCCCCTAGGGCAGAAAGAGACAATTACAAGAAACATCGTAATGATTCTAGAGATGTAAGTTGTCTCATGCTTGCTACCATGTGCTCAAAACTCCAACAAAGTTTGGAACATTTGGAAGCCTATGAGATAGGCGTGGGGTTAAGAGCCATGTTTCAAGAGCAAGCTAGGCAAGAGAGGTACAAGACCATTGTTGCATTCACTTCTTGCAAGATGAATGAAGGGCAACAAGTGTGTCATCACATGCTAAAAATGAAAGGTTATGTAGAGCACCTTGAGAAACTTGGCTATCCAATCCCATTGGAGTTAGCCACGGATCTCATTCTTAATTCATTGCCTAAAAGTTATAATCAGTTTGTGATGAATTATAACATGCATGGAATGGATAAGAATCTCTCCGAGTTGCATGGGATGCTTAAAACTGCGGAGATGAATATTGTGGAGAAATGTTCTCCTGTGCTTTTGGTTCATGATGGGAAGAAGGCTGGTGCCAAAGGAAAGGGTAAGGCAAAAGTTGTCAAACCCAAGATAAGCAAGGAAAAGGTTGCCAAGGCTTCTGAGGCAAAACCCGATTCACAAAAGGATGCAATCTGTTTCCATTGTCAAGAAATTGGTCATTGGAAACGTAATTGCAAGGCTTTCTTGGAAGAGCAAAAGAAGAAGAAGGGCAGCAAGGCTGCGTCGACTTCAGGTATCTATATGATAGATATTCTCCTTTCTACCACTGATTCTTGGGTATTGGATACAGGATGTGGTTCTCACATTTGTTTAAATGTGCAGGGACTAAAGAATAGGAGACTACTTAAAGAGGGTGAAGTAGACATACGCGTGGGGAATGGAGCAAGAGTTGCTGCATTAGCCGTAGGGACTTATGAAGTCACTTTACCTTCCGGTTTAATACTTGTTTTGAACAATTTCTATTATGTACCGGATTTAAGTAGAAATATTATTTCAATTTCTTGTTTGGATAATGAAGGTTTTAAGTTTCTTATTGAGAATAAAAAATTTTCTATTTATTTAAATGATGTGCTTTATGGTATTGCTAATTCATTTAATTGCCTTTATATCTTGGATGTCAAGAATGAAAATAATGAAAATGTCTATCATATAAATAAGAAATCTAAACCTAATGATGTAAGTCATTCTTATTTGTGGCATTGCCGTCTTGGTCATATTAATGAGAAGCGTATCTTAAAACTCCATGGGGACGGTCTCTTGGGTTCATGTGACATTGGGTCATATGATACTTGTGAGTCGTGTCTTCTTGGGAAAATGACTAAGACACCTTTTACCAATCTAGGTGAAAGGGCAAGCGACTTATTGGGGTTGATACATTCCCATGTATGCGGACCATTAAGTAGCAATGCTAGGGGAGGATTTCAATACTTCATAACCTTCACGGATGATTATAGTAGATTTGGGTATGTTTACCTAATGAAACATAAAAGTGAAGCATTTGAGATATTTATAATATTTCAAAATGAAGTAGAAAAACAACTTGACAAAAGTATTAAGGCACTTCGATCAGATCGAGGTGGAGAATACTTGAGTCATGAATTTGATGATCATCTAAAGAATTGTGGAATAGTTTCACAATTGACTCCACCTGGAACACCACAATGGAATGGTGTGTCCGAGAGGAGAAATCGGACTTTGTTAGACATGGTTCGATCAATGATGAGTCAAGTTGATCTTCCAATATCCTTTTGGGGTTACGCCCTAGAAACCGCTGCTTTCACACTAAATCAAGTTCCAACTAAATCGGTTCCAAAGACTCCATATGAGATGTGGAGCGGAAAGAAACCTAGTTTGTCTTTCATGAGGATTTGGGGTTGCGAAGCTTTTGTCAAAAGACTTGTCTCCGACAAACTAGCACACAAATCTGATAAATGTATTTTCGTGGGATATCCTAAGGAAACTAAAGGATATTACTTTTACAACCGAGAGGACAACAAAGTGTTTGTTGCCCGAACTGGTGTCTTTCTAGAGAAACAATTTCTCTCCAAAGAAATCAGTGGGAGTAAAATAAATCTTGAAGAAATTCGAGACCTAGAAAATAACATTGAACTAATAGTGGAACAAGAACAAGAACCACAAGGAGTTATGGAACCTGTTCAAAATACACAAGCAACTCGCAGATCTAGTAGGTTACGATCCGAGCCCGAGAGATATGGATTTCTCGTAACGGATAGTAATGAGGTGGAAATCATTGAGAATGATGAACCGATAACCTACCAAGAGGCGATGTCTTCTCCTGATTCAGAAAAGTGGCTTGGAGCCATGGAATCCGAATTGCAATCCATGCAAGACAATCAAGTTTAGAATTTGATTGATGCACCCGAAGGTGTAAAAACCATAGGATGCAAATGGGTATTCAAGAAGAAGACTGACATGGATGGGAAGGTGCATACTTACAAAGCTAGACTTGTAGCGAAGGGTTATAGGCAAGTTCATGGTATTGACTATGATGAAACCTTTTCACCCGTAGCAATGATCAAGTCTATAAGAATTTTGCTTGCCATTGCCGCATATCATGACTATGAAATATGGCAAATGGACGTCAAAACCGCTTTCCTAAATGGAAAACTAATAGATGATGTGTATATGACACAACCAGAAGGTTTTGAGCAGAATTCTAAGGTATGAAAATTGCAGAGATCCATCTATGGATTGAAGCAAGCTTCAAGGAGTTGGAATCTCCGTTTTGATGAATCGGTCAAAGAGTTTGGTTTCATCAAAAACGAAGATGAACCTTGTGTATACAAGAAGATTAGTGGGAGCATAGTGCTATTCCTTATTTTATACGTGGATGGCATATTACTCATTGGAAACGATATTCCTACACTTCAGTCCATGAAGACTTGGTTAGGAAAATGCTTCGCAATGAAAGATATGGGTGAATCTGCATATATACTTGGCATTAAGATCTATAGAGATAGATCAAGGAGGCTACTCGGTTTAAGCCAAAGTACATACATTGACAAGGTCATTAGGGAAATTCCGTATGGAAAATTCTAAAAGAGGTACATTACCGGTGTTACATGGAGTTTCTCTAAGCAAGACTCAAAGTCCTAAGACAAAAGATGAGCGTGAGAAAATGAATGATGTTCCATATGCTTCGGCAATTGGGTCCATCATGTATGCCATGATTTGTACTAGGCCGGATGTATCTTATGCTTTAAGCATGAAAAGTAGATACCAATCCGACCCCGGTGAAAATCACTGGATGGCTGTGAAAGTTCTAACGTACTTGAGAAGAACTAAAGATTCGTTTTTGGTCTATGGAGGAATGGAAGATGATCTCGTGGTAAATGCTTACACGGATGCAAGCTTCCAAACCGACAAAGATGATAGTCGATCGCAATCGGGTTTTGTGTTTATGTTAAATGGTGGAGCTGTAAGCTGAAGAGTTCCAAGCAAAGTACAACCGCTGATTCTACAACGGAAGCTGAGTATATTGCTGCTTCAGATGCTGCAAAGGAAGCTGTTTGGATTAAGAAGTTCATTACTGAACTTGAAGTGGTTCCTAACATTGCTAATCCAATAGACCTTTATTGTGATAATAATGGTGCTATTGCTCAAGCAAAGGAACCAAGAGCACATCAGAAATCCAAACACATACTTAGGCGTTTTCATATCATTCGAGAAATCGTTGATAGGGGAGACGTGAATATATGCAGAGTACTACTGATGACAATGTCGCAGACCCGGTAACAAAGGGACTTCTACAAGCTAAACATGAAGGTCATGTTAGGTCCATGGGTATTAGATACATGGGAGATTGGGCCTAGGGCAAGTGGGAGATTGATGGTAGTGGTACCCTAGGCACGTTTTATAAACGTTGTAATTGTTATCATTTATTTCATATCAATAAAGAGATGTTTTGATTATTATTGCTGTTCATGTTTACTTATAATAATCTCTGTCCCTAGTACTTGTTAAGCACTAGTATAAAGGCTAAATGATCATGGGATGATCATGTTAGATTTATGGGTACTTGTTTGGAACAAGGTACTGGACATGACCCGCTGTATGAGATTTATGTCATGGTCTATGTCGTACATATATCTCATATTAGTTATGTCATTTGAATCCTTAGACATGAAGTTATTATAGTCTTCCACTTGATGAACATTATGTTTGACATATTCAAACGCTACTTTTAACCGGGTAGTTATAAAGGGTATGATTGGCATAATCGGATTCACGTAGGGAAGAGTAATAAGCTAAATGGATTTGTCCCTCTTCGGAGAGATGTCAAGCTTGGGCCTCTCGTAGGAATGATGTTGATGAAAATGTTCAGCCGGACTCAAATGGATTGATTAGATCAATGTCATTTGGATTATCAACATATTCGGAATCGAGAAAGTATTGAACAAAAACAAGTTGACTTGTTGACCATGACTTGTGTTCAATGACATCGTGGACAAAGGGATTGTGACATGTTCTAAAGGAATGCGAACTTGTATCTAGTTATACTATTTAGGTAGGTATGACGGTTTGCTAGAACCTAATCATATCTTATGATTTCATGTTTGAACCCATTGCCAACTTAGTATAATCCTAGAGGGTCACACACAATAGAACGCATCTTAAATAAGGATTATATTGGAATTGTGGAAACTATGGGAATCTGGACAAGTGTGCGACCGCACAATATGGGTTGGGCGGCCGCACAGCTTGGATCAAATAGTACCAGAAACCTTCCAGATAGATGTGCGGCCGCACACCATGTCGGGACTGGTTTCTTAATTTGATTTGGAAAAGAATTTTGGACGGGTTTAGACACAAGTTTCCTATTTGGAATAGGTCTAACTTGTATATAAACAGCCAAATTCGGCCAGAATCAAAGCTAATGCTTTTGAGCAAGTTTCCAAAGAGTTTGAGAGAGTTTATTTTGTTCTAAGATATCTTAGATTGAAGAACAAAATAATACACAAACCAATATTCCATATAGTTCATATCAATTGTGAAAAACGTGTTTCACAATTTTGGTCTAGCAACCAAGATCAAGTGTTCTTGATATTCGTTCGTGGTGTGGATACCGCTAGAGGGTGAAGCTTATCATCTTCAAAGTTCGTGTTCTTACTTGTTCGTGATTAAAGCTTCAATTTCTTCACCAAGATCAAAGACCAAGTTCAAAGTCATCAAGGGTTAGTTTTCTAGTATTCATGTTACTAGTGTTTGAATTAATCATATGAATGGATCTATGGGCTTTGGGTTTCATAAAATTTTAAATGCTATTTTCCGCTGCGCATGTTACTACGAAACCCAACAGTGGTATTAGAGCCCCGTTCATGTTGATTATTTCAATACTTAGATCATGTTGTGTGTATATAAATTGTTTATGTGCCTAACATGATATGAATATTGGATATATGATGTTTATGTGTTATATGATTTTATGTGGTTTATTTTTTTACAACTTTAATCGCACTATTGAATCGCAATAAAAAAATTATGGTGGATTTAAAATTGTTTGGATTATCAATTTTTGATTGGATCAAAGTTTTGATATTCTAGGGATTCAAGAATAAATTGTTTATTCAAGGTTTTGATGATCATGGTGATTAGATCACCAAGAATACCAAATCCTAATTGAATCGGGAAAACAATTTTGAGATAAATTTTTTGGAACCTTAAAAATTCTGTCTGATGCTACTGTGCGACCGCACGGAAAATATTGGGCGGCCGCACATGTTTGGGCGACCGCACATATTTTCTTGGGCGGCCGCACAATTGGTCAGAATCAGAATCAAATTCTGGAATTTTGATGGGGTCCAACCGAATCAGTAACAATACCGGCCAGACCTGCTGATCTGGAGCGGGTTTTTGGGCAGTTGGTTTTGGTGTTGATCTTGGGGTTTGATTTTAGTATTTGTTTTGATCTTGTGATTCTAAGATTGGTTCAAGGTTTGGATGGCTAATCTACGTTCATTGAGATTGTGTTTCCCAAACTTGATCGCAATCAAAGTTTCAAAGATAAAACAAAGTTAGAATTATGAAGAGTTCATAATTGCTAAAATTGAGAAACAAAGTTCTTGATTCAATGATTGGAGATTCATGTGGAATTGTGGATGCAATTGTCCTACGTTTATCGAGACCATCTATTGCTTAGTTTCGGCCACATGGACTACTTTCTTGGTTTCTTGAATTAGTGCGGAATTGTGGATGCCTTATGGCTTAGTTTCGGCCGCACTTCTTGTTGTCTTGATTTGGAAGAAGATAACCAAAGTTTAAAGAGTCTCATCCTCATAATTATAGAGAAACTAATGACACATAAATATTATGTTTAAATTAATGGAGATTAATTTAGTGGCTAAACTTGATGCGTAACATGTTTATATTATGTGCTCATAAATGTGTTATATGCTATATATGATAAACCTTCAAAGAAAGTTTTAAGTCCTTTATTGCCATGCCATGATTAAAACAGTGTTATTGCATGGGTGAATTTAATGTAGACTCGCCCTAGCGAGATGCATTGACTTTATCTGTGTATGAGCAAGATAGATAATCTGGGCACGCCCTAGCGAGGCACATTAACTATACGTTTAAAATGGTTGGACTTGATTGGGCCTCAAAACAGTTTTGAACCTAGGCAAGGATGAGATTTAACATGCTTTTTGAAATAGGATTTCTTAAAGAATCTCATAAAAGGAACTAAGAGTCATATGAGATATGATTGACAAGAGTTGTCTACCTAATTAATTTGATTTTGTGTAATCCGCCTTAGCGGACTTAAAATTAAATTAAAGCGGGATCTTAACCCATTCAAATTATATTATACATTGGATGTACAAGAAGGTTATATAATTTAGTGTGAGTATTTTTTTTTTTTTGAAAAATACATTGTTTATTTCTTTAATGAAAATTGGTACTTATTAAATTTTGGAAATTTTGCATAATTGTAGATAATGACTAACAACACTCAATCAGTTTCGTTGCGATGAGAAAGATAAGCTCCAAGAGAATGGTACTAACTTTATGGATTGGATCCGTAGCTTAAGAATTGTTCTAAGGCAAGAATATAAGTTGTACATTCTCGATGGGCCACTTCCTGCTGAACCAGAACCTACTGCCCCTAGGGAAGAAAGAGACAATTACAAGAAACATCGTAATGATTCTAGAGATGTAAGTTATCTCATGCTTGCTACCATGTGCTCAAAACTCCAACAAAGTTTGGAACATTTGGAAGACTATGAGATAGGCGTGGAGTTAAGAGCCATGTTTCAAGAGCAAGCTAGGCAAGAGAGGTACAAGACCATTGTTGCATTCACTTCTTGCAAGATGAATGAAGGGCAACAAGTGAGTCCTCACATGCTAAAAATGAAAGGTTATGTAGATCACCTTGAGAAAATTGGCTATCCAATCCCATTGGAGTTAGCCACGGATCTCATTCTTAATTCATTGCCTAAAAGTTATAATCAGTTTGCTATGAATTATAACATGCATGGAATGGATAAGAATCTCTCCGAGTTGCATGGGATGCTTAAAACTGCAGAGATGAATATTGTGGAGAAAGGTTCTCCTGTGCTTTTAGTTCATGATGGGAAGAAGGCTGGTGCCAAATGAAAGGGTAAGGTAAAAGTTGTCAAACCCAAGATTAGCAAGGCAAAGGTTGCCAAGGCTTCTGAGGCAAAACCCGATTCACAAAAGGATGCAATCTGTTTCCATTGTCAAGAAATTGGTCGTTGGAAACGTAATTGCAAGGCTTTCTTGGAAGAGCAAAGGAAGAAGAAAGGCAGCAAGGCTGTGTCGACTTCAGGTATCTATATGATAGATATTCTCCTTTCTACCACTGATTCTTGGGTATTGGATACCGGATGTGGTTCTCACATTTGTTTAAATGTGCAGGGACTAAATAATAGGAGACTACTTAAAGAGGGTGAAGTAGACCTACGCGTGGGGAATGGAGCAAGAGTTGCTGCATTAGCCGTAGGGACTTATGAAGTCACTTTACCTTCCGGTTTAATACTTGTTTTGAAAAATTGCTATTATGTACCGGATTTAACTAGAAATATTATTTCAATTTCTTGTTTGGATAATGAAGGTTTTAAGTTTCTTATTGAGAATAAGAAATTTTCTATTTATTTAAATGATGTGATTTATGGTATTGTTAATTCATTTAATGGCCTTTATATCTTGGATGTCAAGAATGAAAATAATGAAAATGTCTATCATATAAATAAGAAATCTAAACCTAATGATGTAAGTCATTCTTATTTGTGGCATTGACGTCTTGATCATATTAATGAGAAGCGTATCTCAAAACTCCATGGGGACGGTCTCTTGGGTTAATGTGACCTTGGGTCATATGATACTTGTGAGTCGTGTCTTCTTGGGAAAATGACTAAGACACCTTTTACCAAGCTAGGTGAAAGGGCAAGCGACTTATTGGGGTTGATACATTCCGATGTATGCGGACCATTAAGTAGCAATTCTAGGGGAGGATTTCAATACTTCATAACCTTCACGGATGATTATAGTAGATTTGGGTATGTTTACCTAATGAAGCATAAAAGTGAAGTATTTGAGATATTTAGAATATTTCAAAATGAAGTAGAAAAACAACTTGGCAAAAGTATTAAGGCACTTCGATCAGATCGAGGTGGAGAATACTTGAGTCATGAATTTGATGATCATCTAAAGAATTGTGGAATAGTTTCACAATTGACTCCACCTGGAACACCACAATGTAATGGTGTGTCCGAGAGGAGAAATCGGACTTTGTTAGACATGGTTCGATCAATGATGAGTCAAGTTGATCTTCCAATATCCTTTTGGGGTTACGCCCTAGAAACCGCTGCTTTCACACTAAATCAAGTTCCAACTAAATCGGTTCCAAAGACTCCATATGAGATGTGGAGCGGAAAGAAACTTAGTTTGTCTTTCATGAGGATTTGGGGTTGCGAAGCTTTTGTCAAAAGACTTGTCTCCGACAAACTAGCACACAAATCTGATAAATGTATTTTCGTGGGATATCCAAAGGAATCTAAAGGATATTACTTTTACAACCGAGAGGACAACAAAGTGTTTGTTGCCCGAACTGGTGTCTTTCTAGAGAAACAGTTTCTCTCCAAAGAAATCAGTGGGAGTAAAATAAATCTTGAAGAAATTCGAGACCCAGAAAATAACATTGAACCAATAGTGGAACAAGAACAAGAACCACAAGGAGTTGTGGAACCTGTTCAAAATACACAAGCAACTCGGAGATCTAGTAGGTTACGATTCGAGCCCGAGAGATATGGATTTCTCGTAACGGATAGTAATGAGGTGGAAATCATTGAGAATGATGAACCGACAACTTACCAAGAGGCGATGTCCTCTTCTGATTCGGAAAAGTGGCTTGGAGCCATAGAATCCGAATTGCAATCCATGTAAGACAATCAAGTTTAGAATTTGATTGATGCACCCGAAGGTGTAAAAACCATAGGATGCAAATGGGTCTTCAAGAAGAAGACTGACATGGATGGGAAGGTGCATACTTACAAAGCTAGACTTGTAGCGAAGGGTTATAGGCAAGTTCATGGTATTGACTATGATGAAACCTTTTCACCCGTAGCAATGATCAAGTCTATAAGAATTTTGCTTGCCATTGCCGCATATCATGACTATGAAATATGGCAAATGGACGTCAAAACCGCTTTCCTAAATGGAAAACTAACAGAGGATGTGTATATAACACAACAAGAATGTTTTGAACAGAATTCTAAGGTATGCAAATTGCAGAGATCCATCTATGGATTGAAGCAAGCTTCAAAGAGTTGGAATTTCCGTTTTGATGAATCGGTCAAAGAGTTTGGTTTCATCAAAAACGAAGATGAACCTTGTGTATACAAGAAGATTAGTGGGAGCATAGTTCTATTCCTTATTTTATACGTGGATGACATATTACTCATTGGAAACGATATTCTTACACTTCAGTCCGTGAACACTTGGTTAGGAAAATGCTTCGCAATGAAAGATATGGATGAATCTGCATATATACTTGGCATTAAGATCTATAGAGATAGATCAAGGAGGCTACTCGGTTTAAGCCAAAGTACATACATTGACAAGGTCATTAGGAGATTCCGTATGAAAAATTCTAAAAGAGGTACCTTGCCGGTGTTACATGGAGTTTCTCTAAGCAAGACTCAAAGTCCTAAGACAAAAGATGAGCGTGAGAAAAAAAATGATGTTCCATATGCTTCGGCAATTGGTTCCATTATGTATGCCATGATTTGTACTAGGCCGAATGTATCTTATGCTTTAAGCATGACAAGTAGATACCAATCCGACCCCTGTGAAAATCATTGGATGGCTGTGAAAGCGATTCTAAAGTACTTGAGAAGAACTAAAGATTCGTTTTTGGTCTATGGAGGAATGGAAGATGATCTCGTGGTAAATGCTTACACGGATGCAAGCTTCCAAACCGACAAAGATGATAGTCGATCGAAATCGGGTTTTGTGTTTATGTTAAATGGTGAAGCTGTAAGCTGGAAGAGTTCCAAGAAAAGTACAACCGCTGATTCTACAACGAAAGCTGAGTATATTGCTGCATCAGATGCTGCAAAGGAAGCTGTTTGGATTAAGAAGTTCATTAATGAACTTGAAGTGGTTCCTAGCATCGCTAATCCAATAGACCTTTATTGTGATAACAATGGTGCTATTGCTCAAGCAAAGGAACCAAGAGCACATCAGAAATCCAAACACATACTTAGGCGTTTTCATATCATTCGAGAAATCGTTGATAGGGGAGACGTGAATATATGCAGAGTACCTACTGATGACAATGTCGCAGACCCGGTAACAAAGGGACTTCCACAAGCTAAACATGAAAGTAATGTTAGGTCCATGGGTATTAGATACATGGGAGATTGGGCCTAGGGCAAGTGGGAGATTGTTAGTAGTGGTACCCTAGGCACGTTTTATAAACGTTGTAATTGTTATCATTTATTTCATATCAATAAAGAGATGTTTTGATTATTATTATTGTTCATGTTTACGTATAATAATCTCCGTCCCTAGTACTTGTTAAGCACTAGTATAAAGGCTAAATGATCATGGGATGATCATGTTAGATTTATGGGTACTTGTTTGGAACAAGGTACTGGACATGACCCGCTGTATGAGATTTATGTCATGGTCTATGTCGTACATATATCTCATATTAGTTATGTCATTTGAATCCTTAGACATGAAGTTATTATAGTCTTCCACTTGATGAACATTATGTTTGACATATTCAAACGCTACTTTTAACCGGGTAGTTATAAAGGGTATGATTGGCATAATCGGATTCACGTAGGGAAGAGTAATAAGCTAAATGGATTTGTCCCTCTTCGGAGAGATGTCAAGCTTGGGCCTCTCGTAGGAATGATGTTGATGAAAATGTTCGGCCGGACTCAAATGGATTGATTAGATCAATGTCATTTGGATTATCAACATATTCGGAATCGAGAAAGTATTGAACAAAAACAAGTTGACTTGTTGACCATGACTTGTGTTCAATGACATCGTGGACAAAGGGATTGTGACATGTTCTAAAGGAATGCGAACTTGTATCTAGTTATACTATTTGGGTAGGTATGACGGTTTGCTAGAACCTAATCATATCTTATGATTTCATGTTTGAACCCATTGCCAACTTAGTATAATCCTAGAGGGTCACACACAATTGAACGAATCTTAAATAAGGATTATATTGGAATTGTGGAAACTATGGGAATCTGGACAAGTGTGCGACCGCACAATATGGGTTGGGCGGCCGCACAACTTGGGTAAAATAATACCAGAAACCTTCTAGCTAGATGTGCGGCCGCACAGGGGTTTTGGGCGGCCGCACACCATGTCGGGACTGGTTTCTTAATTTGATTTGGAAAAGAATTTTGGACGGGTTTAGACACAAGTTTCCTATTTGGAATAGGTCTAACTTGAATATAAAAAGCTAAATTCGGCCAGAATCAAAGCCAATGCTTTTGAGCAAGTTTCCAAAGAGTTTGAGAGAGTTTATTTTGTTCTAAGACATCTTAGATTGAAGAACAAAATAATACACAAACAATATTCCATATAGTTCATATCAATTGTGAAAACGTGTTTCACAATTTTGGTCTAGCAACCAAGATCAAGTGTTCTTGATATTCGTTCGTGGTGTGGATACCGCTAGAGGGTGAAGCTTATCATCTTCAAAGTTCGTGTTCTTACTTGTTCGTGATTACAGCTTCAATTTCTTCACCAAGATCAAAGACCAAGTTCAAAGTCATCAAGAGTTAGTTTTCTAGTATTCATGTTACTAGTGTTTGAATTAATCATATGAATTGATCTATGGGCTTTGGGTTTCATAAAATTTTAAATGCTATTTTTCGCTACGCATGTTACTACGAAACCCAACAGAGATGAGTATGATGGGAGAGTTGGCATTCTTTCTTGGACTCCAAATAAATAAATGTCATGATGGAATCTTTATAAATTAAGCCAAATACACCAAGTATTTGATCAAGAAATTTGGGCTTGAAACTGCTAAACCAGTAGATACCCCAATGCAAAAGGCCTGCAGTTTGGATCAAGATGAACAGGGTAAGAAAGTGAATCAGACAATCTACCGAGGTATGATTGGCTCTCTTCTTTACTTAACTACAAGTAGGCCAGATATAATGTTCAGTGTGTGTGTTTGTGCTAGATTTCAAGCGTTCCTAGAGAATCTCATCTTATTGCTGTTAAACGTATTATTAGATATTTATGTGGCTCTGTTAACCTCGGACTTTGGTACTCCAAAGAATCTTCATTTGATTGGTTAGGTTATTCAGATGCTGACTTTGCAGCATGTAAGATTGATAGAAAGAGCACTAGTGGTACATGTCAGTTCCTTGGATCTCGGCTTGTATCATGGTCCAGCAAGAAACAAGCATCGGTTTCAGTCTCAACCGCTGAAGCTGAATATATTGCGGCTGGAAGCTGTTGCTCTCAAATTCTCTGGCTGAAACAACAGTTGGAAGACTATGAAGTATTTGAAAAGAACTGCCCTATCTACTGTGATAGTACTGCAGCAATTTCTATCTCCAACAATCTAGTTCAACATTCAAAGACAAAGCACATTGACATAAGATATCATTTCCTAAAAGATCATGTTGAAAAGAAGAACATATTCTTAGCAAAGGTGGGAACTGATGATCAAATTGCTGACATCCTCAACAAACCGCTCGAAAATTCAAGGTTTTTTCATTTACGAGGAGAAATGGGTATGCTGGAACTAACTTAAATTATTTCATGTCTTGATTTCTTGTTCTAATAAATTTTTGTTAAGTATTTTGGCTCTATTAAGAAAATGTAAAAATAGCTTGCGGTTCTATCAACGTTGAAACCGCATCAATAAAGGCTCAAGTCAAAAGAGTTAGGAAGAATATCTTCAGTTTGATCCAAACCGGAGTGTGAAAGCAAAGACTCGGTTTGATCTACTGAAACCGAAGACGAATCTGAGAGATATCAGTTTCATCAAAACCGGTAATGAGGAAAAGGTAAGTCGGTTTACTCAAACCGCTCAGGTATGGTAAATTGCATTTTAGTCCCTACTTTATGTCACTTCATTCTTCAAGGACCTTTGTGCAATTATTTCTGCCGCATTTAATGCGAATCGGCAGGTACGCTGACGGTTAAGTTTTCCTCAGCCGTCATGGCCGCTCCACTACCCGAGGTGGTTAATTGAGTATAAAAGACAAAGTTTAATTCATTTTACCTTTTTACTTTCTTCCTCATTTGGCAAAAACACCTTTCTCTCTCCTCTGCACTCCTTGCGTACACTCTGTACTCTCTCTCTCAAATTTTTAATTAATCGATTTCCATATGGCACCAAAGATAGTTATTAATCTTGCTTCTACTTCTACATCTTCCAAACCATCAAAGCCCGATATGGTATGAATTTCTGAACCCTAACTCAGTATATTTCATTCATCCGCCATTGTTGCTTGAAAAAAAAAAAGCTTGTTCATCTTCCTTAGTCATTTTATGCTTTTTCTTCATATTTTTGGTTGGGTTGAACTCGCATTTGTTTATTCATACTGATTGTTTACTTTATTTCGTGATTTGT
The DNA here is from genome assembly GCA_026119855.1 of Campanula takesimana. Taxonomy (NCBI): domain Eukaryota; kingdom Viridiplantae; phylum Streptophyta; class Magnoliopsida; order Asterales; family Campanulaceae; genus Campanula; species Campanula takesimana. Next base: position 1,269,343 of record JAOWBW010000094.1, on the reverse strand, counting down.
GTTCAATTTTGAGCAAAATCGATTTTTTGGGTTATTTGGTGTTCTTGCGCATATTTGCAGATTCTGGGTTCAAGTGTTGTTACTTGCCTTAGCTTATTTAGAACTTTGTTAGAATCTGCCCTTTGTGACCGTTTTAGTATAATTCTTTCGTATTTTGGTTAAGATTTTGTCTTGCACATTTATACTCTGTTCTTCGTGCATTCAAACTCTTTTTCAAAATTTTCCCTCCTTGATCCATTTTTATTTTTACTGTTCTTTCACTACTGTTTTTATTTTCTTAAAAAAAAATATTACTTGATTCTCATGTTATCATTGCTAGGATTCCTTGTTACAGTTTGTAAGTCTCACTCAAACCTCTATGTTTATCCATTTCATTGAACCGTTCGGTTTGATTAAATGGTATGAACTGCGGTTTGCTTAAGATTTCAACTATTAGTCTTCAAATTATTTCTAACTTTGAATATATTTTTTAGGATCCATCAAACTTTGTCCCCGGTTCTAGAATTCTAGAAGAGGAATTCAAGCAAGATGCAGTTGGGAGGAAGCTACTCAAACTGCTTGGAGATGCTAAGCTTCTGCCCTTGTTCCTAATGGATGAACCCCAATTTGTGACAATTATCTGTGCTGAATTTTTCGAGAATGGGATCTCCACAAATGCTGCCTTGCTGGATGTAAGAGGAGAACCGATAAGGGATCTGGAAACCGGAGAAGTGAAATATGAAGATGCTATCAAGTCCACGGTTTGTGGCAAGCCTGTGGTTCTAACCGCTTCCAAGATCGCAGTTCTAGCTGGTCTTGAGAACTCTGGAGTTATGGGGATCAAACCAAAACTTCTGAGCAGTACTACAATGGAGTTAATTGGAGTTAATTCATTCTCCACCAAGAATTCCTCCAAGAAGGATTTTGGATAGGTTATGTCACTGCTATGTGATTTAGTCGATACTGGGGTTATGTGCAAGAATGGGAACCATAACATCTTTACCAGTGAGCAGTATGCCTACTGTGTGGCCATTTTCAAAGGGAAGAAATTGCACTGGCCCAAGGTTGTGATGAAGGAGATGATCAATGACCTGAACCGCCTTCATGCTGCTAAAGCCGTTGGGAAGTCTAAGATCAGAACTCATTGCAGGCTTCTGACTAAGTTTTTGCACCAAGACACTGATATCTTCAAGTTTTCTACAGAAAACAAGGACTATTGGTTGGATCCAATTGAGAAGTCTGTTTTTGGATCGTCGAAATTTGATGCATTCAGAACCGCATTTGGATGGCGGTATGTACAGGCAGTATGGAATGAGGATCCCTTGCCTGAAGCCGAACGTGGCCCTTTCCCTGAAGCTCGGCTCAACAAGTCAAACAAACCGTATGCTGGTGCCATTGCTGATCAAGCCCATGCTATGATGTTAAGGAATAAAGGTCAGACTGCTACTTTGAACAGATTGGGGTTGAGTCAGTTAGCTCAAACCGCGGTACAGGCTGAGGGGGAGCCTATGGTTGAGGGGGAGCCTGCAGTTCGGTCTAGACCTGCGGCTCATCCCAAGGAAACCGCTGCTCCAAGGAAAAGGAAGGGAACCGCCCAAATTCCCTCTGTTATAACCAAGGATGACCTATCCAAACCGCCTTCCAAACCCTCATCAAAACCGCCTTCTAAACCTTCTACTTCAACCTCATTTCCCCCTATCAGACTCTCACCTACCTTACCCAAACCTTCAAAACTTTAAACCAAACCCTTATCCCCTTTTAAACCATCTATCCCTGAACTTATTCCCTCACCACATCTCTTCCTTCTTACCTCCTCTCCTCCTAAACCTCCGACCTCAAAACCGCCCTCTGTTCAGTTCACTGATGAACAGTTGGCTGCCATTTTCTCTGCCTTTCCAAATCTGAAACCTTCTTCTAAAACTGAGCCTGAGCAGACCGAAGTTTCTGACGCTGCGGTTCAGCCTGAGCAAACCGATGTGTTTGAGGCTGCGGCTGTGTCTGAGCAGACTGACATGTCTAAGGCCATTCAAGATGAACCTAAGCAAGATGTTGAAATTCTTGAGGTTCAACCGCCGAAGAAAAGGAGGAATTTGATCAAGAAATATGATCATGTAGAACACTGGCAGTCAAGGCCTCCAGGTGCAGTGGACTTCTTTGAGGCATATGACAAGAAAGATCACTCACCTCTAGAAGGGTCATTTGCAAAGGAATTAAGAGAAAGGGCAGAAATGAGGAAAGCAGGCATAGACCCAATGTTGATTGAGGTTTCTCCTCATACACTTAAACGAAAATTGAAGTTTGACTCAACAGAGCACACTCCATCTCCGGTTCAGGCATCTCCAGTTCAACCAGGATCCACTCCTTCATCTCCAGACTTACCGTATGTTGCAGTGGTTCTACCATCTTCGGTTCAACCATCTACATCGGCTCAACCTTTGGCTCTCCGTCCGGTTCAACCGCTGTTCCAACCGTCTATTCAACCATCGGTTTCAATCATTAAACTGAGGCCTAAGAAAAGGAAGAGTGCTGCAGATCTAGCCTCCTATCTAAAGCGATTCAAAACATAGACTTCAAGGGAAAGAAGGGCTGGAGCTCGTGCCCGTGCCGCCGCCAAAGCCGAAAACAAAATTTTGAAGGCTGACCGCCCCAACCTTTATGCAATTTTTCCCAAGGATGAAATGGAAGCAGTTGTTGATCAAATCATTCTCTCTGTTGCAGATCAGATCTTTGCTGAAACCGCCTATCAGGTTCTTATGGATCCTTCTCTTGCCTCCCAATTCTTCCTATACTTTAACTGTCATTGCATTCCAAACCTATACCGCCTATTCATTGTTCCTTCACCTTCTATCTTTCTCTATGATGATTTTATGAGGTCTCCTGTTCCTTCACCTCCTCATCAAACTGAGCTTGTTCCTTATTCTCTCTCCCTTCCTTTTGACCCCATTGAGTTTGAAACCGCCCTTAGGGTCTCAATGGGTGAAACCTTGGAAGATGCTCATACCCTTCTCAAAGGCAAAGCCAAAATGCATTCTTCTCCTTCCCATCAATCTGATGATGCCATCTCTCTTTCTTCTTCTGATGATGATGAACCTATACCCGATTACACTTCTTCTGATGAACCTCCTCCTTCAATTCCTACCTATCCCATCTTACTTCTTCGTGCTTTAACCGCCGATTTGATAGATGCGGTTCGAAATCTTCACTTTCATCAACAAACCTCTACCTCTCGGTTTGACACTCATCTCCTCACTATCCAATCTGACCTTGATGCCATTAAGGGGGAGAGAGTGAATGATATTTTTGAAATCAAAAAGATGCTTAAAGGGGTACTGGAAAATCAGCTTGCCCTTCAAAACATGGTCAAAACCAACCATGAGATCTATTCTTTAAAGCAGCAAGCAGTTGATACCAGAATGGACTCCATTGAAGAAAAGCTTGATATATTGGCTCAACACGCCTTTGACAGCACTGAGCACTTAATGCATAGAATTGGAAATTTAGTCAGACAAACTGCTGCTATTGAAAAGAGAATCAATGAACCAACTGAGGTTCAGCTTCGTGCAGCAGATTTCGTCTTTGAAACCGCTCTTGCCTCCGGCTCAGGAAATGTTGTTCAAACCGACAATGCTGGTGTTGATCAAGCTGTTGATGCTCAAGCCGCGCAGGCCAATATTGAAGACAATGCTGAAGAAGTTAGAACTCCTGCCGCCGCTGATGAAGTAGACTAGATTTCATTTCTTAGTCTTTTTGCTTTCATTATATTTTCTTTCTACCATGTAAGTTTTTTTAAAAAAACCTTATGATTGAAATATAATAAGAATGATTGCATTGCATTTCAGTTTCCAAAAACTTTGTTTATTCAAACTGCTTGTTTGTGGAACAATGCTTGCATTTTCAAAACCTCATGCACTATATTCATCATGAAAATATTTTTAAGTGCATTTTGTTTTAAACATTCAGTTTAAACATGCATATCTGTTTTTCAAAATCATATCACTTTATATGCATCTGAATGAATTTCTTATCCATCTATTTTCTTCATTTCCTTTTTTTTTTATAGATTAGAAATCTATGATCTAGCATAGTGTGTGCATTGACTTGGGACATGCAATTTCATGAAATTTATTTTGGACATGTTTTTACCAAGTACAATGTTTTGCTACTATCATAGTGTGGTAATGGCATCAATCAAAGGGGGAGATTGTTAGGATTCATTGTTAGTACACCCACTTAATTTGATTGATCCATGCCACATGTATTTTTATGGACTTTAGGACCGCATGTAATGAAGTTTTACTTCAACTTTTAGACAAGTCCATTTCTAGATTTTTTATTTGTCTAGGCTGAGTATTGAGTTCAGTTAGATTATCGGTTTAGATCTTAAAACCGCATTCGAGCTATCTAAGAACCGCCAGTATGGAGTCGCTTATTTTTCATATTCTTCTAAGTCTCTCTTAGAACTGCTGATGACACTTGATGGAACCGCAATCATGTAACCGCATGCTTCAGTTTCTTATGAAACCGCACATCAAGTTAATCCTCGGAACCGCTCCTATGCCTGGTGAAACCGCCGATCAGTTAATGAAGAATTCAAGAGAAGTCATTTATTCCTTAGACAAATATCTCTTTCAACCGTAAAAGAATATTTTATGTCATGTCAAAATAACTCTAAGTTAAACTTGGAGTTACTGCAAGGAATATCGGTCTTGTCCAAGCAATTTGAATTGTTTACCGTTAGTCCTTTCTGCAACAAAGGACGAATGTCAGGTAGTGGTGCTACAACTACCTAGGACTACAAGACAAAATCAAGGACGACAATGATAGCTCAACCAATGGGAATTCGACAGCACTGTACCCTTCAGATTTGATTCAAATCTTTACCCAACGGTCACAAGGGTGCACTGCCTATAAATAGCCTTCATTTCTCAACAATGAAGGTTGCTGAGCTTCAAGAGATTTATTCCCAAGTATTCAAGTTTGCTTTGAAGATTGAAACCCAGATATTCAAACCTTCAACATCTCCTTAGCAAACCCAGAATTCCTTCATCAAGCTTCAAGCCATCAACCATTCCATACTCAGCCTTTACACAGAAAGTTCTTCATTTGCTCAAACCATCATTTAGATACTTAGAGCATTTGATTTCTTTCCACACACACACCCGATTTATATAATCACATAGATTATATACTTCGAATACACCGGTTGATTTTTCATAGCTTTATAGGTTAGATTGTTTGATTAGAGTTTAGAATCTTCTTGTAAAACCTCCTCTAATTAATACAAGTCTAGTAGCTATTAGAAAATCCTAGATTAACCATCTAGGTAGAGGACGTAGTTCATTCAAGAACGAACCTCTTCAAATTGTGTGTTTGATCTTTACTTTTATGTCTTGTCATTTACTTTTCTGTTTGTGGTCTTTAACTTGAATCCATATACGAAATGACTTGAAAATTGAATTGTGTTTTTCTTTGATCTTCAATTTGATCTATCAGTTGCATCATAGTGTTTTCAACCCGAGTCAAACCGCCAAGTCTTTAACTATCACTTTGGCCAAAACCGCAAAACTCCGCTGTGCATTTTATCTGTTCGGTTTAAGTGCTTTAAACCGCAGTTGACCAAACTGATAAGTACTCGGTTGATTTTTAAGGGTATTTTACGAAAACGTTTGGACCGCTATTCACCCCCTAGCGGTTCTATACCCTTGTTGCCCTCTGGGACCAACAGGCGCTTTGAAGGATGTTCCTCCGAACACTCAAAAGAAAGCGACATCTATCATCTCTCTTCGTACTTCTAAGCAGTTTGCAAGCGATTTAAAAGACATTGTGGGTAGTGTTGATCACGGGGAGGACGGGGCAGACGATCAACATCAGTAGGCTGCACCAAATGCTTTACACTTCTATCCCGTTCATATCCGTTTGCCCGAGGTTGTACACCGGGATCCTGTTTCTGCCATGTATTTCTTCCGTTGGGTTGAGGCAATCCCATTTTTTTCATGTCCATCAACATTAATGATGTTTCTTTATTCAAAATATCTTTTCAAATGGAGCGGCATTTTTCAATCATCGGAGATGAACTCGGGACGAGTTCTTTTTAAGAGGGGTGTATGATGCAATCCGGAATTCCAATCAAGTCAAAGATCCGTCCGGACCTCCACAATGATCCGCCCGGACCTGTTTAGCTCGGCCGTGCAAGTATGGCGACTCGGCCGTGCAGAAAAGGAATTGAAAGACTGAGTCTTGCGTATTAATCCGCACGATCGTGCTGACTACTAAGCACGGTCGTGCCCGGCAATTTCCAGGAAAAGGGTGTTTCGTTTTTGTTCCAGTTTTTGACTTCAAAACTATTCATTAATTATTTTTGATTTTGATTTCCTTCTTAGAATAGGATTTTATTATTATTCTAGTATAAGTATTCTTTGTAGTCTTTTATTTTGGACAAGTTGATTGTTATTTTATTTTCTCAATTGCAATTGCAATATTAGTTAAACCTTTTGGTTTTCAAGATTTCTTGTTGATTTCTTGTTTGGGGATTCCTTAATCCTTGCAGAAGAATTGTTCGTAGATCAATTCTTGTTTACTATTCCGCTGCGTTTACATCATTTATTGTGAATCAGTAGAGTCGATGATTGCCGATTCAAGATCATCCGCCACCGAAAGGTAAGTATTCTTTATAGACAAAAACTTGTGTGCACACATGCATGATCCGTCTCATCCATGAGACGGGTCGGTTTTTGACCCACCCGCCCGACCCACGAACCGGCTCCAGGACCCAGGGGTCGAACCTGCCATGTGGCAGCCTCTCATAGGCCCAATTTTTTTATTTTTTTTTAATTTTTTTTTTTTTGTTTTTTTTTTTTCGGTTTGTCAAAAGTAATAGTTACTATAACATAATGTAATGACTGTATACATATATAGTAACAGTTTGTATACATAAAAGTAATACATATATATAGAAAAGTAACAGTGTTTTTTTATGTTTTCTTCGTTTGCCAAAAGTAATACTTATTACAACTAAAATGTAACGAACGTGTTACTTATATGTAATAATGTTTATACATAATTGTAACACATATGTATAGAAAAAGTAATAATTCAACCATTTACATTTTTAGAGCTAAAAACACTTGATTAGTGTTACATGTAAAAGTATTACATTATCTATAGAAATATGTTATAATTTCTTTTATTAAAGTGTTACATTTACTTGTACAAACAATTACATTCATATATATGAGTTTGTTACTTTTCAAATGTTACTTTCTTTCAAAAAATTAAATCAAAATACACAATATTTTACATTTTTGCAAAAGGATTATTACATTTCAGTATAAATGATAATTACATTTAGATATTGTTTGGGTTACATGTAATTATAGTTAGTATTACATTTGAAAAAAATGGGTAAAATGAGCTTTTGTTTTTGTAAAACAAGTGTTACGTTTACTTATGAACAATATTACTTTATAAGTATTCAGTCATTACATTAAGTTATGGTAACTATTACTTTTGGTCAATGGCTGAAAAGCCGAAAAAATAATATAAAAACTCAAAAAAAACCAAAAAAAAAAATATATATTTTTTTTTTGACCTCTGAGAGACTGCCACGTGGCGGGTCATGCCCATGGGTCATGGAGCGACCCGTCTCATACATGAGACGTCCCCTCGTTCTCATGGGAGACCACCTCTTCTTTATATCTATGGTTTATGGTTGTATGATACAATAGCAATTTACCTTTATGTGTTTCTCACATTTTCAACTCAGATTTAATGTCAATGTGGTGCAAGTATAGATGTTTGTGTGAAAACAAATTGATATTACTATTGAAGGTTGTTCTGACGATTATGACGTTGGAAATTTGCCGTCAACACAGCTGCAGTCTACACCTTCAACCAACCCCACAACCACCTTTAACAGCTACCACCACCACTATTAAACGCAGACACCAACACCAAATGCCAAGACTGCAACAAAAAAACCCAGATCTGGGTTGAAACCAAGCGGGATGCAAAAAGATGGGGGAGGCTAGGTCAAAGATGTTGTTGACTTTGTAGAGTCGAGGGCTCGAGGCCGATGAGACCAGAAGCAGGTGGATCGGCAATAGTGGAGTGGAATCAAGAGTGGCGGGGCGGCAGGAAGAGGCATAGGGGTGACGGGTGTTTGATGTTGAGCTTTGAGGTTAAAAAGGATTCAATTTGTTTTTGAACTTTGGTGAAATAGTACTTATTTTGAGTAATGAAAATTGGTGTTGGAAAAGGGTAATTGTGATGATGTTTCGTCTAATCTGATGATGTAGGATGGGATATTAATTATTTTCTTATATTTTATTATTTTATTTGTATTTTCGGAATTAATTTTTCTAGTAGAATTATAAGTGGTTTTAGAGTATATTTTGAGTATATTTACTAGTTTTAGAGTCCCAATAGGTTACCTTATGGGTTAGAAGTTATTTTAAGATATTATTTCTTGTTTTTCAAGTATTATGGGCACTATAAAATAGGCCTAAAGTTATAATCCGAAAATTAGACTTTTATTCAATAAAATTTGAGAGTTTTCTCTTATTCTATGGTGGATTACAGGTTTTATCTTTTCTAGTGTTTATTGCTGGTAAAATCTTGTGTTTAACGCTTGCTATTCACGAATATCGCTTCCGTTCTGCGTCATCCGAATTCATGTATACAAATGCAATGAAAAAAGAAGAAGTATTTGCACTAAATAAATGAGTAAGCTTTGGGGGAAACTAGTTCCTTCATAAGTTATAAAAAGTCTTATTTTTAACCCTTACACACTAAAGCTTAAACCCTAAACTTAAACCCTAAACTCTAAACTTTAATCCTATAAAAACAAGACTTTTTATAAAGAAACTAGTTTCCCCCAAAAATTTCTCTAAATAAATAGCCAAATTCATTTTGAATTCTATGAATGTTACAAAAGTCTACAATTATTTACCCTAATTAGCCGCTAATTTTTATTTTACAAATGTTATGAAAAAAACGAAATTCACAAATGTGATGAAAAGGGGATTAAAAAATGACTATCAGCTTTTGAAATTATAATTTCTTACTGTTGGAAAATTGATATATAAGCATTAGAAACTTGCCTTATATTATTGAAATTTTTTTTGAACAAAAAACTTGCCTTTAGGAACGGTGAAATTTAACTTTAAATATATTTCATAGTAAAAATTGTACACAGTTCATCTGTGAAAAAATGTCAACCAAGCAAAGCAATGAATATTTGTGTGAACATTTGCAAAGTCTACATAGTCAGCACTGTTTCAAAGATTGCTCGAGGTCATCCCGTGTGCGTTTATTCTTTTTCTTTTTCAAAATTTTGAAATCATTTTTTGGATTTTAAGAGAAAAATGTGTACATCACTAACGACATTGTGCTCTTTATTAATTGATAATGCCAATGAAGTCTACAACTGGGCCTATAATAGGCTAACACAAATGCCATGAAGGCTACAACTAGGCATGTAAATATGCTAACACAAATCTCCCTAACGGGATTCGAACTCGTGACCTCCGCATGGGAAGCTAACACCGGATACCAGTTGAGCTAGAGCTCTTTGGACATTGTGCTCATAGCCAAATAGATACACATGTTACAATTACTTAGTCACTCTGTCCTATTTTAAAAATTATCAAAATATAATTTATGCACATAAATTAAGTAGAAAGTTGAAACTGTAACGTGTTATAAGTTTAAATAGTTTAGTAATAGAGAGAAACATAGTAGGTGAGTTAATTTATGTGAGGAATAATTATCAGCTTTATGGGTCCTACTCGCGTTAGAGATCTAGCTGGCCTTAAAATATTGATATATAGCGATAACATTCATGTCAATCTGAAGTTATTATTGATAATGTTGTCTTCATTTTCTACAATGTGTAAAAATATTTCTCTTTAATGTTTCAAAACATTTTCCTCATGAGTTATTCTTCAATTATATTTCTTTATTCAACTTTTCTATTTTTTTTGAAAATAAATATAAGTGACACCCCGTGCATCGCACGGGAGTTTTAATTGTAAGTGGTATGGGTTTGTGGACTTTGTATTATACTCCCTCCGTCCCAAAATGATGTTTATACTTTTTTCGCTATTACTACAAAGTAACTTTAAGAAATAGTTTTAAGTTGATTTAATTATACTAATTACAATCTAAAACTTGTTAATTAGCCTAAAACATTACAATTTAAGCAACTTAAAATTATTGCTTAAAGTTCCTTTGTAGTAATAGTGAAAAAAATATGAAAATCATTTTTGGACAGAAGGAGTATGTAGATAATTGTAATTCGATTGTGTTATGTGTTTTGTGGGTTTCAATTTTAATGAGTTTTGTTTTTATTGCAGTATGAATAATAATGATGATCCTTATGCATAGGGATGGCAACGGGTCGGGTTCGAGTCGGATCAGGACCGATCCGAACCCGATCCGAACTATTGAACTGCATAACCGAACCCGATCCGATCCGAACTGCCATGATCCGTAATCCGATCCGAGACCCGAAAATTGAGCACAGTTGAAGCCTGAAAATTGAGCTTCACAATCTCAAAAATTCAAAAATCTGATCCCCACCGTAGCAGTGTAACTACAAAAATTAACCAAAGGACAAACTCAAAGAAATTGCCAAGGGTTTGAGCAGTAAGAAGAAGGCCGGAAACGAAGACGTGTTTGCATCATGCTCATTCTCTAGCCTCGGACTTCACTCTACGTTATGCGAACAACTCCGAGGTAGGTCTCTGAATTTGAACAATACCCAATTCCTTCTGACCTGTTTGGCAACTCCAATTCGAATAACAAAATGAATTCCATGGACATCAAATTGCTCTTCGGATTTGAAATTCATTGAGTTGTCAAACACCCCATTGGCTGTCTTCAATCTGAAATTGAATTTCCTATATGTCTTGGGTGTGGACAGAACGGTGAGGAATGGAAACGGGGAGGAACGGAGACGGAGAAGAACCTGGAACGACGAAGTCGGACGGCGAGGACGGACGGCGAGATCGGACGGCGAGGTTAGTGGAAGGGCATTAGGGCATCGTCTTTGTGAAAGCAGCGGATAGTTTGGGAGATTTAGATAATATTGCTGATACCGATGATAGTTTGATGGATGGTGGGTTGACAATGAATATGTTCTTGATAGCCTTGTTAATCGTTCACATAGTGGGAAAGTTGAGGGATGTGATGATCGTTGTGATACCGATGATAGTTTGGGAGATTTAGATAATATTACTGATACCGATGATAGTTTGATTTAATGATTAAAAAATATGGAAAGTTCATTTTGGGACGGAAAGTGTATTCCACAAATAGTGGGTGATCTGGGTTTTTTTTTCTTGTGCTGCGTTGTATTGACATTGTTTTAAACAATGTGTTTATTGACTGGTTATGGTTATGAGTAGGCCAAAATACATTTATCTCCCAAAGTATCCACCGATTCCCACATTGCACCCCTGTTTGAAAAGTCGGTTTGTTTGGTACCTAAACTTTCAAATTTTCCCATTTTGCACCCCAGCACTAACGAATGTTAGAAAATTTAACATAATAGGTAACGAATGGACTATTGTGTAATGTTTATTAGTTTTTAAGGGTCAAAATGCAATGTTTTAAATATTAAGTACTAAAATTTTATTTCTTTTTCCAAATAGTTAACATTATCTTAAATAATTAATATTATATTTTTAAATTAGGTATTTTTATTGATATTTATTTTTTAAAAGAATATTGTACTTTTTTTAAAAAAAAAATACAATATTTTTCTAAAATAAAAGAAACGCTATAATGTTTTAATTTTTTTAAAATAAAATTCTGACAAAAATTACAATTTAAAAGTTTTATTTTATATTTTTTAAAAAATATAAAAAACTTTACAATTTTTTTTAGAAAACAATTCTGTATTTTTTAAATATTTTTATTTTAAAAAAATGTACTAAGTTTTATTTTTATTAAAAAAAAAAAATTCAATTTCTAAAAAAAATCATATATTTTTTTTAAAAAATAGCATAAAATTAGTTTTATTTTCAAGAAATATTAATTATTTAAGATTTAATATAACGTTAAATATTTGGAAAAAGAAATAAAATTTTAGTATTTATTATTTAAAACTTTGCATTTTTACCATTAAAAACTAATAAGCATTACAAAACAGTCCATTCGTTACCTATTCTGTTAAATTTTCTAACATTCGTTAGTGCTAGGGTGCAAAGTGGGAAAATTTGAAAGTTTAGGTACCAAACAATCCGACTTTTCAAACGGGGGTGCAAAGTGGAATCAGTGGATACTTTGGGGGGTAAAATGTATTTTGGCCTTATGAGTATATAGGTGAAGAATGTTTCCAAAATGGTGCTAGTTCCAACCTTGGGTCATACTCCCTCCTTATCCAAAATGATTTTTTCTTGTTTCTTTCCATCCTAAAATAATCTTACTACTTTCTTTTACCGAACTTTGAAAAATAATTATAATTTTATTTAATGAAAAAAAATGTGAAAAGTTCATTTTGGGACGAAAAGTATACTCCCTCTGTCCCACCTCGCTTGTGACTTATTTTCATTTTGATCCGTCCCACTTCACTTGAGACTTTCTAAAATGGTAATCTTTTTATAATTTTATATTCAATCTACCACACCCACTTATTCTCTCTCTTCATATTCCACCACACAATTCATTCAACCAAACTACTATTAACCCCACGCATTCTCTCTCTTCATTTTATACCATACATTTTCCTTATTTTATTTTTTTTCTTTAGTTATTGTGCCCACCTCTTAGATCTCAAGTGAGGTGGGACGGAGGGAGTATTCCACAGATGGTGGGTGATCTGGGTTATTTTTGTTCTTGTGCTGCGTTTGTGCTGCGTTATATTGTCATTTGGTTCTTATGAGTTGTATTGTTCTAGTCAGCTCCACGTCATGTTGAATTGAACAGCCAATATTCCAATTCAGCTTGACTAACGGTAATATAATGGGTTGACTGACAGAAGGACCAACTAATCCTAAAATGGTTAAGTTCAAGGACGAAAAGGTAAAATAAAATAGTTTGAGGACTAAAAGGTAAAAGATTAAAAAGTTCAAGGACTGAAAGTCGCCGGCGGTCAAGGTGGGTTGTTGGTCAGAGATGGGATGGGTTAGTGTATAGCGTAAGACTACCCACAATGGTTTCAACCCCCCCTCCTCATTTCATACAACCACTTTAACACTTTATCCTATCCACCTCATATCCACCTCATCTTTCATACACCCATTTCATACAACCCCCTACAATGGTAAGTTGAAAAAAATCAAATCATCTCCCTCCCACTCATCATTCTATACCCCAATACTTTTATATCATTTTTATTTTTTATATATTCTCTATTTTTATGATTAATAAAATAATAATAATAATAATAATAATAATTATTATTATTATTATTATTATTTATAATTAATATAATATTTTACACTATTTTTTTTTGCAATTAAATAATTAGATAAATGACGATAATTATTATTCAAAATAAGAAAAGTTACAATACACTTAGCTCGTGACACAATTAATGAAAGACAATAAAATTATTAAATCACACATAGTTTCCGAATTTTGCCCATATATGCTTGACTAGATCATTCTGCAATTGTTGATGAACTCTTGAATCACGCATTTCCAATCTAGTACGCACATGCTCTGCAAATGCAAGTAGTACCTCAGTCGAGAATGGTTGTGTACTAGACCCACTTACCTCGGGTTGTTGTGAAGTAGACCCTCTTGCCTCGTGTTGAAAGTCTTTCCAATTTTGAGAATAAGTATGTCGTTCATCCTCAACAATCATATTATGTAATATGATACATGACCTCATGATGATAGCCAAGTCATCTATCTCACACATTCGAGCTGGTTCTCGAATGATTTTAAATCGAGCTTGGAGCACTCCAAATGCACGTTCTATATCCTTTCGACATCCCTCCTGAAATTTTTCAAATAGCTTATCTTCATCACTTTGAGGAAGTCTAACTGATTTGACGAAAGTCGGATAAGAAGGGTATATACCGTCAGCAAGATAATACGCCATATTATATTGACGTTGATTCACATAGAAATTAACCCGTAGAGCTTTTCCTTGTTCAACATCATCGAACAATGATGATCGGTCGAGCACATTTATATCGTTCAATGTGCCCGGACATCCGAAAAAGGAATGCCAGATCCATAAATCATGAGTGGCAACTGCTTCAAGAATAACACTCGTGGTTCCCTTATCACCTCTAGTAAACTGACCTTCCCAAGCAGTTGGACAATTTTTCCATTCCCAGTGCATGCAATCAATTCTCTCGATCATCCCTGGAAATCCCCGCTGCTCACTAACTTCAAGTATACTTCGCAGGTCATCTTCAGTTAAGGCTCGAGGAATGGATCCAACTGAGTTTGAATCACCTCCGTCACTTTCACGTGATCTCTTGGATCAACTGCTAGCAGATCCCGTATTTCCTCCTACCATACTTGCAAAACGTGGTTGATCTCGGATAGAACGCCACTCATCCATCAAATTAAAAGTGCCATTGCCTCTACTTGTATACAGTTCCTGAGCTTTTGTCAGTACATCAGTCTCCGACCACCCGCTTTGTTGCATACGCATAGCACTATCATAAGCACCTATCCATTTTCCCACTTTTTGGCATATATAATTATACCGATTTTTGCATGTAGTTAATGAAAGGTTAGAGTCAAATGAGCCAAAATCGTTACAATATTTCATAATCTTACCCCAAAACGCATCTGCTTTCTGATTATTTCTGTTGGGTATGCTTGTTATAAACCACTCCTATTACCTTAATTTGATTGATCCCATAACCTAATTTTACTCTTTGTGGACTTTAGGATATATTGTAAGAAGTACTTGTGCTTCATTTAGAATAGTCCACTTTATAGTTGAATAGGCTTAGGAGATTAGGACCCTCAATTTTTCTAAGTCTGGAGATATGAGGTAAGGCCCTTGCCTACCGCATGGAGCCTACCGCATGACCAAGGTTACCTCATGCTGTCTACCTTGCCGCATGATGTCTACCGCATGTCTCATCCTACCGCATGAGACCTTGGTTGAAGAAAACTCAAGTTGGTTCAAACTTAACCATGGTCACTCTTATGTACTTACCTTGGTTAGTTCTAAACGTTGCAGATTCAAATTTCAAATTTGAATACAACTGTCATCATAGTACAGTTGGACCACCATGACTCTGCAACAAAAGGACAACTCAGACTGAGCTCCAATTAGAATTCAACAGCTCATTGTCTTTCAACTTGGACCCCAAGTATTTCCAACGGCTAGTTTCTCATTCAAGGCTATAAATAGTCCTTGTGTTCTTCATTGAACTTACGCTGAGATTCTAAGAGAGAAATTGCTGTTGAAATTCTTGGTGATTGAAGATCATATTCAAGATTTCCAGAATCCTTCGAATCTTCAAGCACTCAACCTTCAAGTCTTCAACAAATCTCCAGCAACCTTCAAAATCAAATCTCAAGCCTCATCACACAAGTTTCATTAGGCTCTAAAATCATATAGATTCCAAAGAGCTTTTGATTCTTACACACACACTCACCCCGATTGATCAATCACATAGATTGAATCATTAGGGATACACTGGTCTAAGTCTAGGATTGTTCTTCATAGAAATAGGTGTTGATTCAAATACTTCATCTCTGTAATCTGTACTCAAGTGAATTAAATATATACCTCATTCAAAATCCAAGACTGACCATCTTGGTAAAGGACGTAGATCTTTTAACAGATCGAACCTTTCCAAATCTCTGTGTCATTTACTTACTGCACTTTTCATTTCTGCAAATTTACTTTAAGTCTTGTTCGTCTTGTTATTATTGTTCATATTAATCTCGTTTGTCTTTTAGTGTTTGATCTTTCAGATTTAAGAACAATTGTGAATTTTGTTTGTTTGCCTACCTCATTGCCTTAGCTAAAATCTGACTAACTTATCATTTGCCAAAAATCTCTAAGACACAAAGTTTTCAATCTCAACCTACCTCACCTTCACCTACCGCAAACTATCTACCGCAAACCACCTACCGCATCACTGACCGCATTGAACTTATCAAAAACAACTCTAAACTTGTTTCAACGAAAACTTCCGCTGTGCATTTTATACTTGACCGCGTGGTATTTCATCTACCGCAAAATTCAAGTGTAAGCATAAAGGTTGAATTTTGAAAAAGGGTTGGAATTTTAAATAGGCTATTCGCCCCCCTCCCCCCTCTAGCCTCTTTTCATACCCTTGTTGTGTCTCTGGGACCAACAATTTCCGATAACACTGTCGGTTCTATATTTCATATACCCACTAAGTAGCACTAAATTTTGTGCCGTCATCTATTTGATGTTTTATTTGCGATGCGGGGTAGGACATTCTTCAGGGGGAGTATCTTCCATAGGTGCGCTAATGCTACCCTCACCCAGTTGTGTTGAAAATTCTAATGGTTGAGAATTTCCAAAAACTTCATTTCTCATCCTTGGCATGTGAGGATTATTAGGATAATAATGGGGCTGAGGTGGTTGAAATTGCATAGGATAAGCATATGGATTCCAATTATGCATACCTGAAGGCATGAAATTTGGGACAGCTGAAGGCATAAAATTTGGTGGAAAAAAAAGATTTGAAACATTTTGGGGACAGGGTTGGTTGAAAGATTGGTTCTCTAAGTTAAAATCATTAGGATTGTAGTTGAATGGTGAAAATTTTTGGGAATTTTGAGTGTTGAAATGATTATTATTGGGATCCATTACACTCAAAAGATGATGAGTTCTTTTAAGGGTAGGCTAAAATGGAGAAAGATAATTTAGAAAAGAGAGTTTTTTTTTTTTTTTTTATTTGTGTCCAAATCTAATGAAACTTGCATCATTTTATAGGGAAAAAATGCTGAATTTTGGCGGGAAAAAAAAAACAAAAACAAAATTCTAGGTGATAATTCAGCTAAAAGAATTGAGATAAAAAAATAAATCCGAAAATCAAACGGACCAATGAGTGATAGCCATGCGGCAAACACAGGAAAAAAAAAAAAACCGCCCTCGCTGCACCATACGCGCCCTGTCGGGCCGTGTGGTGCACGCACCAACGCCGGGCCAATCTGGGCACGCCACGTGTTGAGGACGCCAGCCTTCCCAAATAATTCAGCCGGTATGAATTTTTTCATACCCAAAATTCAACACCCAAAATTCCACCACCCCCACAATGGTTTCATACAACTCCCCTCACTTTCATACACAACATTTAACCCCCATTGCACATAGTCTAAGTAGGTAATTGCACACTTATATGGTCATGTCCACTCCAAATGGTTGTTTTAACGTCAGATTTTTAACGCCTGTTTGCGCTGGGTAAAGTGGGAAAAATTGGAAACTTAGGTAGCAACGAGTACGACTTTTCAAACGGCCGTGCAAAGTGGGAATCGGTGAATACTTTAGGGGGTAAAATGTATTTTGGCCCACTTTTAATATTGAACTTTAATTAATTTTTTTTTTTTTTCATTTTTATCATTGTACCACAAACAATAGTTTCATTTTATACCCAAATTTATTATTTTATATACAAGTTTATTTCATTTTTTACTATCGTACCACAAAGAATGGTGTTTTTTTTTTTTTTTTTTTGTATTAAAATCCGTTACAAAATAATATCATTGTTTATATTATGATGGTAAATATGAAAAAAAAAAAAAAAAAAAAAAGAGTTTGATATTAAAAGGAGTTTGGATTTTCCATACCCCCTCCGTCCAATTTAAACTTCAATATTTTTTTTAAAAAATTTTGGTTGTCCCAATTTAAACTTCAAAACCTAAAGGGTTAATTGCAATTTGGTTCCTAACATTCTTGAAATTTGCAATGTTGATGCTGTCTTTTCAATTTCGCCAATTGATATATTCACTTTGTCTTTTTGTTGCAATCTGACTACAAAAATAACTGTGTATTAGTTTTCTAACAGATTTTTTGCCATGTGACTAGCACATGGCGTTTTAATATATTTTTGGAGATACACATATCCGATTGTTATGATTCTTTTTTTTTTTAAATGAAGCTAATATTTAAATCTACAACATATATTTTTCGGCAATATTTTTGGTGAATTCATTATATTATATTAATTTGTAATTTAAATAAATAAAAATAGCAAAATAATAGAGAACATGGGAAAAACAATCTGAAAATTTACAACTTTCCACCATGCTATACCTTCTTTCCTTTACTTTACTTTCTTCCACCATTCCGCCACCTTCCCGCATCACCCCTTCCACATCCTTCCCCAATTCATCCTCCTCTTCCTCTCCCTTTTTTCCCTATCAAATATTTTTATGAAATGATAATTCACGTATAGCATTTACTTTAAATGAAATATATTTGGGATTAATATCTTTTTTAATTATTTTTTTAACATTTTTTTTCTATTTTTCACTATTTAATATTTAAATTTAATCAGTCACCAAAAAAATTGCAAAAACATTATATGTTGTAGATTTAAGTATTAGCTTCAATGTAAAAAAAAAAAGTTATCAATCGAATTTGTGTAGCTCTAAAAACATCTTAAAATGTCCTTTAAAACGTCACGTGTTAGTCACATGACATAAAATCTGTTAAAAATCTAACATTCATTTAGTTTTGTAGTCAGATTGCAACAAAAAGACAAATTGGATATACCAATTAGCGAAATTGAAAAGACAACATCAACATTGCAAATTTTGAGAAATGTTAGGAACCAAATTGCAATTAACCCAAACCTAAAAAAGAATGTTTTTTATACTTCTTTATTTGTGAACACATTATGTTATACTTACAACAATTACCCAGTAACTATTCTCTACCTCACTTTCTCTCTCATACCAAACCATCTACACTCATAACATATCACTTTTTTCTTAATTCTTAAACCCGAAAGTTTTTTGAAATTTAAATTGGGATGGAGGGATTATTTAGCAAGCACGCAAAAGTAAGAATATACTCCCTCTGTCCCACAGTATATGTCCACCCCTTCATTTGCACGGAGATTAAGAATTGTGGGAAGTGATGTAAGTGTTGTGAGTATAAAAGTAAAGTAGAAGAGATAATGAGTGTGAGAGAATTGTAAGTTTATTGGTGTTGTGAGTATAAAAGTAAGTAGGAAAGAGAATGAGTGGAGAGAATAGTAAAGATTTTTTACCACTTTCTGAAATGAACATTGAACGACATGAACCGACTTGGGTAAATGGGTCCCATATGCTCTGGGCCCGTACACCTAAAAGGCATATACCGAGAAGCCATTCACCAGACGCCTAGGCTTTTGGGCCGACATCAATAAAGCCGATCAGGCAGACCTTGCCTAGAATGAGTTACTAGTAGCCCAATCCCTAACCGGCCTCAATGACGAGACGAGTTATATGACGGGCCGACATGTATCAGAAGCCTCCCATTATCATCGGGAGTCCGCTTACAAGAGTCATAACACAACTCAAACGGTGAGGATCCTTATCTAAATAAAGGATATATTTTCTACAAGATAACTGGGATATCACTCATCCTTATCAGGAGTCTATCTCTAAGGAATACGAGTCCCACATTAACACGGGCTCCCTGGCTTTCTTAACAAATCAGGACTCTTACACCCATACCTATATAAACAGGTCCTATACACGGGAAACGGGTAAGGAACTTTTAGACTCTCTAATAGTCAATTGATTCTACATTCATCTTCACTACCCAAATACTTATTCTCACGCCGGAGGGCCTTCGCCGGTGGAGCCCCGGCGTAGTTTACGTTTGTTCTTTGTGCGCAGATCTGACAGGAGGGTTCTCATTGCTGGATTTATCCGAACCACTAGACGAAGGGCTGATCCGACACGTTTTTGGCAGCATCAGTTTGGTTCCATTGCCGGGAAACGTTCGTTTGGAGAACCTCTTTGTTCGGAAAAACCACAAATTTCCTCATGTCTGAAGTTCGCGCCGACGGTCGAGAAACTAGCGTTACCCCGGACGCTACTCTCAATCCGCCTCCGCCTCTTAACGGGGCGAATAACAATGTCCAGAATCAAAGTCTCCCCAGTCGGCCCCCGAGTGGTTGTACGAACTGCCCATAGAGCCAGGGGGAGGTCGTCCAGCCACTTTCCTTGGCTTCCTTCCAGGCTTTTGGTAAGGGCCCTTAGTATCAATTTGTTTGCTGCCTCGGCCTGCCCATTACCTTGAGGATGACTGACCGATGACTTCTTGTGCCTGACTCCCAATCTAGTCAGCTCCTTCGTGAAGGCCTTAGAGAATTGGAGCCCGTTGTCGGTCACAATAGAGTGTGGAACGCCAAATCGACACCAGATATGATCATGGATGAAATTGATAGCGTTTTCTTCTGTAATCTTAGCCAAAGGCTTAGCCTCCACCCACTTGGTAAAGTAGTCGACTGCTACTATAATGAACTTGTTGCTCCCCTTGGCCAGAGGAAAGGGCCCAATGATGTCGACCCCCCACATGTCGAAAGGCTAGGTCGGTATGACGAGGCTCTGCTCAACCGGTGGTACCTTGGGTAAGTCCGAGAAACGTTGGCACTTGTCACACTTCTTCACATAGACTTTTTCTTCTTCTCTCAAGTTTGGCCAGTAATAGCCGAGAGTGATTATTTTGTCGGCAAGGGTCCTGGCCCCTGGGTGTCCTCCACATATTCCTTCATGTACCTCGGCTAAGAGCTTTATGCTGTCTTTGGGAGAGACACATCTAAGGAGGGGCTTTGAGAACGACCTTCGATACAGGATGTCGTTCCAGACAATGTACCTGGCTGTCTTTTTCTTTGTCGTTTTTGCTGACAACTCGTCTTCTGGCAACTTGCCTTTTTCGATGTAATCCTTGTAGTCCTCAATCCAGGACCTTTCTTCATCATCGAGAATCAAGATTTCTAATCTTTCGTAAGCAGGCTCGTCGGCATAGATGATTAATGGGTTGGTTTCTTCCGACGTGGCCATCTTGGACAACAAGTCGGCCTCTTGGTTGTGTTCTCGTCCTACCTGCCGTATTTCCCAGAACTCAAAATTCTTAGTCAGATTCAAAACGAGGTCCCTGTATTTGGTCAGCATGTGGTTCTCGGTGTTGTATTCTCCCTTCACTTGGTTCACCACCAGTTGGGAATCACTGTAGGCCACCAACTTTCTTGCCCCAAAGAATTTTGCCCTTTCTATTCCCAGGATCAAGGCTTCATACTCTGCCTGGTTGTTTGAAGCGGGGAATTTGAATCTGATGAAGTCACGGGCTACATGCTCGCCGCCTGGACTAGTTAAGTACACTCCGGCTCCACTTCTATCCTTTGTTGTTGATCCGTCAGTGAATAAGATCCAACAATCATTTGGTAGTTCTTCAAGCGGTCCCCTATCCATGGGAAACTTCCTCTTCCTGTTAATCGGCGTATACTCGCTCGAGAACGAAGTCTCAACTAGAAAGTCAACCAAAGGTTGAGCCATCAAGGTCTTCCTCGGTTTGTAGGTTATATCAAACTCGGTCAATTCAATGGACCAGTTCAATAATCTTCACGAGCTGTCGATCTTGTGCAAAATCTTTCGGAGCGGTGCGTCGGTGTACACCGTGATGGGATGGGCAGAGAAATAAGCGCGTAGCTTTCTGGCGGCAATTACCAAGGCATAGGCTATCTTTTCGGCGTTGAAGTATCTGCTCTCGGTATCCGATAAGGCTTTGCTCACATAGTAAACGGGCTTCTGAACTCCGTTGTCTTCTCGTACCAGCACGGCCGCCACGGCTCTATCTGAAGCCGCAAGGAACACCGAGAGTACTTCCCCTATAATTGGGCTGCTGAGCAATGGTGGTGAGCCTAAGTACTCCTTTAATTGATGGAAGGACGCCGAACACTCTGGGGTCCAGTCAAAATCTTTTGACCCTTTTAAAGCCTTGAAGAATGGTAACGACCTTTCTGCCGATTTGGCGATGAATCTGCCTAGGGCAGCTACCCTTCCATTTAACCTTTGCACTTCTTTTACGCATGTCGGTTCCTTCATATCGACTAGGTCCTGGATCTTTTCTGGGTTTGCTTCGATGCCGTGCTGTGACACCATGAAACCGAGGAACTTGCCTGCTGTTACCCCGAAAACGCATTTGCTAGGGTTGAGCTTCATGTCGTTCTCCTTCAGGTTCCTTATGGTCTCGGTTAAATCGGGAACGTGACTCCCAGACCTGGTCTTTATTACCATGTCGTCTATATAGGCCTCCATGTTCTTGCCGATCTGAGACTTAAACACTTTGTTTACCATCCTTTGATAAGTGGCTCCTGCATTCTTGAGGCCGAAAGGCATCATCACATAGCAGTAGATCCCTCCAGCTGCTTGGAAGGCGGTTTTCTCAATGTCGTCCTCGGTCATCTTTACTTGGTGATATCCAGAATAAGCATCCAAGAAACTCAAAGTTTGATGTCCTGCAATGGAGTCCACCAACTTGTCGATCCTGGGCAATGGATAGCTATCCTTCGGGCAGGCCTTGTTGAGATCCGTGAAGTCCACACACATTCGCCACTTGCCGTTCTGTTTCTTTACCATGACGACATTAGCTAGCCATTCTGGGTATGTCGCCTCTCGGATGATGCCGGCTTTCAGCAGCTTGTCCACCTCGACCTCAATTGCTTTTTCTTTTTCTGTAGAGAAGGTTCTTCTCCCTTGCTTGACGGGCTTGAAGAACTTGTCAACTTCTAACTTGTGGAGAGCTATAGCTTCTTTTACTCCAACCATATCTTCTACTTTCCATGCAAATACGTCCAAGTTGTTTTTGAGTAGGTTGATGAGCTCTTCTCTCTCTTCTTGAAGGAGTTGTCTCCCAATCTTTATTTTTTGCTCCGGGTAGTTTGGGTTGATGATGATCTCTTCTAACTGATCAACCGGTCTCAGCTCGGGTCCTTCTCTGAACTCTAGGGTTTCCACGATGATCTGCTTTCCCCTCTCTTTGTCCTTGCCGTCTAGGGTCAAGTTTTCCAGATCAAGGAGTCGACCTATCTCGGCATCCTCGTTAGTGAGTACTGTGGCCCCCGAGCTTGGGACGAGGGCGAGGTTGGAAGAACTCGGCTCGTCTGAAGCTATGTTCATGGAAATACAGCCAAAACCGTCTATCCCGTAGGTGACCTTTTCTTCTGTTATGGCCTTGTCATCGTCAAGTACCACCCATTCTTCAGGCATGTCCACTGTTATTACGCCGATGTTGGGGGTTGTAGATGTGACCGTGGTTGACTTGGATATGGTTATGCTTCTGTCGGGGGTATCAATCTCCATCTTTGTTCTTGCCTTTCTGGATCTTATCACGTGCTCCAAAAAATGCTTGGGGTTACCGGGGACGCAACCTATACCTTTTGGGGTGGGAAACTTTAGCCGTTGGTGAGGTAGGGAAGCAACCATCCCTAATTTTCCTTGACTGGGAGAGCCGAGGATAGCGTGGTAGTCACTAGCCAGATCCATAACGATGAAAGTGATTATTGCCGATGTCTTATAAGGATATTCCCCGATTTCTAGTAGCAAGTCCACGGTTCACTTAGCCTCGGCCTTATGGTTTGTAAAACCTTCCAATCTCCCGTTGTATGGGCTCAACATAGTTTCTGGCAATTCCATCTCCTTGAAGGTTTTATAATAGAGCACGTCCTTGGCTGCACCAGAATCTATCAAGAGCCTTTCCGACTCACAGTTATCAATTCGGCCCGTGATAACCAAAGGTTGTTCTCTCATGGCCCTGTTTCCGGCCAGCTCATTGGGGGAAAAGGTGATTACCTCTTCTCCTTTGTGGATCCAGGGAGGGATGTGGTAGACCTTACTGAGCTCGAAGATCTGCTCCTTCAGTCGTGTATTTGAAGGAATTTCTTCCCTGATAACACCGATCAATTTGGCCCGAGGTGGTCTATCCTCTCGGTCATCTCTTCTCTCGTCTTTTCTTGGACGTTTGTTATCCTTCTTTGCTATGAACTCGTCCAATTTTCCTTGGTCGGCCATTTTTTGTAGTATTTTCTTCAAGGCGAAACAGTTGTCGGTCTCGTGGCCGTTATCTCGGTGGTATGCACAGTACTTATTCATATCCCGGGGAAACTTTGGATTTTCCTTGAGGGGTTTTGGATTGGGGAGATTTACCAAACTCATAATCTCAGAAATCGGACTCGGTTCCCCTCGTTCTGTTCTTTCCTCTATTTCCCCCACCATTATTACTTTGTGGCAAGTCGGTGGAGGGCGGTCTGCTTTCTCTTCCCCGATCTCGGTCTCTGTACCCTGACAACCATTTCTTTTTTTCTTCAGCGGTTGCTGTTGCGTAGGCCATCTGGTATAGCTCCGCCTTCGTAAGAGGTTCTCTTACTGACAATTCATAGGTGAGCTCTTCTGACCTTTGTCCATTATAGAAACACATGATGATCTCCCTGTCTGTGAGTCTTTCTTCTATTGAGTCGGCCAAGTCCCTAAACCTGTTGTAAAAGCTCATGGTTGACTCATTTTTCCCTTGGACTATGTTTCCTAGGTCAGATAGCCTCTTCTTCCTGGCTCCCGCAGTGGCAAAATACTCAAGAAAACCCGTCTTCAATTTAGAGAAGGAATTGATGCTCTTCTTTTCTAGATCCATGAACCAGGATCGGGCTGCCCCAACTAACGTACTAGCAAAGGCTATGCAAAGTACGTCGTCTTTGTTGGAAACCAAGGCCATCATGCCTTCGAAAGATTGGAGGTGATCCATGGCATCAGAATTGCCTGAGTATTTGTCGAGATGAGGAAGTTTTAGCCAGGGGTTAGGTGGAGAATCTTTAATCCACTGAGCGAAAGGACGCATCGCATCATAGTTGATCTTGACCTTCCTCTGTCCCTGGTTCATCTCAATGTTTTCCATTCTCTCCTGCAGATCTAAAATGACCTGTTCACTGAATCCCGAGCTACGATGGGAACTTTTTGGCCTATCCCTTTCTTTGTCTCGGCCTCTACCATCAACTCGGCTTATGTCTAGATCATCACGGTGTCGTCCCGGAGGAGTGTGACGGGGCGGGTCTTGTCTTGGTGGGATCTGTTCTTGGTTTTGCCATCGGCGCCTCTCTCCTAGATATCTCACATCTGGAGATTCAGCCTCCTCTTCTCTCCTGCGGTTAATCTGATCTCTCAGATCACCGACATCGGGATTGACTGGGCCGAGTCGGCCTTTCAGTCGGCTTGGTGGCGCTGCTTGGTTTCCTGGGGGTGCATTGCGCGGTCCTTGATGACGTCTGTCATCAGTGCGTGGGTTTCCTCTACGTTCACTTCTTTCTCCGCCTCCGAAAGCTCCCCTTGTATCAGAGGGCTGGGGAGACTCCCTTTGCACTAACCTATGGATCTGAAGCTATGGCTCCAGCCGAGATGGCCCTACCAACTTTCAGGGTCACCAATTATGACGAGGCAGTCAATGAATGTAACAGACTCCTGGACCTAGACCTGGTTGAAGAAAAAAGGTTAACGGCTCAGCTAAGAAAGATCAATTATAAGCAAAGGACCAAAGCCTACCATGACAACAAAGTAAAGAAGAGAGTTTTTGAAGTTGGTGACTGGGTACTCAGAAAAATCGAGTCGACACACCTGAAGCATCAACAGAATAAGCTCTCTCCGAATTGGGAAGGTCCATACATCGTCACTCACGTTATCAGAGAAGGGACATACATGCTCAAAACTCCGGAAGGAAAAGAGCTTAAACACCCATGGCATTCGGAACACTTGAGGAGATACTATCAGTAATACCTCGGCACCCTATCTTTTATTGTTTTCTAGAATAGATATTTCTTTCCTCTCTTAGATTTTAATATCTAGCTTATAGCATTAGTTAGTTTGGATATTTCTAGCTTGATTTTATCAATAAAGTTTCTTTCTACAATCTTTGACCTTGTAATCACGGTACACCTGTTATTCAACAAAGCTGAGGTCCCCCGTAGATAAGAATAAACGTCTCGACTTCCAACGACTTGAACTGATCCTGAACTAGTTCTCTCAAATCTTGGCAAGACTGACGTCTAAATCCCCTGACGATTTGAGACTAGTCAAGTTAAAACCGAGCTCCTAAACGCTCGTCACGGCCATTACGGTGAACGACCACGGCCTACAAACATAGCCTAACACGGCTACTATCAAAACCTAATTCTATCGGTTAGTGCTCTCAAATTTGGGCTAAGATTGATACATCTAGTACCCACGACAATTTGAGACTAGCCATGAGTTAGTTCAAGCCGAGCTCCTAAACGCTCGTCACGGCCATTACGGTGAACGACCACGGCCTACAAACATAGCCTAACACGGCTACTATCAAAACCTAATTCTATCGGTTAGAGCTCTCAAATTTGGGCTAAGATTGATACATCTAGTACCCACGACAATTTGTGACTAGCCATGAGTTAGTTCAAACCGAGCTCCCAAACGCTCGTCACGACCATTACGGTGAACGACCACGGCCTACAAGCGTAGCCTAACATGGCTACTATCAAAACCTAATTCTATCGGCTAGTACTCTCAAATTCGGGTTAAAGATTATTACATCCAGGCCCCACAACAATTTGAGACTAGTCATGAGTTAGTCCCTACAAACACCGACTTAATCGAATACGAAAAGCGTCATGTCGTCATTTTAGACAGTATTAAGACATCTTAAACCGAGATAAAGTAACACGAACAAATGACGAGGTGACGCTTAACTACACAGTTAAGGAAGCAGGTTAACTTACACCTCAAACCGAGGTAAACAAATTCCTGCCTAAACAAGTATTTGCGCCCTCCAGTTAGACACTGGACTGAGGCATACGAATGTTAAAAGTTCAAGTGTTTCGACTTCCCCAAGAACAGGGCTAAGTCACATAAATACTTAGAAGTAGCAACAGAAAATAAATTGTTTTGGCCGGCCAGGCATACAAAATATTAAGAATTGTTCCAAACCCACAAAGCTGCCTAATCCATACCGGCTTTGGCATCAGCAGCGGATCTTTCCAAAAGTTTCTCAAAGTTATCAGGATCAAGTGCAGGCGGGTCCCAAACAGGCCTGTTAGCTTTACGGTCTCGGGCCTTAATGATCCTAAGAGCACCTTCAGAAAACGGAACCAAGGAATGAGCCGCCCTTGCCTCAACGCTATAGGCATCCTGCTGAAAAAGACGAGCACACTTCTCCAAAGGCACGTTGACTTCGGGGTTGATGTACAGAAGACGAGTCAAGTTAGACCAAGCATCATTGTAAACTGTACCGACACGGTCGCTCAAATCGTCCCTAAATTGAGGCCCTTTCTTGTAGGCTTCCACGGCGGCTCTCTCTCTCTCCACCACACTTTCCTCTAAACGAGCATACCGGTCTTCTAGCAAAGCAAGCTTCTCTTCTACTGTGACCTTCTCACCGGCAAGAATCTCAGCACGCTTCCTCTCCTCCTCAACATCCGTCCTCGAAATCAACAAGGTTTCTTTTAAAGTGGCTACCTCGGCCTGAGACTGGCGATGGAAGGCATCAAGAGAGGCATTCTCCTGCTCCAAAGAAATCACCCTACCATTCAATTCACCATTGAAATCTTTCAGCTTCACCACCTCGGCCTCCTTCTCCTTCAAGGTTTCATAGGCTTGACGATACATGGTGTAGTCGACCTGAGCAAGGGAGGCAAGCTGCAAAATAGGGAGAAATGAGCAGATACAAGAGGAACATATATAGACCGGGATAGACAGAAGCAATACCTCACTAAGAATAAGGCCCTTGCGGTTCAGCATTTGCTGAGATGTGAGCCTCTCGGCCGCCAGCTGGTCTATAGTGTCGGCATTCATGGCTCTTTTTATCACTGGGCCCCCCTTTTTAAAGAAAGACCGGAGCGGGCCGCCACATCAATGCCTGACAGAATGGGAACTCCGCCGAACTTATCAACCCAACGCTTCACCTCGTCTTCATGAGTAACCATGGTGGATGTAAAGTCATGAGTGGATGGAGCCACCCTTTTGGCAGATTGAGCCCGGGTTTCCCTGACATCTTCCCTCGGCCTCTTTCGTTGAGTAAGGGAATCTCCCTGGTCCAACTCAGTTGCAGCTTGGAGGCCTTGACTATGGCTCTGACCAATAGACTGGCTGGCAGTAGGGCTTTTCTCGGTCTCGGGGGCCACATCCTCGGCATCTTTACCGGTCTCAACTAGGTCTGTCAGAGGCACCGAAGAGCCATCCTTATTCTGAAGCGAGATTTGTCTAGTCTCCATGTCGGCGTGACGCTTCTCCAGGGCCGCCGTCCTAGACCTCTCTTTTTTTAACCTAGCCGCCTCAACGGGATCAACCTCCTCAATCTCAATTTCCTCAATTTGCTCCATGGTCAAAACTGCATAAAAAGATAAGTATCAGACCGAGACGAGATAAAAATCAAGGAAAAAATAGCAAGGATTAAACGATTACAGCCTATCGTATCTTCAACTCGGAGGCAAATATTGTTCTGCTCCTTGCAACGTCCACATTCATGAAGAAAAACAAAATTCGGGTGGATTATCCAATCCGGAAACCTATTCCCTCGCAGAACGTTGACCTTGGGAACGATGCCATCTATAGGACCCTTCATCAACCCAGCCTGAACATAATACCGAGGGTCCCTCTCCAACTCGCTCCAATCAAGCGTACCAAGAGCAGAAAATTCTTCAAGTTTTGCAATCAAATCATCACTCCAGGAAGGTTTGTGGACCTCGACAGGACGACACGGCGAGTAGGACGGGACCGCGAACTCCCAACCAAAGCGGGACTCGACCCTAATCACGTGAGAATTCCACCCCGACACCTTACTTACGGTGCCGGAAATAGGGGAGATGATCTTGGGTTTGGACGGATCAGATTTGATGGTCAAAGTCCTTGGGGTCTTGTTGTAGCTCACATTGAAAAAATGGTCAAAGGCAGACATACATGGCTCAAAGCTGAGGCTGCGACACAGTACAATGAAACTAACCAAATATCTGACGGCATTCGCTCCGATATGAGCAGGCATTAGTTCCCAGGATTCCAGAAATTCATTGATAAAAGGGTCTAGAGGAAGCCTCAATCCTAATTCAAACTGCTTAAAGAAAAACGAGACCACGGCCTGATCATAGTAAAAGCTATGGATCTTCTCGTCTGAATCTAAAGGAACAGCCTTGCTATAATACAGACGATATTCCTCACGGTCAACTCCATACCGAGAATAGAGAGCCTCAATCCTCTCGGCTCCCGACTTAGGATGTTTGACTGAACCAGGATTACTCTTACTCTTTCCTTTCCTTGCATCAGCACCATGTCTCGAAGCGGCAGCGTTGGGCTCAAACCTATCTACTATCCTCCCTGAGGTACTCTCCCCGGCCATACCTGTAGAAGAGACAGAGGGGTTAGACTCATCAGGCGGCCTAGATAAAGCCATGTCTCCCCCCCCCCCCGAATCGACTACTGGGGCCGAGGAAGGGGCATTCTCAAATAGAGACGGAAAAGCCGACTTATCCTTAACGTAATGAAGAAAAATGTGTTGAATAACAGTGTCAAAAGTATTAAGAAGTATGATGCCATCGGCACTACCACTAAGGGCTCTCGGAGAAAACAGGCCAGAAGGATATTTCACATCATCTCGAGGGGTTCTATTCAGAAACAATAGGTCGCCTATCGCCATCAAGGACAACATTTTCCATACCCCTTCTGACAACCTGTATATCCTATTATTGCGCTCATAAAAGCCATACATGGCATCGGGGTCGAAATTATGAATACCAGACATGACAGAAAAGAGGCTATCCTAGGGCTACACGGCTCACTCCAAAGACGAGATTCAAAGGGAAGAGTTGTAAAAGCCCTTAAACCCTAACAATGGCATAAATAGCAGAAAGGACAGAAAAGAGATCAGAACAGTACCTTAGGCGAAAATGCAATCGGAAGAAAGAGGTCGACTGAGAAATTTAACGGGGG
The DNA here is from genome assembly GCA_026119855.1 of Campanula takesimana. Taxonomy (NCBI): domain Eukaryota; kingdom Viridiplantae; phylum Streptophyta; class Magnoliopsida; order Asterales; family Campanulaceae; genus Campanula; species Campanula takesimana. Next base: position 1,239,481 of record JAOWBW010000094.1, on the reverse strand, counting down.
AGATCGGAACAGAATCGGAAGATCTGCAGCAGAAACCGACTCTCTCAAAGGACTCGCCGGCGGGATATACGCAGTTTCCTTGGATAAATGTTCGAAAGTGGGAAATGAAAAGAGAAATTTGAATTTATATCCCGGGTCAGATGGGTTATACCCGAAATCCGAACCGACCATACCCAGAGGCCCGTGGGTTGGCACGCTCCCCACTAAGTCCCATCATTACCCCTCATTAATAGGGGATGTCTTTTCACTCAATCGCTTTCGCCGCCTGACACTGAACAGTTGAATGGGGAACGTCTGATGCAACTCAACCGTCAAAACCGGATACAAGTCAGCTAACATGAAAGTACCGACTTGGAACCGTCAACGTGACAAACAGGTGAATCAAGAAAGAAATAAACGACGACACGTTAGAACAAGAAGATTGCGCATAGCCGAAACCAACCAATTCTCGATCTCTACCTCGTACAATCACTCCGATCAAATGATGCGATATACCTAGAGTGGCCAAGTATAGACCTACTTGGAAATAACGATGCATCACCTCTAACCAAGCTTGATAGTTATGTGAATATTGGAACAAGTGCCACCCATGCCGATATATCGACAAAGATCGGACTGACCACACTATGACTAAATCGGCATCATAAGACAGAATGCCGAGCAAATAGGTCGATTAAAGAATTGAAAACTCATGCCGAGGTCATTCAAAAGACCGATCATGGGTATACAAGATAAAGATGCAAGGTTCAAGAATAACGGAAAGCAGGAAAGATAAGGTACTATTATATATTTACGCAAAAGACCCCCACAACAGGTCGGGGGCTTGACCTGTACAAAATCAAAAAGGAAAAACTACTAGATCAAAGCAAGCTAAAGGTTCAAGAAAGACTACAATCTTGATCTTGATCTTCATCATCCTCCTCCCACTCGACATCTCCGTCATACCCATATTCGTCAATAATGATGGGTTCTGGATCATCATCACCCTCGTCCTCAGTCTCTGATTCTTCCGCACCGCCATCATCGTCGGAGAATTCATCGACAGGGTCTGGTTCCGAAAATTCTCCATTACTATCGGACAGTGACTCTTCCGCCGGAAAAAACGAACAATAATTGGCTGGAAACATGGAATCACCGCTACTATCGGGATCGGAGCTTGAAAAATGGTTCTTTGAATCAGAGCTTACTTCTTCTGGAAAAGCATCATCATACATTCTCTTTGAAACCATTCTGGGTATTTCCTGGAAAATGTTGAGAGTAAAAGCAAGAGATACAAGGGGGTGTTTTGTTCTTATGTATCCCCAGACTACAAAGGGGCGGAGTATTTATATTGCCCATGATCAGGACCCAGTTAATGAGACCTTTGTTTTCCAAGAAGGGTAATGATTCCGCCTGAAGCAAATCAAGATGACTTCAGCAAATCTAATCATAGAAGGATTTGGCGGCTGACTGTCAAATCAGCAATAAATGAAGCTGCAATTAATGAACTGTCTGAGTTCCTACTCAGTATGCCGAGATAGAAACTCGGGGCCACTGAACGACATGAACCGACTTGGGTAAATGGGTCCCATATGCTCTGGGCCCGTACACCTAAAAGGCATATATCGAGAAGCCATTCACCAGACGCCTAGGCTTTTGGGCCGACATCAATAAAGCCGATCAGGCAGACCTTGCCTAGAATGAGTTACTAGTAGCCCAATCCCTAACCGGCCTCAATGACGAGACGAGTTATATGACGGGCCGACATGCATCAGAAGCCTCCCATTATCATCGGGAGTCCGCTTACAAGAGTCATAACACAACTCAAACGGTGAGGATCCTTATCTAAATAAAGGATATATTTTCTACAAGATAACTGGGATATCACTCATCCTTATCAGGAGTCTATCTCTAAGGAATACGAGTCCCACATTAACACGGGCTCCCTGGCTTTCTTAACAAATCAGGACTCTTACACCCATACCTATATAAACAGGTCCTATACACGGGAAACGGGTAAGGAACTTTTAGACTCTCTAATAGTCAATTGATTCTACATTCATCTTCACTACCCAAATACTTATTCTCACGCCGGAGGGCCTTCGCCGGTGGAGCCCCGGCGTAGTTTACGTTTGTTCTTTGTGCGCAGATCTGACAGGAGGGTTCTCATTGCTGGATTTATCCGAACCACTAGACGAAGGGCTGATCCGACACGTTTTTGGCAGCATCAAACATATACTATGGAACAGACCAAAAAGGAAAGATGGACATATATACTCTGGTGGAAGGGAGGGAGCTCTCTCAATGAAATGTTTGTATTGGTAATCCAAAAGTAGAGAATATTCATGGCACCTCCTCGTACAACGGAAAGGGTGTGCAGCATTTGTCTGTGATGCTTATGTGACAATTATCTAAGTCTTATAGCCATATTAACATTTCTATATATATAAAAAAAAAACATTTAAAAATGACAATCAGCCCCCCCTGTACTTATAATTCTATTCATTTTCTAACAGGGCTTGTCTGGCTTTTTAGGTAACAGAGGATAATTTAAAACACATATCTCAAGTTTTCTTGGTAGATAGGCTGTAGGGGTCACTACAAACTATTTTCAAATTCAATGTATTCATTTTATTAATATGTGATCTAGCTCATGTGCTGGTGCATCCCATTTTTCTATTCTTGCAAATATTTTGGTCATTTTTCTTATTTTATGAGCCATTTTTCATTTTGACATGCACAAATAGTAAGTCAATTTTCTTTCACAAGGACAAGGGTGAGAGATTTTCAATTTACTTTGTACACAGTTATACAGTTGATTCATTTTCAGTTGTAGTCGGCCTCCACACTACACAAATATGACGGCATTAACGTCTCAGATCCAATCTTCTTCAAATGAACGCCCCTATTGGTGTGAGAGAGAGGTAAAAAGATAATCTTATCCTTAATGATACATGTATGGATCTAGCTGACACAGTTTAAAAAGGAGTAAATTTTGAATTATTCAACTACTCCCTCCGTCCCATAGTTATTGCTACCAAATGTGAGGGCACAGGGATTAAGAAAATATGTTGAAAAAGTAAGTATTGTGAGTGGGTAGGAGAGAGAAAATAAGTTAATGGATAGTTGTTGTGAGTGGATAAGAGAGAGAAAATGAACATTTTGAGTTAGTAGCAATAAATATGTGACGCTCAAAATGAAAATAAATAGCGATAAGTATAGGACGTAGGGAGTATATTTGTAGGTGTAGCTTCAGTAATTGTGTCTCTCTGATGTAGTAGACGACGACCACGATCAGTGCAAGCAGCGCATAGGCCAGACTGAACAATCACGCGCCCGCGCATAGGCCAGGCTGAACAATCAGGCGCCCGCCCGTTCACAACCAGGCGCCCGCTTACCTTGTGTTTCGGGGGGTGAGTTTCTGGAATTAACCGAGCGCCCGCTTGGTCTTCACCAGGCGCCCGCCTGGTCGCCGAACAAGATTTGCCCAGTTTCGTTTTTACGTTTTGTGCGCAGACAATTAGGGTTATTTTCGGTATTTTTGTTTACCTAGGTTTTGTTATTTGTTAATTAGGGTTTTTATTTGTTAGGAGTATAAATACTTCTCTTTCATTGTTCTAGGGTTTTTTTTTAGATTTTATTATTGATTGAATTTATTCAAAGAGATTTCTCTCTTTTATCTGGTGGATTCTAGGTTTTCTCTGGTGGATTCCAAGGTTTTTGTGTTTGAGGGTTCATCGCTTGTGAACTCTTGTGATTAGTGCGCTAATCACGAAATCTATCGCTTCCGTGCTGCGTCAGTTGGCATCAGAGCATGCCATATCATGTCTTTTGCATCATACTGAAGTATTATGGGGGATCAGGCAACAAAGGTTGGTATCGATGGCGTAACCACCGCTATCACTTCCTTGACAACGCAGATTGCAGCGTTGGTTGCCGCTCAACAGGGTCAGAATGTTAATCAGGACTGTCATGGTGAGAGAGACAGGGTACGACGTCCTCAAGGGACAGAAAATCGAGATGATGGGGATTCCAGTTCCAGTTCCGACGACGAGGTTATTCTTAAAATCAATCTTAGTCTTGATCATGCGCGACAACAAGAAAATATTTCTTTGCAAAGGAAGCAGAATTTTCGGAGAAGGGCTACTATCATGATCAACAGATGCGCAAAAATCTCGGGCCACTTGATGCCGAGGATAGTCGGACATATGAGAATGAATATTGGGCAAAATCTGATGTCTATTATTACAAAGCGTATTTTTATTCCAAGCAAATTCGGCGATTGGAGGCGCAGTTGCAGAAATTATTAGCTCCGAAAATAGAAGATTCAGATCCGGAGGAGGAAGAAGCTGTTGTTGAGGGGGTTATTTGCGAGGCTAAGGAGAGTTTGAAGGATGGGGAGGAAGATCAGTACAAGGAGGTTGGAATGGATGGTATATTTTTCGATCCAAACAAGGAGATTAGTATGGATTTGTATGTAATTATTGTTACAAAATCAAATATTTTTTGGAGCGATTTTATTGATGATGATTTTATGGTTGTGGAGGATGATCGACAAAGGGGTGAATTGGTAAAGAATTTAATTTTTGAAAACGATGGTGAGACGGAAAAAGTGATCTTTTATCCGGAGAAACTTCGTTTGTTTCCTATTGTGCTTCGAAGATATCTTTATTCGAAGTATTTATTCAAGTGGGACGGAAATTTCCAAACTTCGGAGATGAACTCAGGGTCGAGTTCTTTGGAAGTGGAGGAGACTGATGTAGGAGACGACGACCACGATCAGTGCAGGCAGCGCATAGGCCAGGCTGAACAATCAGGCGCCCGTTTACCTTGTGTTTCGAGGGGTGAGTTTCTGGAATTTACCGAGCGCCCGCATGGTCTTCACCAGGCGCCCGCCTGGTCGCCGAACAGGATTTGCCCAGTTTCGTTTTTACGTTTTGTGCGCAGACAATTAGGGTTATTTTCGGTATTTTTGTTTGTCGTGTTAAGTAATTAAGTATTTGTTTGTCTGGTTGTAAAACATTTGTATTGTTAAACTTTGATGGTGTATTTCCTATTAAAATTTTAATTAATATTTTTTTGGTTTAAAAAAAAAAAAAAAAGATTTGTCCCTAGACTTAAAAGTTAAAGTAATGTGTCCAGATATAGTGACATAGTTCCTTGAATTACAAATCACACCCTCACTTTTTTTCCAAACTCACAATTTAGACCAATATTAAATCCCCCATTGTCTGCCACTGTCAGCTCTTTCCTCAAACAAACTAGTTGGCACTTTTCATACATTCCTCAACCATGTCCCCTCCCAAAAACACTATCAAAACCCCATCTTTCCAAACCTCTTCATTTCAAAAATTCTTAATACCCTTTTGTCTGAAAACTCAAACTCAAACATGGTAGCATGTACTTGGAGGTACAAGTGTTTGCTGATCACTCTTCTTGCTTTCATTGTCGTATCGTCAGAAGCTTCTAGAATGTTCCCGAAAGAAACTAGTACTTGGGAGCAAATGCTTCCTAAGATGCTTCCAACCCCTTATTCTGCTCCTTCCAAAGGCACTAATTCTGTTTCTAAATCTTCTTCAACAACTGTAGAAACGCAACGGATTCATACTTCTTCTGATGGGAAGGTTTAGTTTGAAGGCGCGGGTAGTGTTAGTTTTGGATCCATGCTATGATACTGTGGATATTGTAGAGAAATATGCAATCTTGCAAACTGCAAAAATGGAAAGGAAAGTTGCAAATTTTTGTAAAGTATTTTCTTACACTAATGACCATTTTTTTTGGTGTATTTTACTTTATCACTATTGAGCATGATGATGAATTGATCGCGTTCTGATCCATGGTGAGAAATCATAAGGTTGGATGAATCGTGATTAATTCTTCCGGGGATGTAAAGTAATAATTATGATTATACGATTATGAATCAGTACTCCCATGTACATCTTGCATCTTGCATGAACTAGTACAATTAGTTCTTGTATTTTTTTTAAATTTTTTTTTTAATTCTTTTGAAAAGAATTGCAACTAAGTTGGCACAAAAAAATAAAAAAAATCTTAGCATATTTTTCTTATACCTCGTCTTTATACTCCTCTCACCTATTCACAAACTGTTGGAACAATTTAAGATCCCCGAATGCCATACTCATATTCAGAATAAGATTTAGGAAGGAGATGAAGGCGGAAGCGATGATTACCTGTTGAATCCATAGTTTACGTTTGTAGGGAGAAATGAAGAACAATAAGAAGATGTAGGAAGATGATCTTCTAAATGATTAATGCCCTTTAGTTTCTCAAGTTCTTCTAAGCAATAACGAAGAGAGTATATAGAGAGAAAGTAAAGAATGTAGTGTCTAAAATGGATGATGGTAAGCCCTTTATATACTAGACAAAGAGGCACTTCATTTAGGGACCACACTTATTCAATCCTAAACAATGTTGATTTACCAATTTGCCCATCATAAATAGATAAATTACATTTCAGGGATTCTACACATTGACTATTGTTGACTATACTTTATATTAATATCATAGACATGATTTTATTTATGGAAGTGCTAAATAACTTGTGTTGCAAGCCATAATGATCTAACAATCTCCCACTTGGGTTGCAAAACAAATTTCTTCCTCTTAAATCACGAATATAACATAAATGACAACCCTTATGTGCACTTTGTTGTCATCTATAACAATCTTGTCCATTAGCCATATAAGTATAGGACTAAAGGGGCGGTCGTTGTAATTGATTCGCAACTAAACCCACTATAATCACATATACCAATCCAACTAAATGACATAGATCAAAAGTATAGATGTGTAGCATGAAACTTAATGAATATATGCATATTCTTCCAACTAGTCCAACTTTAACCAAATGAGATCAAACTTTAATAATAACAGAATAATAAAATGATGAAACAACACAAACTCCCACTATATTAAATGTTATCAAAAGTTGTTACAACCATATGAGCAACATGCTCGTGAAACACTAAAGGTGATAACGCCTTAGTAAACGGATCCGCTAACATAGAGTTTGTACCAATAAGTTGTATTTCTATTTGTTCTTTTTGTACTCTTTCTCTTACAACAAGAAATTTAATGTCTATATGCTTAGAATTTGACGAACTCTTGTTATTATTGGAGTACAAAACCGCTGCCCTATTGTCACAATATAGCTTAATAGGTCTTTCGACGCTATCGATAATACAGAGTCCCTCAATGAATTTACTCCGCCATATAGCTTGATTGGATGCTTCGAAACAAGCAACAAACTCGGCTTCCATGGTAGAGGAAGTTACGAGTGTCTGCTTGGCACTTCTCCAAGAAACTGCTCCACCAGCTAATGTGAAGAGATAACCAGACGTTGATTTACGGCTGTCTTGGCATCCAGTAAATTCAGAATCGGAATACCCAACGATCTCAAGATGATCCGACTTTGAATATGTAAGCATGTAGTCCTTGGTGTTTTGTAAATATCGCATTACTCTTTTGGCTGCAACCCAATGTTCTCTCCCCGGATTGCTTTGGTATCTACCAAGCATCCCAACAATAAAGACAAGGTCTGGACGAGTACAGACTTGCGCATACATTAAGTTTCCTACTGCTGATGCGTAAGGGATATTTTTTATATACTTGGTTTCAAAATTATTTTTGGGACATTGATTAAGACTGAATTTATCTCCTTTAGAAACAGGGGTGTCATGTGGTTTACAGTTTTGCATGCTAAACCTTTGTAATACCTTCTCTATATAGGCCTTTTGTGATAATCTTAAAGTACCTTGTGAGCGATCACGATGTATTTGGATTCCTAATACAAAAGATGCCTCACCAAGATCTTTCATTTCAAATTTGTTTGAAAGAAATTTCTTAGTTTCTTTAAGAAGGTTCATGTCATTACTAGCAAGTAAAATATCATCCACATATAAGACTAAGAATATAAATTTACTCCCACTGAACTTATGGTATATACAATCTTCACCAAGATTCGTTTCAAAGCCAAATGAAAGAATTACTTGATTAAATTTTAAATACCATTGACGAGAAGCTTGCTTGAGCCCATAAATGGATTTCTTAAGTTTACAAACTAATTGATTATTTTGTTCCAAATCATCCACCATTTCTGGTTTCTTCATATAGATGGTTTCCTCAATGTCTCCATTGGAAAAGCTGTCTTTACATCCATTTGATGAAGCTCAAGGTCATAATGTGCTACTAATGCCATAATGATCCTAAAGGAGTTTTTAGAAGATACTGGAGAGAATATTTCTTTGTAAGCAATACCTTCTTTTTGAGTGAAACCTTTAGCAACAAGACGAGTCTTATGTCTTTCCACATTACCTTGTGAATCCCTTTTGGTTTTAAATATCCATTTACAACCAACAGGTTTTACATCCTTAGGTAATGGGACAAGATCCCAAACGTCGTTGTCTTTCATAGATTTCAAATCTTCATTAATGGCATTGATCCACATATGAGAATTGGGACTATTAATGGCTTGATGGAAGGTGAGAGGCTCATCTCCCACTAAACCTAAGTGTCCTTCATTCTCAGCTAGATATACCTCATAATCATCCGAAATGGCACTTCTTCTTACTCTATTTGATCTTCTTAAGGGCACCGGTTCTTCCTCATTTTGAGGTTGTTTAATTTCCTCATTATGATCAATATTTTCATGTTGTTCAATATTTATAGGGGAGTTAATATTTTGATTTGCATGTTCCTCTTGAATTTCAGGTACAAGTACTTGATTTCCAATTGGAACTATAATTGGAAGAGGTATAGAAATGGATGTCTCTTCCTCTTCAAAATCAAAATTATTATTCCTTATTTCCCCTCTAAATTCAACATCCTCAAAGAACCTACCATTTCCCGTTTCAAAAAAAGTTATAGTTTTCGGGTTGTAAAATTTATAGCCCCTAGATCTCTCGACATACCCCAATACATAACTACTAACTGTCTTAGCGTCCAGTTTTCCTTCGTTAGGCCTATAAGGCCTAGCTTCTGTTGAACAACCCCATACATGAAGATGATTTAAGGACGGTTTCTTATTCGTCCATAATTCATAAGAGATTTATTGTTAGTAGCCTTAGAGGGAGCCCTATTGAGAAGGTAAGTTGCGGTTTTTAAAGCATCGCCCTATAATGAGTGAGGTAAAAAAGTACAAGAAACCATACTTCTCACCATATCCTTAAGGGTTCTATTACGTCTTTCAGCTACACCATTCATGCTAGGCGTACCCGGCATAATGTAGTGAGGGACAATCCCATACTCTTCAAGATAGCAAGCAAAAGGACCCGGACGTTGTTCCCCCGAACCGTCATTCCGACCATAGTATTCACCACCACGATCGGATCTAACGTTCTTAATAGTCTTACCTAGTTGATTTTCAACTTCGGCCTTAAAAGACTTGAAAACGTCCAAAGATTGAGATTTATCATGAAGTAAATAAATCTACCCATATCGAGAGTAGTCATCTATGAACGTAATAAAGTATTGTTTACCATTCCAAGAAGGAGTAGGAAATGGCCCACAAATATCCGTATGTATTAGTTCTAAGACGCTTGATGCTTTGAAGGATACTTTTCTTTTTGTGTTTGTAAACTTTCCTTTTAGGCATTCAATGCAAAAGTCTTTATCCGGAATATCAAGCTTATTTATGATTCCTTCTGACACAAGCTTATCAATTCTCCTTTTGGAGATATTACCCAAATGCCTATGCCATAAGGTATAAGAATTATCACTTGAAAACTTTCGCTTTTTACTTTTAGTTTCATTATTATGGGATTCATTGATTGTTTGAGTAGTGTCAAGCAAATAAAGATTATCACTACTCGATAAAGTACTAGTACCAACAACCATGGAATTAAAATAAAGATCACATCTATTATTTCCAAATGAACAAGAGTAACCCTCTTTGTCCAAAACTGTGATAGATATTAATTTCCTTCTAAATGAAGGTACAATGAATGTATTATTTAGTACAAAATAATAACCGGTACTTAATAACAACCTAAAAGTCCCTATGCCAATAACTTCAACCGGGTACCCAGCTCCCATATAGATGAATCTTTCATCTTCGCTAGGTCTTCGGTAATTCAGGCAACCCTGCATAGACATACTTATGTGAGTTGTTGCACCAGAATCCAACCACCATGTATATGTAGGAATTGAAACTAAATTAGCCTCAGTACAAATAAGACCAAATGACATACCTTTCCTAGCACGCCAAGCGTGATACTTAGGGCAGTCGTACTTCATGTGTGTAGGGTCCTTGCAAAAGAAACACTTCTTTTCTTTATGATCATCAGATGATCCTTTAGGCTTCTTATTGCTTGTCACCGCAATTTCTTTCCATCTTCTCTTAGTCCCATGATAAGAGGTAGATGCTAAGTGAGCACTTTCTATCTTAGATTGCTTCAACCTATCTTCCTCTTGTGTCACATGTGAAATCAATTCATTAATGTTCCACTTGTCTTTTTGACAATTATAGGTCAGCTCAAAGTGACCAAACTGAGGAGGAAGAGAGATCAAAACTAAATGCACGAGAAGCTCTTCAGTTACCTCTAACTTAAGTGCTTTTAGCTTTGTCTAAAGGTGAAGCATTTCCAATATATACTCCCTAAGATTATCGGTACCCTTGTACTTCATGGAAACAAGTTTCCTTAGGGTAGAACTTGTTTCTAACTTTTCGCTTTTTGCAAAGCGTTCTTCAAGGGTCTCGAGGAAAGTCTTAGCATCAACGTCCTCAAGAACACTGTTCAAAAATGTTTCCGGGATGACATTTTTCATAATCATTAGGCTCACGCGATTGGAGCGTTTCCACTTCTCAGAATATAAGCGGTCCTCAGGGGTGCTTTCATCATTAAGAGGAAGAGGAAACGGCTCCCTAAATGCGTGATCTATGTCCATACAGCCTAAGATCATTACAATTTTGTTTTTCCAAGTTTTAAAGTTTGTCCCATTAAGCATCGGAATTGTGCTCATTGCAGCAGTAATAGAAGAAGTGTTAAGTAAATATGTTGGGAATTGAGAACAAGAATGAATACAAAAAATTATAAGTAACTACATTATGAATAAAAGATTAATTATATGAAATTAAATCCATCAATAAGGCAATTAACATGACATCAAAACTAATCTTTGGATTGCGAGTTGATTCATAAATAATTGTCTTTGATAACAAGTAATTTGAACAATGTTTGATTAAATGCTTAATCTTCCTTTAGGTAGTCTTAAGCATTTAACAAAACAACTTAATGTTCATTTTATTTGTCATCATATGAATGCTTAAGTTTAGTCAAATGTCAAGATCTTCTTTGGAAAATTCAAGTCATTCACATATTAATTTAAGCATTCATCACTTTAATAATTTTGGATTTAAATAACGTTAATCACATAGGCGACAATATTATTTAAACAATGAATAAAATTATTTAAGCATATAATTAATCAGGGCTTTAAGGTTTGAAAAATGAATGTTTTGATCAAAGGGGGAAAACAAAATTATGCAGAATTAAATTTTTTTCCAAAACCTGTGAACAGTAACTGCTCGGCCGAGCATAGAGAAGTGCACGGCCGAGCACCAAATACAGAATGTTTTGGTTAATTCGACATGAAGAGCATGACCGTGCTGAATTTATCTGCTCGGCCGAGCATTGCAAAGGACATGGCCGAGCACCATTAATCAGAAACTTTTGCCTTTTCGACATTCAATGCACGACCGTGCAAAACCAAACGCACGACCGTGCATGTCTTGGTCCGACCGGGCATAACCAAAGACCCGCCCGGGTTATTCAAGAGATCCGACCAGACTCGACCAAAGGTCCGGCCGGATGATGTCATTTTTGGCGCCGTTTTATGTGCTCGGCCGAGCAGTCAATTTTATGCACTTTCTGAATTTTGTTTCAAACTTTCCCAAAATCAATGAATGGCAAGTAGATCCACATGGTATGTACTTAAAACATAAAACCATGTTATAAAGGATAATCTTGCTTTTAAATTTAATAGAATCAAGTAAGTAGATCCACATGGTATGCACTAAAACATAAAACCATGTTATGAAGGGATAGTCAAACTTGAACCATTGAGTTTTAATGAACAAAACTTTCAAACCATTTCTTTAAAACTTATATGATGAATATAAACACTATATGAATGAATTAGTGCTTCTAAACAACATCAAAACTTGATGATTCAACAGGAAAATGAATCAAAAGCGTTTTAAGGCTTTCCAAAACAACTCAAACTCAAACCAAATAATGAGCGTGCTCTGATACCAATTGTTGGAACAATTTAAGATCCCCGAATGCCATACTAATATTCAGAATAAGATTGAGGAAGGAGATGAAGGCAGAAGCGATGATTACCTGTTGAATCCATAGTTTACGTTTGTAGGGAGAAATGAAGAACAATAAGAAGATGTAGGAAGATGATCTTCTAAATGATTAATGCCCTTTAGTTTCTCAAGTTCTTCTAAGCAATAATGAAGAGAGTATATAGAGAGAAAGTAAAGAATATAGTGTCTAAAAGGGATGATGGTAAGACCTTTATATACTAGACAAAGAGGCACTTCATTTAGGGAGCACACCTATTCAATCCTAAACAATGTTGATTTACCATTTTTCCCATCATAAATAGATAAATTACATTTCAGGGATTCTACACATTGACTATTGTTGAATATACTTTATATTAATATCATAGACATGATTTTATTTATGGAAGTGCTAAATAACTTGTGTTGCAAGCCATAATAATCTAACACAAACAACATCGAAATTTAACTTTTCTACCTACTGACCACACTTTTAGTTGATAATATAAAACTTTCAAGTGAGTTTAGCATAAAAAAGGGTTTTTCCCAGTTTTTCACTTGGTACATCACTTCACAGAACAAACAAATTAATAGAGGAAATCAAAGTTTAATATAAAAATTGGGGGGATTTACCTTATAATCCCTCTAGGAAGCCTATATTACAGTTTAAAAGAAGATATATTTTGACTAACCATATAGTCCCTTGCTTACATCTTCCTCAATATTTTACTATTTCAACCCTCTCAACATTTTACTTTCACCCAAACCACTATCACCTTAGGCTACCCTCACCACCTTCTCCAGTCAATAACTCCGGCGACCACTCCGGCACATTTTTTTTAAGCTTTAGTGACCTTATAGCAATCAAACAATTGAGAACTTATCAGTAAGTTCTCAGTTGTCAACTAAACTACTAAGAACACGAACAACTCCGGAGACCAACTCCGGCGACCAAACAGGTGAGAACTTATCAGTAAGTTCTCAGTTGTAAACTAAACTACTAAGAACACAATCAAATTCAGTAACCACCAAACTCCGGGGACCACCAACAATCAACTTCGACGACCAAACAACTGAGAACTTATCAGTAAATTCTCAGTTGTCAACTAAACTACTAGGAACATGAACAAATCTGGCGACCATAACAACTGAGAACTTATCAGTAAGTTCTCAACTTTAAACTTAAACTACTAAGAAAAAAATCAACTCCAAAAACCACCAACTCTGACGACCACCAACTCTAGTGACCAACTCCAGCAACCAAACAACTGAGAAGTTATCAGTAAGTTCTCATATGTCAACTAAACTACTAAGAACATGAGCAACTCCGGCGACCACCCACTCCGGAGACCAAACAATTGAGAACTTATTAGTAATATCTTAGTTGTTAACTAAGCTATTAAGAACAAGATCAACTCCGGCGACAATCAACTCCGGCGACCAAGCAGTTGAGAAATTATCAGTAAGTTCTCAGTTGTCAACTAAACTACTAAGAGCATGATCAACTCCGGCGACCAAACAATTGAGAACTTATCAATAAGTTCTCAGTTGTCAAATCAACTACTAAGAACACGATTAGCTCCGGCGACCACTAACTTTTACGGCCAAACAATTGAGAACTTATCAGTAAGTTCTTTGTTGTCAAATAAACTACTAAGAACACGATTAACTCCAGCGACTGTTAGGTTTCGGAGTAACATGAGCAGCGGAAAATAGCATTTAAAATTTTATGAAACCCAAAGCCCATATATCCATTCATATGATTAAATCAAATACTTGCAATATGGATACTAGAAAACTAACCCTTGATGACTTTGAATTTGGTCTTTGAACTTGGTGGAGAAATTGAAGCTTTAATCACGAACAAGTAAGAACACGAGCTTTGAAGATGATAAGCTTCACCCTCTAGCGGTATTCACACTACGAACGAATATCAAGAACACTTGATCTTGGTTGCTAGACCAAAATTGTGAAACACGTTTTCACAATCAATATGAACTATATGGAATTTTATTTGTGTATTATTTTGTTCTTCAATCTAGGATGTCTTAGAACAAAATAAAACCTCTCTCAAACACTTTGAGATTTGCACAAAAGCATTAGCTTTGATTCTGGCCGAATTTTGCTGTTTATATACAAGTTAGACCTATTCCAAATAGGAAACTTGTGTCTAAACCCGTCCAAAATTCTTTTCCAAATCAAATCAGGAAACCAGTCCCGACATGGTGTGCGGCCGCCCAAAACCACTTGTGCGGCCGCACATCTATCTGGAAGGTTCTGGTACTTTTTGAGCCAAGCTGTGCGGCCGCCCAAACCCTTTTGTGCGGTCGCACACCTGCCCCAGATTTCCTTAATTTCCAAATTCCCCCAGAGTCCTTCGACTCAATATTCAATATAGTCCTTATTTAAGATTCGTTCTATTGTGTGTGACCCTCTAGGATTACACTAAGTTGGCAATAGGTTAAAACATGAAACCATAAGATATGATTAGGTTCTAGCAAACCGTCATACCTACCCAAATAGTATAACTAGATACAAGTTTGCATTCCTTTAGAACATGTCACAATCCCTTTGTCCACGATGTCATTGAACACAAGTCATGGTCAACAAGTTAACTTGTTTTGTTCAATACTTTCTCGATTCTGAATATGTTGATAACACAAATGACATTGATCTAATCAATTCATTTGAGTCAGGCCGAACATTTTCATCAACATCATTCCTACGAGAGGCCTAAGCTTGACATCTCTCTGAAGAGGGACAAATCCATTTAGCTTATTACTCTTCCCTACGTGAATCCGATTATGCCAATCATACCCTTTATAACTACCCGGTTAAAGGTAGCGTTTGAATATGTCAAACATAATGTTCATCAAGTGGAAGACTATAATAACTTCATGTCTAAGGATTCAAATGACATAACTAATATGAGATATATGTTCGACATAGACCATGACATAAATCTCATACAGCGGGTCATGTCCAATACCTTGTTCCAAACAAGTACCCATAAATCTAACATGATCATCCCATGATCATTTAGCCTTTATACTAGTGCTTAACAAGTACTAGGGACAGAGATTATTATAAGTAAACATGAACAACAATAATAATCAAAACATCTCTTTATTGATATGAAATAAATGATAACAATTACAACGTTAATTAAATGTTCCTAGGGCACCACTACCAACAATCTCCCACTTGCCCTAGGCCCAATCTCCTATGTATCTAATACCCATGGACCTAACATGACCTTCATGTTTAGCTTGTGGAAGTCCCTTTGTTAGCGGGTCCGCAACATTGTCATCAGTAGGTACTCTGCATATATTTACGTCTCCCCTATCAACGATTTCTCGAATGATATGAAAACGCCTAAGTATGTGTTTGGATTTCTGATGTGCTCTTGGTTCCTTTGCTTGAGCAATAGCACCATTATTATCGCAATAAAGGTCTATTGGATTAGCAATGCTAGGAACCACTTCAAGTTCAGTGATGAACTTCTTAATCCAAACAGCTTCCTTTGCAGCATCTGATGCAGCAATATACTCAGCTTCCGTTGTAGAATCAGCGGTTGTACTTTGCTTGGAACTCTTCCAGCTTACAGCTCCACCATTTAACATAAACACAAAACCCGATTACGATCGACTATCATCTTTGTCGGTTTGGAAGCTTGCATCCGTGTAAGCATTTACCACGAGATCATCTTCCATTCCTCCATAGACCAAAAACGAATCTTTAGTTCTTCTCAAGTACTTAAGAATCGCTTTTACAGCCATCCAGGGATTTTCACCAGGGTCGGATTGGTATCTACTTGTCATGCTTAAAGCGTAAGATACATCCGGCCTAGTACAAATCATGGCATACATGATAGACCCAATTGCCAAAGCATATGGAACATCATTCATTTTCTCACGGTCATATTTTGTCTTAGGACATTGATTCTTGCTTAGAGAAACTCCATGTAACACTGGTAAGTTTTCTCTTTTAGAATTTTCCATACGGAATCTTCTAATGACCTTGTCAATGTATGTACTTTGGCTTAAACCAAGTAGCCTCCTTGATATATCTCTATAGATCTTAATGCCAAGTATATATGCGGCTCCACCCATATCTTTCATTGCAAAGCATTTTCCTAACCAAGTCTTCACGGACTGAAGTGTAGGAATATCATTTCCAATGAGTAATATGTCATCCACGTATAAAATAAGGAATAGCACTATGCTCCCACTAATCTTCTTGTATACACAAGGTTCATCTTCGTTCTTGATGAAACCAAAATCTTTGACCGATTCATCAAAACGGAGATTCCAACTCCTTGAAGCTTGCTTCAATCCATAGATAGATCTCTGCAATTTGCATACCTTAGAATTCTGTTCAAAACCTTCCGGTTGTGTCATATACACATCCTCTTGTAGTTTTCCATTTAGGAAAGCGGTTTTGACATCCATTTGCCATATTTCATAGTCATGATATGCGGCAATAGCAAGCAGAATTCTTATAGACTTGATCATTGCTACGGGTGAAAAGGTTTCATCATAGTCAATACCATGAACTTGCCTATAACCTTTCGCTACAAGCCTAGCTTTGTAAGTATGCACCTTCCCATCCATGTCAGTCTTCTTCTTGAAGACCCATTTGCATCCTATGGTTTTTACACCTTCAGGCGCATCAATCAAGTTCCAAACTTGATTGTCTTCCATGGATTGCAATTCAGATTCCATGGCTCCAAGCCACTTATCCGAATCAGGAGAAGACATCGCCTCTTGGTAGGTTGTCGGTTCATCATTCTCAATGATTTCCACCTCATTACTATCCGTTACGAGAAATCCATATCTCTCGGGCTCGGATCGTAACCTACTAGATCTGCGAGTTGCTTGTGTATTTTGAACAGGTTCCACAACTCCTTGTGGTTCTTGTTCTTGTTCCACTATTGGTTCAATGTCATTTTTTGGGTCTCGAATCTCTTCAAGATTTATTTTACTCCCACTTATTTCTTTGGAGAGAAACTCTTTCTCTAGAAAGACACCAGTTCGGGCAACAAAAACTTTGTTGTCCTCACGGTTGTAAAAGTAATATCCTCTAGTTTCCTTTGGATATCCCACGAAAATACATTTGTCAGATTTGTGTGCAAGTTTGTCAGAGACAAGTCTTTTAACAAAGGCTTCGCAACCCCAAATCTTCATGAAAGATAAACAAGTTTTCTTTCCGCTCCACATCTCATATGGAGTCTTTTGAACCGATTTAGTTGGAACACAATTTAGTGTGAATGCAGCGGTTTCTAGAGCATAACCCCAAAAGGATATTGGAAGATCAACTTGACTCATCATTGATCGAACCATGTCTAACAAAGTCCGATTTATCCTCTCGGACACACCATTCCATTGTGGTGTTCCGGGTGGAGTCAATTGTGAAACTATTCCACAATTCTTTAGATGATCATCAAATTCATGACTCAAGTATTCTCCACCTCGATCTGATCGAAGTTCTTTAATACTTTTGCCAATTTGTTTTTCTACTTCATTTTGAAATATTCTAAATATCTCAAATGCTTCACTTTTATGTTTCATTAGGTAAACATACCCAAATCTACTATAATCATCAGTGAATGTTATGAAGTATTGAAATCCTCCCCTAGCATTGCTACTTAATGGTCCGCATACATAGAGTTTTGAGATACGTTTTTCATTAATATGACCAAGACGGCAATGCCACAAATAAGTATGATTTACATCATTAGGTTTAGATTTCTTATTTATATGATAGACATTGTCATTATTTTCATTCTTGACATTCAAGACATAAAGGCCATTAAATGAATTAGCAATACCATAAAGCACATCATTTAGATAAATAGAAAATTTCTTATTCTCAATAAGAAACTTAAAACCTTCATTATCCAAACAAGAAATTGAAATAATATTTCTACTTAAATCCGGAACATAATAACAATTGTTCAAAACAAGAATTAATCCGGAAGGTAAAGTGACTTCATAAGTCCCTATGGCTAATGCAGCAATTCTTGCTCTATTCCCCACGCGTAGGTCTACTTCACCCTCTTTAAGTAGTCTCCTATTCTTTAGTCCCTTCACATTTAAACAAATGTGAGAACCACATCCGGTATCCAATACCCAAGAATCAGTGGTAGAAAGGAGAATATCTATCATATAGATACCTGAAGTCGACGCAGCCTTGCTGCCCTTCTTCTTCTTTTGCTCTTCCAAGAAAGCCTTGCAATTACGTTTCCAATGACCAATTTCTTTACAATGGAAACAGATTGCATCCTTTTGTGAATCGGATTTTGCCTCAGAAGCCTTGGTAACCTTTGCCTTGCTTATCTTGGGTTTGACAACTTTTTTACCCTTTCCTTTGGCACTAGCCTTCTTCACATCATGAACCAAGAGCACGGGAGAACCTTTCTCCACAATCTTCATCTCCACAGTTTTAAGCATCCCATGCAACTCGGAGAGATTCTTATCCATTCCATGCATGTTATAATTCATCACAAACTGATTATAACTTTTAGGCAATGAATTAAGAATGAGATCCGTGGCTAGCTCCAATGGGATTGGATAGCCAAGTTTCTCAAGGTGCTCTACATAGCCTTTCATTTTCAGCATGTGAGGACTCACTTGTTGCCCTTCATTCATTTTGCAAGAAGTGAATGCAACAATGGTCTTGTACCTCTCTTGCCTAGCTTGCTCTTGAAACATGGCTCTTAACTCCACGCCTATCTCATAGGCTTCCAAATGTTCCAAACTTTGTTGGAGTTTTGAGCACATAGTAGCAAGCATGAGACAGCTTACATCTCTAGAATCATTACGATGTTTCTTGTAACTGTCTCTTTCTGCCCTAGGGGCAGTAGGTTCTGGTTCAGCAGGAAGAGGCCCATCGAGAATGTACAACTTATCTTTTTGCCTTAGAACAGTTCTTAGGCTACGGATCCAATCCATAAAGTTTGTAGCATTCTTTTGGAGCTTATCCTTCTCAAGGATCGATCGCAACGAAATTGATTGAGTGTTAGTGGTCATTTTCTACAAATATGCAAAATTTCTAAAATTTAATAAGTACCGGTTTCATTAAAGAAATAAATAATGTAATTTTTAAACAGAATTACTCCCATTGAATTATATAACCTTCATATACATCCAATGTATAATATAATTTAATTGGGATAAGATCCAACTTTAATTTAACTTTTGAGTCCACGGAGGCGGACCGCTCAAAACTAAATTAATTAGGTAGACAATCATGTCAATCATATCCCATATGATTCTTAGATCTTTTTATGAGATTCTTTGAGAAATCCAATTTCGAAAAACATGTTTAATCTCATCTTTTGCGTAGGCCCAAAACTGTTTTGACGCCTAATTAAGTCCAACCATTTTAAACGTATAGGAACCATTCAATTTAATGCACCTTGCGGAGGCAAGCCCACATTGAATTAATGAACCTCATCTTGCTCATACATGAATAAAATTAATGCACCTCGCGGAGGCGAGCCCACATCAAAATCACCCATGTATAAACAAGTGTTTTAATCATGGCATGGCAAAAAGAACTTAAAACTTTCTTTGAAGGTTCATCACATATAGTATACAACACATTTATGAGCACATAATATAAACATGCTACGCATCAAGTTTAGCCACTAAATTAATCTCCATTAATTTAAGCATAATATTTCTGTGTCATTAGTTTCTCTATAATTATGAGGATGAGACTCTTTGAACTTTGGTTATCATCTTCCAAATCAAGACAACAAGAAGTGCGGCCGAAACTAAGCTATCAGGCATCCACAATTCCGCACTATTTCAAGAAACCAAGAAAGTAGTCCATGTGGCCGAAACTAAGCAATAGATGGTCTCGATAAACATAGGCCAATTGCATCCACAATTCCACATGGATCTCCAATCATTTAATCAAGAACTTTGTTTCTCAATTTTAGCAATTATGAACTCTTCATAATTCTAACTTCGTTTTATCTTTGAAACTTTGATTGCGATCAAGTTTGGGAAACACAATCTCGATGAACGTAGATTAGCCATCCAAACCTTGAGCCAATCTTAGAATCACAAGATCAAAACAAATAGGAAAATCAAACCCCAAGATCCACACCAAAACCAAATGCCCAAAACCCGCTCCAGATCAGGAGGTCTGGCCGGTATTGTCACTGATTCGGTTGGACCCTATCAAAATTCCAGAATCTGATTCTGATTCTGACAAACTGTGCGGCCGCCCAAGAAAGGACTGTGCGGTCGCCCAAACTTGTGCGGCCGCCCAAGGTTTTCTGTGCGGTCGCACAGTAGCATCAGAATGAATTTTAAAGTTCGAAAAATTGTCTCAAAATTGTTTTCCCCGATTATTAAAACTTTGATCCAATCAAAAATTAATAATCAAACAATTCAGAATCCAACATAATTTTTAGTGCGATTCAATAGTGCGATTAAAGTTGTAAAACAATAAACCACATAAAATCATATAACACATAAACATCATATAATCCAATATTCATATCATGCTAGGCACATAAACAATTTATATACACACAACATGATCTAGGTATTGAAATAATCAACATGAACGGAGCTCTGATACCACTGTTGGGTTTTGGAGTAACATGCGCAGCGGAAAATAGCATTTAAATTTTATGAAACCCAAAGCCCATAGATCCATTCATATGATTAAATCAAATACTTGCAATATGGATACTAGAAAACTAACCCTTGATGACTTTGAATTTGGTCTTTGAACTTGGTGGAGAAATTGAAGCTTTAATCACGAACAAGTAAGAACACGAACTTTGAAGATGATAAGCTTCACCCTCTAGCGGTATCCACACTACGAACGAATATCAAGAACACTTGATCTTGGTTGCTAGACCAAAATTGTGAAACACGTTTTCACAATCAATATGAACTATATGGAATTTTATTTGTGTATTATTTTGTTCTTCAATCTAGGATGTCTTAGAACAAAATAAAACTTCTCTCAAACTCTTTGAGATTTGCACAAAAGCATTAGCTTTGATTCTAGCCGAATTTTGCTGTTTATATACAAGTTAGACCTATTCCAAATAGGAAACTTGTGTCTAAACCCGTCCAAAATTCTTTTCCAAATCAAATCAGGAAACCAGTCCCGACATGGTGTGCGGCCGCCCAAAACCACCTGTGCGGCCGCACATCTATCTGGAAGGTTCTGGTACTTTTTGAGCCAAGCTCTGCGGCCGCCCAAACCCTTTTGTGCGGTCGCACACCTGCCCCAGATTTCCCTAATTTCCAAATTCCTCCAGAGTCCTTCGACTCAATATTCCAATGTAGTCCTTATTTAAGATTCGTTCTATTGTGTGTGACCCTCTAGGATTACACTAAGTTGGCAATAGGTTCAAACATGAAACCATAAGATATGATTAGGTTCTAGAAAACCATCATACCTACCCAAATAGTATAACTAGATACAAGTTCGCATTCCTTTAGAACATGTCACAATCCCTTTGTCCACGATGTCATTTAACACAATTCATGGTCAACAAGTCAACTTGTTTTGTTTAATACTTTCTATATTCCGAATATGTTGATAATACTAATGACATTGATCTAATCAATTCATTTGAGTCAGGCCGAACATTTTCATCAACATCATTCCTACGAGAGGCCTAAGCTTGACATCTCTCCAAAGAGGGACAAATCCATTTAGCTTATTACTCTTCCCTACGTGAATCCGATTATGCCAATCATACCCTTTATAACTACCCGGTTAAAGGTAGCGTTTGAATATGTCAAACATAATGTTCATCAAGTGGAAGACTATAATAACTTCATGTCTAAGGATTCAAATGACATAACTAATATGAGATATATGTTCGACATAGACCATGACATAAATCTCATACAGCGGGTCATGTCCAATACCTTGTTCCAAAGATGTACCCATAAATCTAACATGATCATCCCATGATCATTTAGCCTTTATACTAGTTCTTAACAAGTACTAGAGACGGAGATTATTATAAGTAAACATGAACAACAATAATAATCAAAACATCTCTTTATTGATATGAAATAAATGATAACAATTACAACGTTAATTAAACGTGCCTAAGGCACCACTACCAACAGCGACCACCAACGCCGGCGACCAAACAACTGAGAACTTATCAGTAAGTTCTCAGTTGTCAACTAAACTACTAAGAACACGATCAACTCCAGCGACCAATCAACTGAGAACTTATCAGTAAGTTCTCAGTTCTCAACTAAACTACTAAGAACACGATCAACTCCGGCGGCTACCCACCAAGTCTTACAACTAACAATGAGAACTTCAGAATAGTTTTTAGTTGTCAACTGAGAATGTGAGCAACTCTGGCCATAAATAACTCTGACTACCAACAACATAGAACTTGTTAGCAATTCAAATTGTTAGCTCAGAAGGCAAAAACTACGATGATCAACAACTGAGAACTTCTTAGTTGTCAATTGAAAGACCACCAACTTTGGCGAGATTAATGACTGATTTTTTTACAAATATTTCACATTTGAAAACAATTGAGAATTCGCAGTTGGTTGAATATTTTCAAATGTATTACTCCCTCCGTCCCAAAATACATGTAGTTTAAGAGGTTAAAATTTATCCAAAAATATTTGTATTTTTGATTTTATCTAGACATCTTTGACATTGTTTATCAAATATACCCTTATTTATGATGGTAGCTGTCATTGTAAAATCATTTAATTGTCTTGGTACTTGAAATATTTCAAGGGTAATTTTGTCCATTAGACATGCATTGATTGCTTTCCTTAATTTGTGTGAAAATTCTAGAACTACAAGTATTTTGGGACGGAGGGAGTATTCATTTGAAATAATTGAGAATTTCTAAAATTTTCATTTAATAACTTATTTATACTCTTGTTTTCAATGTAATATCAAGATTAAAACAGTTGTGAGACAAGTCAAAATGACTTTATTGAACATCACCCATCCCAATATTCTTCTCCTGCAGAATACCAACTTTAGAAAATACCACTCCACTTCACGATTAAAATGACATTATTAACCAATTAAACAAACCATTTCATAAACAAGTAAGGGTATATTAGTCAACCCATTCAAATACAGTAGCCACAATCTTCCACCATCCCCAACCTCGAATCTAAACTTTATTTTCAAAAAAAAACACACAGAGACACACCTCTGCAACTCCTCTTCGTAATTCTAAGAAAATGATCACAATTTTAGACCAAAATCAACAACTTAAAACTTTGAATAAAATTTCTACTTCTCTATCTCCAGAAAACCTTTATTTTCATCTCCTTGGCGTGATAACAGTAGTCGGAGCTTGAACCGTGCCACAGAAAATCTCCTCATGATCAAAATGAATGACAGTTAGAGGTGGACACCGGCAAGACACTCAAATGTTGAGGTTTCTTCTCCGGCTCAGATTTGATGCAGATATGCATATTTCAAGAAAGATCTGAGACATCCAAATCTGATACAACCATGGCTCTGGTACAACCACGGTAAACAGGGGCCGGAGAAGTGGGAGGGATGACCGGAAAAAAAGAGGTTAGGTCAGATTCGCCGGCGGTCGGTGTGTGTTTTAGTGTGTGTGTGAGGGTAGAGGACGGGAGGTACTTAAGAACAAGGACGACGGACGACGGGTATGAGGAGGGAAGGGCCGGCCAGTGCAGTGTGAGGGCTGACCAGAAAAAAAGGGTATTAGGTAAGATTTGCCGGTCAGTTTGTGTTTTAGTGTGAGTGTAGAGGAAGAGAAGGGGCGCTCGGAGGAATGGGAGGTCGCCGGAGGAGGGGTCGCCGGGAGGAGGGGAATCGGAGGGGTCGCCGGAGGTGGGGAGAGAGGGGTGGCCAGAGTTGGAGGGGAGGTAGAGATAGAAAGTAGAGAGAGTATCTGTGTGTGTGTGTGTGTGTGTGTGTTTTGCTGTATGATTATAAAGAAAATGGGTGCACTTATCACATTTTAAAGTGGTGGGAGATTATTTGGTTAGATAAAATATTTTATGGGACTAGGTGTAAGTACCCCAATCCGGGCTCAACCCCTCTATAAGGCATAAAAACCAAATTAGAGGTAATCTTAGTACTATTTAGGGATAAACTTGATAGGCTAGGACCTCATAGGAATAAACAGAAAACCTTAGGACCAATATGGAATAAAAAGAAGAAAGTTCCAGATTCTCGCCAAGACTGTCCGTACGGATGGTTTGGCCACGGGGAAGGACCAGCCGTACGGATGGTTTAGGTCCGTCAGGTCCCTTTAAATTGAGGCCCTTGCTGATCATTTTAGAAGGGGGGATAAAATAATTTTAAGCACCAAAACTCTGCAGAAATACAGTCCCACTACAAGAAAAACCTATAATATAGGCATTTAAAAATGCCAATTTTACTTTTTTCAGTGGTATTTTAGGGTCAGTGGCACTACATAACTAATGTCACCTATAGTGATGTCACGACAGATACAAATGTCACTGTCACTGCAAAAAAAATTAGTGTCATTAATTCAAATGCCACTATGTCAAGTTAGTGTCACTGGTATAAATGTCACTATGTTAAAATAGTGTCATTGATATAAATGCCATTATTTTAAACTAGTGTCATTCTCTAAATGCCACTATATCAAATTAGCGTCATTGATATAAATGTCACTTGTTTAGTTGGTGTCATTGATTTAATTCCCATTGTGCCAATTAGTAATATCACTATATCATTGTATTTCCAAAACTTCTATAACTATAAATTAATGTTCATAATATTATTAATCTTTTAACAATTTAAATAACATGTTAGCGAATTACAAGAATTACTGCTAGGACCTACAAAAATTAAAAGTAAAATGTACAAATACAAGCAACACTCAAAATTAAGTCTTACCAAGAACTCAACAATATTTTATTGCTATCATAAATGTGTAATAATTTGTCGCTACAATTGATAACATAGAGTATAATAAACATTCAAATTCCATTCTCTAATCAGCTCTTTTCTAATCAAATATGCTTGTGTCTAGATGTTCCTAGAAATCCAAAGGCATCGCTAGATAGTACAACGTTGAGCATTTTGTTTTTTCAAAATCTGCACATACAAAGAAACAAAAAAAGTTTAGCAGCAGTAGCAAGAGGTACATCCACGACTAGGAATACAAAAGTATCTATTGCTAGTAAAGTAATTACATAGACGTGATTGTAATCGAAGTAATGACATTGTCATTGCACATTCTAGAGACATAACTTGCACGACAGACCAATATGATCCTTTGTTTGAGCTCACCTTTGAGTGTCTCCTTAGTAGGCACTTGGCTATCATATGGGATCTTGTTACAACTACGGCACAAGAATTCTCCTATTCGAGCACATCAATATTTGGATTTATGAACACCCTCTTACCATTCTATAGGAAGTGAACCATTCTATTGTGGGGGTAAAGAGTGTGTCATTCAAAAAAACAATGGTGAAAGAAAATCGTTGAGGTTAGACTTATATCGATCAATCGCTATGACCTTCCACCACCACCACCACTCCCCCTTCCAAAAAAAAAAAAAAAAAAAAATCCAACATCAAAACTTGAGCTTAGTTCAAAATATGTTAGCAATACATAAACAAAGAGAAGATCTTACTTACCTAAGATCGTTACAACTAATTCTTCAAGCACTCGTAAAACCTGAAAGAGAATCGACAAAAGCATTTATAGAGGAATGAGGATGCAGAAATTCGAGCCCTAATTCAATTAGACGTACATTATCAAATATCAAATAAGAAGATTTTACGCATTAAAGACCGCAACAACAGATTCTTGGGCCTTAAAGCTCATGTAAGCAGGAGCCACAGCGAACAATTTTGCTAAAACCCTTTCTTTGAAGATGATCCCTATATTAGTGAATCTAATGATTTTCTAGCACCGTTAATGCATCAAAGAATGGGATGGAGAGATTATTAAATATGAGATATTTTACATAGAGTATCACATTACCTACCTGCATATGCATGAGTATATGTGATCTCATCCCTGCTCAAGTCATTCAATGCCTGTAGTACT
Organism: Campanula takesimana; assembly: GCA_026119855.1. Classification (NCBI taxonomy): domain Eukaryota; kingdom Viridiplantae; phylum Streptophyta; class Magnoliopsida; order Asterales; family Campanulaceae; genus Campanula; species Campanula takesimana. The sequence goes on along the minus strand of JAOWBW010000094.1, from coordinate 1,213,149 downwards.
GGTGCAGTTTCAAAATTTTAGTATACATTGAGAAATACAGCATATGAGGCTATGCTAGTTTAATTATCAGTGTTCTTTTTTTTTCTTTTTTTTTTTTTTGCAATATGAACATAGTTTACTTTACATGTACAAAGACATTTAAGGACTATGATGAAATCACAAAGTTTAAACTTTCACACATTTTTTTTATATAGTACTCCCTTTGTCCCAGAAAGATAGTCTCATTTTGACTTTTTATGGTCAACAAAAATAAACTTTGACCAAACATTGGTGTCGATCTAATCATTCTAATAAAATTCTAAAAGTTGTAATTGATTAATCATTAAGTGATTTATCAATAACACATTATAGAATTTTATTGTGATGATTAGATTGACACCAATGTTTGGTCAAAGTTTATTTTTGTTAACCATAAAAAGTCAAATTAAAACTATCTTTCTGGGATAGAGGGAATATATAAAAATTGTACAAGTCCCTCACTTCAACAATGTTAGTCAAATTCGAATACATTTAATCTATGACTTTAATAACATAAAGATTAATAGGTGACAACAATTCGTTATTCACCCTAATCCTTCAACCAATACAATTTTATTTAGTCCCAATAAAAATAACCCAGAGTGTAACTGGTTAGGGTTTCATCAAAATAATTGCTGGACTTAGTGAAAGAAGAAAATACTGTTAAATTGATGAAAACCACAATACCCTCATATTTTTGTTTGATGATCGCTTCAACCTGAACCGATTTTTGTTTGCCAATCCCTCCCCGCTGCTTAAACTGATGAAACCTCATCTGGTGCCCTACTTCCCTCAAAACTTAGCGAACGAAATTACTTACTGTACTTTTCATATTGTTTATCAATATTAGAAGGTAATGACTCCATGGGCTTTAAGGGTTTGGTGGAATTAAGCAGGCCAACAGTAATTTGCTGGCCATTTACGTGATTAGTGTGTGGACAAAGAATGTCTTACTCACATTGAATTGAATTTTTGTGCCACTATAAATATGTCACACTATTGCTTGAGTTACCCACACTTATTCTAATGTTTAATTTTAAATGCCAACAAGATGTCTCTATACATGAAATTAATGTCATTTTGTTATGCAATGCCACTAACTTGATGTCACTAAAACCTATTTTTCTTGTAGTGTCCCAAAGAAATACCCTTAGGAAGTAGAAGAAGATTGGAAAAATCAAAATAGGTAAAGCCACATTTTCCCCATCTCTTCTTCATCCTACACCTTTCTTGATCATCTTATTTACATTTCTTGTCATTTATAATTCTTGTCATTTACATTCTTGTCACTTACACTTCAAGTCTTTTACTTTCCTTGTCATTTACTTTCATTTAATCCCCTATTTATATCTTGGAACCAAATCATGAAGTAAATCCAAGGTGCCCTCACATTCAACATGTAATTAAGGGTTAAATCCAAAGGATAATCATGATTTGTTACATTTAAGTCTTTATATTGCTTGATGATCCATTTCAATGGGAAAAACTTGTACCTTTATGATGTATTTGATAATATTTGGCAGTGTTCTAAAAGACTCCCGTCTAGGCCGCCTAGGCGCTAGGCGTTCATGAAACGCTTAGGTCCCTTCTAGGATATTATAGTTATTTCTGAAATCTCGGCCCCGCCTAGGTGCCCCTGCGGCGCCTAGTGACCGCCTAGCGTTTTTTAGAACCTTGATATTTGGCCATGATGATCATGTTTTGGTGATAAAGCTTTGATCTTTATTCATCCAAAACTTGATTTAGCCCTAATACATCACACTTGGGTTATAAAGTTTCAATATTTAATCATGCAAGTGTTGATTTTGTTGTCCCAAATGTTTAATCTTTCATAAAAGGCCCATTTGGGTGAGAAAGCCATAATCTTTACTCATCCAAATGTTTGCCTTAGCTCAAAGCCATGTTCATCACATTTCCCCTTTTCCTCCAATGATTGTCTTGATCATTCCAAACATTCTTGTTTTAGTGTACAAATTGATGCTCAAAGGCATATGAATAATTACATGTAATGTTTATGTACATAATTATAAACTGACAATAAACAGTTTAGTCCAGTTTCAGCAGAATGCTCTGTTTCTGCCTGGAACTGGACTGTTTCTGATAGAACTGGAAAATCCCAGGGATGACCCCAACCATCCGTACGGATGGTTTGGTCAGAGGGACTAAATTATGATTCAGTCCAGCTTTTGTTAAGTTTAAAACATTAATTTTAGCCCTTTTTTGTTAAATATTCTGTACAGTTTGTTAGATTACAGTTTATTTCTCCAAAATACACACACACACACTTTGCACATTTTAGTCAACAAAGTTTGGGAGATTCAGTTTTTCGAGGCGGATTGGGTGAACCATGAAACGTTCTTCCCAAGACGTAACGTGACCTCCGAACTCACCATCTCAAACCATTTTCATTTATTGGGTTTTAAAATTAATAAATGTGGCGACTCCGTTTTGTAAATGTTTAATGTTCCGTGTTCGATCCCGAGGAAACCATTCGTTTTCCCCCCAGTATCTTACACTAGGACGTAAGTCAAAAATATCCTTGTCCTAATATGTAGATTCGTTATTAGCTAGGGACTAGGAGGTAATTTTCTCATAAAAATAATATAGAAATTTGAATGCTTTTAAATCAAAAGTAGTAATTATTGTGAACAAAAAGATTTTTTAAAAAATTGACAAGCTATTTTGGATCTGGAGTATTTATGTTGAGAAAATTTTGGGGGAAATGTTTTTATAGGGTTTAATGTTTAAGGTTTTAGGTTTGGGGTTTAAGGGTTTAAAACAGTGCCTTGGAGAAGCCTACATGGGAGGTCAGCTAAATTTTGACATCATTCCAATCCTCGGTTACAATTAGGGACCAAACTCAAATTCCTCTTCGACATTTCGTGATTTTCATCAATCGAAACCCTCGATTAAGCCTCCAAAGTCCCTTCAATTTCAACCATCAATTCTTCTATTAATTGAACCTCAAAAGTCGTTCATTTCACTCCCCTTTTGGTTTTTGTTAATTTCCTAACTGAGCCCTACTTATGATTATGGGGAAATGTTGTGAACTCGCATCATTTTTTTTTTCTTGCATGAAATGCACTCAACGCGGGAGGATGATGAGGCAGAATTAAGACCGCACCAGTATGAACACCAGAAATTAGAGTATGTTTGTGTACTCCTTCAGCACCAATTGAAACTACCCACTTTTGGTTTGGACACGACAATTAAGGAAAAGTGTTAGTGGAGAAGGTTGTTGCGAGTATGAAAGGGAGATAGGAGATAGAAAGTGTGGTATAGAATAGTGAGTGAAAAGTTGTTGTGAGTGAGTCTCATTAAATAAATAATAATTATAAACTTGCCTTTTTTGGAAATTTTCGGAAGTAGGTAGTTTGTAACTGGACATCCAAAAGGGCAAGATGTGTAGACGGAGGGAGTACGTGAGAGAGTAATTGAGAGGCGATGGTGGTGGGTGCAATGGAAATTAAAATTACACTTATCATATACACAGAGTAGAAATTTGGTATAGCGGTTAATGATACAATAGTACAAATTTTACAAAAAATGAAGGGGTTAAAATTGACAAATTTATTAATCTAGTGCATTTTTAAAATTTCAAGGTACTAATTGGACTATTCTCAATAGTTAAGGGACCCCCGTTTTTTATAATAAGGGAGGTTTTGCCATTGGTCATTGCTATTGCACTTATGGGCTGCAAATGACATATCAGCAAAGTTCGTTAAGTAACTAACGGTGTTAAGCAGCGTGGGTGATAGTAATTGTTAGTACCAAGGTCACATTCGTAATGATAAAAAATTGATAGTCAAATTGATAAAATAGTAGAATGTTCAATAATATAATTTATTCTAGAGTAAATAACATACTCAATCAAACCACTTAGGAGTAAAGCAGCGTAAGAGTAAGTAATTATATGCTCCTACTCTCTTCTTGTTGCATTTGACTTGCCAACTTTTTTAAAAAATATGCTTTACTAATTTGTACATTGCTTGTATCATGATTAAATGACACTAATTCCTTTTTCTTATATGGAAACTTGATATCTATTTTGGGACAAATCAAAACGAGAAGTGCGACATTTATTATGAAACGGAGGTAGCGTTTGACTAGAACGTGTTATTTCTACTCCCTCTGGTCCAAAATAACTGTCTTTTTTTGCATTTGCACAATTCTTAAGAAATGCAGTTATTATCATGACTTAATCACAAAAGTTCCAACTTTACCCTATTAAGTGTGTAACTTTCTTACATTAATGTCTCACACACTAAGACAATTAATAAAAGAGAACAAGTTTCAATGCAAGGGTAAAAGAGATATTTAGCTCAAAAGTGACAATTATTTTGAACCAAAATTTTGGTCTAAAAGTGACAGTTATTTTGTTACTCCCTCCGTCCCGCCGGAAATTGCAAAACTTACCATTTTGGGTGTCCCATAGAAATTGCAAAATCCATAAATGGAAAGTTTTTAATACTTTTTAATTAGTGGGTCCCACTTTTCATACTCACATCCACTAACCCACTAACTATTCTCTACCCCACTTTCTCTCTCCCACTCAACTATCAACACTCACAACACATCACCTTTTTCACTTTTTCCCTTAATTCTTGTACCATAATTTTTTTTTGAAGTTTCCGGCGGGACGGAGGGAGTATTTGGACTAGAGGGAGTATGTTTTACAACTTGCATAAAGGGCGAAGAAAGAAAGTAGATAGGGTCTTTGCTTTGAATAGTCATCATAATATTATTGTACTACTAATTGTCGTCTAATTGCTGAATTTAATGACCAAGTCTTGAAATCTCTCTGCTTCAACTCTACAACGAAGAATAATCGACTCCTTGGAAAATTTAAAGAAAATGATTATTAGAGTGTCTTGGAATATCTCTACTCCAAGTCAACAATGAATGATAAATGATAATCGTCTGCATGGAAAATTTACAGAAATTGCTTTATCAATGCTTGTACAATGTATATTTCATAATCATAAATAAGAGTATACTCCCTCCATCCCATTTGAAGCTTCACATTTTACCCAAATGGGTGTCCCGTTGAAAGCTTCATCCTTCCCTAAAATGGTAAATAATGTAGGCCCCACTTGTCATACTCACTCACTTCTTCCTCTCACATACTTAAATTATAGGGCCCACTTGTCATACTAATTAACTTTTCCCTCTCACATATTTAAATTGTAGGCCCCACTTGTCATACCCACTAACTTCTTCTCTCTCACAACCCTTATTACACTCATCACTTTTCTTAATTTATGTGTCATCACCAAAATGGTGAAGTTTCAAATGTGACGGAGGGAGTACTTAGTAAAATATGGTAAAGTTGCCCAAATAATAACAAAACAAGTATTTGCGATAAAAATTAACTCCTTAAACAAGTATTATGGGGTGGACGAAGTAATTACTTTAAGATGAAACGAGCAGTTTCTAGTGAAAAACAAAAACTTGTTACTTGTATTGTTCTCGATGCCATAAAACATAATTCACATTTTTCCTTAAATAATATCACCTTCATCTCAAATAGTTACAATTTACTTCAATGGTCAATTAGATTTAACGTTGATAAGTTTTTTCTTTTTTTTTTTGAAGCAATTGATAAGTTTTTTCTTTAAAAAATAGTAGTACTAATTATTGTCACTAATATCAATAACAATTGTTTTAGAAATTAATTAAATTTTACCATTATTTTGTCACAAATAATGGTAACAAATAATTATTATTATAATAAAATAATGTCCGGCATCAAGTGGGCTTGGCTTCACCAGTAGTAATTTGGGTAGGTTGTTTGTATGGTGTTAATTTAATTTAATTTTTGTTTTGAAGGAGCGTATGGTGTTACTGAAACATCAGTAATATGTCGTTTTAGGTGATTATTATTCCTTCAAATGGAGATCCCATTCCAAGACTAGGTCGTTAAAATGAACAATTAGGCCAAATTAAATTAAATTAAATTAGGGACTCATATATTAATGTCAACTACCATAAAAATAATACCACCATCGTAAAAAAAAAAAAAAAAATAGTATCACCAAGACTTTTTCTTGCTTATGATCAGTCCTTATAAAACAAGCACTAATCTCAAAATTAATCCCACAGATACAAATCCAAAAAACAGCTAGCTTTATTCAACAGAGATGATGATGATGATGATAATGTTTGTTACACTAACAATTCAAACATCATCCCAACCAGTGAGCAAGGCAGGCTGCCCCTCTACCTGTGGCAACCTGACAATCCCCTACCCATTCGGAACATCCCCTGATTGCTACCTAGACGACTCGTTCTTCATCAAATGTGACATCCTTAATGGCACCGAAACCCCACTCCTCCGTGGCAGCAACATCCAAGTGCTCGACATATCACTGAATGGCGAGATCAAAATATCGGCCTTGAGAGCAAGCGATTGCTATAACCCACGAACAAACACACGACTCCCAAATCAATCTATGATCTGGACCTCGTTACAGTTAAAACGGTTTCCACTTTCTAGTACTAGGAACAAGTTGACAGTTGTCGGGTGCGACACGATGGCACTTGTAACAGGGTTCCTGGGGAGGAACCATACCAACGGGTGTATTTCTTCTTGTGATAGAGCTGATAGTGTTGTGAATGGGTCGTGTTCGGGGATTGGATGTTGTCAGACTTCAATTCCTGCTGGGGTTATGAATTTTTTTATTAATATTTCTAGCTTGAATAACTATAGTAGAATTGGGGATTATCCTTGTGGGTATGCTTTTGTTGTTGAGGAGGGGGCTTATAAGTTTTCTTCTTCGGATCTCCGGAATATGAGTGGGAGAAGTAGGTTTCCAGTTGTACTTGATTGGTCTGTTGGAGATTTGACTTGTGACGAAGCTAAAAGAAATCTGTCCAGCTATGGTTGCAGAGCAACTGATAGTGAGTGTGTTGAGTCAGTCAGTGGAGAAGGGTACCGCTGCAACTGCCCATCTGGGTTTGATGGAAATCCATACTTTTCTGATGGTTGCCATGGTACCAGTTGACCTTTTACTTCCTTGCAATCTCGAGTGATCTGCCTTTTTGTTTTTAATCTTCTTTTCATTTTCGCAGACATCGATGAATGCAGAGTTTCAAAACCATGTAGCAATGAATGTAAGAATTTACAGGGTACGTTTACTTGTCATTGCCCTCCTGGATACACAGGAGATAGAATGAAGAATGGAACCGGTTGCATTCCTCCTCCTACCAAAAGTCGAGCCAAAGGATCAACCTTGCTTCATGTTTCCTTAGGTAAATCTACAAGCCTTCAAACAATTTGTTTACATTTTCATTTTCTTAGTGTTGGTGAACTGAATACTCCCTCCGTCCCAGACTAAGGTTCTTACTTTCCTTTTTGGTTTGTCTCAGACTAAAACAATAGGACCATTTGTCATTCTCACAACAAAAACTCTTCACACACTTTCTCTCTCCTACTTTTCCCTGCTTTACTTTTCATACTCACAACATTTACTTTTTCTTAATCTCCGTGTAAAGTCAAACTAAGAATTACCTTAGTCAGGGACAGAGGGAGTAATGTGCTAGAGCGATCAAATTCCATTAAAGTTGACCATTTAGTTGTTAAAAGTTGAATATTTGCATTCAACAAAGTGCAAGAGTGGTTGGTAATAATTTTGATGATGATTTTTCAAAGTTAAATGACATGCTAATTGTAAGTCACTTTTCTGCAGGAACATGCATAGGCCTCCTAGTTCTATTCGTAGCAATTTCTTGGACATATTGGGTGATGAGGAAAAGAAAGATAATGAGACTGCGAGAAAAATTCTTTCAACAGAACGGTGGATTCATGTTAAAGCAACAGCTTTCTGGCTACGACGGCGCTGCTCAGAGAGCAAGAATATTCACAGCAGAAGATCTAAAGAAAGCCACCAATAACTACGAGGATAGCAGAATCATTGGTCAAGGCGGGTTTGGAACAGTTTATAAAGGTCTAATACAACTTGATAATAGACAAGTTGCAATAAAAAAGTCCAAAATATCTGACCAAAGTCAAATCGAGCAGTTCATCAATGAAGTCGTCATTCTTTCTCAGATCAATCACAGAAATGTAGTAAAGCTGTTGGGATGCTGCTTAGAAACGGAGGTGCCTTTACTAGTTTACGAGTTCATCTCCAATGGGACACTTTCTGAACATCTTCATGAAAAGGGTATTGAATCGAATCCACTTTCTTGGGAAATAAGGTTGAAGATTGCTGCTGAAGCTGCAGAGGCGATTGCATACTTGCATTCAGCAACATCTATGCCAATTATACACAGAGATATTAAGAGTACAAACATATTACTTGATGAAAGTTACACCACAAAAGTGTCTGATTTCGGGGCTTCGAAATTGGTACCGTTGGATCATACTCAGTTGACTACGATGGTGCAAGGGACTTTCGGGTACTTGGATCCTGAATATTTCCATTCAAGTCAACTTACTGAAAAGAGCGATGTTTATAGTTTTGGTGTATTGTTAGCTGAACTGTTGACAGGAGAGAAAGCCTTATGCTTTGAGAGGGCGGAGAAGGATAGGAATTTGGCTACGTATTTTGTTAACGGAGTTAACGAAGATTGTTTGGTTGAGATTCTTGATAATGTGTTGGTTAAGGAAGGGGATTATGAGCAGATTAAGGAAGTGGGTGTACTGGCAAAAGGGTGTTTGAGAGTGAAGGGAGAGAAGAGGCCAAGTATGAAAGAAGTAGCAAGGGAGTTGGAGAGATTGAAATCAATGGCAAATAAGCATCCATGGGTGAATATAGACTTGAATAATGAAGAGACGGAGACAGAGAGCGAACACTTGCTTAATCAAATTCTGCCTTCTGATGGATTTATCGTCGAGGTTACTGGGTCGGGTACAACCGGTGAGTATGATACCATGAGAAATCAAGTAGCCTTGACATTGCACGATGGGCGATAGCCATGTCCATATTCTTGCTAAAATAACTTTATTTTTATTTTTTAAGCTTGTGCTTCTTGTTAATCATATATGTTGTCATTTAGAGATGGATTCAAATTCTTTTTTATGAATAATGGTTGTGGTGAAACTGTTTGAAGAGCTTCAGATCTTGTTAAATTGTTCAGTTGAAGCTTCTATATCTATATCACAATGAAGTACATTACATGCAGTATATATTTTGAAGAGCTTCAGATTTTGTTAAATTGTGTTGTGGTTATTTTTATTATAGCTACATAACAATCTTCATTTGATATCAGAGCTGTGCACTCAACATTGCTGAGTGTTGATCTTTGAACTGTAGTCATTAGTGAATGTTAAATCAGTTGTTACCAACATTTATCAAGTGTTATCAATATTTGGTATCAAAGTCATCACTCGACCGTGCTGACTTAGGTTGTGTTTGGTAGCATTAAACACTTAATGTTTGATGCTTAATATAGTGCACGCACGGTAATGGGAGGCAGTGTGCTAAGCTTGGTTCTTCCATTGAGCCTAAAAATTTCCAACCTGCTCGTAATGATTGAGAATCAAAATCGTTTGTTAATCAGTAAGAACCTCACTCAACATTCAACATCTAGCGCTCAATATTATCAAAAACACCCTACTTCCAAATCACGTTGCAATGTATTAAGCATCAAACATTAAGTGTCTAATGCTACCAAACACCCCCTTAATCTATAATAGTGGATGTTAATCAGTTGTTAGCATTTTATCAATTTCAGAAAATAAATTAAGTGAAATCAAGTAGTAGAAGCTTTTCAAATGAAAGTGGATGAGTGAAGCATAAAGTTTCAAGATAGAAATTATTTGGTGGGTGGATGAATGGACTAATGGGCTGATCCATTGGGCTCACAAATGGAGGATGAGAATATCTTGTTGATCCATTAAGAGAGGCCTAATGCCTTGTTAAGAGGCTTGTTCAGCCTTCAGAGGCCTAATGGGCGACGCCCAAGTATGACAAAAGCTTGTGTGAGACGGTTTCACAAGTGAGACGGATCTCGTTGAGAGAGTAAATGGTTTGCCCTCTTATTTTTATGGGTGGGACGGGGCAAGCCAATTTCCTCTCTCATTGAGATCTGTCTCATGTGTGAGACCGTCTCACACAAGCAAGTATAAGCAAAACTTGCTACCGCTTAAAAAACTATAATAATAGGGAACAAAATATGGTCACTTCATTTTGTGTTAAACTTTGTGACTATATTTTGTGCCCTTAGCATTAAGTAAGGGTGAGATTTTTTTTGAAATCAGACCCGACCAACTTAAACCGGACCAGATCAGTACCTATGATTCGGTTTCGGTTCCAAAATATTATGAAACCAGTATAATAGTTCGGTCCTGGTTCTTGATAAAATTAATGCCGGTTATAACCGGACCGGACCAGTTGTGTGCTGATGAGACGGATTTTATACCATTAATTCCTAGTTTTATATGAGCTTAAATTAATTATTTTTATGTATTTAGATTAGTTTTTATGTAATTTTGGGCAATTATATATTTTTGGGGCTTATTTATAATTCGGGAGTATTTTAGTGTTTTTATATTTTTACCCAATGTAATTTATTTTTGAATTAAAAGAGATCCCAAAAATATACAAATGAAAAGCCAATTGGGACGGAGATTGTGGACTTAATTGTTGCAAAATGGACAAAGAAATTGGCCCAAGCCAATTTTACTTCAAGAGAGGAAATGAACTCAAGACAGAAGCCCAATTCAGCGGAGCCGAGAAGAAGACACCAGCCGGCCAAACCAACACCAGCAGAGAGGCCCAGTTTGCAGAGGCCCATTTAATGGCCCAAAGTACAGCACGTCTGATCAAGTCGTGCGCACGCCTGGAGGAATTCGGCACGAGTCGTGCGCCAGCGCGCGAGTCGTGAAGGTTGGAGAGAAAGCGCATCTTCCAGGCGCGTTTTCGGCTTTGAGGCGCGTTTCACGCATTCCTTGGCGCGTGGACGGCGGTGAGCGAGACTGGGGGCGCGTGTGACGCGCGTGGAACGAGGAGTTGACAGTTTTTTGCATATGTTTCCTATTTTCTTTAATTTCTTTTATCTCCTTATCAAATTAGGACTTGTTCTAGGGTATTTAAACTAGTTTCTTTTATTGTTTTTCATTCTACAACTTTACATACAATATTTTAGATGGGCCAAAATTGTTTAGCCCCCCTAAGTATCCACCCATTCCCACTTTGCACCCTCGCGTGGATTTTGTCCCAAAGTGGCACCTTAAGTATCCCCCATCCCACTTTTGCACCCTACCACCTAACGGAGTTAGAATTTTAACGAAAATTGATCATGTGCATAGCATGTGAGGGTCATTTTGGTCATCTACTTTGAAAAGATAAGGGTATGGCTGTCAATGTATAGTTAATCATCCTTCACCCAACTCCACTAGTCATCACCCACTGCCACCACCAGTCAACACCACCACACAACCACATCAGTCAACAACCACAATCACCCAAAGTTGCCCAAAACTCCGACAACTCCCTCCGAATCTGGCATCAACCAACAACATAAAGATCAAAATACAAAATCAAAAACCAGAAGATCTAAATATTAAGCTTCCATTATTTCAAAGAACCCAGATCTAGGAGACTCAGTGAAGATCTGAAATGTGATAATGGGTGGGGAGGGTCGGGTTGGGGAGGAGAGAGAGGAGGGGCCAATTGAGAGGGAATAGGAACTGAGAAGCAAGGGGAGGGGAGAATTGGGGAAGAAGGGGGCGAACATGGGAGTGAAGAAGGGGCGGCCATGGGGTGGTGAAGCAGGCAGACATAGGGAGGCGAAGGAGGGGCTGAGAGAGGGCGTGCGAAGGAGCTGAAAGGAGGGAGGGCTGGTGTGGTTTTTCGGGTGGGGGGGAGAGGGAGGTGCACTAACGAAAATTGGTGTAAGGTGGGATGGTCTGGGTAATGGCCGGAGAAGGGTTAAGAAGGACCGGGGAAGATGAAGGGGAATCTGGAAAGGTGAGGATTTTTTTTATCTTTTTTTTTTTTTTTTTTTTTTTTTTTGGTTTAGTTAGGATATTTTACCTTCCTTAAGTGTACAGGCTTAATATAATATAAATATTTTTAGTAAGTGAAATTAGTAGAATCAGTTTATTTTTTGCTATAAAATAAATTTATTATTTTAGATAAATACTAGTATTTTTGTTTTGATACTAATAATATTATATATTTAAGTTAAAATAAGAAAATTTTAATTTAATAAGAATGACAAATTAAATAATACTAATTTAAAAGTTAATATGAGAATGACCAAAATGACCCTCACATGCTATGCACATGATCAATTTTCGTTAAAATTCTAACTCCGTTAGGTGGTAGGGTGCAAAAGTGGGACGGGGGGATACTTAAGGTGCCACTTTGGGACAAAATCCACGCGAGGGTGCAAAGTGGGAATGTGTGGATACTTACGGGGCTAAACATATTTTGGCCATTTTAGGTCTAGGTTTTTATTTCTTATTCATGGAGTTTTCAAAGCTTTGGATGGGAAACTAAATCCAAGCTTTGGGTTTGATTTCTTGAACTTTTTTTTTTTTTTTTTTTTTTTTTTTTTTTATCAATTTGAGGTATTTTTCTTTTCATAATTTTATCCCTATTCATAATTTTACTTGTGTTTATTCTAGATTTATTGCTAGGGTTTTTAGACTTGATCAATCTATTTGCTCTGGTTAATTTATCTTTGCTAGAATTTTCTATTTACTGTGCCAGTGTAGAAATTCATAGTAGCATCTTTACGATTTATGCATGTGCCACGGTAAATTGTGAAGTAGGTAAAATTAGATGATTATCTGTGTGAAATAATCATAGAAAGCATTCTTGATCTTAGTTTCTTAAATCTTGAATCGATTAATATTGAGATCTAGACTGTGCCAGTTAGATTAATTTATTAATTAGGGTTTCTAGTGAGTGTGTCACTGCTATTAACTACTCTGAAAGAAGAAACAGAGACTGAAATAAATCTCGTGATCAAGTGAATAGGGTGATAAATGAAAAGAGATATCAATGATAATTGAATAATTAGGTGGGGACGGAATCAAATCTAAAGTGCTTTCTAATTATTGTGTTAGCTCAGTTTAATTTAGTTTATTTTTGTTTTAGGATTTAATAATTATAATTTTCCCCCAATTTTGTCAAGTGACAATTGCGTAAACAAGTAACCGTTCTTCGTGGATCGATCCTGGACTTATTCCTAGCTATATATTTTTAGAACCTAGTCCAGATTTAATTTGTAGGTGTGCGATTTAGCCTATCATGTGCACAAATACTATACTCCATCCGTCCCAGCACAAATAGGACTAGAGGTGTTTGCACATTAATTAAGAAAAACTAGTAAATGTGTGGTAGAAAATGAAGAGAGAGAATGAGTGGAGTAAATAGTAGTATTAGTTAGATAAATTGAGTGGTGGAAAATGAAGAGAGAGAATAAGTGGGATAAATAGTAGTGTTGGTTGAATAAATTGAGTGGTGGAAAATGAAGAGAGAGAATGAGTATGGTTGAAACATTTCTATTTTGGGCAGTCTCACTTTTAGTGGGATGTGCCAAAAGGGAAATAAGTCTCACTTGTGCTGGGATGGAGGGAGTATATAATTATTTTATATGTATATCTTAAATAAAATAAAATTATATACTTAGTATAATTTTTCAAAGACCCATTTAACTATTTGTAGTTTTATACCCAACCCAAACCCAAGACCAAAGTCCCAAATCGACAAACCCTAAGTCTCACTCACAAACCATTGATCTTTATTCAGTTTTTCTCACTTTTCAACTTTTATTTTATATGTATGCATATTATAGTGATGATATTTTTTGTGGATTGAGACTTTGGTCATTTAATTAGTCAGTACTTCAGTTTTTATTTATGTTTGATCTTGATTTATAGTTAATATAAAGTTTATGTTTGTGTTTGATCTTGTTAATGTTACGAGCTAAGAAAGTTTGAAAACAAATAACCTTCAAATGATTAATACCAGAACAGTAGAACCAAAACTGGTGTATTGGTTCTCACAAGTATTGGTTTGACTCAAAATCTAAATTTTTATGGAACTGGAGTATTGGTTCCGGTTCTGATTCTGTGATTTTGTTTTATTAAAAACTGAACCCGATCGGACCATGATCACCCCTACTTAGTATTATTCGATTTCTTCTTTGTCAAAATAATCCTAGCATATACATTTAATTAAACACTCTAAGAACATAAAGATACTCAAATACTCCCTCCGTCCCACTCGAATTAAGACAAATTTCTATTTTGGGTGTCTCATTCGAATTAAGACAACCCAAAAATTGAAGTGTTTTATTTAATGGGACCCACATTCATACTCACAACAACATTCCACTCATTATTCTCTACCCCACTTTCTCTCTCCCATTTCACTTTTCATACTCACAACCCCTACTCCACTAACACCTTTTCCTTAATCCCCGTGTCCAACTCAAAAATCCTAATTCGGGTGAGACGGAGGGAGTATATAATTATTCCGAGTATCACTACTAATCACTTTTACTGACTCCCCTCTGTATTTTTTATACAATTAAATGAAAAGTATTTATAAAAAATTATGTTATTTATTTTTCAAATACTATTTCCATCCCAGCTCAATATGCAAAGTTTGATTTTTTTTTTTTTTTTTGTGAAGTTGATTGAACTTTGAGCGTAATTTTATGAAAATTTAGATATCTCTATACAATTCTAAAAAAATATTATTGATGCTATTCATAACTGTGAAACAGTAAAAATTTGAAATTGCATAGGAATATCTATATTTTCATAAAATTGTGGTCAAAGTTCTATTGAGTTGACTAAATGATCAGTAACTGTGCATAATAAGCTGGTACGGAGGTAGTATTTAGTTTTGCAAGTAGAGGAGACTAGTGAAAAAACATTGATAAAAGAACACTCGGTGACATTTTTTTTTAAAGGAAAGACTTTCATTTGAGATTTTTTTTTAATAAAAACATTTATTTAGGGACACAAGATTTTACATAGCTATTTATTGTAAAACGTAAGCATCCTATTATATAAAGCAACCCATGTTGGTTATTTAAGATACGGGGAAGTCTTGTGTGAGACGGTCTCACACGTAAGATGAGAGAGGAAATTGGCTTGCTCTGCCCTGTCCATAAAGAGGTAAACCATTTACTCTCTTAACACAACCCATCTCACACACGTTTTGTGTATTTCATCTATCTGCATCTCATTCATTCATAGTTTACACACCACATAATTAAATTCGTCCGCCCAATTGCTATATAGTCGAATTGTCGCTATTATTCAAATTGTCATGTGCTTGTCTTGTCCCTATTATTCAAATTGTCATGCGCTTGTCTTTTACCTCATTACTATGGGAAAACCACGGGCTTATATTTTATGCAAAGTGACACGCTATAAAATTAGACCGATTGGTACCTTATCTAGGGGGTCAATTCAAGTTAATAATAAAACCAAAAAAATAAAAAAAATAAATGGACAAGTGGTCCATACCCCCCAACTTAATTTCTTCAATTTTTGTGTTGTTTTATGATATTTGAATCTACAGATCCCAACAAATGTAGTTGCTTGTCTCCAGATATTGGCGATCGGACCTCAAACCCACATTGTCACGTTGCTTGTCTTTTCTTCTGGTTTTGTATCCCATTTGTGTTGTCTCTTTGCACCTCAACATTAAGGGCTACCTAGTAAGGACCCCCTTCTTTTTTTATGGTAAGTAAGTATATTTATCCCCCACCTCTCTTGTCCAAATGTGTAATAATATTCTTGAATCAATATCGAAATCGATTTTTTTTTATTTTTTTTGCAGCTAAGAACTCGGGCCAAACTATTTATATCAAGCCTTAATACTCCCCTTTACGTGTAAGGCTCCCTTCACGAGTGACCCGATCACACTACATGAGTGAACACGTGGTGCGATTGTGCACAATTAAATTGGGGTAAACAAATGCAAACAAGACTATTCGAACCATTGACCTTGCTCAACCAGAGCTTTCAAAACATATCAAGTTTATCACTGATCCAAAAGCTTAAGCTTGTGCATATGAGCTCAACTATGTATATCAAGCCTTAATAATAACCCTCTTTAAATAAAATTTATTTCAATCTGTTGATTTATCAAAAGAAGTGGTGTGTTTAAATATTCACCATGATTTTGTTTTAGCAAAATAGCTATCTAGTCATCCAACGCGACAGCAGTCCATTGTTAGCATAGTCGAGTACTTAATAATAGGTAGTCATGTTGCACCAACGATCCAGATTAAAATGCATGTATCCTTGTTGGTAGAATGACGAAGATGCAAAGCACATTTCGACCCTTCTCATGATGGGACAAACCACTTAAAATACAATGTCGTAGCATTATACTCTTTCTCTCTAAAAAAATTAGCCTTCCTTTTTCGTTGTTGCTGCGATTGAACTTTTGAGTAATAACTTAGGCTACTTTTAATTGTTGTGATGAAAATTTACAACTTATTATTGATAAAAAAAAATAACAAAAACTATTACTTGAAAAATTTATTCAAACTAACAATAAAAATTAAAAACAAGAACTATTTTTTCGAGATAAAAGACTATTAGACCTGTATCCACATGAAGTCCTTGAAATTATGCTGAGAAGGCAGAATCGTCCAATTGGGTAATAATGTCCTAGAATCAATATCAACAGGGTGAATTTATGATGAGAAGGGAAATTTGTCTTCCGTACTTAGTCGAAATTATGCTCAAAAAGAAAAATTTGTCTTTCCCGTACTTATTCATTTTTCCTTTTATTTGTTTTTTTTCAGACAGGCCATAAATATTGAATTGTAATGATCGATAGCAGTGACTATCTGAATTAAAAAAAATTCTTCTTGCCTATCTGGAATATCAATTCTTTTTATTTTTGACAGTTCATAAAATCAAATTTTGAACAAACATTTACATCAATCTAATTATTTAAATGAAAATTTTAAAATCTATTATTAAAGATTTTAATAAAGTATTAAATAATATTTTAAATTTAATACTCCATCTCATCAAAACGGAGTAGGAGTAGTACTAACTACATCAATGTCATGCGACACGAAACAAATCAAGATGACATTTTTGTAGATAATGAAGAAAATAATGTTTTTTTTTTCCTGTTTGAGATAATGAAGAAAATAATGATTCCACATTATTGGAGGATCTCGAGGTATTAAATGATGCGAAAGAATCACGATCATTTCATAATCTCTTCACTCTAAAATAGTAGTCCCTCTGTCCTTAAATGAGATTTCATTTTTAGGAAATTTTTGTCCCAAAATGAGTGTCTGTTTTGATCATAACTTTGTCCCTCTAAATGTTTTTTTTCGATTTTTTTTTCACCGATCTCTTTATACTTGTAAAACTAAATGTTTGTCAAGAGGATTACAAGATCTTAGATTCATGAATAAATTGTTTATTCTGGGATTTGATTATCATGGAGATTCGATCACCATGAACACCAAATCCTAATTGAATCAAGAAAAGCAATTTTAAGGTAAATTTTGGAAATTTAAAATCTACCGCTTTTATGATAAATATTTTGAGTTGAATTTAATTATCAGATGACTGGTTTTAGAAACCGTGTTTCCTGAAATTAAATGTCAAGTTCAAAACTACTTTGGGTTGGATCTAGTTTCAGATGACTGGTTTGCGAAACCGTGTTTCCTGAAAAGTAATGTCAATTCAGAATTCAGAAAATTGAAATCAGAATCCTGAATTGTTCTAGATTGCATAAATCAATTAAATTGATGAGACATGGAATTTAGAAACAAGACTACAGATTCATACGGAAATGTGAATGCCTTTTGGCTTAGTTTCGGCCGTATAGAATGTTCTCTAAATTTCTGAATGATGTACGGAATTGTGGATGCCTTTTGGCTTAGTTTTGGCCGTACAATTTGTGCTCTCAATATCTGAACTAAAGTGTGGAAAGATGATGATCTAAGTCAAAAATTTGATTTTTGACTTAATGAATTTCTAAAAGGAAAGAAGGATTAAAAGATAAAGGTAAGACAAATGTTGTCAAACCTAAAGGAAATAATTGTGGCTAAAGTTATAACTCTAAATAATGCAATTTTGTAATATGGCAATTGGATTGACCATTTAAAATTGCAATCGAAATTCTGGATGATCAAAGAAAGTGAATGATAGTGAGACTACCACTTCGGACATTTATGTTATAAGATTAATCTTTCTTTTTTAATTATTGGGTATTGGATACCGGATTTGATCCCACATTTGTAAAAATGTGCAAGAATTAGTAAATTGAAAGACTATTTAAAGTAAAGTTAATCTACGAATGGTAATGACGCAAGAGTTGCATCATTGTTCGTAGAACACTTATGAAGTGGCTTTATATATTAAGAAGAAAGTATTATTTTGTTATAAGATAATGAAGGATGTTTATTTTTTATTGAGAATAAGAAAGTGCTTTATTTATTATGATTTGCCTTATCGTATTGTTAAATCATATAAATAAATCTAATATCCTAAATCTTGAAGAACAAAATAATGAATAAGATTATAACATAAATTAATAAATTCTTAAGGCATTATTGTTTTTATCAAATAAATGAGAAACAAATATCTTAAATTCCATGGGACGAAGTTTTAAAGTCATATGATTTTGAATCATGTGATATATGTAAATCTTATTTACTTGGACCAAGACATCTTCTACTAAGTGTAATAAAAGTGTAACGCCCGTCCTAATTCCTGTTAAATTCTTGTCTTGCATAATTATATGCTATTTTAATTGAGTTAATTATTTAACTAATTGAGAAAGTTTAAGTCCTAAGTGTTCAAAGTTGGAACATTAGGGTCATTTGTGAAAATTAAAGTTTAGGGGCTAAAATGCTCAAATTGAAACTTGAAGGGCCTTTTTGTCAAAAGTGAAACTTGAGGGGCCTAATTGCAAATTCTTGAAAGTTTATAAGGATAAAGCTTGGTTTGCTTCTTCCTCAGATGAGTTTCCCCATTTCTCTTGTTCTTTCTCTCTGTTTCATAAAAGAACGTTAGGGTTTACCCTATTCTCGACTCCTCTTGCTTAATTATGCCTCTGTTCGAAAATCCGATTTCGCATAAATGATCAGGGCGGTGAGTAGAGCATTTCCTGCCGAACAGAAATTAGTTTGGGTGAATTTGATTTCGGACTAGGTAAGTCACTAGCTCCCCCTTGCTTGTAATAACATGCCTATGTGTTATTCTTGATACTTGTGCTTGTTAATTTCGTGATTTGAATGAGTTTTGTGATACTTGTAAATTTGGGATGAAGGGAGTATTCGTATGAATTACAAAAATGAATAGCCTTGAAAGTGTCCTGGGAATGTTAAAAAAGTATACTCCTACGCTTGGGACGGAGAATTATACAACCTAGAAAAGAAATGAGCATTGGCCGGAAATGTGCAGTGTGCGACCGCACAAAATTTATTGGGCGACCGCCCATCTTTCTGAAATGTTTTTCAAATGATTCACCTGCTAGTGTGCGGCCGCCCGGTCCATTTTGAGCGCCCGCCCGGGTGCCCTGAAAAATAAAAAGCTTGTTTAAAGTTTGTATAAGTTGGAAATAATCTCAATTGAGGTATATAGCCTTAGTATAAGATGTCCTAACAAGTGTTGTGACACCTTAGCGGCATCAGAAGTGAGTCTTGAACATGATTATTCAATGATTTGAATAGATAATTTGAGCCTAAGAGTAAGAACTCTTTTAAATGTCTTAAAAGTGCTTGAACAAGCACTAATGTGTTATATGTGTCTTGATTCCAATGTTTGTGTACCTTAGGGGCACTAGAACAATGTCTTGAGCTTGATCATCCAAAGTATAGGATTAAGAACTTGTAAGTATGAGATGTATAACTCATCTACTTAGCTTAAACTTGAAGTATAAGACAATTAAATCTTGTACATGACTTGAATATCCAAAGATTGGAATAATAACTTGAGTATAAGATAATTAATTCTTGTACATGTCTTGAACATCCAAAGAATTGGATTGAGAACTTGAATGTAAGATGATAAAATCTTGTACATGACTTGAAACCAATACATGTGTATGGTAATGAACTTTAAAGTGCTATGAACAAGCACTAATGTGTTAGAACTATCCTTGATGTGTATGTGCAAATCTTGCACATAATTATTTGATAGAATGTGGCTTGTTGATTACTTGATACATGGTATGAATAACCAAAGAGTTGGAATATAGAACTAGATAGAGAATGAACAACTCTATTACATACTCGAATCTAATACGTGTGTATTGAAGTGCTATGAACAAGCACTAATGTGATAGTAATTGGTTTAATCGTGTATATACTCAATGAAGTATATAAAGTATAAAAAAAAATATCCTGTTCCTAAAATGGGTTCCTAAAGAAATAAGGACTAGTGTAATATGAAGATAATTCATAAAATTATGATTATTACGATTTAAGTCAACGAGAATGATTCCAAAACACAATATGTGTTGGAAAATGTATTCGATGATTAGCGATAAATATACGCGAGATATGATTGTGACTAGGTACAATACGACCTATTCGACTACGCGCTTAGAGTCTAAGAAGTTGGGCTCTACTTGAAAGTAAGGGTATCGTGATAGACACATTAGTGTGTTAAAGGTTATATGAACATGTACGTGCAAATATTTCATATGACAAAGTGATATAGTATCACATACCCTACTACTTGGTTGGGGTCTGTTGTTAATAGACTCTAATTTGGCTTGATTGTGTTACGTAGACACATTATGTGCCATTGTTATGCTGATTTGTATTCGCAATTATTGCGTACGTGTACTTGTATTTGGTGAGCACATGATTACATGGTTCATGAAGAGCTATTCCACTACTTTTGGACTTAGTTCTATAATCTTGTAGTTCAAGTAAACATCTACTTGTGCATTCTTGTGTGAGTCCAGCTGGTCACCTTGCTTGCTCGGAGATGTATAGGTTCACGCTTATCATGAGGCTGGGGCCAAAGTGATAATCGGGTGCCTATGTATCTGCGCTTGACCCCTTACTATAGGCCATAGTAAGGGCATAGTGAATGCTAAACTCGTGAACACCTTGTGAATCTTGTTCTTGTGAGTGATACTGGTTACCGGGTCCTCTTGTGTACTGCACAGCAGCAACTTGATTGATCGTGATTTGTCAACTGCAATAAGCAACGACAACAATGGTTTACTTGGGAGGAATAAGGTTGGAATATCCTTTGTAACGTGTTAGTTTAGCCTTATGGGCTAGTTACTTGATGAGTTGGCTTAACCACTCATATACTTGTTACTTGATGACATCTTGAGCATGATTACTTGATAATCTTCTTGATTTGCATGATTACATGATAACATGCTATGTACTTGTATCTAGTAACTTACTGAGATTTATCTCACCCCGTTCCTTGTTTATTTGTTCCCCCCCCCAGAAAAGCAAGTGGTAATACGTTGTGAGGCTCGACTTAGCAGGGGCCTACTTGGCAGGTTGTTCTTGTTGGGGATTGTTATCCTTTCCAGTTTTGGTGAGGATGATTTGGTATCAGTTGTTTAGACTCAGTATATTGGGTAGACATGTATAGTTCTTGTAGTGCCAGCTTATGTGCTAGGCATGTTTTCCGCTGTGTATAAAAACATTTGGTTTAATTTCTTGGTATAGAATTCGTTGTGAGCTATCTTAGCTCGTTCATCTTGAGTATATATATATGATGTCAGTTTGATATAAGCAGCTGTCTTTCAGTTTCTCGTTTCTTGTTAGTCACGCGCACCAGGTTCGAGATTCTATTAGGGAATCCCGGGACTTGGGGGCGTGTCAAAAAGGCTAATATCATATTAGACCTAATACATGTTGATTTATATGGTGTATTAAGTGGCAATGCTAAAAGAGGATTTTGGTACTACTTGGCAAAACTATTCAAAGATTCTGATTCGATCGTCATGATGAATAATTGAACCAAGTATTTAACAATCATCTTTAAGATTGTGAAATTGTTTCACAATTAACTCCACCAAGAACACCATTTTGAATGATGTGTCTAAATGGAGGAATTGAACCTTATTGGATATTGTTCATTAGATGATAAAAGTCAAATTGATCTTCCACTATTTATTTTGGGGTTATGTAAGTACCCCAATCTGAAATTGACCAACTTTAGAGGAATTCTTGGTGCCATTCAGGGATAAACTGATGGGCCAGGACCTCACTAGGATAAACCAAACATTCTAGGACTGTTCTCGAATAAACCTTAGAAAAATCCTGAAGCTCGCCAGAATGAGCTGTACGGATGGTTTGGGTACCTGAGGGACCTAGCCGTACGGCTGGTTTGGGCACCCTCAGTCCCTATAAATTGAACCCTAGGCTGATCATTTCAGGGGGGAGAAAACAGTTTTAGATGAAAAGCTCTGCAGAATTGAGAGCTGATAGGAGTGATAAACACATTTGAGTGAAAAGAGTGAAAGAAGATAGGCTTAGAACCAAAGAGTGGTGAGGGCTCCTTCTCCCCCATCTTCTCTTCATCTCATTCTATTTTCCTTTTATTTATTTACCTTATGTCTTTATGTTTCTTGCAAATTATATGAATTGGAACCAAGCCTTGATACATGGTGCCCTTCATATTCTATGCATGATTGTGGGTTCTAAACCAAAGGATAACCTAAGGCTTGTTATCATTTGATGTCATTATGTCTTTACTTTGATGCAATTTACTTTCAAGCCTTTACATTACATTGCAAGTCTTGTCCATTCAAGCACTATATATATATATATATATATATATATATATATATATATATATATATATATTACAAGTCTTGTCCTCTCAAGCTACTATATTATTGCTATATATAATCATGATTTGTTAAATTTCTTATTAATATTGTTCTTGTTTGGCCATGATGATCATGATTGGGAGATAAAGTTTCAATCTTTATCCTCCCAACCATGATCTTTCCTAAAATCCTCAAGTTTGGGACATAAAGATTCAATCTTTATGTTACATGTTTGTACCTAAAGGTTTAATTTAACTTAATAAGTCCATTTTGGTGATAAAGTTCTAATCTTTATTCATCAAATGGTCATTTTGGCCCCAAAGGGCATGTTCACCACCTTTTCTTAATTTCTCCAATGATTGCCATTGATCACACCCAAATCTTTGTTTTTGGGGTTCTTTTAATGATCAAAGTGCATATGAATGATCTTTTCAAAGTTTTGTTGTTAATCACAAACTGAAAATTAGCATTTCAGTCCAGTTTCAGCAGAATACTCTGTTTCTGCCTGAAACTGGACAGTTTTCTGATAAATCTGTAAAAAAAACCTGAAACGGCCGAACAAGCCGTACGGATGGTTTAAACCAGCCATACGGCTAGTTTGGCCAGGGAGCACTTTTTTCCAGTTTTACCCCTTTTTGTTAAACTGATTGCAAAATAACCCTTTTCTGTTAAATAATTAACCAGCTTTGTTAAAATTCAGTTTCTCCCATTTTTGAAAACACAAACACACACATGCACTTTGTTAACTAACGATTAGGGAGACTCGGTCCTATCCGAGGTGACTTGGGTGACGTAAAACTCTTCCCAAGGCGTAACCTGACCTCCGAACTAATAGAATCTCTAACCTTTCCATTTGTTGGGTTAAATAATTAACAAATGTGGCGACTCCGTTATATTTTGTGTGATAACCGTGTTTGGTTTTTCACCCTTTGAAACGCACCCATCGTTTCCATTCGTCGCGGGGCGGGATCCTTACAGTGGAGACTCTGCTGGGGAGTAAAGTGTTCGCAAACTTCTTTTTAGAAGCTTTGGGGACGCTTTTGTGTGGGTCAAACTCCCGTTCCCCCATTTTCGTTAACTTTTGTGTTTGTTTTGTGTGTTTTGTGTTTCTAATTGAATCTTCTGGAGTGGAAACTGTTCTGGAAATGCAATAAACTGGGGCTTGATGATCAGAAGTTGAAAAACTGCAAAAAAATAATTGCCAGCATGCTATAGCCGTACGGCTATGTTGGGCAGGGAACAAAATGTTTCAAAATTTAACCATTTTGTGCAGGGCAGAAACATTCTGTGTCCCTTTTTCTTCTGCTTATCCAGGTTCTAAATTTACAGATTTGTTTGTGCACATTACCTTCTTCTCTTTTAGCCAAAACTTGGTTTTTTGAAGCTTGGTTATGCACAAGTCTTTTGGACATAAAATTGGGTCTTTAAAGCCTCCTTGTGCATAACCCTTTTTGTAAAATTTTTTGAATCCTTTGTTGTACACAGCTTGTTTTGCAAATGGTTTTCAAAAGAATTGTTTTTCTTGAAAAATCTTGATTTCAAAGGATTCTTTGGTTGTGCATAATTTGTTGCATGTACAAGTTTTGGCTTTGTTTATTCATATGTTCTTGCTTGATTGCTTGTGTAAATAGCTTATTCATGCTTGCTCATATTTGTTGATTATGTTCATATGTTGATCATACATTGCTCATGATGTTAAAACGGATTGAAAATCTCTATTTTCACTCAAAAAGGAACATAGAATGGCTTCACACAATGCGCACTCGACCTTGTATGTTCCAAATACCCTTTAAACCCGGGATGGATGCCAGATGCATCTTGATTGGTGCTCTTGTGCCCTTCTAGCGCGCACGGGTCCATTCCACCTCCCCTTCCGAGCCGAGTCAACCACACTTGTCCGTGACACACAAATACCGTGACTCCGGTTGGTTTTTGGTCTAGCTCACGTTACCACGTCCCTAATGCGTGTCTAAGGTTAATCGTGGCCAAGTTGATGCCCGAGTCACGACTCCTTGTGAAATCAAGTGTGACCAAGGTCGTCCTCGACCCGGTCCTTGACTTGTGCGTTAATGATAGCTATAATTAACCTAAGTCATATATTAAGGATAGGGTGACACCGTGTTGTCAAGCCCTAATGAATGGTTCATACTACTCATCCTTAAGCCCAAGGATAAGATTCAAGAGCCCTCATCAAAGATGAGGTTATACCGGAAGTCCATTAAGTCCCTAAGACAAATCTCGATCTTAACCGGGGCTTAATCATGATTGGAATGGCCCACGTATTGGGAACCTTGCGATGCACTAGACCCTAGGTTCGTTTCTTTCGGTCGGTGGAAGCCGCTTGCCCTATAGGACCCTTGCCCGGGACAGTCCATCCTTGGGAGTGTGCAAGACAGGTGAAAAACGAGGGGTCTATAGGCGTAGTGATGGCCTCCACTGATCCAGGATTTAGATTAGTTGCGATAAAGAAAAGAAATCTTTTCCAACCATGTAGGAATAAAAATGCTTTTTAAGTAAACTTGAATGAATGAATAATCACACATTACATGCGTTTGCTCCTTTCTTGCTTTTTGTCTTTGACGCATCGCATTTTTGCGTTAGCAAACAGCATTTCGTTAAGTCTTTGAACGGATCCCCGTTATCCTCCAAGACCTACGTTAAGGCATTTCGTTAAGTCTTTGGACGGATCCCCGTTATCCTCCAAGACCTCCGTTAAGGCATTTCGTTAAGTCTTTGGACGGATCCCCGTTATCCTCCAAGACCTCCGTTAAGGCATTTTGTTAAGTCTTTGGACGGATCCCCGTTATCCTCCAAGACCTACGTTAAGGCATTTCGTTAAGTCTTTGGACGGATCCCTGTTATCCCCCCAAGACCTCCGTTAAGGCATTTCGTTAAGTCTTTGGACGGATCCATTATCCTCTAAGACTTCTGTTAAGGCATTTCGTTAAGTCTTTGGACGGATCCCGTTATCCTCCAAGACCTATGTTAAGGAATTTCGTTAAGTCTTTGGACAGATCCCCGTTATCCCCCAAGACCTATGTTAAGGCATTTTGTTAAGTCTTTGGACGGATCCCCGTTATCCTCCAAGACCTACGTTAAGGCATTTTGTTAAGTCTTTGGACGGATCCCCATTATCCTTCAAGACCTACGTTAAGGCATTTCGTTAAGTATTTAGACGGATCCCAGTTATCCTCCAAGAAGCCGGTGAAATCTTTGGATAGATCCCCGTTATCCTCCAAGGCACCCGTTAAATCTTTGGTAGGATCCCAGTTATCCTCCAAGAAGCCGGTGGAATCTTTAGATAGATCTCCGTTATCCTCCAAGGCACCCGTTAAATCTTTGGTAGGATCCCAGTTATCTTTTAAGAAGCCAGTGAAATCTTCGGACGGATCCCCGTTATCCTCTAAGACCCCGTCAATCTTTGGACGGATCCCCGTTATCCTCCAAGACCTACGTTAAGGCATTTCGTTAAGTCTTTAGACGGATCCCCGTTATCCCCCAAGACCTCCGTTAATGCATTTTGTTAAGTCTTTGGACGGATCCCCGTTATCCTCCAAGACCTACTTTAAGGCATTTCGTTAAATCTTTGGACGGATCCCCATTATCCTCCAAGACCTACGTTAAGGCATTTCGTTAAGTCTTTGGACGGATCCCCATTATCCTCCAAGACCTACGTTAAGGCATTTCGTTAAGTCTTTAGACGGATCCCAGTTATCCTCCAAGAAGCCGGTGAAATCTTTGGATAGATCCCCGTTATCCTCCAAGGCACCCGTTAAATCTTTGGTAGGATCCCAGTTATCCTCCAAGAAGCCGGTGAAATCTTTGGATAGATCCCCGTTATCTTCCAAGGCACCCGTTAAATCTTTGGTAGGATCCCAGTTATCCTCCAAGAAGCCGGTGAAATCTTTGGATAGATCCCCGTTATCTTCCAAGGCACCCGTTAAATCTTTGGTAGGATCCCAGTTATCCTCCAAGAAGCCAATGAAATCTTCGGACGGATCCCGTTATCCTCTAAGACCCCCGTCAATCTTTGGATAGATCCCCGTTATCCTCCAAGATGTTCGTTAAACCCCTAGGCGTCATCCCCTAGGTCCCCTTTTTGAGATTCTCGTCAAATCCCTAGGAGTAGTCCCCTAAGAAGTCAAGTCCTTGGGAGGATCCCCGTTATCTTCTAAGGAGCCGGTCAAGTCTTTGAATGAATCCCCCGTTGCCCTCCAAGAAGTCGGCTACAACCATGGATTCGAGATCCCATTTGATCTCGTTCACCTTTCACCCATAGGTCTAAGCCTAGCGGTCGTGTCCCATTTGTAGCATGAGTATCCACCCAATGATTACATGATCCTAAGTTGCATTCTGTCTCTGCTGCAGCGAGATGAAGTGGAAAAGAGCACCATGTCACCGCCTGTTCCGCATTGAGTCCGAGGGTTCCTCAGCCGCTACAATCCCTCCAC
Organism: Campanula takesimana; assembly: GCA_026119855.1. NCBI lineage: Eukaryota > Viridiplantae > Streptophyta > Magnoliopsida > Asterales > Campanulaceae > Campanula > Campanula takesimana. The sequence goes on along the minus strand of JAOWBW010000094.1, from coordinate 1,185,971 downwards.
ACCGGAACCTTGGAATGACCGGCTCAGAGGAAAATAGTTGGGAAAGCAATGCCGCAAATGGTCAGACCAGCCCAACCAAAGAAGAGTTGCTCTAAGCTTTGGAAGCCTCCAGGGCTCGGGAAGAGATTACCAGGAAACACTACGAGGAAGCACGAGACCGGTTTGTCGGGTCAATGAGACGAAAAGGCATTAAGGTTTTGTTTCAGATGGACGGGTCCTTCGTTGAGGTTTCTGACCATGAGGAAGGGGTCGAAACCACCCAACCTCCAAGTCAGAACCAAACTCCACCCTTTCAACCTTGCGAAAATACCAAACCCCCTCACTCTCCGTTTCAACACGTCACCACTCAAAGCTTGCCTCCCACTCAAGCTCCATACAATCTGCCTTACCCTGGATCTAACATTCCCTTTGGGTTGCCTCCCATAAACACCCATGTCTCACCATTCACACCGATCATGCCTCGACCATCACTCCCACGAGGTCTTCCTAATGATACTCCCTCTCAGTTTGAGGTCGCCAATCAAATCCCAAGAACTCAGTCACCATATGTGGATAATTGGCCAACCACTGGATTCCGAGGTGACCTGTATCATTTCTACGGTCTGAGACCTTTTGGACCACAAGTTCATTACGCACCTCCGAGATACATTCCTGCGAACAACCAGGGTTATGGATATGCCTACACCCCTCCACCCCCGCAGGATCCTCTCAATCATCTATTGGGAAGGAGAAAGCAAATGGAAGTTCAGTATGAAAGGACACTCAATGAGCACCCCTTTTCATTGAATAGTAATGATTCTCATCCCCGCCGCGCTCCGACCAACAATGGAAGAAGAGCCAAACGCCAATCCAGACCTCGTTCGTAAGGTTTGAGGATTTCGGAATGCCTATAAGCAAGGTATTTGAGAGATTGGTTAAGCAAGGCCTCGCAAAGCCTCTTGTCAACTTCCAACCCAAAAACCCTGAGAAGTATCTCGATGTTAACAAGAAGTGTGCCTTCCACAGTTACCATGGACACAATACCGATGAGTGCCCTGCTGTGAAACGTATCATTCTGGGTTTGATTGGGGAATTGAACCTCCTCATGCCTCCGCCACAGCCAACAGCCTGAGTGTCAACGTGCTTGGGATCGAGAGATCTAATCCTGTGACTTCTCCAAGGATCAACGAATGGAGTGGTATCCACCCCAAGAGAAAGGAGACTGTGGTTGACGGAGTCACCAACCCCAAAGTAGGAGAGCCAGTTTCGGGAAGGTTGAAAAATTCAGCAAAGCCAAAGGGTCAATGGTACGGAAAATGTTTGCAGGGCTAAATGCCCCGGGTTGGGAAATTGATGGTGTTGTGGTCACCGTAACAGAGAGAAAAATCTCAAAAACCCCATCCACCGACCTCCCCTCAGTGTAAGGATCCCTCCCCGAAACAACAAGTTTCAAAGGTAAAATACCAAACACGGTTAACTTTCCTAACGAAAAAGAAACGGAGTCGCCACATTTGTTAATTTTAAACCCAACAAATGAAAATGGTTAGAGAAGGAGAGTTCGGAGGTCAGGTTACACTTTGGGAAGAACATATTTGCGGTTCACCCAAAATGCCTCAGAAAAAACCGAGTCTCCCTTGTTAGTTTGAAAATGTGCATGTGTGTGTGTGTGTGTGTATTTAACGGAAAAGTTTCTGTTATTGGTTTTATTTAAAAAAACTTAACTGAAAAGGGCTGTTTATCAAGAAAATAGGGGTTAGAGGGCAAAACAGACATTTTTCCCCCTGTTCCCAACATAGCCGTACGGATGTACAGGCCGTTTGCTGGGATTTTACAGTTCAGTCAAGAACAGTCCAGTTTCAGAGCAGAAACAGAACATTCTATTGAAACTGGACAGAACTGTTTTGATTCCAGTTTGTTTAAGACACTTTATAAATTTAAATACAACATTCCTATGCTAAATGATCATCACTTAGTCCCCAAAACAAGTATTTGGGTGTGATCATAAGCAATCATGGGAGAAAATTGAGAGAAGTTGATGAACATGCCCTTTGGGCCAAAATTGACCATTTGGTGATTAAAGATTGAAACTTTATCCCCAAGATGGCATTTTTATGACTTATTAACCTTCAAAGAGTCAAATCAACACATAAATATTGAATCTTTATGGCCCCAAAGGGGACTTTAGAGCTAGATCACTATTGGATGATAAAGATGGAGGCTTTATCATCCAAATGATCATTATTGCCAACAAAAGCATCATTCCAACTAGACAAGAATGTAAATGACAATCAACAAGCCATGATCATCTAGGTTTGAACCTCTTCCACACAAGGCATGGAGGGCACCTTGGATCATCTCATGTCTTGGACAAGAGAAATATATAGAGTAATATATGTATATTTGCTTGAATGGACAAGTCTTGCATAAATGTAAAGTTGCTTGAATGGACAAGTCTTGCAAGTAATGTAAAAGTGCTTGAATGGATAAGTCTTGCAAGTAATGTAAAGATTAACATAACTTAAACAAAGATTAAAGATAAAATAGAGTTATATATGAAGAGAAGGGAGGGGGAGAAGGTGGCTTTACCTATTTTGGTTTAGCCAATCTTCCTTTCTCTATTTCACTCTTTGTTTCACTCCTTTCACACTTCTGTAGTGATTTTGACAGAGTAATCTCTCTTGTGTTGTTTTCTCCCCCTGAAATGATCAGCATGGGGTTCATTTATAGAGGCTGAGGGTGCCCAAAGTAGCCGTACGGCTAGGGACCTCATGTGCCTAAACCATCCGTACGACTCGACTTGGCGAGCTTCCGGATTTTTCCAAGTTTAATTCCAGTTCAGTCCTGGAATATCAGGTTTATCTTAGTGAGGTCCTGGACCATTGGTTTATCCTTAAATGGTACCAAGAATTCCTCTAAAGTAGGTCGATTTCAGATTGGGGTACTTACAGAGCCCCTCGGCAACGTCGCTTTTGAATAAAGCGGGGTTGTCGATAAATGCATCCCAATCTGATGGGAGGGTGGCATGGCCGATTTGCTCTATGGCTGGACCTAGAGGTATAGGATTCCTACGTATCCCTATTCGAGGGAATCAAGCCTATCGCAGTTCGAAAAGGGTGAGAGATTTTAAGGCTACACAAACCTATAGGCAACCGTCGAGGTCGAATGGAGAACTTAGCGCCTTAAGCCTAAGGGTGACCATTCAAGGTCGGGTGGAGAACTTGGCGTCTCAAACCTTTGGGACCTAGGTGGATATTTTTCATCCTTTCCTAAGGAACGGGCGTGACTCTCCTTTGGTCAGAGGCGGGAACTTGGGCATGACACTCACTTGGTCAGAGGCGGGGACTCGGGCATGACACTCACTTGGTCAGAGGCAAAGACTCGGGCGTGACACTCATTTGGTCAGAGGCAAAGACTCGGGCATGACACTCATTTGGTCAGAGGCGAATTTTCGGGCGTGACACTCATTTGGTCAGAGGCGAATTTTCGGGCGTGACACTCATTTGGTCAGAGGCAAAGACTCGGGCGTGACACTCATTTGGTCAGAGGCAAAGACTCGGGCGTGACACTCATTTGGTCAGAGGCAAGGACTCGGGCGTGACACTCATTTGGTCAGAGGCGAATTTTCGGGCGTGACACTCATTTCGTCAGAGGCGAATTTTCGGGCGTGACACTCATTTGGTCAGAGGCAAGTTTCGGGCGTGACACTCATTTGGTCAGAGGAAAATTCCGAGCGTGACTCTCATTTGGTAAGAGGCAAAGTCAATCATGGGCTTACGTCAAGGACTGCCTTTCTCATTCTAAGTTTCTTGTTCTTTTCTCAAGATGGGCCATCCGGGGGGCCTAGATTTTGCTCTCCACGGGGCCACTCGGGGGGGCCTAATTCTAATTTCAAAACGGTCGCTCGGGGGACCTAACTCTCATCTCAAGACTGTCGCGCCCCATACCCGTGGTCCTACTTGGCCCCACGCTCGGGACACGATTGGAAGACGTTATAAAACACCTTTAGAAATTTTTTCGAAATATACTTTCATAAAGTTTAACAAATCCACACTTGAAGTTCAAAGACTTCCACTGACTTTCAAACAAACTTTCACAAACGAAACTATTTAGCCCGAAGGCTTACAAACCTTTATACAAATGTACTCACACAAACATTATCCAAAATATAGGTGTTACAAGACGATGAAGTCAATGAAACTCTACCCAAAAGGTTATACATTTATGTAATGTAACCTTGACAAAACAAAACCCAACTCTTACCACTTTCAACGTCCTCCCCTGCCAAAGTGTCCTATCCCCTGGACTTGCTTTTATCTAAAACAGTAAACAAATAAGGGGTGAGAATGAATCTCAGTAAGCTACTAAAATGCAACTACGTTACATGCTGATATGATAAACATAAAGAAACAATATCAACAAATAATCATATAGCATATAGCACATAACATGAGAGGCTCCCTATCGCCAACCGTCCCATACCGGTTGGAAATAACGACCAACTCATCATACAACACATAGTGTAGGAGTAAACACTCCTACGAGAATACCAAGCCAAGGTTTACCGAAGTAACATAACCATCTGAGAATACAATATGAGAAAACCAGTTGAGAAAACCATCTGAGCAGCATAAATAGCTGAAGCCGGGATCCCGAAAACCAAACCATAACCAATAGAACCAAAGTAACAACGGGGCAGCATCAATAGCTGAAGCAGGTTCCGGAACCATATAACATAACAACAACAATAGTGGGAGAAAATGACACAAAGTCATACCCCTAAATGCTCACGCGAGGGAGCGAGTTCATCCCATCCAAGGCCAATCTGGACTGAGGAAATAGGTCCAGTGGAAAAGCCTTATAGTGCACTTAACTGATGCCACTACAATGCCTTCCACCTCCACTCGATAACATCCCAAACCTGGGAAATAGGACCAGTGGAAAAGCCTTATAGTGAACTTGGCTAGTGTGCCACTATAATGCTTTCCACCTCCACTCGATAACACACAAAACCAGCTGGACTTTCAACAAAGAGCACAGTAATAAATACTTGCTAAAACAACAACCAGGGCATGATTCCATAGAAGGAAACCACACAAGCTCATCATAGAGAAGTAAACACGTTTTCACAATAATGTGCACAATCTTGACATTAAGTCACCACACAATCCATCTACACAATCACATTAAGTCAAACCCGATCACAAATGACCAATTCTATCATTTTGATACCTCATAACAATTATCTAGGCATCCTAGGACATCGCCTAAGACCTAGCCCAATACTTAACGAAAAACAAACAAGTTGTTAAAACTCAGACTGCTCGGCCGCTCTACTTACTTGACTCGGCCGAGCGGATCGGTCGAGTCCTTTACTTTGATCGGCCGCTCTCCTAGAACTCAACATTCGACAATAAGGGGATCGGCCGCTCTAATTTATTGACTCGGCCGCTCCACTGCAGAATGGCCAATTCCCAGGAAAAATCTAACAAAGTTCACTTTCATTACCAAGTAATTACCCAATCCTAAAGCACAACAACATCATTATAACTTCACAACACTACCATACCAACCTCATCTAGCATATACCCATAATAATAAAAGTTTTTACTACTCCCTCCGTCCCAAATTTACAAGTGTAATAAAAGTTATTACTACTCCCTCCGTCCCAAATTTACAAGTATAATAAAAGTTGTTACTACTCCCTCCGTCCCAAATTTACAAGTATAATAAAAGTTGTTACTACTCCCTCCGTCCCAAATTTACAAGTATAATAAAAGTTATTACTACTCCCTCCGTCCCAAATTTACAAGTATATATAAAAGTATACTAAAACATCATTTCACCACATATTAAGCATATATAGCATGATTATGACCATTTTAACACTTAAAGGGGGGATTAGTAACTTACCTATTTCCGGAAAAAGTATCGCAGAAATATGTTTTGTTCGGGTAGAAATGACATACTCAACGCCCTGATCATTTTTATATAATTAGTTTTTAAAACAGAGTAATAAATTAAAATGAAGAAATTAAAGAAAAGCATTAACCTTACCTTTCACGAACCAGAGGGAGTAAACATTTTGCCAGGTGTAAGTGTTTGTTTCTTCATTCTCAGGAAACTTAAGAAGATAAGCATGCTTTCTATTTATAGCCTTCAACTTAAATCCTCAACTTTCATTCTTAACACCTAGACCCCCACACTTTAAAGTTACACTTTGGACCCTAAAGTTTCAACTAACTCATTTATTCCTTTTAACAAAATTTCCATTAACACTTTAACTACCACATATGCTCAAATAATATATGTAAGTCATAAGAAATATTTTCTAACACATAAAATGCACATACAAGTTCCATTTTAAGTTAAGAAAATTAGGGTGGTTTTAGGGTCGTTACAATCACTCCCCCTTAAAGAAAATTCGTCCCGAATTTTAGGATTGCTTACCTCCATTATCAGACAACCAAGGATACTTCCCTTTATTATAATCCCGAAGCTTCATACTGAGTTCAATATCCTCTAAAACTTTAGACACACAAGAGAAGAATCATAAACATCCCATGAAATCGAACTATCTTCTGAACAAATGAGTAACAACTGGAATTAATATTTATACTCTCAAAATAGAAAAGGTGAGAAAACTTGGTAACCAATCCGCTATCAGTCAACATCATTTATTCCATCTATTCAGTGCAGCCCCTTCAATGAAACTTTTCGCAATAAATTCATATCCACTCAGAAATCTCAAGGCTTGTCACAAACTAACTGATCACTGATATTCTACTTCCAGATTATTCGCAGCTCAAGGACTTAGTTGAATGCTTAGAATTTCGCGGGTCAACAAATCAAAGGTAACTCTTCAAATTTATCTCAATACTCTACATTTACTTGGGTTCTTAATTAAATTGGTCTTGTGTATCTTTTAAAGTATCTATAGTTGAATTTCGTTATACATGTTGGTTCCACTAAGTGTTGACCACATACTCTACCACAAAAGTTAAAGTTCCATCACTAGCAACGCACAAAATCGGGTTGTCTATCCTCGTTCATTCCACTAGAAATTTTCTATAGTAGAAATCCTTCAATAAAGTAGAACTTAAAGTTTTCACAATCGCAAAATCACCCGATATCTCAACTCACAAAGATTTCAAAATGTTAATTCCTCTAACATTCTCCAGTTAATTTTATCAAACATGAACTATAAGTCAAGATATCCTCTAACACATTACCTTTCTCCGATGATATAACATAGTAAACACTTCAAATATAACTCCATCAAAGTCATTCACTAATGCAATGGATGTATAATCGCAATAAATCTCAATTTATGGGTAGGATAATTTTTGTTCATAAAGAATCAATCTTCTCAAAGCACACATTGCTACCGTTCCATTCTGAAGCAATAAACATCTCAATCACTCTTTAAGGCATCTCAATGAATAATGAATTATTAAATCCACTATAATGGTAAAACTCGACATATCCACTAGAAAATAATAACACAGATCATATCCTCTAGATAACGATAATACTAGTCAAATCCATTAAGCAATACCAATACTGAAGTTGTCATCAGCTCTCGTTTCAACAATTAACTCGCAACAATTAAACTCGTTCCACTCTTACCAATCCATCGAGAAAGTATCTTTCTATGCCGAATAGTTAACACGGCAACTACCTGAGAATCCATCAATGAATCTCTAATAATATACCAATCTCAACCACTCAAAATAACCCAAGGTTCTCCTCAAGAAACAAGTACCACTCAAGGGTAAATACACTTAAAATCTCACAAGGAAATGATATCTTCTAATTTAAATGCAAATATTTAACTACTAACTCCATAAACCAACTACCAGGCACTCGTGACAACAATTTACAAGTTTTGATACATAAAAAGCATGAATGCTAAACACACACATATGTAAAACTCCACCACAATAACATCAAAATCTTGTGATGGCAACATCACTAAACCGGCAAGTAAAACATGCTCATGAATACGCACATCACAAGTACACGACACTTTATCGGTCGTCAAACATTCCCCCTTAAAGAAGACACATCTAATCACAGAAGGTAAAGACTCAGAAGACACATGTAATCAAGAGACAAAATGCACAAACACACAAGTATGCGAAGAGCCAGGGTCTATAAGTGTATGTGCTCTCAGACTAGACATAGAAATTATACCTTCAGTCACATTAGAAGGATCCGAAATTTGCTGTTGAGTAATGGCAAAGACACGACCCTGCACTTTAGGCCTTCCTGAAGAATCCCTCTTCTGGCCCTGTGAAGACCCAACTACTCTTCCCAAAGACTGATTAGTGAACCTGGGACAATGCCTCTGGAAATGACCCAACTGACCGCAATTCATACATCTACCTTGTTTCTTCCAACATTTCTCTTTAGAATGCCCTTCTTTTTGACAATAGTTACAAACCTTCTTATTTTGATACCCTAAAGTGTTACCTTGATTTCTATTACCTGTCTGTCCTTGAGAAGACCCTTTTGATTGTGAAGATCCACCTTGATTCCCTTTATTATCCTCACGTTGTTGTTGTTGCCTACCTTGCCTCCCTGCACCTAACAATTCCATTTTCTTCTTGTGTTCCTCAATATCATTCTCCACCTGGTAGGCTCGATCAACTGCATCTTGAAAATCTTGCAACTTGTGGGATACTAGTTGAGTTCTAATCGCAGTTCTCAATCCCTTTACAAATCGCATAGCCTTCCTCTCCTCAGTTGATACTAAGTGGGTACAGTACCTGGATAACTCCGTGAATTTGGATGTATACTGAGCCACAAACATAATATTCTGCTCCAAGTTAAGAAACTCCATTTCCTTCTTGTCTTGATCTACCCGAGGAATGAAATGTTCCTTAAATTTCTTCAGAAAGTTCTCCCAAGTATATGGTATATGATTCTCATCCCAGTTAATTTTCAAACTTTTCCACCAGTGCTCAGCAGCTCCACTCAACTTATAAGTAGCAAACCTGACTTGTTCTTCATCAGTACATCTGAGAACATCAAATATTTTTTCCATCGATTCAATCCACCTCTCAACCTTGGTCACATCCAGTTCTCCATCATAGCCGGTTGGTTTCATCTTTAAAAATTGTTCCAGACCATACCTCGGAGGTGCATGTTCTCCTCCTTGCCTCTGATCATGTATAGTTTTTATAGCTGCCTCGAATATTCCTTGAAACATAGCTCGAGCTTCTTCTCTTACATTACCCTGGCCGGCGGTACCCGACTGTTCACCCTCAGTTCTAACCATTTTTACTGAGTACCTGCATAAAATACTCAACGTTACTCACTCCATACTCAACTACCCTCCTAGGTCACTTAGTCATTCTAGACCATCTACAACCAGGCTCTGATACCAACTGTCGCGCCCCAGACCCGTGGTCCTACTTGGCCCCACGCTCGGGACACGATTGGAAGACGTTATAAAACACCTTTAGAAAAAATTTCGAAATATACTTTCATAAAGTTTAACAAATCCACACTTGAAGTTCAAAGACTTCCACTGACTTTCAAACAAACTTTCAAAAACGAAACTATTTAGCCCGAAGGCTTACAAACCTTTATACAAATGTACTCACACAAACATTATCCAAAATATAGGTGTTACAAGATGATGAAGTCAATGAAACTCTACCCAAAAGGTTATACATTTATGTAATGTAACCTTGACAAAACAAAACCCAACTCTTACCACTTTCAACGTCCTCCCCTGCCAAAGTGTCCTATCCCCTGGACTTGCTTTTATCTAAAACAGTAAACAAATAAGGGGTGAGAATGAATCTCAGTAAGCTACTAAAATGCAACTACGTTACATGCTGATATGATAATCATAAAGAAACAATATCAACAAATAATCATATAGCATATAGCACATAACATGAGAGGCTCCCTATCGCCAACCGTCACATACCGGTTGAAAATAACGACCAACTCATCATACAACACATAGTGTAGGAGTAAACACTCCTACGAGAATACCAAGCCAAGGTTTACCGAAGTAACATAACCCTCTGAGAATACCATATGAGAAAACCAGTTGAGAAAACCATCTGAGCAGCATAAATAGCTGAAGCCGGGATCCCGAAAACCAAACCATAACCAATAGAACCAAAGTAACAACGGGGCAGCATCAATAGCTGAAGCAGGTTCCGGAACCATATAACATAACAACAACAATAGTGGGAGAAAATGACACAAAGTCATACCCCTAAATGCTCACGCGAGGGAGCGAGTTCATCCCATCCAAGGCCAATCTGGACTGAGGAAATAGGTCCAGTGGAAAAGCCTTATAGTGCACTTAACTGATGCCACTACAATGCCTTCCACCTCCACTCGATAACATCCCAAACCTGGGAAATAGGACCAGTGGAAAAGCCTTATAGTGAACTTGGCTAGTGTGCCACTATAATGCTTTCCACCTCCACTCGATAACACACAAAACCAGCTGGACTTTCAACAAAGAGCACAGTAATAAATACTTGCTAAAACAACAACCAGGGCATGATTCCATAGAAGGAAACCACACAAGCTCATCATAGAGAAGTAAACACGTTTTCACAATAATGTGCACAATCTTGACATTAAGTCACCACACAATCCATCTACACAATCACATTAAGTCAAACCCGATCACAAATGACCAATTCTATCATTTTGATACCTCATAACAATTATCTAGGCATCCTAGGACATCGCCTAAGACCTAGCCCAATACTTAACGAAAAACAAACAAGTTGTTAAAACTCAGACTGCTCGGCCGCTCTACTTACTTGACTCGGCCGAGCGGATCGGTCGAGTCCTTTACTTTGATCGGCCGCTCTCCTAGAACTCAACATTCGACAATAAGGGGATCGGCCGCTCTAATTTATTGACTCGGCCGCTCCACTGCAGAATGGCCAATTCCCAGGAAAAATCTAACAAAGTTCACTTTCATTACCAAGTAATTACCCAATCCTAAAGCACAACAACATCATTATAACTTCACAACACTACCATACCAACCTCATCTAGCATATACCCATAATAATAAAAGTTTTTACTACTCCCTCCGTCCCAAATTTACAAGTGTAATAAAAGTTATTACTACTCCCTCCGTCCCAAATTTACAAGTATAATAAAAGTTGTTACTACTCCCTCCGTCCCAAATTTACAAGTATAATAAAAGTTGTTACTACTCCCTCCGTCCCAAATTTACAAGTATAATAAAAGTTATTACTACTCCCTCCGTCCCAAATTTACAAGTATATATAAAAGTATACTAAAACATCATTTCACCACATATTAAGCATATATAGCATGATTATGACCATTTTAACACTTAAAGGGGGGATTAGTAACTTACCTATTTCCGGAAAAAGTATCGCAGAAATATGTTTTGTTCGGGTAGAAATGACATACTCAACGCCCTGATCATTTTTATATAATTAGTTTTTAAAACGGAGTAATAAATTAAAATGAAGAAATTAAAGAAAAGCATTAACCTTACCTTTCACGAACCAGAGGGAGTAAACATTTTGCCAGGTGTAAGTGTTTGTTTCTTCATTCTCAGGAAACTTAAGAAGATAAGCATGCTTTCTATTTATAGCCTTCAACTTAAATCCTCAACTTTCATTCTTAACACCTAGACCCCCACACTTTAAAGTTACACTTTGGACCCTAAAGTTTCAACTAACTCATTTATTCCTTTTAACAAAATTTCCATTAACACTTTAACTACCACATATGCTCAAATAATATATGTAAGTCATAAGAAATATTTTCTAACACATAAAATGCACATACAAGTTCCATTTTAAGTTAAGAAAATTAGGGTGGTTGTAGGGTCGTTACAATCACTCCCCCTTAAAGAAAATTCGTCCCGAATTTTAGGATTGCTTACCTCCATTATCAGACAACCAAGGATACTTCCCTTTATTATAATCCCGAAGCTTCATACTGAGTTCAATATCCTCTAAAACTTTAGACACACAAGAGAAGAATCATAAACATCCCATGAAATCGAACTATCTTCTGAACAAATGAGTAACAACTGGAATTAATATTTATACTCTCAAAATAGAAAAGGTGAGAAAACTTGGTAACCAATCCGCTATCAGTCAACATCATTTATTCCATCTATTCAGTGCAGCCCCTTCAATGAAACTTTTCGCAATAAATTCATATCCACTCAGAAATCTCAAGGCTTGTCACAAACTAACTGATCACTGATATTCTACTTCCAGATTATTCGCAGCTCAAGGACTTAGTTGAATGCTTAGAATTTCGCGGGTCAACAAATCAAAGGTAACTCTTCAAATTTATCTCAATACTCTACATTTACTTGGGTTCTTAATTAAATTGGTCTTGTGTATCTTTTAAAGTATCTATAGTTGAATTTCGTTATACATGTTGGTTCCACTAAGTGTTGACCACATACTCTACCACAAAAGTTAAAGTTCCATCACTAGCAACGCACAAAATCGGGTTGTCTATCCTCGTTCATTCCACTAGAAATTTTCTATAGTAGAAATCCTTCAATAAAGTAGAACTTAAAGTTTTCACAATCGCAAAATCACCCGATATCTCAACTCACAAAGATTTCAAAATGTTAATTCCTCTAACATTCTCCAGTTAATTTTATCAAACATGAACTATAAGTCAAGATATCCTCTAACACATTACCTTTCTCCGATGATATAACATAGTAAACACTTCAAATATAACTCCATCAAAGTCATTCACTAATGCAATGGATGTATAATCGCAATAAATCTCAATTTATGGGTAGGATAATTTTTGTTCATAAAGAATCAATCTTCTCAAAGCACACATTGCTACCGTTCCATTCTGAAGCAATAAACATCTCAATCACTCTTTAAGGCATCTCAATGAATAATGAATTATTAAATCCACTATAATGGTAAAACTCGACATATCCACTAGAAAATAATAACACAGATCATATCCTCTAGATAACGATAATACTAGTCAAATCCATTAAGCAATACCAATACTGAAGTTGTCATCAGCTCTCGTTTCAACAATTAACTCGCAACAATTAAATTCGTTCCACTCTTACCAATCCATCGAGAAAGTATCTTTCTATGCCGAATAGTTAACACGGCAACTACCTGAGAATCCATCAATGAATCTCTAATAATATACCAATCTCAACCACTCAAAATAACCCAAGGTTCTCCTCAAGAAACAAGTACCACTCAAGGGTAAATACACTTAAAATCTCACAAGGAAATGATATCTTCTAATTTAAATGCAAATATTTAACTACTAACTCTATAAACCAACTACCAGGCACTCGTGACAACAATTTACAAGTTTTGATACATAAAAAGCATGAATGCTAAACACACACATATGTAAAACTCCACCACAATAACATCAAAATCTTGTGATGGCAACATCACTAAACCGGCAAGTAAAACATGCTCATGAATACGCACATCACAAGTACACGACACTTTATCGGTCGTCAAACATTCCCCCTTAAAGAAGACACATCTAATCACAGAAGGTAAAGACTCAGAAGACACATGTAATCAAGAGACAAAATGCACAAACACACAAGTATGCGAAGAGCCAGGGTCTATAAGTGTATGTGCTCTCAGACTAGACATAGAAATTATACCTTCAGTCACATTAGAAGGATCCGAAATTTGCTGTTGAGTAATGGCAAAGACACGACCCTGCACTTTAGGCCTTCCTGAAGAATCCCTCTTCTGGCCCTGTGAAGACCCAACTACTCTTCCCAAAGACTGATTAGTGAACCTGGGACAATGCCTCTGGAAATGACCCAACTGACCGCAATTCATACATCTACCTTGTTTCTTCCAACATTTCTCTTTAGAATGCCCTTCTTTTTGACAATAGTTACAAACCTTCTTATTTTGATACCCTAAAGTGTTACCTTGATTTCTATTACCTGTCTGTCCTTGAGAAGACCCTTTTGATTGTGAAGATCCACCTTGATTCCCTTTATTATCCTCACGTTGTTGTTGTTGCCTACCTTGCCTCCCTGCACCTAACAATTCCATTTTCTTCTTGTGTTCCTCAATATCATTCTCCACCTGGTAGGCTCGATCAACTGCATCTTGAAAATCTTGCAACTTGTGGGATACTAGTTGAGTTCTAATCGCAGTTCTCAATCCCTTTACAAATCGCATAGCCTTCCTCTCCTCAGTTGATACTAAGTGGGTACAGTACCTGGATAACTCCGTGAATTTGGATGTATACTGAGCCACAAACATAATATTCTGCTCCAAGTTAAGAAACTCCATTTCCTTCTTGTCTTGATCTACCCGAGGAATGAAATGTTCCTTAAATTTCTTCAGAAAGTTCTCCCAAGTATATGGTATATGATTCTCATCCCAGTTAATTTTCAAACTTTTCCACCAGTGCTCAGCAGCTCCACTCAACTTATAAGTAGCAAACCTGACTTGTTCTTCATCAGTACATCTGAGAACATCAAATATTTTTTCCATCGATTCAATCCACCTCTCAACCTTGGTCACATCCAGTTCTCCATCATAGCCGGTTGGTTTCATCTTTAAAAATTGTTCCAGACCATACCTCGGAGGTGCATGTTCTCCTCCTTGCCTCTGATCATGTATAGTTTTTATAGCTGCCTCGAATATTCCTTGAAACATAGCTCGAGCTTCTTCTCTTACATTACCCTGGCCGGCGGTACCCGACTGTTCACCCTCAGTTCTAACCATTTTTACTGAGTACCTGCATAAAATACTCAACGTTACTCACTCCATACTCAACTACCCTCCTAGGTCACTTATTCATTCTAGACCATCTACAACCAGGCTCTGATACCAACTGTCGCGCCCCAGACCCGTGGTCCTACTTGGCCCCACGCTCGGGACACGATTGGAAGACGTTATAAAACACCTTTAGAAAAAATTTCGAAATATACTTTCATAAAGTTTAACAAATCCACACTTGAAGTTCAAAGACTTCCACTGACTTTCAAACAAACTTTCAAAAACGAAACTATTTAGCCCGAAGGCTTACAAACCTTTATACAAATGTACTCACACAAACATTATCCAAAATATAGGTGTTACAAGATGATGAAGTCAATGAAACTCTACCCAAAAGGTTATACATTTATGTAATGTAACCTTGACAAAACAAAACCCAACTCTTACCACTTTCAACGTCCTCCCCTGCCAAAGTGTCCTATCCCCTGGACTTGCTTTTATCTAAAACAGTAAACAAATAAGGGTGAGAATGAATCTCAGTAAGCTACTAAAATGCAACTACGTTACATGCTGATATGATAATCATAAAGAAACAATATCAACAAATAATCATATAGCATATAGCACATAACATGAGAGGCTCCCTATCGCCAGCCGTCACATACCGGTTGGAAATAACGACCAACTCATCATACAACACATAGTGTAGGAGTAAACACTCCTACGAGAATACCAAGCCAAGGTTTACCGAAGTAACATAACCCTCTGAGAATACCATATGAGAAAACCAGTTGAGAAAACCATCTGAGCAGCATAAATAGCTGAAGCCGGGATCCCGAAAACCAAACCATAACCAATAGAACCAAAGTAACAACGGGGCAGCATCAATAGCTGAAGCAGGTTCCGGAACCATATAACATAACAACAACAATAGTGGGAGAAAATGACACAAAGTCATACCCCTAAATGCTCACGCGAGGGAGCGAGTTCATCCCATCCAAGGCCAATCTGGACTGAGGAAATAGGTCCAGTGGAAAAGCCTTATAGTGCACTTAACTGATGCCACTACAATGCCTTCCACCTCCACTCGATAACATCCCAAACCTGGGAAATAGGACCAGTGGAAAAGCCTTATAGTGAACTTGGCTAGTGTGCCACTATAATGCTTTCCACCTCCACTCGATAACACACAAAACCAGCTGGACTTTCAACAAAGAGCACAGTAATAAATACTTGCTAAAACAACAACCAGGGCATGATTCCATAGAAGGAAACCACACAAGCTCATCATAGAGAAGTAAACACGTTTTCACAATAATGTGCACAATCTTGACATTAAGTCACCACACAATCCATCTACACAATCACATTAAGTCAAACCCGATCACAAATGACCAATTCTATCATTTTGATACCTCATAACAATTATCTAGGCATCCTAGGACATCGCCTAAGACCTAGCCCAATACTTAACGAAAAACAAACAAGTTGTTAAAACTCAGACTGCTCGGCCGCTCTACTTACTTGACTCGGCCGAGCGGATCGGTCGAGTCCTTTACTTTGATCGGCCGCTCTCCTAGAACTCAACATTCGACAATAAGGGGATCGGCCGCTCTAATTTATTGACTCGGCCGCTCCACTGCAGAATGGCCAATTCCCAGGAAAAATCTAACAAAGTTCACTTTCATTACCAAGTAATTACCCAATCCTAAAGCACAACAACATCATTATAACTTCACAACACTACCATACCAACCTCATCTAGCATATACCCATAATAATAAAAGTTTTTACTACTCCCTCCGTCCCAAATTTACAAGTATAATAAAAGTTATTACTACTCCCTCCGTCCCAAATTTACAAGTATAATAAAAGTTGTTACTACTCCCTCCGTCCCAAATTTACAAGTATAATAAAAGTTATTACTACTCCCTCCGTCCCAAATTTACAAGTATAATAAAAGTTATTACTACTCCCTCCGTCCCAAATTTACAAGTATAATAAAAGTTATTACTACTCCCTCCGTCCCAAATTTACAAGTATATATAAAAGTATACTAAAACATCATTTCACCACATATTAAGCATATATAGCATGATTATGACCATTTTAACACTTAAAGGGGGATTAGTAACTTACCTATTTCCCGAAAAAGTATCGCAGAAATATGTTTTGTTCGGGTAGAAATGACATACTCAACGCCCTGATCATTTTTATATAATTAGTTTTTAAAACGGAGTAATAAATTAAAATGAAGAAATTAAAGAAAAGCATTAACCTTACCTTTCACGAACCAGAGGGAGTAAACATTTTGCCAGGTGTAAGTGTTTGTTTCTTCATTCTCAGGAAACTTAAGAAGATAAGCATGCTTTCTATTTATAGCCTTCAACTTAAATCCTCAACTTTCATTCTTAACACCTAGACCCCCACACTTTAAAGTTACACTTTGGACCCTAAAGTTTCAACTAACTCATTTATTCCTTTTAACAAAATTTCCATTAACACTTTAACTACCACATATGCTCAAATAATATATGTAAGTCATAAGAAATATTTTCTAACACATAAAATGCACATACAAGTTCCATTTTAAGCTAAGAAAATTAGGGTGGTTTTAGGGTCGTTACAAAGACGGTCGCTCGGGGGACCTAGTTTTCATTTCACAACGGTCGCTCGGGGGACCTAACTTTTATCTCAAGGCGGCCACTCGGGGGACCTAACTTTTATCTCAAGGCGGTCGCTCGGGGGACCTAATCTTCGTTTCACAACGGTCGCTCGGAGGACCTAATTTTTATCTCTACTGGGCTTACGTTAGGGACGGCCAATGTTATGGGCATTAAATTTGACTCTCAATGGGTCAAAGTCAGGGTTTGACTCTCTTTTGGTCAATCAAATAATTTTTAATTGGGCTTACGTTAGGGACGGCCAATTTTCTTTTCATATTTTTAACCTGTTAACCTGGACTTACGAAGTACGGTCGGGCTAAATCAAATTCTTAACCTGGGCTTACAAAGTATGGCCGGGTTAATTTCAACAAAGCTGGTCTTACGTCCATCTATGGACTGCCCGGTCACATTTTCAGTGGGAACCTAATTAATTTTCTAGGTTCAAAGCAAATTGCATGAGCCAATAGGGGCGTTTTAGACACTTTCCAAAGGGTGGGGGCCTAAGTTCTATTTCGGAAACCTAGGGGGAACCATGTTCAAGGCGTCAGGGGCCAGAATGTAAATTGTGCGCTGAGATTCTTTCTCGCCCAAACCAGCTATACGGCTTAGGAAGACGTCTCATCCTTTTCCAAAACAGCAGCCATACGGATGGTTGCTGTATTTTTCAAAATCCAAGCCGAAAATCCTAGAGAGAGAGGCAATTTCGAGAGGGAAAATCATCAAAATTCTCCGGATTTCGTTCTCCGAATTGTTCAAGATTCACTTATGGATGCTCGAGCGCGAAGGGGCTACCCGAGAGGGGCGGACAGACGGCTCGACATGGTCCGCAATTTTCGGGGCTACACCATTGCCCTTAATGATGTGGAAGCGGGGTTCTACAAGTCCCCTAACGCTCATTTATGGCATGACCTAGTGGTAAGTCTTCTTTCCCACTCGATCTTTGTCCAATTTGTGCACCCTCCTAGTCCTAGGGTTCGTGTTTATGCAATTTGGGCATTTTGTGCTTCTTGGTGCATTTCGTGAAATTGGTACCATTATGATGGAATTGGGATTTTCAAGATTGTGAGCATGTGTTCGTTTTCTCGATGGGTCACTCTATATTGCCCGTAATTTTGTGCATAAAGGACTTGTACCTTAGGTTCGACTAGTCATTTTGACACATTCAAGTGCATGCTAGCATTTCCTAGGATAAGTCATTGCATGTTTGTGGAAATTCGGGATGCTAAGTCTTAAAATGGGGACGGATTTCGTTCTTTGGGGATATGGGGAAATCCTTTTGAACAAAACCTCACACATCCATTTCATAAGCAACACACCCTTAAATGCCCCACGCAGTTTAAAAGGGGAAAATCACATTTATTTGTGTGATTCATTCATCATATCCATTTATCATACGCATTGGTATCTTAAAACTGTGTTATTCATACCTTGCTGTGTTTACCTGCAGGGCGGTGATCCCAAATCTCGAGTATCTCCCGACATGTGCTTCTCCCTGTGGGAGGCCATGCCCGAGGCAATTGGCGATGGGCCTGGTCTGAGAGAGTGGGTAGAGCGTACCGGTTTGGTGCCATTCATCCATGCCGTAGGCCAGCTGGTTAGCACTAACAGGAGCCTGGGACTCATCTCTGCCTTGGGCGAACATTGGTGGGATACGACCCACACCTTTCATTTGAGCTGGGGGGAGGTGACCGTGACTCCCGCAGACTTTTCTGCCATTACCGGGCTCTCCTTCGGCGGCCGACCAGTTATCTGGGCTGACCGGCTCTTGACCGTGGATATCGAGGCACTCATTGGCTTCTCGGGCCCTACCAAGGGCTTAAGGATCCTGGTGCAGGATGTTGACCGGGCCATTCGGGCCAGAATTCCGGAGTATTTGGCGGGTTTGGTGACAGCGGAACAGCTCGGGCGAGCTTGCGTGTGGCTCCTTCTTAGCAACACCCTCTTTGCCAATGCCGATACCACATGTATGTTCCCCCTACTGGGATCACTGTCCACTCCCGAGATTGTCCGGAGTATTGCTTGGGGCGAAGCCGGGTTGGCTGAGTTGTACATGGAGCTCGATAAATTCAGCCGGAAAGCGAGTAAATCTTTGGCTTGTTTCCAGTTCGCCTTGGAGGTACATTCTTTTCCCTCCCCATTTTTCTGTTTTCTCCTTCTCATTCACCTTTTTGGTTTTCGGCGCCTTAATGATTTTCGGCCTTTTCCTATCAGGCTTAGTACTACGAGATCTTTGGTGGCTATCCATGGGAGCTAACCGTTGATCCCGCTATCACATTCCCGGCCATGATCTGCTGGGCTCGAGAGGCCCGAAAGAAGAGGGGATCCAAGGGACGAAACTCCGTCCTTCATGCCGATGTCAGGGCAGTGCTAAGGGGGGCTATGCCGGCTGAGCTTAACCTCTTTCCTTGGTCTAGGTATGAGGGGCAAGGGCTAGGCATTGACCTGTCTAATGCTTTGCGGGTAACCCGGGAGAGGAGACTGCTCGTAGGATTCCGGGGAGAGGCCTTTTACTTGGGGGAGAGGGTGCTCTGGCAGCACGGGCTTGGTCTCATGCAAAGGGCTCCTGTCGACCCTCCTAACACCATGTTTGTAGCAGACCGAGGGGGCGACCCCTACCTCATGGGGGCAGATGCATCCCATTTTATTACCGATGAGCCATACGGACGTTTCATGGCCCGGAGGCTAAGATCACCGCAGGTAGTGGCTTCTGGGGTGGTTCCTCCGATGTGGCAGGACTTCTCATATATATACTCAGATGGTCGGGTCCACATGGTGGCCACTTCCGTGGCGGGAGAGGAGGCCCCTCCTGCAGATGCTCCCTAGGGTGTGGTATGCGTCCCACTCACTTTTCTCATATTATTTTCACACTGTTATTTTCCATTCATTGAGCATCCCTATTTCTGTGTGTAGGTGGCCGCGCGTGCTTTGCTGGAGAAACCTTCCTTCATGAAGCGGTCCAAAAGGTGGCTCAAGAGGTTTGTTGGTCGCTCTTCCAAGGGGCCTCGGACTGAATCACGATTCGCGCCGGGCAGAAATTCGGTGAGTGGTGGGGAGAGGTCTTTCCGACGAGCCTCAAGCGTGGAGCTACCCCCGTCTTTTGTCCATCGCCATACCTTAGGAGGGGCTGATTTGGAGGCCTTTCGGGATTCGCTTTGTGATCCCGACTCCCACGAGATTGCTCCGGACCCGTTTGCTCATTTGGCTTTAGAGCGTGTGGACCCCCTGCCAGCCAGGTATCCCAGTCCTCGTTCCCAGATTCCTCCTTCCTTCTTCCCGGGCCAATCCTCTTCGGGTGAAGGCTCAAGCATGGCGGAGTCCATTTTCTTCTTTGACCCCAGCATGTACCCACCTCGTCCTTTGGAGAGGGTTCATTCGCCTCCGGAGGACCCTTATCCGGACTCAGATTAGGATGCACCAACCTGAACAATTTTTCTTTTGATTTGTTTAATTCAAAAACGATGTATGAAAATTCGCCATTTTTGATTGTTTAAAACATTGTCCCTTTTATTTGTAAATTCATCTTTTATGCATAGCTTGGGCCTCGAGAGGACTTTGTGGTCGTTTCTGGACTGTCGGGAATTCCCGGGATATGTCTGGGTATCGGCTTTTGTCTGGATTTTGGCACATATCGGACACGCTTTTGGCACAAGCGAAAGTGAGTTTCACTTGCGGGAAAAATCAACTGGCAGAGGATGTTGACATGAAGAATTTAAGGGAAACAGAGCATTAGCGCGTTGACCCTTTTGACCACAATTTTGAGATTCGAACAGACCCTTTTTTTTTCGGGGGGAAGTATTGTGGACCGGGACCTAGACTTGCCCCAAACATGACTCCTCACGAATCCTATCGTTATGCCACGGTGGCTTGCTAGCCCCATTTCATCATCGGCTGAAAATGGATCCCTAAGCCCCTGTCTCCTTTTCTCCACAGAGCGTTTTCGTTCTCGCGTACCTCCTTCAGCCCCAGTCCTTTTGAGAGACAATCCTTACGAGGGTGACTCGACCCTTCCTGTTACCAATGGTCTGACTTTTCTTTCCTAGGAGTGATCCGATCGACTCGTGACACGGACTTGAGCAACCTAGACACATGGAAACAGTCATAGGCATTTTGCGAGAGTGAGTCCCTTTTGTACGGAAGGAAGCCTATGGACAGCAATTTTAGTGTTTGGCTCTTTCCTAAGATGTAGAAGAGAAGACTTGTCGAGACATTTGGAATCTCCATTAGCTAGCACTATTAAAGTGATTGCTTTTGAACGGGCCGTGTTCATTAAATCAATACCGTCACAAGCAATTAACTTTAACGAGAATTCATGTTGTGACCAACCGAGATCAAGATCTGACCAATGGCAAAGTCGGGACGTGTTTGGGTATCGGCTTTTGTCTGGGGGAATTGGTCATTAATGAGACCAAAGGAGAGGCATGTGGCTATTCTGGGAAGGCCAGGGCTTGGTAACCCTCTTTCTTGTTGTGACCGGACCCGAGGGTTGCCTACGTTCCCCTCATTTTGAGGAGATCAGGTCATCGTAGTTCGGCCTTGGATTGTCTTTTCTATGGATTGGCATATCCTTACCAGGGTATTGTTGCCTTGTCGATGAAGACCTTTCCACTTTGTGTGAATTTTCTTGGAGCGTGCCCTCTGGGGCGATCCTTCTTTCGGTATGGCCCCCCCCCCCCCTTTTTTTTTTTTTTTTTTTTTTATGAGCCCTTTTTTTGGGGTGGACCCTTTGGTGGACTTTGTCCTTGTATTCACTTTTTTTTTTATATCATCTCGGGGTGCCTTTCGTGGATGGTCCTTGGGGCGAAACTTCGTCATCTTTGGTCTTTTCTTGCCACGGCTGGGGCATTTTGTGGTCCTTTGGAATTTCATCGGGGTATAGTGTATGAAGGGGAAAGACCTTGCCATTGGTGTTATCTTTATGCCAATTTATCACCTCATCCATTATCGTTAAAATTAGTTGCTTATTTTTGCATTTACTATCTGTACTTGGCCCGTTCATTCTTGATGAATCGTTATTGACTATCATGCATTAAGGAGTCAATTCATCATCTTGGGGATGTAGCAATTACTTATTAGTGCTAACCAAAGTGATTTCAAGAGTTAAAACATTTTTCAAATAATGTCTCAAGTCTATGAAGAATAGAAGAGAAGGGACTGACTCGACTATTAACTGACTAAACCATGACTAGTCAAACATACCACGTAGGGTTTTTAGGGAAAGTAATAATAAAACATTGTCCACAACGGACTTTTGAAAGACTCTCTAGAACGTACGAGACCGGACCACTCCTAACCATCTTCCTTCCTTCCTTCTTCCTCTTCCGATTTCACACCCACTCATTGCCTTGCTTCGTGATGATCTCTTCATCAATGAGGCCTTGGATATGATTCCTCAGGGTTAGGCAGCCGTCTGTGGAGTGGCCCGGGCTTTGGTGGTATTTGCAATGTTTGTTCTGATCCCGGCGTGCCGCGGGTGGTTCTGTCCATATCACGTGCCGGCTAAGCAGTTCAATCTTCTTGATTTTGAGCAAGCGCTCCAACATTTGGTCTCTTGGCATTCCTAGCTCATGAAACCATTTGTAGTGGGCTTCTTTGCCTTGTCGGTGGAAGGCACCTACGGGACTTGAGGGATTCCTGTGGGAGGCTGAAACAGGCCTGAGTTGGTCGCGGGGCACTTGCTTGCTTTGGGCAACACTGTTGGAGGCGCTTCTGAGGGGTGATGACTTTCCTAAGGACTTTCTGATTTCTTCAATTGCCTTTACAATCTCATGAAGGCATTCCCGGGTGTTTCTCGAGTTTACCCTTTCCATCTCATCAGTCAGCTCCGCTCGGCTATACAAAAGTTCGTACTGACGGTCGTACCTCTCCCCGATGTCTCTTCTGAGCTTCCGTCCTCCTATTTCCCACAGCTCCTCAACTTTCTCGTGAAGGATTTCCTCGATCTCCTTACAAAGCTGTTGGACTATGTTGATTGCCTCATTACGGGTAGCTTCGGACTTCTGGAGTTGGTCGCTCATAGTGCTGACCATTTTTTCCAAAAGCTTGACTCTCCCTTCCAAACGGGACTGGGTGTCCAATCTGATGTCTTGCTCGGCTGTTTGGGCCTGGGTTTCCATTTCTTCCTATGACACATGAGGTTTAATGAACCATGAGAGTACTTTCAAGGGGACTCACGAAAGAGCCATGTTTTTAGGGTAAGAGAAACTCGACACACACGAATCTTTGACTCAAGGAGAGGATGGTGTTTGACTCGAAGTTTAGGGGATGGACCCAAGCCATGCATTTCGATGAATTCATTTATTTCTCTTATTTTTCTTTAAAAAAAATGTTTATTCACATGGACAAAGGTTAGAACACAGTTTAACGACATACATTAACTTTTAACGCAAAATCCTGCTCTATTCGGGACAAGCCCTTGACCCTAGTTGGTTGGGAAAGATTTCTCTTCTTTTTCGCGACTATTCTAAATCCTGGATTAGTGGAGGCCATCACTACGTCTATATACCCCTCGTTTTTCACCTGTACTGCACACTCCCAAGGACGGACTATCCCGGGCGAGGGTCCTATAGGGCAAGCGGCTTCCACCGACCGAAAGAAATGATCCTAAGGTCTAGTGCGTCGCAAGGCTCCTGATGTGCGGGTCATCCTAATTATGATTAAGCCCTAGTCAGGATCGAGACTGTTCCGAAGGCTGCACCAATATTCTGACATGACCCCATTTTGAATGAGGTGTTTCGATCCTCGACTATGGGCTTAAGGATGATTATCATGACCCGTTCATTAGGGCTTAACGACACGGTGTTACCCCATCTTTAGCACATGACCTTTGTTAATTGTGGTCACCGTTAACACACGAGTTAGAGGCGGGTTAGGCCACGCTTGCATTACATCAAGGAGTCGTAACCCGGGCATTAACTTGGCCACAATTGACTTTGGACACATGCGTAGAGATAAAGGCAACGTGAACTAGACCAAAAACCAACCAAAGTCACGGTATTTGTGTGTCACAGACATGTGTGGTTGACTCGGCTCGGAAGGGGAGGTGGAATGGACCCGTGCGCGCTCGAAGGGAACAAGAGCGCCAATCGAGCTGCATCTGGCATCCATCCCGGGTTTAAAGGGTATTTGGAACGTGCAAGGCCAAGTGCGCGTTGTGTGAAGTCAATTCTATATTCCCTTTTTGAGTCAAAATAGAGATTTTTATTTTGTTTTTCAACATGATGAGCATGGCATGAGCAAGATATGAACAAGTATGAACAAGAGAGTAAGCATCTTATACACACAATGAATCAAAAGAACATGATTGAACAAAGACCAAAACTTGTATATGTACCAAGTTGTGCACAACCAAAAAAAAAATCGAATCAAACATTTTGTTAAAAGAACAATCTTTACATTGAAACCATTTGTACAAAGCAAGTTGTGCACAACGCGAAGAGTCAAGAATTTTTTACAAAAAAGGGGTTATGCACAATGAGATTTTGGAAACCATTTTAATTGACAAGAGATCATGCATAACCAAGTTCTAAAAACCAAGTTTTGGCCAAAAGAATAAAGGTAATGTGCACAAGTAAGTCTGTAAATTTGGAACCTGGACAAGCAGAAGCAGAAGGCAATTCAGAATGTTGCTGCCTTGCACAAAATTGTTAATTTGCAACATTCTGGCCTTTTACCAAAGTAGCCGTACGGCTAGATCAAGAGGGTTGAGATTTTATCTCAGTTTCTCCAACTTCTGATCATCATGCTCCAATTCATTGCATTTCCAGAATGTATGCACTCAAAACAGTTCAAACAGAAACAACAAAAACACACAATCATGCACAAAGTTAACTAACGGAGACGGGAGTTTGACCCACACAAAAGTGATTCCAAAGCTTCTAAAGAGAAGTTTGTAAGCACTCTTATCCCCACCGGAGTCGCCACTGTAAGGATCCCGCCCCGAAACAACAAGTTTCAAAGGCGAAATACCAAACACGGTTAACTTTCCTAACGAAAAAGAAACAGAGTCGCCACATTTGTTAATTTTAAACCCAACAAATGAAAATGGTTAGAGAAGGTGAGTTCGGAGGTCAGGTTACACTTTGGGAAAAACATATTTGCGGTTCACCCAAAATGCCTCGGAAAAAACCGAGTCTCCCTTGTTAGTTTGAAAATGTGCATGTGTGTGTGTATTTAACTGAAATGTTTATGTTATTGGTTTTATTTAAAAAAAAACTTTACTGAAAGGGGCTGTTATCAAGAAAATAGGGGTTAGAGGGCAAAACAGACAATTTGCCCCATGTTCCCAACATAGCCGTACGGATGTACAGGCCGTTTCCTGGGATTTTACAGTTCAGTCAAGAACAGTCCAGTTTCAGATCAGAAACAGAACATTCTGTTGAAACTGGACAGAACTGTTTTGATTCCAGTTTGTTTAAGATACTTTATAAATTTAAATACAACATTCCTATGCTAAATGATCATCACTTAGTCCCCAAAACAAGTATTTGGGTGTGATCATAAGCAATCATGGGAGAAAATTGAGAGAAGTTGATGAACATGCCCTTTGGGCCAAAATTGACCATTTGGTGATTAAAGATTGAAACTTTATCCCCAAGATGGCATTTTTATGACTTATTAACCTTCAAAGAGTCAAATCAACACATAAAGATTGAATCTTTATGGCCCCAAAGGGGACTTTAGAGCTAGATCACTATTGGATGATAAAGATGGAGTCTTTATCATCCAAATGATCATTATTGCCAACAAAAGCATCATTCCAACTAGACAAGAATGTAAATGACAATCAACAAGCCATGATCATCTAGGTTTGAACCTCTTCCACACAAGGCATGGAGGGCACCTTGGAGCATCTCATGGCTTGGACAAGAGAAATATATAGAGTAATATATGTATATTTGCTTGAATGGACAAGTCTTGCATAAATGTAAAGTTGCTTGAATGGACAAGTCTTGCAAGTAATGTAAAAGTGCTTGAATGGACAAGTCTTGCAAGTAATGTAAAGATTAACATAACTTAAACAAATATTAAAGATAAAATAGAGTTATATATGAAGAGAAGGGAGGGGGAGAAGGTGGCTTTACCTATTTTGGTTTAGCCAATCTTCCTTTCTCTATTTCACTCTTTGTTTCACTCCTCTCACACTTCTGTAGTGATTTTGACAGAGTAATCTCTCTTGTGTTGTTTTCTCCCCCCTGAAATGATCAGCATGGGGTTTAATTTATAGAGGCTGAGGGTGCCCAAAGTAGCCGTACGGCTAGGGACCTCATGTGCCTAAACCATCCGTACGACTCGACTTGGTGAGCTTCCAGATTTTTCCAAGTTTAATTCCAGTTCAGTCCTGGAATATCAGGTTTATCTTAGTGAGGTCCTGGCCCATTGCTTTATCCTTAAATGGTACCAAGAATTCCTCTAAAGTAGGTCGATTTCAGATTGGGGTACTTACACTCTAGAAAGGTCAAAGTCCACTGTTAGAATGTGTAATAAGCCTTTAGGGAAAGCTAGTTACGATGTCTGTTAGGTCTAGTTAGAATCTTGACTCCCCGGTTAGTGCTATGTGGTGACCCTTTTGAATCCATTGTCAATTTTCTCAATGAAATTATTATTATCATTACTACATTGTCAAAAGTTTACATAAAAAATGTGTGTGAGTCTTTTACTCAAATAAAAAAATGTGTGTGTGTCAATCCTTATAAAAAGAAAAAAAATGTGTGAGTCTTTTGCTCAAATAAAAAATGTGTGCGTCAATCATCATTCAAAAAAAAAAATGGAGATCGAGTTTTCTTAAAATAAAAGGTCAACTCTTTTCTAAAAGGCTAATCCGCTAATGAGGCGTTCCTCTCAAATCGTGGTTATAATTTCACCTTGAGGTTTAAAATTCTAAAGCCCTTTGTGGTCTTGTCCACCGGAAACATGGACCAAGGAGCCCACATCCGAATTGGCGCCCACATGAACAAGAAGATCAAAACAAGTTGGGACATCGCCCACAAGGAGAGGCCCATGCTTCGAAAGCCCAAGGGTGGGTACATCAAATGGAGAACCGTACCCTCTCCGAATGCCATGCATGAGGTTACGCACCTCGAAAGGAAGTCGCCAAAAGGAGATGGCCAAAGACGAACTCGGTAATTGCAATGCCAAGCCAAATGGAAGCCTCACGACATCTTTCCCGATGACACGGAGCCCCAGTTCCCCGTGGAAGACATGGAATGTACCGCCGACAACCCCTCCAACAATTGAGGAAGAAAATGGACCATCGCACTTTATACGAACCCATTCCCAAAAAAAAAAAAAAAGTGATGAGTCTTCCAGCCTCGTAGGATCTAGACATTCATCAAATTCCATCCCGGACTGTGTCTTTTTAAAGTTCCGCACTTGGACATGTATGTACAAAGTTATCTCAATAAAAGAGTCATTTTCATTCTCTTCTCTCTAGACTTGAGACATTATTTTCAATATACATTTACTCTTGAAATTGCCTTGCTTGTTATGATAAATTGATTGCTACGTCCCTAAAATGATGAATTGACTTCTAAGCATACTAGTCAATGACGACTCATTAAGGACGAATGGACCTAACACGAATGAAAAATGCTAAATGCAAACAATTAATCTTGATGTGAATAAATGTTGTGATCAATTGGCATGAAGAAACCATTAATGGCAAGTCTTCCCTCATACACTTCCCCGATACACAACCCGATACACCTTTTTGAGACAAATTCCTGATGCACATCAAAGGCTTCCCGAGACAGTGAAAAGATGAGGACATTGTTTCTCAACCACCAAGATTTAACCGTGATCGCACGTGCGCAACCAAGCAAAGGGCTTCCCGGATCGTCAAAATTAAAGCTAGAATCGATAAAGGGCTGCAGGAAAGCCAATGCCCAAGATAGCAAGCTGGGGCTAATGTTTACCTCCTCCCTCAAAAAAAAAAAAAAAAAAAAAAAAAAAAGAGGGAAAGGAAATGAATGTATGGAAAGAAGGGAAGGAAATGGTGAAAACAAAGTTTGCCTCAAAAGGAGTTCACACCAAAGAGGGTTCACCCCAAGAGGTCCATCTCAAGGAGTTCACCCAAAGCAAAGTGAGCAACAACGTCCTCCGAGACAACAACAAAAAAAAGCCAACTTCAGCAAAAGACGGCCTCATGGCCGAACTATGGCGACCTGAGCTCCTCACATTGAGGGGAACGTAGGCTCGGGTCCGGTCATAGCATGAAATGAATCCATCAAACCTCGGTCCTCCCAAAATGACCCGGTTCTCTTCCCTTGGTCCCATCAATGACCAATTTCCCAGATAATGACCAATTCTCCTGAACGCATTTTGATCTTGCCATTGATCAAATCTTAATCTCAATTGATCACAACATTTGCACATGTTAAGGCTAATTGCTTGTTATAATCTTGATTTAATAATGAACATGGTCCATTCCAGCAATCATTTTGATGATATTAACTGAGGCCAATTTCAAATGTCTCAACGAGTCTTCTTCTCTACATCTTAGGAAAGAGCTAAACACTTGTATTCTGTCAAGCAAGGGCTTCCTCCCGTTTCATGATACATTGTTCATCAACATAAAGGGACTCTCTCCCGCCTAAATAAAGGCCCTTGCATGTTTCTTCCAAAAAGATATATTGAGTCCCCGTCCCGTCGAGTCGGCTGGATCACTCATGAAAAAAAAAGAGAAAAATAGAAAGAAAGGCACCAAAAAAGTAGCCCGCTAGGTTGAAAACCCGCAGGGGTGGCCTAGGCAAAAAACAGGGTGTGCCATGAAAGACGCAAAAAAGTAGCCCGATAGGTTGAAAACCCGCAAGGGCGGCCTAGGCAAAAGAAAGGGTGCATCATGAAAAAGGGATGGGTTCCTAACCTCATTCCAAAGGTCAGAAGATGATATTGGGGCTACTCCGCCATCGACACCGACAAAGACATGGGGCTATGCCACCATCGACGCCAACAAGGACATGGGGCTACCCCAACATTGATGACTACACGGATATGGGGCTACCCCAACATCGACGACAAAAGGGTTCTCTTCTCCCGACCGCTCCTAAGAAATGGACAAAGCTCCAAAGGACTTTATGCATAACAAACCTCATGGTTAAGTTAAAATCAAAATTTGACTGACATGCTTCATTAAAAGATTCACCTTGAGGAATGAGCACTTTGGAAATTTGCCCTTTTGGCATCATGCTTTTGATAAAAGATGTATTTTTCCCCTTTCAAGTCGCGTCGGACACTTGAGGGTGTGTTTTGTGAAAAAAATTAGTTTTTTCCCTTTCAAATCGCGTTGGGCATTTGAGGGTGTATTTTGAATGTTGTGTCGTCCCCCTTTCAAGTCGCGTCGGGCACTTGAGGGTGTGTTTTGTGAAAAAAATGTGTTTTTTCCCTTTCAAACCGCGTTGGGCATTTGAGGGTGTATTTTGAATATTGCGTTGTCCCCTTTCAAATCGCGTTGGACATTTGAGGGTGTGTTATGTTTTGGTCCGTCCCCTTTCAAATCTCGATGGGCATTTGAGGGTGTATCTTGAATTTTGTGTTGTCCCCTTTCAAATTGCATGGGCATTTGAGGGTGTGTAAAAAGAATGATTTTCCAAAACCTTGGACTTTTGCGTCCAACAATGTACCTTAAAGGTCGCCCCTAGGCTTTTCCTGGTATCAAGAAAATGTGTCAACCGTGCCATAGAGTAGTGTTGAGAAAATCCAAGCCTCAAAACGAAGTGGTCACTTTTAGGCTAGTCCTTGTCCCAGTTTTTCCGTCAACCTCCCGTGAGTTAAATTTGACCGAAGTGTTTAGGATGACCAAGTAAGAGTCAAACCATTTGGTTGCGCGGGCAGTCCGACGTGACGTAAGCCCATTTGATTTGTAAGGAGTTATCGGCAGTCCTTCGTAAGTCCAGATTAGGAGTTTGAAAATTGTGAAAGTCCTGGTCGTGCGCCTAGGATGAAATGTGAAAATTGTGAAAGTCCTGGTCGTGCGCCCAGGATGAAATGTGAAAGTCCTGGTCGTGCACCCAGGATGAAATGTGGAAATTAGGAGTTTGAAAATTGTGAAAGTCCTGGTCGTGCCCCCAGGATGAAATGTGAAAATTGTGAAAGTCCTGGTCGTGCGCCCAGGATGAAATGTGAAAGTCCTGGTCGTGCTCCCAGGATGAAATGTGGAAATTAGGAGTTTGAAAATTGTGAAAGTCCTGGTCGTGCGCCCAGGATAAAAATTAAGGATTAAGTTCCATAGGTTTGAGTAGCCTTAAACTCTCTTACCCGAACTACGTTAGGCTTGATTCCCCATGAGGGGATACGTAAGAATCCTATACTTCTAGGTCCAGCCATAGAACCAAATCGGCCAAGCCGTCCTCCCATCGGATTGGGATGCTTATAGGTTTGAGTAGCCTTAAACTCTCTCACCCGAACTACGTTAGGCTTGATTCCCCATGAGGGGATACGTAGGAATCCTATACTTCTAGGTCCAGCCATAGAACCAAATCGGCCAAGCCGTCCTCCCATCGGATTGGGATTCTTATAGGTTTGAGTAGCCTTAAACTCTCTCACCCGAACTACGTTAGGCTTGATTCCCCATGAGGGGATACGTAGGAATCCTATACTTTTAGGTCCAGCCATAGAACCAAATCGGCCAAGTCGTCCTCCCCTCGGATTGGGATGCTTATAGGTTTGAGTAGCCTTAAACTCTCTCACCCGAACTACGTTAGGCTTGATTCCCCACGAGGGGATACGTAGGAATCCTATACCTCTAGCTCCAGCCATAGAACCAAATCGGCCAAGCCGTCCTCCCATCAGATTGAGATGCTATTTTATCGACAACCCCGCTTTCTTCAAAAGCGATGTTGCCTAGGGGCTCTGTAAGTACCCCAATCTGAAATTGACCAACTTTAGAGGAATTCTTGGTGCCATTTAGGGATAAACCGATGGGCCAGGACCTCACTAGGATAAACCAAACATTCCAGGACTGTCCTGGAATAAACCTTAGAAAAATCCTGAAGCTCGCCAGACTGAGCTGTACGGATGGTTTGGGTACCTGAGGGACCTAGCCGTACGGCTGGTTTGGGCACCTTCAGTCCCTATAAATTGAACCCTAGGCTGATCATTTCAGGGGGGGAGAAAACAGTTTTAGAGGAAAAGCTCTGCATAATTGAGAGCTGATAGGAGTGATAAACACATTTGAGTGAAAGGCGTGAAAGAAGATAGGCTTAGAGTTAAAGAGTGGTGAGGCCACTTTCTCCCCCATATTCTCTTCATCTCATTCTATTTTCCTTTTATTTATTTACCTTATGTCTTTATGTTTCTTGCAAATTATATGAATTGGAACCAAGCCTTGATCCATGGTGCCCTTCATGTTTTATGCATGATTGTGGGTTCTAAACCAAAGGATAACCTAAAGCTTGTTATCATTTGATGTCATTATGTCTTTACTTTGATGCAATTTACTTTCAAGCCTTTACATTTGTAGATTCCCCGGGGGACCACGGCTTGGCTAGAGCGCGTGAATTACCTAAGATGTCTACTTGATTTTAAGAGTCGCCACCTATGTTTTAGAGGAACATAAGAAAAACCTAAAAGGAGCCAATTTTATATACAAAACCAGAGATTCGGGAAAAGATGGGTTCGGGGGTTAGGTGACGGAGTGGGAAGTACTTAAACACCCACTCCGCCCCGCTTACGCGGGTCTTGCTACTTTTGGTGTTCTAATGCTAAATGTCCTTCAATTTAATGATAAGAGAAATGTGCTAACAATTATAATGAAAAGAAAGGGGTTATAGAGGAAAAATAAAGGAGAATTGCTTATTTATTGATTTATACTAAAGATTACATGTCGAATTATCGCTAGGTAATTACATTAAGAAATCTACATATATATATATATTAAAGTTGGCCAAAAGAGCTATGGTATTGACATGTGGACAAACAATGGAGAAAGCTTGCATTTGGAGAAGCCACATCAACAACATACTAATAAATAAGTGACTTTTCATTTTCTTTTCATTAGCTAATACTATTAGCTAATAATAATAGTTACTAAAAAGGGTAACTATAATAGTTAACTATTATAGTAACTATTACTATTATTAGTAATAGTTAACTATAATAGTTAACCATTATAGTTAACTATTACTCTTATTAGTAATAGTTACTATTATAGTTAACTATATTAGTTAACTATTACTATTAATAGTATTAGTTAACAATATTAGTTACAATACAAGTTAAATATTACTATTAATAGTATTAGTTAACTATAATAGTTACTATTATAGTTAACTATATTAGTTAAATATTACTATTAATAGTATTAGTTACTACTATATTAGTTAACTATTACTATTAATAGTATTAGTTAACCATAATAGTTACTTTATAAGTTATTTTTTACTATTAATAATACTGGTTAACTATAATAGGCTACATACATTAACTATTACTATTATTAGTATTAGTATTAGTTGATTATAATAGTTATTATATAAGTTAGATTATTAATTTTTAATATTAATTAATCATAATAGTTACTATATCAATTAACTATTACTATTAATAATATTATTTTATTATAATAATTATATTAATAATTATTATTATATAGACTAATCATTGCTATTAATATATATATTAACTACCACTATCAATGGTATTAATTAATTATAATAGTTATTATAATAATAGTAATCATATAGATTATTTTTTATTATTAATAGTATTAGTTAAAATGATGATTACTATATTAGTTAACTATAGTTAAAAGACATAGTATTGGTTTCCGTGCAGAGCACGGGTTACCCGCTAGTGAGAATGTAAATTAAAGTGGAATTAAAACGTTGGGATGTAACCTTGACTAAACTTCAATAGTGAAGTGGCCTTTTGGTTGTATCCCTTTTTATAGAGATTGCATACATTGACTAGACATAAATAAAATAAGAAGAAGAAAAAGGGAAGTTGTACCTTAAGAAGAAGGACTTTAAATCTTGACTTGAAGATGGTGTTGTTGTAGAGAAAATGATGTGCAACACTTTGTGTAGAGTCTTGTTGTTAAGAACTCTTGTTGGGAGAATTTGTGTATAGTGTAGTTTGTGAATCAAAGTTGAGGTCCCTTTCCAAGGTAGGAGATGATGGTTTTTATAGGTAAAATTAGGAGGGAAATGTTGGAGGAAAATTGGTCAATCCATGTGAAATGGAATTGACCAATCAAGAAAAAGATAAATAAAAGAATTAATGAAAGAAATAAAAGAAAATCAAATAATAATAAAATGAAATATTTTGTTTTTATGGAGAATGGCTAGAATAAAGGATTTGGGAGTTATGAAATAAAGGGGAATGAATGTGGATGTAAAAAGGAGGTGTTTGTGATCAAGAAGAGATTTTCTAAATAAGAAAAGGGAGGGAAAAATGGTGCTATCCGTTACTGCCAAAGTGGGAAGCGCGCGGGTCCGGCCTATTGGACCAAATGCGCGCGCGCCCCCATGACTATTACGGGAGGCGCCCGCGGGTGAGAATAACAGAATGACAAAATGACTCTAAAAGTTAACTCTGTTATGCAGTTTAGTCCAAAACTAACGGAATCAGTTAGGAACTTAACGGAAGTAACAGAAATTAACAAAAACAAGTTAAATAAAAATACTATGTATGCAATCGGGGTGAGAGGTCTAAAGTGGGGTGTCTAAAGAGCCCCTCGGCGACGTGGATTGCGAAGCTAATCGCATCGACGAAAGAAAGACAACCGCCGAGGACATCGACAAGAGAAAACAAAGACTCGATAAAGCAGGAATTTGAAATTATAAAGGATAGGAGTGCGATCCCTGTGTGAGCGGCTTTCGCGGATGGAAAGGGTGTGGTGGCTTGAGGCGGCCCACCACGGCCACAAAATTTTTAAAAAGGTGTGGTGGCTTGAGGCGGCTCACCACGGCCACAAAATTTTAAAAAGGTGTGGTGGCTTGAGGCGGCCCACCACGGCCACAAAATTTAAAAAGGTGTGGTGGTTTGAGGCGGCCCACCACGGCCAAAATTTAAAGAAAGAGGGGAATTTTAAAATTGTGAAAGATGGGGGTGCGCTCCCTGTGTGAGCGGCTTTATTGATATAGAAAGGATATGACGGGATCCGTCTTGCTGAAGCGGGATCCATTTGCTGGTGCGGGATCAGTTTGCTGGTGCGGGATCCGTTTGCTGGTGCGGGATCCGTTTGCGGATGGCGGGAACCGAGGCTCTGTCTGCCTATATGTGATATTGTTGTGTTGCTTGATGGAAAGGTGGTGATTTTGGGGCTCCCCATAAACCGAGTTGTTGCCATTGAACTGTAATTGTTTGACTCTGTGGGATGCAGGCGTAGTTGACTGTGGACCACTTTCTGCTGGGGATGAAGTGCCTTGAGTAGCGGATGCTGTTGACTTCGTGGTGGTACCTGTTATGTGTGTGCTTGGCAGGTATATGTGTTTGTGCAAGAAGATGCATGAAGTGTGAAATGAAGAGAGAAATTGTGCTCGTGGTGCAATGTGATTTGAAAGCAGTTTTGCATGAGAGAGAAGTAAAGTGATTATGTATGTGAAGTGATTTTTGAAAGCGGAGATTGCTTGAGATGAATGATGTTCATACCTTCACTTACCATTACCGCTTGATTGGGGATGGATTGCTGAAGGATGTTGATGCTTTTGATGAAGAATGTCCATGCTTTGGATGGAGAATGATGATGTTGATGGTGATGAATTGTTCTTGCTTTTGAAGGAGTGTCGGCGAGATGGTGTTATGGATGGCGGGTTGGTCGTGCCAAAAGGCTGCCTACGTATCCCTTGGAAGGAATCAGAACAGCGTAGTTCAAGGATGATGGAGAATGCTGGAGAAGAAGCTAGGAGCAAAGCAAAGTAAAACGCATACTTTTGCACATAGAAAAAGATTTTTTTTTTTTTTTTTTTAAATTTAGATTAGAAGGGAAAGAATATGCACACATGTGAGAAAAAGACTTTTTTTTTTTAGTTCATGGGTGAACCATTTTAACCATTGCGTGTTTGTAAAGCCAACCCAAGATCAAGTCATGTTCGATTGAAGTCCAGATTGCCTTGTTGAATTCTGTCGTCGTTGCCGTTGTGTCCAACGAAAAGTGATTTCTGTTGGTAGTGGTTCCCTAGGCGCGTTTAATAAACGTTGTAATTGTTATCATTTATTTCATATCAATAAAGAGATGTTTTGATTATTATTGTTGTTCATGTTTACTTATAATAATCTCCGTCCCTAGTACTTGTAAAGCACTAGTATAAAGGCTAAATTATCATGGGATGATCATGTTAGATTTATGGGTACTTGTTTGGAACAAGGTACTGGACATGACCCGCTGTATGAGATCTATGTCATGGTCTATGTCGTACATTTATTTCATATTAGTTATGTCATTTGCATCCTTAGACATGAAGTTATTATAGTCTTCCACTTGATGAACATTATGTTTGACATATTCAAACACTACCTTTAACCGGGTAGTTATAAAGGGTATGATTGGCATAATCGGATTCACGTAGGGAAGAATAATAAGCTAAATGGATTTGTCCCTTTTCGGAGAGATGTCAAGCTTGGGCCTCTCGTAGGAATGATGTTGATGAAATGTTCGGCCAGACTCAAATGAATTGATTAGATCAATGTCATTTGGATTATCAACATATTCGGAATCGATAAAGTATTGAACAAAATAAGTTGACTCGTTGACCATGACTTGTGTTCAATGACATCGTGGACAAATGGATTGTGACATATTCTAAAAGGAATGCGAACTTGTATCTAGTTATACTATTTGGGTAGGTATGACGGTTTGCTAGAACCTAATCATATCTTATGGTTTCATGTTCGAACCCATTGCCAACTTAGTATAATCCTAGAGGGTCACACACAAGAGAACGAATCTTTAAAAGGACTATATTGGAATTTTGGAAATTCTGGAAATATGGGGAAGTGGGCGACCGCACAGTATGGACTGGGCGGCCGCACACTTAGCTCAGTTTTGTACCAGTTTGTTTCAGATAGTTGTGCGACCGCACAGTGGATTCTGGGCGGCCGCACAGTACTGTCGGGTGGTAGATTCCTAATTTGATTAGGAAACGAATTTTGGACGATTTTTGACACAAGTTTCCTATTTGGAATAGGTCATACTTGTGTATAAAAGACCAAATTCGGCCAGCACTCTTAACCAATGTTGTGTGAGTCTCAAAAGAGTTTGAGAGAGGTTTTATTTTGTTCTAAGACATCTTTGATTGAAGAACAAAATAACACATAAATAAAATTCCATATAGTCATATTAAATTGTGAATGTGTGTTTCATAATTTTGGTCTAGCAACCAAGATTAAGAAGCTCCTTGATATTCATTCGTGGTGTGGATACTGCTAGAGGGTGAAGCTTATCATCTTCGAAGATCGTGTTCTTACTTTTGTGATTAAAGCTTCCAGTTCTCCACCAAGATCAAAGCTAGAATTCAAAGTCATCAAGGGTTAGTTTTTCCTCTATTCATACTGTTGTATTTGATTTAATCATATGAACGGATCTATGTGCTTTGGGTTTCAAAATTTAAATGCTAAATTTCGCTGCGCATGTTACATCGAAACCCAACAGTGGTATCAGAGCCCCGTTCATGTTGATTATTTCAATACCTAGATCATGCTATGTGTATATAAATTGTTTATGTGCCTAGCATGATATGAATATTGGATTATATGATGTTTATGTGTCATGTGATTTTATGTGGTTTATTGTTTTGCAACTTTAATCGCACGATTCAATCGCAATAAATATTATGATGGATTCTGAATTGTTTGATTATTAATTCTGATTGGATCATGGTATTAATAATCGGGGAAAAACAATTTTGAGACAAATTTTCGAACTTTAAAATTGCCTTCTGATCCTACTGTGCGACCGCATAGAATAACGTGGGCGGCCGCACATGTTTGGGCGACCGCACAGTGATTTTTGGGTGACCGCACATACTGATCAGATTGTCTGATTATTGTTGAAATCAGAATTTGGAATTTTCGAGAAGTCCAACAAAACCAGTAACAGAACCAGTCCAGACCTGCTGATCTGGAATGGGTTTTGGGTAGTTGGTTTGAGTGTGAATTTTGGGGTTTGATTTTCCTATTTGTTTTAGTCTTGTGATTCTAAGATTGGTTCAAGGTTTGGATGGCTAATCTGCGTTCATCGAGATTGTGTTTCCTAAACTTGATCGCAATCAAAGTTTCAAAGATAAAACGAAGTTAGAATTATGAAGAGTTCATAATTGCTAAAATTGAGAAACAAAGTTCTTGATTCAAAGATTGGAGATCCATGTGGAATTGTGGATGCAATTGGCCTACGTTCATCGAGACCATCTATTGCTTAGTTTCGGCCACATGGACTACTTTCTTGGTTTCTTGAATTAGTGCGGGATTGTGGTTGCCTAATGGCTTAGTTCGACCGCACTTCTTGTTGTCTTGATTTGGAGATAATAACCAAAGTTGAAATAGTCTCATCCTCATAATTATAGAGAAACTAATGACACATAAATATCATGCTTAAATTAATGGAGATTAATTTAGTGGCTAAACTTGATGTGTAACATGTTTATATTATGTGCTCATAAATGTGTTATATGCTATATGTGATGAACCTTCAAAGAAAGTTTTAAGTCCTTCATTGCCATGCCATGATTAAAACACTTGTTTATACATGGGTGATCTTGATGTGGGTTCGCCTCCGCGAGGTGCATTAATTTTATTCATGTATGAGCAAGATGAGCTTCATTAGTTTAATGTGGGCTTACCTCCGCAAGGTACATTAAATTGAATGGTTCCTATGCGTTTAAAATGGTTGGACTTAATTAGGCGTCAAAACGGTTTTGAGCCTAGGCAAAAGATGAGATTAAACATGCTTTTGAAATTGGATTTCTCAAAGAATCTCATAAAAGGATCTAAGAATCATATGGGATATGATTGATATGATTGTCTACCTAATTAATTTAGTTTTGAGCGGTCCGCCTCCGTGGACTCAAAAGTTAAATTAAAGTTGGATCTTAGCCCAATTAAATTATATTATACATTGGATGTATATGAAGGTTATATAATTTAGTGGGAGTATTTTGTTTGAAAAATACTTTATTCATTTCTTTAATGAAAAACGGGTACTTATTAAATTTTGAAAATTTTGCATATTTGTAGATAATGACTACTAACACTCAATCAATTTCGTTGCGATCGATCCTTGAGAAGGATAAGCTCCAAGAGAATGGCACAAACTTTATGGATTGGATCCGTAGCCTGAGAATTGTTCTTAGGCAAGAAGACAAGTTGTACATTCTCGATGGGCCTCTTCCTGCTGAACCAGAACCTACTGCCCCTAGGGCAGAAAGAGACAATTACAAGAAACATCATAATGATTCAAGAGATGTAAGCTGTCTCATGCTTGCTACTATGTGCTCAAAACTCCAACAAATTTTGGAACATTTGGAAGCCTATGAGATAGGCGTGGAGTTAAGAGCCATGTTTCAAGAACAAGCTAGGCAAGAGAGGTACAAGACCATTGTTGCATGCACTACTTGCAAAATGAATGAAGGGCAACAAGTGAGTCCTCACATGCTGAAAATGAAAGGTTATGTAGAGCACCTTGAGAAACTTGGCTATCCAATCCCATTGGAGCTAGCCACGGATCTCATTCTTAATTCATTTCCTAAAAGTTATAATCAGTTTGTGATGAATTATAACATGCATGGAATGGATAAGAATCTCTCTGATTTGCATGGGATGCTTAAAACTGCGGAGATGAAGATTGCGGAGAAAGGTTATCCCGTGCTCTTAGTTCATGATGGGAAGAAGGCTGGTACCAAAGGAAAGGGTAAGAAAGTTGTCAAACCCAAGATAAGCAAGGCAAGTGTTGCCAAGGCTTCTGAGGCAAAACCCGATTCACAAAAGGATGCAATCTGTTTCCATTGTCAAGAAATTGGTCATTGGAAACGTAATTGCAAGGCTTTCTTGGAAGAGCAAAAGAAGAAGAAGAGCAGCAAGGCTGCGTCGACTTCAGGTATCTATATGATAGATATTCTCCTTTCTACTACTGATTCCTGGGTATTGGATACCGGATGTGGTTCTCACATTTGTCTAAATGTGCAGGGTCTAAAGAATAGGAGACTACTTAAAGAGGGTGAAGTAGACCTACGCGTGGGGAATGGAGCAAGAGTTGCTGCATTAGCCGTAGGGACTTATGAAGTCACTTTACCTTCCGGATTAATTCTTGTTTTGAACAATTGTTATTATGTTCCGGATTTAAGTAGAAATATTATTTCAATTTCTTGTTTGGATAATGAAGGTTTTAAGTTTCTTATTGAGAATAAGAAATTTTCTATTTATTTAAATGATGTGCTATATGGTATTGCTAATTTATTTAATGGTCTTTATGTCTTGGATGTCAAGAATGAAAATAATGAAAATGTCTATCATATAAATAAGAAATCTAAACCTAATAATGTAAATCATTCTTATTTGTGGCATTGCCGTCTTGGTCATATTAATGAGAAGCGTATCTCAAAACTCCATGGGAACGGTCTCTTGGGTTCATGTGACCTTGAGTCATATGATACTTGTGAGTCGTGTCTTCTTGAAAAAATGACTAAGACACCTTTTACCAAGTTGGGTGAAAGGGCAAGCGACTTATTGGGGTTGATACATTCCGATGTATGCGGACCATTAAGTAGCAATGTTAGGGGAGGATTTCAATACTTCATAACCTTCACTGATGATTATAGTAGATTTGGGTATGTTTACCTAATGAAACATAAGAGTGAAGCATTTGAGATATTTAGAATATTTCAAAATGAAGTAGAAAAACAACTTGGCAAAAGTATTAAGGCACTTCGATCAGATCGAGGTGGAGAATACTTGAGTCAAGAATTTGATGATCATCTAAAGAATTGTGGAATAGTTTCACAATTGACTCCACCCGGAACGCCACAATGGAATGGTGTATCCGAGAGGAGAAATCGGACTTTGTTAGACATGGTTCGATCAATGATGAGTCAAGTTGATCTTCCAATATCCTTTTGGGGTTACGCTCTAGAAACCGCTGCTTTCACACTAAATCGTGTTCCAACTAAATCGGTTCAAAAGACTCCATATGAGATGTGGAGCGGAAAGAAAACCTGTTTATCTTTAATGAAGATTTGGGGTTGCGAAGCCTTTGTCAAAAGACTTGTCTCTGACAAACTTGCACACAAATCTGACAAATGTATTTTCGTAGGATATCCAAAGGA
Organism: Campanula takesimana; assembly: GCA_026119855.1. Classification (NCBI taxonomy): domain Eukaryota; kingdom Viridiplantae; phylum Streptophyta; class Magnoliopsida; order Asterales; family Campanulaceae; genus Campanula; species Campanula takesimana. Next base: position 1,145,342 of record JAOWBW010000094.1, on the reverse strand, counting down.
AACTAGAGGATATTACTTTTACAACCGTGAGGACAACAAAGTGTTTGTTGCCCGAACTGGTGTCTTTCTAGAGAAAGAGTTTCTCTCCAAAGAAATCAGTGGGAGTAAAATAAATCTTGAAGAAATTCGAGACCCAGAAAATAATATTGAACCAATAGTGGAACAAGAACAAGAACCACAAGGAGTTGTGGAACCTGTTCAAAATACACAAGTAACTCGCAGATCTAGTAGGTTACGATCCGAGCCCGAGAGATATGGATTTCTCGTAACGGATAGTAATGAGGTGGAAATCATTGAGAATGATGAACCGACAACCTACCAAGAGGCGATGTCTTCTCCTGATTCGGACAAGTGGCTTGGAGCCATGGAATCCGAATTGAAATCCATGCAAGACAATCAAGTTTAGAATTTGATTGATGCACCCGAAAGTGTAAAAACCATAGGATGCAAATGGGTCTTCAAGAAGAAGACTGACATGGATGGGAAGGTGCATACTTACAAAGCTAGACTTGTAGCGAAGGGTTATAGGCAAGTTCATGGTATTGACTATGATGAGACCTTTTCACCCGTAGCAATGATCAAGTCTATAAGAATTTTGCTTGCCATTGCCGCATATCATGACTATGAAATATGGCAAATGGATGTCAAAACCGCTTTCCTAAATGGAAAACTCCAAGAGGATGTGTATATGACACAACCGGAAGGTTTTGAACAAGATTCTAAGGTATGCAAATTGCAGAGATCCATCTATGGATTAAAGCAAGCTTCAAGGAGTTGGAATCTCCGTTTTGATGAATCAGTCAAAGAGTTTGGTTTCATCAAGAACGAAGATGAACCTTGTGTATACAAAAAGATTAGTGGAAGCATAGTGATATTCCTTGTTTTATACGTGGATGACATATTGCTCATTGGAAACGACATTCCTACACTTCAGTCTGTGAAGACTTGGTTAGGAAAGTGTTTTGCAATGAAAGATATGGGTGAAGCCGCATATATACTTGGCATTAAGATCTATAGAGATAGATCAAGGAGGCTACTTGGTGTAAGCCAAAGTACATTCATTGACAAGGTCATTAGAAGATTCTGTATGGAAAATTCTAAGAGAGGCACCTTGCCCGTGTTACATGGAGTTTCTCTAAGCAAGACTCAATGTCCTAAGACAAACGATGAGCGCGAGAAAATGAATGATGTTCCATATGCTTCGGCAATTGGGTCCATCATGTATGCCATGATTTGTACTAGGCCGGATGTATCTTATGCTTTGAGCATGACGAGTAGATACCAATCCGACCCTGGCGAAAATCACTGGGTAGCTGTAAAAGCGATTCTTAAATACTTGAGAAGAACTAAAGACTCGTTTTTGGTCTATGGAGGAATGGAAGATGATCTCGTTGTAAATGCTTACACGGATGCAAGCTTCCAAACCGACAAAGATGATAGCCGATCGCAATCGGGTTTTGTGTTTATGTTAAATGGTGGAGTTGTAAGCTAGAAGAGTTCCAAGCAAAGTACAACCGCTGATTCTACAACAGAAGCTGAGTATATTGCTGCATCGGATGCTGCAAAGGAAGCTGTTTGGATTAAGAAGTTCATTACTGAACTTGAAGTGGTTCCTAGCATTGCTAATCTAATAGACCTTTATTGCGATAATAATGGTACTATTGCTCAAGCAAAGGAACCAAAAGCACATCAGAAATCCAAACACATACTTAGGCGTTTTCATATCATTCGAGAAATCGTTGATAGGGGAGACGTAAATATATGCAGAGTACCTACTGATGACAATGTTGCGGACCCGCTAACAAAGGGACTTCCACAAGCTAAACATGATGGTCATGTTAGGTCCATGTGTATTAGATACATGGGAGATTGGGCCTAGGGCAAGTGGGAGATTGTTGGTAGTGGTGCCCTAGGCACCTTTAATAAACGTTGTAATTGTTATCATTTATTTCATATCAATAAAGAGATGTTTTGATTATTATTGTTGTTCATGTTTACTTATAATAATCTCCGTCCCTAGTACTTGTAAAGCACTAGTATAAAGGCTAAATGATCATGGGATGATCATGTTAGATTTATGGGTACTTGTTTGGAACAAGGTATTGGACATGACCCGCTGTATGAGATCTATGTCATGGTCTATGTCGTACATTTATTTCATATTAGTTATGTCATTTGAATCCTTAGACATGAAGTTATTATAGTCTTCCACTTGATGAACATTATGTTTGACATATTCAAACGCTACCTTTAACCGGGTAGTTATAAAGGGTATGATTGGCATAATCGGATTCACGTAGGGAAGAATAATAATCTAAATGGATTTGTCCCTCTTCGGAGAGATGTCAAGCTTGGGCCTCTCTTAGGAATGATGTTGATGAAATGTTCGGCCGGACACAAATGAATTGATTAGATCAATGTCATTTGGATTATCAACATATTCGGAATCGAGAAAGTATTGAACAAAATAAGTTGACTCGTTGACCATGACTTGTGTTCAATGACATCGTGGATAAAGGGATTGTGACATATTCTAAAAGGAATGTGAACTTGTATCTAGTTATACTATTTGGGTAGGTATGACGGTTTGCTAGAACCTAATCATATCTTATGGTTTCATGTTCGAACCCATTGCCAACTTAGTATAATCCTAGAAGGTCACACACAATAGAACGAATCTTTAAAAGGACTATATTGGAATTTTGGAAATTCTGGAAATATGGGGAAGTGGGCGACCGCACAGTATAGACTGGGCGGCCGCACACTTAGCTCAGTTTTGTACCAGTTTGTTTCAGATAGTTGTTCGACCGCACAATGGATTCTGGGCGGCCGCACAGTACTGTCGGGTGGCAGATTCCTAATTTGATTAGGAAACGAATTTTGGATGATTTTTGACACAAGTTTCCTATTTGGAATAGGTCCTACTTGTGTATAAAAGACCAAATTCGGCCAGCACTCTTAACCAATGTTGTGTGAGTCTCAAAAGAGTTTGAGAGACGTTTTATTTTGTTCTAAGACATCTTTGATTGAAGAACAAAATAACACATAAATAAAATTCCATATAGTCATATTAAATTGTGAAAGTGTGTTTCATAATTTTGGTCTAGCAACCAAGATCAAGAAGCTCCTTGATATTCGTTCGTGGTGTGGATACCGCTAGAGGGTGAAGCTTATCATCTTCGAAGTTCGTGTTCTTACTTTTGTGATTAAAGCTTCAAGTTCTCCACCAAGATCAAAGCTAGAATTCAAAGTCATCAAGGGTTAGTTTTTCCTCTATTCATACTGTTGTATTTGATTTAATCATATGAACGGATCTATGGGCTTTGGGTTTCAAAATTTAAATGCTAAATTCCGCTGCGCATGTTACATCGAAACCCAACAATTTCTAGACCCAAGAGATGTGTCAGTTATGGGGCTCCAAAAGACATTTGATGCCGAGATAAGGGGTTGCTGATTGTAAAGCCCCTAGAATGCCTTTGATGCCAAACTATGAGAGACTTGCATAGCCCCATGATGAATCGACTCTTGACCTTTTCAAATAAATCGCCTTTTGCTGTCGACGTGGGCAGGCCCCAAGAGAAGATCATTGATACCAAGCTTTAAGAGATTGCTAAGCCCCAAATGTCATGGGCTTATCAAGTTTGTAGATGGCGGGATATGGAGACTTTTCGGTGTGAAGCCCCAAATCGGCTTAGCTTTGTATTGAGAGCGGATGCCACATCGGGTAGGACTCTTGAAGGTGATCTCCTTCTTTCTCTTACTTGGAGATGGATGGCCCTTTTGTGGTTGATACCCAAATGGCGGAAGGTCCATGTTGAAAATGTAGTACGGTCTTCGGGAGACGTCTCGTGGGAGATGGTGATGTTGTTGCAGATGATAAGGTCTTGGTGTGCTAAAGTCTCGAATGGTATGTTTGCTCGAGTCTTCTTGAGTTGAACTGACGGCGGATCTTCGGATGCAGCCTGTGCTTTTGATCTTGGAGAAGGGGGTGCTGTATTGAAGAAACATTGGGATTAGCCGTAACTCTGTCTCTAGAGTTAACATATTGGCATTGCCCGCCATAACTCAGCCGGGTGAGTCTAGCATATTGAATCTTTTTCCTTTTCTCTAAGACTTCCTTCAGAATCTCGCTGTGAGTTCTAACAAGAATCATCAAATTCATTCATATCATCAGAGCCTTCATTTAAAACCAAGAGGCCTTTTGACTGGAAGTGTTAAGGGACCATTGAATTTTGATCCCTTTTATGGAGCCATAAGACTACTCCCAAATTGCATTGCTCGGGTTCTACTTCCTAAAAACTTGTTAATTGCGAAGCCCCAATATTGCCCTTTGCTTGCATCATTGTAATGCCGTAGCCCAAAAGATTGTAGATTGCGAAGCCCCCTTGAGACCTTTCGGTATAAAGCTTCAAATGTTACTGAGGACATTGAAGTGAATTGATTCTTGCCGAGGGAGCCTTTAAGACTTGACCGTAGCCCCTAGAGTGTCATCATTGATTGCGAGAAAGGTCCATCCTTGATTGGGGGAACGAGCACGGGCACACATGACAAGAGGGCTCTTTGACATCTCTTTTGGGACACTTTGAGGATAGTCTCACACATCTTTCTCGAGCATAGCCCCTAGGGCTTATTGATTGTCAAATGAAGCAAAAGAACCCCTTGTTCTTGAGTCACATAGCCCCTAGGGCGTCACCATTTGTTAAGAAAAGCAAGAGTGACTCATCCTCGTGCGCGGGAATAAACATGAGAGGACATGGCAAGAGCTACTCCATTTCTTGGGAGCCTTTCGGCGTACTTTAGAAGCACATACTTGTAGAAGCTTTGAAAACTGAGAAACATGTTATTGCTATTTGCTGCCCAAGCCAATTGACTAGCTAGGGATTATTTGTGCAACCTCGCGCCCTTTTATGATGGGCTCGTTCTCAGATGGGTCTTGGTTACCACGGGACTTCTTTTTATGAACCCAAAAATGCACACTGCTGGAGAATGATGCCGATAACCCAAGACAACCTTTGATGGTGCCATATCTTGTCGAGCCTTTTGCAATCCCAAAGTTGACTCGGTGGGGAATTGATTTGTTGAGGAGATCCAATGTAGAGCTTATGCAGTTGTCTTCCTTAGAGGCCGGAGATCTCCATTTCTCTTTCCCTTCTCTATCTCACTCTCTCATTTTTTTTATGACGCACCCTGTTTTTTGCCTAGACCTCCCTTTCGGGTTTTCAATCTAGCGGGCATCTCTTTTGCGTCTTCATTTTGACTCGATTAATGAGGAAGTGTGCATTGACTCTAGTTGAGGAGATAAGACATGTGATTTTGCGGTGAAGACCTCTTGTCACTAAAGATGAGTGACATTGACTCGACTAGGGAAGTGTCCCTAGTATTGACTTCATGTATGTATATTTTTTGAATGACTCACGAAGGAAAGTAAGTCATTAAGAGAGAAGAGAAGGAAAGCCCCAATTTGATTGCAATAAATGTGGAGTATGCAGAAAGAATAGAAGCTCCTAGACTCAACAAGAAACGGAATGCGATTCCAAATCTAAGAAAGTTGTTCAATCTTTAGGTGATTAATTCATTGGCAAATGAATCGTACAAAGATGTCTTGACAAGTTCGAGATGAAGGTCGATCACCATAACGCGCTAGGGCTAAACATATCTTCTTTCTTGCATGAGACCGGACCTGAAGGTTGCCTACGTTCCTCCAGTGAAGAGGCTCAGGTCACCGTAGTTCTTGTGGATTCTCCATTCGTCGTGATGAATTATTGCTTCGTCGTGATTGTTGTCGATGTTGCTTCGTCCTTCGTTTGGTGAAATGATGTTGTTGTTGTACTTCTTTGATTGAGGGGGATTTTTTTTATTTTTTTTTTGTGCTCTAACTTTTGCCTAGGTTGATTTGAGTATTTCAACCTAGCAAGCTTTTTTTTTTTTTTTTTTTTTTTTTGAATCCCCTTTTGAAACATTGCTTGATTTTTCTCCATGGTTGTTGCTTCACCTTTCTTTGGCTTGATTTCGCCGTTGATGTTTTGATGTCTTCATTGTTGATGCCGTCGTCGATGTTTAGCCCCTAGGCGTTCAAGCGATGGCCTTCGTTCTAAAACTTGTTTAGACATCTTTTCATCATTTTGCCAAGAATTAAATTGAACAACTTGGAATAGTGTATGAGGACAAGAACGACTTTTATTTGATGACTCAATGGACTCGAACATTTAACATAGGATGAGAGAAAACATTGATGCACACTTAAGAGGACTTTTGACTCTTTTTTTTTTATTCCTATTTCTAGGTAGAGAAAGAGAAACGGAGATTGCTGTCGTCATCCCCATTGTCGTTGTAGTGGCATGATCTCTTGTTAAAGCCCATTTCAAATCTAAGCCTCTTCCTTGATGAGTTTTTTCATGTTGCCATTCTCTAACTGTTGTTCTTCAGCCACGGTAAATTCACCATTGTCAATCAAGTCTTGGATGATGTTGCGGATGGAGAAGCAATCCTCGGTGAGGTGACCGCTGCATAGGTGATAGTCACACCACTTGTGGTGGGCATGGTTGCGACGTAATGGTTGTGGTTGCTTGTACCCTTGGAGAGGAGAAACTTGTTCCTTGGTTTTGAGAGCTTCGTAGGCCTCGGTGATGGTCATGCCATTGAGAGGGGTATAGACACGGTCGTTGGTGGCACCTTTGTGACTTTTGAGGGATGAGCCACTTGAGCGTGCTTTACCGTGGACCTTTGCCTTGATGTCGGTGAGCTCTTGCAAACAAGCCTTAAGTTCGGACACTTCTTCCTTGTGAATTTTCCTCTCGAGATCAAGACGGTCTTGCCACAAATCATCCTTGCGGCGGGCATCCTCGACAAGTCTATTCATTTGTTCCCCCATGGCTCTTATTATGTTGAAGAGCCTTTCGTTGGACACGGAGATGTTCTCACCCTTGTTGTTGTTGCTGTTGGAAGCTATTGGACCTATTGAGAGAACACGGTCGATCTTAGGTTGGCCCCACAAACATATTTTGAGTAAAATAATTAACCCACAAACAAAGGAAAAAGACTCAACCACATAAGAAAAATGACTCTTTTTTTTTTATTTACAAAAGTCGGAAGGACGTGGTCCTTTTTGGGGTTTCTAGAAAAATAGTGGAATCGTCACACTAGTATATAGACCTTTTCGCGGTCCCATATACTCATCGGATTCCACCACGCTTGTGAATCCTACATGTGTCGGGATTAAACTAAATTAATGTAGTAAAGCATACATGCGGGGATGGATTTTTTTATTTTCGTCCAAAATAACCACTTGGGGACGGAGTTTTATTTCGTCCAAAACAACGAGTGGCATGTATGATTTGAAGACATTAGTTTAGGGAAATCTCGGCACATGGAAACCGACTTGAGTCACGGAGTGTTAAACCCTAACTAGAATTGTGTGGTTTGTGCTCGGCTAAAGAGAGGCTTAAAGGTCACCCCCGGCATGTAGTCGTGAACTACGCCACGGGCTGAGGTTTACCGCTTCAGAAGAGTCAAGGTCGAGTGGAGCTTGAAACTTCCTAGGACGGGCCTCGACGGGTTTGGGGTTGGACTTGTGCGACTCGATAGTGAGCAGTTGATAAGAATTGTGCGCGTAGTGTGAGGTCTAACAAGTGACAAAATATTTTTTTTTTCAAATGAAATTAAAAAAAAACAAATAAGCACGTAATTTACAACTTTCGAATCACCCGTGTGACCGATAAAAATGAATAAACAAAAGCAAAAGGGGGTGTATGCAGGCCCGGTGCCCACACACTGTCAAAACTGTCCATTCTGTTCACTGTTTCTGTTTCTGGGAAATGCCCAGAAGCGCGCGCATTCAGATGCCTACTCGGGGGGCGCGCGCGTTAGACTGAGAGAAGTAGAGGCGCCCGCTTCTGGGCAGTACCTGCAAATCAGGGGGTTCAAGGGATTGTCTTGACCCTAAATTATAGAACTTTTTCCCCTGCAGTAAATGTTAGCACAGAAACATGGAATTGAAGAACAAGATGGGAGGCGGGCGATTCTGGTAATTAGGGTCGGACGCGCGCGCTTTAGGACAAGAAGGCCAGAGGCGCGCGCTTCCTATCCTTTTTACCAGAATGCCCAGAAAATAAAATAAAAGAACACCAAAAATGAAAAACGCAAGTTTAATCCTCTACTTCCCCAGCGGAGTCACCACTGTAGATACCTCGGGAGACCACGGCTTTGCTAGAGCGCGTGAATTACCTAAGATGTCTACTTGATTTTAAGAGTCGCCACCTATGTTTTAGAGGAACATAAGAAAAACTTAAAAAGAGCCAATTTTATATACAAAACCAGAGATTCGGGAAAAGATGGGTTCGGGGGTTAGGTGACGGAGTGGGAAGTATTTAAACACCCACTCCGCCCCGCTTACGCGGGTCTTGCTACTTTTGGTGTTCTAATGCTAAATGTCCTTCAATTTAATGATAAGAGAAATGTCCTAACAATTATAATGAAAAGAAAGGAGAAATTTATAGAGGAAAAATAAAGGAGAATTGCTTATTTATTGATTTATACTAAAGATTACATGTCGAATTATCGCTAGGTAATTACATTAAGAAATGAGAATGTAAATTAAAGTGGAATTAAAATGTTGGGATGTAACCTTGACCAAACTTTAATAGTGAAGTGGCCTTTTGGTTGTATCCCTTTTTATGGAGATTGCATACATTGACTAGACATGAATAAAATAAGAAGAAGAAAAAGGGAAGTTGTACCTTAAGAAGAAGGAATTTAAACCTTGACTTGAAGATGGTGTTGTTGTAGAGAAAATGTTGTGCAACACTTTGTGTAGAGTCTTATTGTTAAAAACTCTTGTTGGGAGAATTTGTGTATAGTGTAGTTTGTGAATCAAAGTTGAGGTCCCTTTCCAAGGTAGAAGATGATGGTTTTTGTAGGTAAAATTAGGAGGGAAAGGTTGGAGGGAAATTGGTCAATCCATGTGAAATGGAATTGACCAATCAAGAAAAAGATAAATAAAAGAATTAATGAAAGAAATAAAAGAAAATCAAATAGTAATAAAATGAAATATTTTGTTTTTATGGAGAATGGCTAGAATAAAGGATTTGGGAGTTATGAAATAAAGGGGAATGAATGTGGATGTAAAAAGGAGGTGTTTGTGATCAAGAAGAGATTTTCTAAATAAGAAAAGGGAGGGAAAAATGGTGCTATCCGTTACTGCCAAAGTGGGAAGCGCGCGGGTCCGGCCTATTGGACCAAACGCGCGCCCCCCCCCCCCCCATGACTATTACGGGAGGCGCCCGCGGGTGAGAATAACAGAATGACAGAATGACTCTAAAAGTTAACTCTGTTATGCAGTTTAGTCCAAAACTAACGGAATCAGTTAGGAACTTAACGGAAGTAACAGAAATTAACAAAAACAAGTTAAATAAAAATACTATGTATGCAATCGGGGTGAGAGGTCCAAAGCGGTGTCTACAACATTACATTGCAAGTCTTGTCCATTCAAGAACTATATATATATATATATATATTACAAGTCTTGTCCTCTCCAGCTACTATATTATTGCTATATATAATCATGATTTATTAAATTTCTTATTAATATTGTTCTTGTTTGGCCATGATGATCGTGATTGAGAGATAAAGTTTCAATTTTTATCCTCCCAACTATAATCTTGCCTAAAATCCCCAAGTTTGAGACATAAAGATTCAATTTTTATGTTACATGTTTGTCCCTAAAGGTTTAATTTAACTTAATAAGTCTATTTTGGTGATAAAGTTTCAATCTTTATTCATCAAATGGTCATTTTGGCCCCAAAGGGCATGTTCACCACATTTTCTTAATTTCTCCAATGATTGCCATTGATCACACCCAAATCTTTGTTTTTGGGGTTATTTTGATGATCAAAGTGCATAGGAATGATCTTTTCAAAGTTTTGTTGTTAATCACAAACTGAAAATTAGCATTTCAGTCCAGTTTCAGCAGAATACTCTGTTTCTGCCTGAAACTGGACAGTTTTCTGATAAATCTGTAAAAAAACCCGGAACGGCCGAACAAGCCGTACGGATGGTTTAAACCAGCCATACGGCTAGTTTGGTCAGGGAGCACTTTTTTCCAGTTTTACCCTTTTTTGTTAAACTGATTGCAAAATAACCCTTTTCTGTTAAATAATTAACTAGCTTTATTAAAAGTCAGTTTCTCCCATTTTTGAAAACACACACACACACACATGCACTTTGTTAACTAACGATTAGGGAGACTCGGTCCTATCTGAGGCGACTTGGGTGACGTAAAACTCTTTCCAAGGCGTAACCTGACCCCTGAACTAATAGAATCTCTAACATTTCCATTTGTTGGGTTAAATAATTAACAAATGTGGCGACTCCGTTATATTTTGTGTGATAACCGTGTTTGGTTTTTCGCCCTTCGAAACGCACCCTTCGTTTCCCTTCGTCGCGAGGTGGGATCCTTACAGGTTATACATTGGAAACCGCTATAATTACACTAATTTGAGTTCCATCAAAATAGGTTCAAAGGTACCATATGTGATATGGAATGAAAGAAAACTGGGTTTGTCTTTCATAAAGACTTAAGAAAGTGAGACCTTTTTGAAAGGATTTATCTAGGACAAACTCACACTTAAAATCTAATAAATGTATTTTCATGGAATATCCTAAGGTAAGTTGAGGATATTATTTTACTCATAAGAAACAAATCGTTTGTTGCTTATGTTGGTACTTTTCTATATAAATTGTTTATCTCTAAAAGAACCAGTGAGAGTAAAATATATCTCGAAGGGTTCGAGACCTAGAAAATTACATTGAACCTAAGATGGAAGTTGAACAAGCTTTCACAAGGAGTTGTGAAAAACCGTTCCAAGTTACACAAGTTACTTGCATATATGATAGGATACGATCTATAACAAGAATTATTGGATTTCTCGAAATAGAAAGTATTGAGGTAAAGTTCATTAAGAATGACATATTTACCACCTATCAAAATGCAATGTCCGCTCCATATTAGATTAATGACTTGAAGTCATGAAATCTAAAAGGCAATCCATGTATAATAATCAAGTTTATAACTTGATCATTCTAACCTAAGGTGTAAAAACCAAAGGATGAAATTAAGTTTTTTTGGAGAAAACTAACATGGGTAGCAAAGGAACATACTAATTAAGCAAGACTAAATGTGAAAAGGTTGACTCATATTTCGACTATGATAAGACTTTCTCACTCGTGGTCATGCTTTAAGCTATTAGAATTCTCATTGTCATATCTTCATATTTGGAATATGAAATTTGACAAATGGATATCAAAACAGCGTTCTTTAATGGGAACTCACTTAAGGATGTATTGGATACAACATAAAGGTTTTGATAGTCTAGAAAATTCTAAGAAAGTATGTTAGTTGTGGAAATCCAAGGGATGGATTGAAGCAAGCTTTTTGGAGTTGAAACTATCATTTTGATAAAGTGTTCAAATCGTTTGAAATTCATCAAAGATGAAACTTGTGTTTGCTAAGAAATTAGTGGGAGCATAGTCTAATTCCTAGTCTTATATATGTGGTTGACATATAATTCATTTTGAAAGAGTTTCTTAATGAAAGACTTAGGAAGAAGCCGCTTACATCCTTGAAATTAATATCTATTGATATAAATCTAGTAAGTTGATTGATTTGTGTCAAAGTACTTATAAAGACAAAGTACTGATTTGTTCAGTATGCAAGACTCTTGGAGAAGAACTTGCAAGGTTGTCTAATGACAATATTCTTGGCAAGACTTAGTCTTAGTGGAAGACTAATGAGCAAGAATACATGATTAGGATTCCATATGCTTCGGCAATTGGATCCATCATGTATGTCATATTATGTACTTGGACGGGATAACTCGTATACTTGGAGTATGATGAGAACAAACTAATCATATCCTAGTGAAAGTCACCAGATAGTGATCAAGAATATCTTTATGTACTTGAGAAGAACTAAGGATGCATTCTTGATGGATGTTGACATGGGAGATGATCTAGTAAATGGTTACAAAGAGGCATGCTTCCACATTGACAAGGGAAATTTAAATCCCAGTATAAACATATGTTTAAAGTGAGTTCTATTAGTTGGAATAGTTCCAAGCAAATACACTATAAATTATTCTACGGATAAATTTGAGTATTTAGTTACAAGAGTTGTAACTAAGGGAATTGTTTGAATATAGGTGTTATTGGTAAAACTAGAAATAGTTTCTAGTGATACTAATCCTATGGACCTTTATTGTGAAATAATGGTTATTGCACAAGCTAAGGTGCCAAAGGCTCATCTATGATCCAAACACTCACTCAGAAATTTCCATCTCTATGAGAAATCGTTGACATGGGAAATGTCAAAATATGCAAAATACCTTATGATGATAACAAGGACAATATTCGTACATAAGATCCTCCACATGCTGTTATGATGGTCATAAGCTAAGCTCAATTGTATTGGATACGCATTGATTGGGCCTAGTACAAGTGGGAGATTGTTAGAGATTATGCCCTAGGCCCTTGAGAAAGGCCTTACGTTGCATCATGTTCTCATTTGTTATGGAGATAACAACCCTGGACTATTATATGTTTTACATGTTTATTATAATAATCCCCGTCCCTAGTACTTATGAAGGACTAGTATAAGTTTAATCGATGATCATATGATGATCATGTGTATGATACAAATTAAACTTATGGGTACTTATTGGAGAACAAATACTGGACATGACCCACCAATGAGATTTATTTCATGGTCAGATGTCATAATTAAATCTCATAATAGTTATATCATTTATCCTTAGACCTGAGATTATCATGGTCTTCCACATGATGAATATTATGTTTGACGTACTCAAACGCTACCCCTAACCGGGTGGTTACAAAGGCTACGATTAGTATAATCGGATTCATGTAGGGAAGAATGATAAGTCAAGATGGGATTTGTCCCTCTCTCAAGAGAGATATCTGCTTGGCCTCTCGATGAGTGAGATTGATGATAGTGTATGGCCGTACCCAAATGAATTGAAGTGTTAAATGTCATTTGCTCATATCAATCTACTCGGGATCGAGAAAGCATTGGACAACATAATTTGATGTGGACCATGACTTATGTCCAATATGATATCGCGTGACAAAAGGAATTGTGATATGTTCTATAAAGATGAACGAACGTCGTTAAGTTATATTAATTGGGTAGTCATGATGGCTTGCTAGAGTCCGCTTATGATTTATGGGTTTGACCATGGTCGGACTCATTATCAACTTAATATAATCCTATGGGGTCACACACAAAAGGACGAATCAAGAAAAGGCAAAAGCTGAATTTCTGGCAGGCACGGCCGTGTCAGTTATAAAGCACGACCATGCCAATTTGCACGGCCGCGCGAATTAACTGACTCGACCGTGCCATTATTGAATTGTGGAAAGTCAGGCTCGGACCAAGTGGCATGGCCGTGCCATTTGGTGAGCACGACCGTGCCAAAGTTCCTAGGGCCAGATTTGTGCAGTTTAATTGGGAGAAGGGATTTAGGCCTTCTAGGTCATTAAGGGTTAATGACTAGGGACTATAAATACATCTTTTCATCAGCCATTAAACTAATGCAACATAGTATGTTTGAGAAACATAATTCTTGATCCAAGATTGTGAATCAAAGATCAAGAACACCAAAATTCATATAGCCTTTGAAGATTAGAAAAGTGTTTTCTAATGGGTCTAGCAATCCAGATCTAGAATGGTTCTAGATATTCGTCCGCGTGTGGATACACATAGAGGATGCTTGCTTTAGCATCTCAAGTTCGTGTTCCTGTAATCGTGATCCGATGAACGCGAAGAACAAGGAGATCAAATCTAAAGCTTGAAGATTTGAAGATCCAAAAAATTTAAACGCTCTACAACGGTTAGTATTCTAAATTCATCTTGCTATTAATTTAATCATCATGAATGGATCTTGGGGCTTAGGGTTTTGTTGATTTTATATTGCTTTCTTCCGCTGCGCATGTTGCCTCAAAACCCAACATTTTCATCCTTGGACTCGTGTGCATGACTTTTAGCTGCAGAATAAGAAGTACCACAAATATCAGAACCACCACTAATAAATTAGATTACCTTGGTCACAGATGGAGGAGAAGGTGGTCTCTCTGGAACGCTCTCTTTGTTTTCTGCTTTGTTCTTCTGGTGACTAAGGATTTCCTTGAGATATCCTTTTGACAATAAGTAGCTTAGCTCCTTTCTCAAGGCAATGCAATCCTCCGTAAGATGTCCAAAATATTCACGGTAAGCACACCACTTGGATTTGTCCTTCCAAGTAGTTGGTTTGTCATTCTTCCTTGGCCATCTTGCTTTGTCTCCAAGGTTTCTCATTGCGCATAGGATACCTGAAACATCAACAGAAAAACAGTAATCAGTGATTTTGGGACAGTCAGCCGCATCTTGGTCATCATCTTCCAAAAATGAATCTTGTTAGAGTCATTTCTATGGTAGGATCTGGATCTGTTGTTCTGCCTCTGGTGAGACGTCTCCGTCCTTCTGTCTGGGTTCTCATATGTCGATGCCTTGCCAGAATCCTTCGTCTGCTGTGTTTTTTCTTCTTCTAGCCGGATGAACCTTGTAGCTCTATTACGTACATCCTCCATTCTCTTGCATGGATTCATCACTAGATCCTCATAGAATGGTGAATCCCTCTTTAATACCATTCTGAAAGCTTCCGTTGATGTTGCCATGTCAAGGTTTGGAAATTCCAGGACTTTTTTGTTGAATCTGTTGACGTAGTCTTTCAATGCTTCGGTTGGTTGTTGAATGATCCGGTAGAGATCACTGGTCAGCTTCTCGAATTGTCGACTGCAGGAGAACTGGTTATTGAACATGTTGATAAGCTGGGCATATGAACCGATTGATCCTGGTGGTTGACGAATCAACCATTTAAAAGCTGGTCCTACCAAGGTCAACCCGAAGCTTTTGCACAAACAAACTTCTCTATACTGTAGGGGTATACGAACAATCTCCATCTTCTCCTGATAATGGGCGACATGCTCTTCAGGATCTGTGCTTCCATCATAGAACTTCATGGATGGAATGTTGAATCCTTTTGGGATGTCGACATGTGCAATTGCCGGCGCGAATCGAGATTGACTGTAGCACGTTGGAGAGACCTGCTGGATAGGGGGAATCGCACAAGGTACGTTCATGACCATATCCCTCAATTCCTGAAGTTGACTTGCTATGAAGTTACCTGCAAAAGGGTTAGCAGTACGAGCAGTATTATCAAATGCAAAACTTGAATTAATGTTACCGAAGGGGTTGACATCTGCTGTAGATGTCACTCTGGTACTATTAGTATATGCTGGCCCTGTAGATGCCCCTGAAATGTTATGAGTAGAAGGCGGGATAGAAGTGCTGCCAAGTGGAGAGAACTGAAAGAAGCCAGGATCCGGGGACGACGACATCATCGAAGAAGTCATCACTAAAGGAGATGACGGGGTTCCACCATCAGCTGTGCTGGCCATCGGGATCAACTCGTTGAATACATAATAACTGCCCCCAGTGCTGAAGTTAAGAACCCTATGGCGAATTGGTGATACGGAATCCACCCTTTCTCTCAAGGATTTCTGTTCCGTTTGCATATTAACCAGGGTGTCAAATATCAATGAAGTGCTGCTCTGTTGCTTATCTAGCTGACTCCTCATTTGGATTAGAATGCTCTTGAGTTCAAGGTCAGAGGATAGAGCTGATGCTTTCTTGCCAGCTCCGACAGGCGGCAACGGCGGTAGAGATCCAGAGTGGCTGCATGTCGTCTTGTTGGGACTGTTTCCCCCAATCGGTAAGTTCAAGCCAATAGTTGTGGTAGGAGCCTTACTGATTCCGGAAGTCATCGGTTGAGTAGACATGGTAATTTGAAGGAGATTCGAACAATTAAAAAACCAAAGGCCCCTCGGTAGGCGCCAAATTGTTTTGGTGAAAAAACAATAAGAACTTAATTAAGCAAAAAAGTGTTTAGTCTTTGAATTGGAAGGAGGGTGCAATGGAATATAATTGTTGAATAAAAATGATAGATGACAATGGCACGAAAATGTATACGAGGAAAGCCCTTGAGAAAATTATCTCGCCGGCCCAAAACCTCGGGAGGTGTTTATGAGCACCTACCTTCCCAAACGATCGTATTGAGTATTCTTGTGAGTTACAGACTTGGCTATGGCGGAGTACAAGGTTTGATACGTGAGTTGTGTGTATATTGTGCCGCCTCATAGCTTTAGTTAAATAGAAGAAAAGATAAACTAAACCTATCCTAACAAACTATCCTAGAATATCGGGCTATATCTCCTTTGAACCACGTCTTTGTTGCCGTTGATAGGAGTCCCCAAGAGTCTTCATTTGTCACCTTTTTAATACCTATAATTTAACTATAAAAGAATATTAATAACACAGTAAATAAATAATTAAATAAATTACTTACCGGCTATAGTAATCGAGATGTCACTATCTTCGAGGATGTCATCGTGTAGATTTTTCCCATAACAATCTTTATGTTGAATTCGTTGATTTGTGCATTATTGGTTACGATTTGTGATCAAGTAAAGTGATTTTTTTTACCGGATGATTGTTGGGACGCCATTCTATGTGTGGTCAAAATTAATTTGTTACATGTGGAACCCACAATAAATAAAATTAATATCATCCATAAATTATAAAAATTGGATGACGCGGCATGTTCTCGATGATACGCAACAGCGTTGTAGCTGCAGGAGCGGATCCAAGTCTAAAATATGAGGACAAAGACTCATGTGAGACCGTCTCACATAGTGAGACGGATCCTCCATGGGTCAAACCCATAACCCGCCCAGCTGTAACCCACCCAAGCTTCTCCCTTCTCCTCCTAGCGCGCGACACGTGGCACACATTTTAAAAAAAACTCTCATAATTTTAAAATGCAATATCTTGTGATTTTGAAGTCGAAAAAAAAATCTAAAAATACCGGTGTGTTCGTCTCGACGAGACGAATAAAACTAGATAGGTCATGATATGGTTTGATTTTTTTTAAATATTTTTTAACACACAAAAGAAAATTGGGCTGCTCGTCTCCTGAGATGTAACACGTTCTTATGAAGAAAGTAACAGTTTGGTCTTAAAAAAGTAACACTTTATTGTAAGATGTAACAGCAGTTTCGTAAATAATATAAATAGTTTTTGTGATTAGAAAAAGTAATAATTGAAGTGTAACACAGTGCATATATGATTGTAATATGTTATATATATGAATGTAACAGTGTTATAGGTTAAATGTTACATTTTTTTTTATAAAAAAAGAGTAAAAATCATGTATATAATCGGTTTTGCATTTCAATTGAATGTAAAACACTAGAAAAGTGTTACAATTGAGAAAAAAAAAGGTTACATTTATTTATTATAATATGTAACATTAGTTTGGTTGTCAATCTTATGTTATCTTTAATCTATTTCAGCAAAATTGTGGTAAATATTTGAGAAAAAAAAAAGTGTTACATATGTGAAAAAAGTGTTACATTTCTTTATAAAAATTGTTACTTTCGCTGACAAGCAAAAAATGGCATGAAAAAAAAAAGTTTGAGAGAAAATAAATAAATAAATAAATAAATAAAATTTGGCTTGGCTTGGCCGTGAGACGGTCTCACAGGAGTCCACCTCAAATATGAGTTACTTCCTTGGTCTCATAATAAGGGGCATAATTTTTTTTTTTAAGTCTCATTAATACGTCTCGTTACTTTTTTTTTTTTTTTTTAAAGGAATATGTCCCACTACTTAGAATGAAAATTTTATATCATTTCTATTCTGAAATCAGACCTATTTATAATACTCATAATTTTAAATGTAATTCACTTAATTGTAGTGACTTTCCCAATGTTGTGAAAATAGGTTGAGATCATAGAACTCCATATTCTTCTTTTATTGAGTTATCAGTCCGAATTTCTTTTAATCATCTTGGATCAATTATATTTTTAATAAACTATTCAAAGAAATTAGTCTAATACTCCCCTGATCCCGTAATGTTGTTCCACGTTCGTATAAAAGAACTTTCAGTATTAATTGAAGAGAAGGTCTCTGGTGCGGCGGCCGCATGGGGTGCGGCGCCGATCATACCTTTTTTTTTTTTTTTTTCCCCACAACCTTTTTTCCTCCCACCAAAAGTATCTCTTCTTATAATGAAATGTAACACTTTTGTTTTTCAAATGTAACACTTTTTTTTCTTTCAAAAATGTACCACAATTTTGATGCAATAGATTAAAGATAACATAAAAATTAACGACTAAATTAATGTAACACTTTTTATAAAGGAATGTAACATTCTTTTTTCAAACGTAACACTTTTTTTTCAAAATGTACCACCCATACTTTTTTTCCTCCCAACAAAAGTAACACTTATTATAACAAAATGTAACACTTTTTTATTCAAAATGTAACACTTTTTTTTAAAAAAAAATATACCACAATTTTGCTACAATAGATAAAGATAACATAAAGATTGACAACTAAATTAATGTAACACTTTTTATAAGGGAATGTAACACTCATTTTTTCAAATGTAACATTTTTTTTCTCCGAAAATAACATAGGATTGACAACTAAACTAATGTTACATTTTATAAAAAATGAATGTAACATTATTTTTCTCAATTGTAACAGTTTATATTCCTTAATGTAACATTATATATGAAATGTAACAATTTTTTATTGAGAAAGTAACAATTGAAATGCAAACATATTTTTTTTTTTTTGTAAAATTGATGTTACATTTGACAGTAGAAAAAGTGTTACTTTTTGAAGATGAAAGTGTTATTTTTATCAGAACAGAGTGTTACATTTCAGCTGGCAAGCACCTCAAACTTTTTTATGTGTAAAAAAATGTTTAAAAAAATAAATAAAATCAAACCATATCATGACCTATGTAGTTTTATTCTTCTCGTCGAGACGAACACAACGGTATTTTTAAATATTTTTTTTGACTTATAAATCTCAAGATATAGCATTTTAAAGATTTTTTTTTTAACACACGTGGAAAATGGCGCGTCCGTCTCACGCGCCCGTCGCACGGCGTGAGACGGCCGCAAACGAGAATTTGCCTTAATTGAATCAAATTCTCCCATGAAATCGTCTTGCCTTGTGAAACAGATCAACCACGGCCCGACCCGCCCGCCCCCAGCCTTGCCCCGCGCTAGCTTCCGCCACGTGTTCTTTTTTCTTTTCTTTTTTTATAAAAGAAAAACCTCCAACAAATTTGAAATGAAATATATTGAGATTTTGAAGTCGAAAAAATTCTGAAAACACCGTTGTGTTCGTCTCGACGAGACGAATCAAACTAGATAGGTGATGATATAATTTTGAATTATTTTTGTAAAATTTTATTTTGTAAGAAATAAAAAACTGAGCTGTTAGTAGTAGCCTAAATGAACACTTGTTGTGAATGAATGTAACAATTGATTCCAAAATGTAACTGTTTTTATTGTAACATGTAACTGTAGTTTTGCATAAGATCTTAAATAGTTTGGTTTTTTTTATTTTTTTTTATTTTTTTTTAAAGAAAATAACAATTGAAATGTAACAGAAATGTAACAGACTATAAATGAGTATATCTTGTACTACGAATGATTATATAACAATTTATAGACGTATATGAGTATAACTTTGCATTCAAGATCACCATTGGAAAATTAAGGCTCGTCTGGTACACAGTTTTAAAAACAAATTGATCGTGCACAAAGCGTGATCAAGGCCGGAACAACGGTTTGGACGCCTGGATAGCTTGCCTGGACCTGCAAAATGAGCACCGTGAGCTTAGCCGGGGTTGCACCGGCGAAGACCCTCCGGTGTGAGAATAAGTTAGTCTGTTCACCGGAAAGTTTGATTGAGTAGAGAGAGAGAGAGAGAGTGTGTCCCCCCATCATAGAGGTTGGGTTCTCCTTTTATAGGAAGTTGGCTTGCTGTCCGAGATGCGGATAGGGTGAGGTAAGCCCTGTCCTTGTGTGAGATCACCCAAGTCATTCTTATCTATATTAGGGTTTCCTCATGGACCGGGGTCCAAGCGACCATGTTGGGCTGGGCCTGTATGGTGAGTGTGTTCGCCTAGACCTTCCAGAAGGTCTTGGATGAAGGCGAAGGATTAGCCCGTCAGACCGAGGTCGACCAAGAGAACCGGGCTAAAGCAGACGGGCTGATACTTCACGTTAACACAACTGGATGGGCGAGCCTATGTGAAGAAGTCGTACGCTGGAAGGCCCAGCTCGTTGATTGGACCGAGCTGAGTTATGCCGCTAGCTCGGTAGATCAGGCGGGCTGGTCCTTGTCCTTCCCATCACAGATATTGAGTGGTCTTCCCCAGCTCGGTAATCGAGCTAGCTTTATGGGCTGGACTAATCCAACTAGCGGGCCGGGCTAACGAGGATAGATCAGCCCCGTATGGGTAATTCCTTTCACAAATATTTTTCACAATGGAGATTTTTTGAACGCTAGTATTTTGAGCAGCCAAAATTGGCCATGATTTTTAAAAATCTCCGCTAGAAAACTCTCAATTGAGACGCTTAGTTAACAAAAAACTGAGTTTTTTGCCACTTCATTTTAAACGTATCGCTCTACCAAACGAGATCTTAAACTAAAGTTAAGATAACCAAATTGCAATTGATCTTATTCAAGAAGGAAAAAAAAGAGTTTGATTTCGAGGTGGTAGGGAAACATAGGATGTGGTATTTGTCTCATGTAGGGCCAATTAGAAGGAAGCAGGGAAACATGCACACATACATAAAGTCCAAACATACTCCTGAGTCCTGACTTGTGTACAAGGGCAAGGCATACTTATGGTGAAATAATTGTACACCACAAACTGATATTTTGGTCGTGCTCAATTGAATTAATGTATATTCCCTCCATCACTCAATACGATACAATAAAAAGATTTCGAACATTCCACATAAAAGTCTCACAAAATTATTCTCCCTCCATTCTTAATTCTTATAACATGCATCTTTTCTCTACATACAAATTAATGAGAATATATAAATTTAAAAGTATTGTAAGTGAATAAAAGGTTGTGTGCATGATATTTTGAGAGTGAAACCAATAATTTAAGTGCGTAAATATGACAAGCGGATAGGGTAAATAAAAAAAAATGAAAATCGGATATTTTAAAAAAATGAGACTTATCAATGAGGCATAAAAAAACTAGTGCAAATTGTTATGAGAGAGATGAGTATTTGTATGATACTCCCTCCGTGCCGGAGCCTTTACATACATACATACATTATGATACTCCCTCCGTCTCAAAATAATATTTTCATTTGACAATTCAAACCTTTTAAGGATATGAAGTGAACACTCACTTCACTAGACATGTTTTGTTTATGCACTATTAAGCCTGAAATTTAGAAATTAAAAAAACATTTGTATACAATGAAAAATAGCAAACTAGATGATTATTTCGGGATAGAGGCAGTATAATATACCGAGATACTCCCTTTCTTCTAAAAATAACATTTAATAAACCATTAAGTAATCTATCAATAATAATTTTTAAAACTAATGGAGATTATTAAAATTTTATATTAGTGTTTAGTCAAAGTTCACATACTTATTTGACCATAAAAAATCAAATACTCCTTCCGTCCCATAACAAATGACCCATCTAGCCATTTGGATGTCTCATTGAAAAGTGAAGCAAGGACTACATGGTAATTTTCGGTCCAAAAGTGACGATCATGGAATGACACGAAATTTGGCGATGACAAGTGAAACGGGCTGGAGATATCAAATCATTGCTTTGCGATGTCTAGACCGGAACTTAGCCATCCGGGGTCGTTTGAAGGGCGAAAACATCATTTTAGTAGTTTTAGGCATTTTAATTCAGTATTTTTAGTCTCTTTTAATTTCGTTTAATTAAGTAATGTTAGTGGGGGCAGTTTCTAGGTCATGGATAGTTCTTGTATATATTGTTGGGAATCATGGATAGTAGGCAGTTTTTGGTTTTATTGAATGAAATTTAGTTTCTCTTAGAAACTAGTCTTGTGCTCTTGAATTGTCTCTTCAAGTTTGGTCATTCTCTCTTAGATTCTGCATAAAAAAGTCTCACATTCCCAAAATGAAAAATCTATACTCCTGCTGTCCCACTCGAATTAGAAAAAAAAAAAAAAATCATTTTGAGTGTTCCACTCAAAATAGGAGAACCTCAAAATGGAATTGTTTTATCTAATGTGACCCACTTTCAAACTCTCACCAACTTTTTACTCAATATTCCCTATCTCACTTCTTCTCTCTTACTTTACACTTCATACTTATTACAACTTTCCTTAATTACTATGTCATTTTCAAAAATCTTATGTCGAGTGGGAGAGAGTGTATTATTTTTTTATTCATTTTTTTGGGACAAATTAATTTTTTATTCATGAGACCCATAAATCATACTTCCACTCACTATTCTCTACCCCAATTTGTCTCTCTTTCATACTCACAACACCTAGTTTTAAAACACTTTTCTTAATTCTCATTTTAAAAATAAAATGAGTAGTTTGTTATGGGGGGACGGGAGATATGATTATCGTTTCAAGACTGAAAATATCGTTTCAAGGTAGAAAAGAGAAAAATTATATAGATTCTCTATTTTAAGCCACTAAAATTAGAGAAATTATATCGATTTTCTTTTTTTTTTGTGAAATCAAATATTTTTTATTTTATTTTATATAGAGTGATGAGGGAAAATTTGAAATATAGTTTAGGCTTGTTATTGGTTGTTTTGATTTTTAGAAAATCTAAATGGATAAATAATTACTTCTATTTGTAATATCTATGCAAATAAAGTGAGAGAGATAATTACACGTATTTAATTTGCAGCAAAAATGTGAGCAAGAAATGAAGAGGTTGTTTTACCTTATTGTGAGAGAGAAAGAAGTTGAAACTTGATGAGGTTAATAAATAACATACTAGCAATAACCCCGTGGGAACGGATCATTTTAATTTATAAATGTGAAAAGTATTTTTTGTAAAATATTTTTTGAAGAGATAGATAGTATAAAGTAATAATCTTTCAATGAACCAATTAGTAGTTTATGAATATAAGGAGGTCTTTTGATAAAATTTTATATGCAGTGATAGAAAGTGTGCATGTGTTTATAAAAACTTAACTTATTACAATCAATCTGATATTTATAATTAAATTTATAAATTAATTAAAATATATTTAATAATTATCTCTTTAAGTATTAAAATACAAATGAAGTAAATTAAGTATTGCCATAAAAAAATTGAATCACTAAACAATAATAAATTTAATAAAAAAATCAAAAAATAAATAAATATAAAAAAAAGTTCTAATTGAAAATAGATGTGGAGTTCAATTAATATAGTAACCCATATTTGCAACATAACACTTGGAATTGTATTATGTTGCTATATACATAATCTGGATTAAAATCAAGATGAAGTAAATTAAGTATTGCCATCATGCCATGAATGATTACATTCACACTGCATTGACCTTTCAAATATTTCAACTACTCCAAAACATAATGATCTGCAGTAAAAAATCAAGAATGAATTAAAGTTAGTAAACATAACAACAATATATAAAAATAAATAAAACTCAAAATTAACTATTAAATAAATTTATGATAAAAATCAATTATATAGACATAGAAATAAACACATATTATAACAATAAGTTTTAGGTATTCTCATTTTTTCATAAAATTTCAACAAAAAATTAATGTGAGGAAAAGAATTGCAAAAAATGAACTTTCATGTTATATAACCAAGAACTTGAGTGGTCAATTATATCAATTTCAAACATTTCATTTACAATAATAGAAAGACAAATGAATTACAAAAAATGTAAAATACTTTTTTCGTCCTAAAATGAACTTATTTTCTTCCTTAGTTTAGAATAAATTCAAATATTTTTTGGAGACAAAAGTAGTATAATATACCTTAAGGTTGAGTTTTGAGCAATAGTATCACAAACGCATTGCATTGCTTGGTTGATAAATATGTGCAACGGTGGCCAATTGTATGCGACAACTTTGCGTAAGCTCCTTATATTTCAATCTTGGAAAGAGAAAAGAGAGAGAGAGAAGAAAACAAAAAAATCACTAAAGAAAATTAAGGACATATATGTATTCAAAATAACATAATAAATTATGACAATACTATTATAAATAATTTTTTCCAAATAAGTTAATGAAATAGACATGTTGATGGATAAAGTAAACTCATACTTTCTATGTCTCAAAATAAATATATTTTTTCTTTTGATGAAGAGAATAAATAAAAATTTATTTTGGACGGAGATAATAGTATAATCGAAAGATAAGTGTAATGTATGCAAAAATTTAGAGGTGAAACTTACTCACTGTTGCAAATTTTCTCAATCAAACTAATGTTTTCTTCCTCATCCAATTTGTCCAAAAATGTTCTTCCCAAACATAATGAAAGAAAAAGGAAAAAAATGTGAGAAAATAGTTAAAGTCAAAATCATATACATAGATATAGAGAGAGAATGTTAAATAAATCGTGGAAACAAATGACATGAATGTATAAAGAAGAAAAAAAGTAGGAGGAAGTCTATAATGTCATACAACAATAAAAAAGATTTTTTCCTTCAATTTTTTTATATTCCCCGCAAAGACTGTTTGCCTTCCAAAATAAAGAGTCATTTAGATCTTTTTATCTTCAAATTAATGTTGGTGTTGAATGGGGAAATGCAAATGATATGTTTTAAATAAATATATCTAATCTTTTATATTCTTTATCAGATTCTTTTGTAATTCATGCACCAACTTGAAACAATGCATGATATTCAAAGCCATTGAATTATGAAAATTTGATTAGTTGAAAACTGAAAAGTCACTTCTTAATGATCTTATTGTTTATTCAAAGCCATTGAATTATGAAAATTTGATTAGTTGAAAATTGAAAAGTCACTTCTTAATTATCTTATTGTTCTTTAATGCATCCACTACCTACCTAGTCTAATACTCTCTATATAAGAGTATATGTTCAATAAGATATGATCTACCTAGTCTAATACTCTATATATAAGAGTATATGTTCTATAGATATCATTCTCTTCTTATAGAATCACTAAATTATCTAGTTTCCTAAATATTGTTATTACCTCTTATTTTAACCTATGTAGGATAATGCCAAAAGTCTCCAATATTGCAAAGGTCATATTACATGGCATTTTCTAAATTAAGAAAAACTCATTTGTGGCTTATGTGTCATTCACATGGTTGATTTCACTAACTTTAAAATACTATACGTATAGATTTTCTTCATTATATTGTCTTTTCTTATTTTATTTATAGTTCTTTGATTTTTTCCTCTATTTGTTTCTTATATTTGTTATTTAACTGTTACAAAATTACAATAAAAGAGAACAAAATAAATATATCGCAAACTTAGTGATTTCCGTTTCCTTGAAATTATAAAAATTAATAATATTTTTCAAAAGAAGATTTTATATTTATGAAAAACAAATTTATTACAATTTTATTATTGCAAAAGCTATATACAAATAAGTAAATCACATTTCTTAAAATATGTGATAAAGAGACTATGAATAAAACTAGAAACGTAGTGTATAAGAAAAAAATTGAGAAGAATTTGTAAAATAATTTAGAAGCATAGTTTTAAGCTTGGTTATTAGTTTTTTAATTTCTGAAAGATCTAAATGGAAAAATATTTTCTTTATTTATAATATCTATGTGAAGAAAGTGGGAGAGATAAAGACACCTATATTTAACTTTTAGAGCCAAAAGGTGAACAAGAAATGAAGAGATTGTTTTGCTTGATTGTGTGAGAAAAGACATTGAAACTTGATGATGTTAATAATAATATATTTTCTTTTCTTTTTCTTTTATATATAGTTATTTGATTTTCTTCCTCTATTTATTTCTTATATTTGTTATTTAACTATTACAAAATTACAATAAAAGAGAATAAAATAAAATTATATTGTGAATTTAGTTATTTTTGTTTTCCTGACATCTTAGTGTAATTTTATCAATGCATAAGCTATGTACAAATAAATTAATCACATTCCATAAAATATGCACAAACATCGTGTACAAGAAAAAAATCAGAAGAATCTATAAAAATATTTAGAAGCATAATTTTAGACTCGGTTGTTGCTGTTGGTTGTTTTAATTTTGAAAATTTTAAATGGGCAAATAATTACTTCATTTAATTATCTATTAAAATAC
This sequence comes from Campanula takesimana, assembly GCA_026119855.1. NCBI lineage: Eukaryota > Viridiplantae > Streptophyta > Magnoliopsida > Asterales > Campanulaceae > Campanula > Campanula takesimana. The sequence goes on along the minus strand of JAOWBW010000094.1, from coordinate 1,119,125 downwards.
AGTGGGGGAGATAACTACTCCTATATCTAACTTGCAACGAAGAGGTGAGCTAGAAATGAGGAGGTTGGTTTGCCTGATTGTCAAAGAGAAAGGAGTTGAAACTTGATCAGGCTAATAAATAATTCATTTTCTTCATTATTTTATTTATTTTATTTGGTTTTCTTCCTCTATTTGTTTTTTATATTTATTATTTAACTATGACAAAATTACAATAAAAGTGAATAAAATAAAATTATATTGCAAATTTAGTGACTTCCGTTTTCCTAAAATCATACAAAAATAATACTCCCTCTGCCCCTTCTGAAAGAGTTGGTTTTGAGGGAAACTAGTTTCCTTCACAAGTTATAAAAAGTCCACTTTTTAACCCTTAAACTTTAAACCCTAAACCCTAAATTTTAAACCCTAAACCTTAACACCTATAAAAACATGACTTTTTATAACTTATGGAGAAACTAGTTTACCCCAAAATTTTCTCCTTCTGAAATAGGACTTTTTGCAATTTTGAGTGTCCCACCAGATATACGGATTTAGGATATCCTAAAATGTAAAGTTTTTTTTTTTTTTTTTTTTTTTTTATTAATGAGATCAACTTGTTAAACTCACAAAAACTTTTCATTCAGTACTCACTACCCACTTATTGTCTATTTCAAACTCACAAAACCTACTTTTTCTAATAAAAATTTAAAATACATTAATAAATGTGTTGGGACCGAGAATCATATTTCGGGTGGATTGAATTTATAGTTATGGGGTACTCCTATATTTATTATATGGGTAAATATAAAGTCACAAAAAAGTGCCACAAAATGTGGCTTACGAAATTATGTGTCAAAATTCTATTGGTGTTTTTTATTAGAGTGTGCCGGGTCCACAATCGATGCAACGAATAAAATATCGTCACCTCATTTTGTATCCATCTTTTTGTGAACTTCTTTTGTGCCTCTAGCATTGCCCTTATTATAATTCAGAAAGGTTGAGAGGATATATATCGTCACTATTGTGGCTATGGAGAGATTTGAGGGGAAAAAGTTATAGGGAGTGCTATGCACTTCTTTTATATAGGGATATATATGCGACAAAGGGCTAAGTTAAACCATGTATAGAGAAATAATGTGGAGGAAAATAAAGTCAGTTTATTTCCTTGATCAACTATGCTGAGTACAATTAATATATTTACATAGACTCTTCCTTGGAGACTAAGTCTAATCCCTATAATTTAGCTAGGTAAAATATATCCTACCTATTTACATTCTTATCAAATAGGTAACAAACTAAATAAGGATACACACAATATGGAAGGGAGATATGCCGAGAGATTCTCAAGGATCTCGGCTGATCTCGGCTATCTCAACAGGCTACGAATAAAATAGCAAACGTCGTGTGATTGATTTTTTATTAGTTTCTTTTATATAGGGAGTACTATGCACTTCTTTTTAAAATACCATTTTTTTATTAGTTTCTTTATATTTGTAAAACTAAATGTTTGAAAAAAAGATTAATATATATATATATATATATATATATATGAATCTTTACACTAAAATATATAAAAGCAAAGATTTTTTAGAGCATCGTTTAGAAAGAATTTGGATATTTATTTAATGACGAAAGAGTACCATATACTACACTCTGTGTGATTGATTTGAGTGTGGAAACTCACGCGTCGTTCACTTTCAACAAGCAACAAATTGTACGCTATGTAATGACTAAAGGTCTATTTATTTGGGTTGAATGAGGCTTCTGAATGACTCAAAAAATCATCAGACTATTTAAAGGCCTCATTTGGCTCGAACAAACATAACCGAATACAAACTGGTGGAAACAATAATGTGATAAACATGTAGATGAAAACTTAACTTAAGAATATGTAGTAGATGGTAAAACCAAGGTGAAAGAAGAAGAAGAAGATAAAAAAGGAGTTGAGATCTCCTGTATCATTTTTGTGTGCTACTACATGTACCACTTGTAATCCAACCGTTCACATGTTTGCATGATATTACCATAATACTAATCTCAATAATTATGAGCCATTAGATCACTTGTGACACATGAAGTGATACACAAAATGGCACAGAGGATCCGGACTCTTAATAAAGGGGGTGGTTTTGGTTTGGAGGAATTACTTAGGAAGGAGCCAAAGAGTGAAATTATGGAGGGTAGTGTGGTCAGCCCTGTAATGGAATTGAGTGAAGTGAAGCAATTGTGACCATGTGAAGTCAGGGTACTTGCTTGGCCCTTGTCTCTTCACCAAATCTTGTGGGGCCCTTATTGTTTTGTCACCTCTTGGACACACAAAGAAAGCCAGTGATATCCTCTCTTCCACACTGTTCACCACTGCTCTGTGCAGGCAACTCTTGTACCTTCCGTTCGATAATGCCTACAGTAAAGTACAACTCAAATTATTATTATTATTATTACTCCGTACTTAGTTTAACACAAAACAAATAGAAAGCGTAACACTTATTATGAAACGAATGGAGCAGATGTCTGTAACTTACTGTGAAGGTATCACCGATGTTGATGACCAAGGCATCATGTCTAGGCCTGACTGACTTCCATTTGTTGTTTACAAATACCTCCAATCCTCCGACTTGATCTTGATGAAGAATTGTCAAGGCCGTTGGATCGCAATGCGGCCCCGTGCCTAGGGCAAGGCTTGGGTCATGGCAAGGAGGATAATAGTTGCATCTCATTATTGAGCTACTATCTTTAAAAAATTCCTTGTAATATTTCGGATCTTCAAGTCCCAAGCTAATCCCTAAAATCTCCATAATGGCAAGAGATAGTTCCTTCATTTGTTCACAATATTTCTGGTAAACCAACCTATAAACAAACAAGTCAATTCAATTTAGACCCACAAGACCAAATTTTCTCCGGTAATTGTACATGTTGATGCAGGGCCGTCAAATATTGTGAGGTGGTTGGGTCCGCTATCTCAGGTTTTTATGAAAGAGGAACGCGACTGGTTTATAAATTAGTTGATTTTTTGTTGATTCGGTATCGTAAAATATTATGAGATCAGTAGGTCCCACTTACATTAACCGGCTTGGTTGGGTCCGCTATCTCAGGTTTTTCTTAAAGAGGGAGGCGACTGGTTTACAAATTGTTAGCCTGTTAACGTAAGTGGGACCTACTGATCAACAAATCGACTAATTTATCAACTATGACGCGAAAAAGGAAAGATGATGCACCACTTTGTAATATGCAATATTGCTATAGTCACCAAATGTACACATAATAACTTATTCAAGAAAATGAGCTTCATTTTATTTTAATAAATTTAAGTATTAACTTGTGAAAAAATTTGAGTAATAATTTTAGGTTGACTTAATTATATTATTAAAATTCTAAAACTTGTAATTGATAGACCATTAATAATACTATCAATAACAAGTTTTAGATTTTATTAGGATAAAATCAATCTAAAATTATTAATCAAAGTTCTTTCATAATAACAACAAAAAAAAAAGTGTGCATATCATTATTTTAAGCCAGAAATAGTAATTTGGGTGATATGAATGTGGACTTGTTAATAAAGTGTCAACCAAGAAACAAACAAAATACTCTATTTGCCTCAGACTAATGTTCTTTTTTTTTTTTTTTTGGTTTGTCACAGACTAAGGTTTTTAGTTGCTTTATTACCTAAAATGGATCATGGGACCCACTTGTTATTCTCACAACAAAAACTCCCTACCCACTTTATCTCTCATACTTTCTCTTACTTACTTTTTCATACTCACAATATTTACTTTTTCTTAATCTTCGTGTAAAGTCAAACTAAGAACCTTAGTCTGGGACGGAGGAAGTATTAATGTGATTGCATGAGAACGTTTAGTCTTACCCAGTTTGCTTGAATTCTTTCCCCATAGAAGAACAAAAGAAATCCACCACAACATCATCATCACTATTCTCATGAAACCCAAACGACATCGTTTCCTTCCATGGCAACTTTGATGAAAACCTTTCAGCATGGGCACTAGAAAACCCCCACAAGCTACCGACCTTCTTTCCCGCCCGCATTTTCGTGCTAATCGGAAGCTTAAAAAAGGCATTAATATGTTCATGAGCCATGTTAACGAGTCTCGAGTCGACACCGTGATTGATGACTTGGAAGAAGCCATGGCACAAGCAAGCCGCCCGAATCAGTTTGGCTGCCCGTTGGGTCGCGACCCGGTCGTGGCTAAAGAAGCCTTGTAGATCGATTACGGGTTCGTGAAGGACATCATCAGAGTTGGTTAAGTCATCGTTTGGCCAGATGAATTCTTTGGGTAAAATTGAAGTGTTTAAAGAGTCTAAAGATGGAGGGTTTGGTTTTGAAGGTGTCTCTAATGGGGAGTGTATTTGAATAGAGGCACTCATATTGTGTTATTGTCCAAAAAGAGAGACGTGATGCAAGTTAAAAGGGGAAGGGGGTGGATTGTATTTATAGATGAATGAAGGTTGATATGGGGTTGGAGAAGAGACAAATGCAGTTACGATTCGTGTGGCTTGTAGTGGACACATATGTCTAAATGTGTGTGTGCTAAGCGTGCATGGGTGGGATATGGAGGTTTGTTAGTTCGATTACAACATTCAGATCAAAATAAAATAGTGACGGAGCCATAATTATTTTTGAACAAGGCAAATTTATTTTGCATATGAAATACTATCTATACTACAATAGAAAGCAAGAATAACCGCTTTACAAAGAGCGGCTGTGATTCATCCTCACTTATCAAATCCAACGGCTCAAAAGTGTCTCGCAAAACAACCGTTTTTCAACTCCCTCAGCATGAATAAAATGACTTATCAAAAAATGCTGGATGATCTCTTTCTTTTCCAATCCCCAAACAGTTTCACAACCTCTCCTTCACTCTGCACACACTTCATGAAGTATCAATTAGTATTTGGTACTTCATGTTGCATAATTGCATATTGTTTTTATACTGTCACCATGCCATCGGCACGGGTAGGCACGGGTAGGAGTACTAGTTATATTGTAATATGTGCATTTAATTTAAAGTGAGGCAAAATTTCATTATAGTATTATTTTTCGTTGGTACAAAGAGGGGGATTACAATTTTAAAGGTAAAGAACATTATTAATAAAATTTTGTAGTATTAAGTTTCAGCACTTTGAAAAACCAAGGGGGGAAATTGCCCCGCGTAGCTCTGCCTATGAAATAAAACCTAAACTACTATATGTTCAAATGTGTACGTTCTCTGAACGTGCATGGATGGTGTCCGGTGATTACCCGTTCGACTACATAACAATCAGATTAAAATATAACATATGTTACTATTGACATTCACTGGTCAGATTAACAATCAGATTAAAATAAAACCTATGCTATTATTGACATTCACTGGTCAAATTAAAATATAACCTATGCTACTATTGACATTCACTACCAGAATTAACAAAAATGGAGTCATTTGGCCATGGACAAATTCTTCGCCTACTATTGGAATTGCAGAAATTAGTTATTTTAGGTGTCACTTAAAATTTGCAAAGTCTTAAATGAAAACATTATATTATTTTTTTGAGGTGGTCTCCCATGAGAACAAGGGGATCTGTCTCATGTATGAGACGGGTCACCCCATGACCCATGGGCATGACCCGCCACGTGGCAGCCTCTCAGAGGTCATTTTTTTTAATTATTTTTTGAGTTTTTATATTATTTTTTCGGCTTTTCAGCCGTTGACCAAAAGTAATAGTTACCATAACTTAATGTAATGACTGAATACTTATAAAGTAATATTGTTCATAAGTAAACGTAACACCTGTTTTACAAAAACAAAAGCTCATTTTACTCATTTTTTCAAATGTAATACTAACTATAATTACATGTAACCCAAACAATATCTAAATGTAATTATCATTTATACTGAAATGTAATAATGCTTTTGCAAAAATGTAAAATATTGTGTATTTTGATTTAATTTTTTGAAAGAAAGTAACAAACTCATATATATGAATGTAATTGTTTGTACAAGTAAAAATAACACTTTAATAAAAGAAATTATAACATATTTCTATAGATAATGTAATACTTTTACATGTAACACTAATCAAGTGTTTTTAGCTCTAAATGTAAATGGTTGAATTATTACTTTTTCTATACATATGTGTTACAATTATGTATAAACATTATTACATATAAGTAACACGTTCGTTACATTTTAGTTGTAATAAATACTACTTTTGGCAAACGAAGAAAACATAAAAAAAAACACTGTTACTTTTCTATATATATGTATTACTTTTATGTATATAAACTGTTACTTTATATGTATACAGTCATTACATTGTGTTATAGTAACTATTACTTTTGACAAACCGAAAAAAAAAAACCAAAAAAAAAAATTAAAAAAAGGCAAAAAAAAAAAAAAAAACATTTTTTTTGGCCTATAAGAGGCTGCCACGTGGCAGGTTCGACCCCTGGGTCCTGAAGCCGGTTCGTGGGTCGGGCGGGTGGGTCAAAAAAAAAAAACTCCGACCCGTCTCATGGATGAGACGGATATAGCAGGTCTCACGGAAGTTTTAGTCTATTTTTTTACTCAATAAGATTCACTTATCATACTTACAATTAACCAACTTATTGTTTCCTAATCCACTAAGAATTCCTACCTACTATCTACCCTCTCAACACTTGATATTATATACTTTCCATTAATTCACTTGCATGCAAATTTTTTTTCAATTTCAAATGAGACGGAGGGAGTGTGTGTGCACGAGCATACAAATATATATGAATATATATATATATATATACACATTTTTATAGACTATAAAAAATTATTTAAGATTAATATACAAATCTAAAATCTTCCATATAAAAGTAAAATTTTATATCTAAATATAAAATCTGGGTAATTACAAAACGGTGACTAAACTCCACGTAGCTAAACCATAATGGAGTCTGACGTCCCAAATTTAACAATTCAGGGCATAAAGTACCAAATTTTATATGGCTTTTTAGCGTAATTCGTTAACAAATTAGTTATGAATCATGTAACTAGCTTGCACGTAATTGACTGATATTCATTTGAAAATGAAATTAGTTCATAAGGTGTCAAATGCATTTTTTATATGAAGGGTGAATACATTATTAATCATTATGTTAATAATATTCTTATGCATAATTTTACATATAAAATTTAAATTTAATTAATTATTAAAAATAATTATTAATTGACCATAAATATTAAATTATTTTACAAACCATTTTTTGTAAATGATTTTCAACTAAACATCTTAAATTTCTAGGGAAAAACTAATTATCTCCTATTTATACAAAAAATATAATTAGTTTGGACAATAAATTATGCTTTTAATATTCTCTGCCACAACCACCCCCACCCCCACCTTCATCTCCACCATCTCAAAACCACCATCAACCTCCATCTCTATCAAGCTTACCAAAATTTTGAAAATTTCAAATTAATAGTCACAAACACATACGCACGTACTCAGGGGAGTATCTACTCACAAGGGGGAGGGGTCAGTTGACCCCCCCTTGAGTTTTGACTTGTTTCTACTATGGCCCTTATATTTTTTGAGATTTATTATGTTAGCCCTTTAAAATTTACAGTGACCCCCTCAAAAGTTGTAAATAATCATCTTTTATATGTACACATAAAATAGTGTATAAGGAAACGGACTGATTTTAAGAAACGTCGATTGTTTAGGAAATTGATGCTGCCAAAAATGTACCGGATCAGCCTTTGTCTAGCGGTTCGGATAAATCCAGCAATGAGAACTTCCCCGTCCGGATCTGTGCACAATGAGAAAACGTAAACTACGCTGGGGCTTCACCGGCGAAGGCCCTCCGGCGTGAGAATAAGAATACGGATTGTGTATGAAATGAAGAGAGATCAATTGACTATAGTTTAGAGCCAAAAGAGTTCATTACCCGCTTCCTATATGGAGGACCTGTTTATATCTGCATGGGTGAATGAGTCCTGACTTGTCAAGTAAGCCAGAATGCCCGTGTTGATTTATGACTCGTATTCCTTGGAGATAGACTCCTGATAAGGATGGATGATATCCCGGTTGTATTGCAATAGAGGTATCCTTGTTTAGATAAGGATTCTCAGTGTCAGAGTTGTGATTGAACTCTGTAAGTGGTCTCCCGTCGATATTGGGATGGTAATACCGTTTTGAGGTACGTCAGCCCGTCATCCAACCTCGGCTCGTCATAGAGGCCGACTGGGGATTAGGCTTCTTAGATATCGGCCTGTCCTCCAACTCGACTCGTCACAAACACCGAGTCGCAGGCAAGGCTTTCTTTGTTCTCGGCCTCGCTGAAGTCATCTTCACTCGGCATAACAGATGCCGGCCCTATGTTATGGGCTTCTTATGATGTATAGGCCCAAAGTCTATGGGTCCCATTTAACCAAGTCGGTTTATGTCTTTCAGTGGACCCCGAGTTTCTACCTCGGCATGCCGAGTAGGAACTGAACTGATCATTTATTGCAGCCTCATTTATTGTTGATTTGCTAGCCAGCCGCCAAATCTTTGTTCCTTTAGATATTCTGAAATCCCTTTTTGATGTACTCTAGGTGAAATCATTATCCTTCTTGGGAAGTAACTACTTCATTAATTGCGCCCTAATAATGATCATTATAAATGCTCCACCTCCACATATCCAGGTGATTTATAAGAGAGAAAAAGCCTTGGAATAAGAATGTTATCAAATCTGACCCCAACAAACCCAAACTCATGATTCCTATTTCAAGTGTTGTAAACAAGGTGACGGGTTGGAATAAGAATGTTATCAAGGTTGTGAGTCACCTTGGGTGGGAATTCTTAGGTCCTAATAAGAATCCGGTTAGGCCTGAAGTCGTTCATCGGCCAAATTGGAGCGCCGGTTTAATAAAGAGGCTGGAGGAGTTTTCCGCCACTACTACCTTTGATTGGATCAAGACTGAGGTCGACTTCAAGTATCATGCTCAAGCCGGCTTGATGATGGGGCCAATTGGTGGCATTGTGCCGTGAGTGATGGTGGAGAGAGGGAACCGATTTCCAGATTGGGTGGTGCATCCTGGCTTTGTTTTTTATTCGGAATGTAGTGTGTGCAAGAACGAGGACAACAAGTTCCTCATGGCCTATGACATTATACGATGTAATACCTCTTCCATTTTTGTTCTTCTGGATTTATCTCGTCATTTCTAAACTTTTTCCTGATATTTCTTCTTCCTTGTGCAGATCTATCAATAGAAGATATCCAGATTATTGATGCAGAGGAAATTGACCCTGATATGGCGGCGCGGAGGAAGAAGTAGCTGTCGCGCGCTCGTGGTGTTGAAAAACGTCACACTGATATGGCGGCTAGGCAGGAGGTGCTGCAAGCCAAAAGAGTTGCTGACCTTCCCACCGGTCCTCCTGTCGTCCACGTTGAAGCCGGCGGGGAGGAGAATGAGGTCAAGTTTGTTGAAAAGGAGGTCGGGATAGAGAATGTTGATCTTTCACAGGGCCACAATCAGAGCCATCACATTGAGGAGGAAGTTGATCAGACAGGCCATCGGAGGAAGAGGTCGATAGAAGTATTTGAGGGTGCTTTAGAACCTCCATCTAAGAGAGCTCCCTCGACTCGCGGTTCAGCTTCTGCCTCGGGTCCTACTGAAGCCAAGATCAACGAATTGGTTAATGCCCTTAGAAATGTGGAGATAATAGCAGATGTCGACGATTCCATTCGATCTGGACCCGCTCTCAAACTCAGCGCAACAGTTATCAAAAGATCCATGAACCAACGAACCATTCAAAGGCTGGTGGATACTAGGCTGACCTCCACACAACTTCGGAATCGCAAGGGCCTGCTTATTAGTGAGGTACTTGGCGTTTTATTAACTGTTCTGTGACCTTTACTGCACTGCTTCTGATACCTTGATTTTTCCTTTGCACCTTGCCTCTATAGCTCAGCATGAGTATGCTTTGATGCAACTTGCTATAAGTAATTCCAGGAAGTTTGAGGACGAGGTCGAGCCCCTCCGTTCCTCCAATGCCGAGCTGAAGGAAAGGGTGGAAGCTCTTGAGAGGGAGAAGGTCTCATTTGAAGCTGAGCTGAAGAAAGCGGCGGATAAGTCGGTAGAGGCTGAAGAGACAGTTCGACGAGCCGAGGAGGTGGATCCAGCAGCTAAGATAGATATTGATGCGATGAAGGCCGGCTTTGAGAAAGAGCATCAATGAGCTGAGGGTCTCGTGCTGGAAAAGACTGCTTCTGAGGAGAGGCTTGCCCAGCTGGAAGAGAGCATACCGAGCCGAGAGACACGGGCAGTAGAGGCCTTCAAGAAGAGTCCAGTAATGAAGGCGGTGGTCCAGGATGAGGTCGGCTCAACTTATATTGACGCTTGGTCAAATCTATCTCGTCTACTTTGGATCGACCCCGAAGTTAATATACCCTTTGATAAGCTTGCTCGTCTTTTCATCCAGGATGCCTATAGCGTTGAAGCCCGGGCTGCTCACTCATTAGTTCCGTTTTCTGATAAGGGCTTGAGATTGATTCAGAGCCGAGAACGCAAAGCAGGTAATCCGTTATGGGTCCCCCCGCCTATTAAGGAAGGAAATCTCGATGATCTCATTGCCAAGGCCGAGGAGGAGGCTCGCGCTGGTGTCGACTAGTTTATTGAACTTTGAATTTTGAAACTTGTAGGCTGGTTTGGCCGTGATACAATTTAATTTTGTTTGGTATTTGTATGCCTGGGCCCAGCGTAGTCTGGGGGGGCGTAAACACTGCTATTTTTGTTCAAGTATTTGCACTTAAGGATTTATCTACCTCGGTTTGAGGTGTATATTAACCCTTATTTTCTTGACTGTTGTAATCAAGTGTGTTATCTTGTCATTTGTTCATGTTACTTTATCTCGGCTTGAGATGTCTTAACACTGTCTGAAATGATGAGATATATCACAGCCGGCTTAGGCTGTGTTTGTAGGCCGTGGTCGTTCACCGTTATGGGCCGTGACGAGCGTTAGATGCTCGGTTTTGTTAAACTTGAGAGGAATAGTTGTCAATACTAGGCCCAAACTATTCGTGGAGTTTAGATGTCTAGATCTTAACTCTAGTTTGAGCGGGATAGCTGTGAGAACTAGGTTGAAATTGCTAGGAGTCGAGACGTTTTAACCTTAACTCAAAGAGACCCTACACGTCTTGTATGCCGTGGTTGTGCTAGTTATTGAAACTAGGCTTTTGAGTGATCAGACGTAAGTGCTCAACTCTGAATGACGATCTCGGCATTGTTAGGTAATGCCTTAACCACGCTTTAATGTTATGTATCAGGGATACTAACTCAACAATGTGGAGAAAAAGAACTTTTATTGATGAGATAAACTATAGAATATCTAAACTAGAAAGAATTATGAAACCAAAAAATATAACTAGAAAGCTTTAAAATACAAGTAAGGTGCCGAGATGTTACTGATAGTATTTTCTCAAGTGCTCCAAATGCCATGGGTGCTTCAGCTCTTTTCCTTCTGGAGTTTTGAGCATGTAGGTCCCTTCTCGGATAATGTGAGTGACAATGTGGGGACCTTCCCAGTTTGGAGAGAGCTTATTTTGTTGGGCCTTCAAGTGTGTTGACTTTATCTTTCTGAGCACCCAGTCCCCACTTCAAAAACTCTCTTCTTTATTTTGCTGTCGTGATAGGCCTTGGTTCTTTGCTTGTAGTTAATCATTCTGAGCTGAGCAGTCAGCCTTTTTGCCTCAACCAGGTCCAGGTCTAGCAGCCGGTTATATTCATTGATGACCTCGTCGTAATTGGTTACTCTCAAAGTTGGTAGAGCCATCTCGGCCGACGCCATAGCTTCTGATCCGTAAGTCAATGCAAAGGGAGTCTCCTCACTCGGCCCCCGAGTGGTTGTACGAACTGCCCATAGAGCAAGGGGGAGGTCGTCCAGTCACTTTCTTTGGCTTCCTTCCAGACTCTTGGTTAGGGCTCTTAGTATCAACTTGTTTGCTGCCTCGGCTTGCCCTTTACCTTAAGGATGACTGACTGATGACTTTCTATGCTTGAATCCTAGCCTGTTTAGCTCCTCGGTAAAATCATCAGATAATTGGAGCCCGTTGTCGGTCTCAATAGAATGAGGGACGCCATATGTAGTCGTGAATGAAGTTGATGGAATTTTCCTCTGTAATCTTTGCTAAGGGTTTAGCCTCTACCCACTTGGTGATGTATTCAACCGCTACAATCACAAGCTTGTTGCTCCCTTTGGCCAAGGGAAAAGGCCCAATGATGTCGACCCCCCACATATCGAACGGCCATGTTGGTATGACAAGACTTTGCTCCACCGGTGGCACTCTGGGTAGGTCTGAGAAACGTTGGCACTTGTCACATTTTTTCACGTAGGTTTGGGCATCTTCTCTTAGGTTCGGCCATTAGTAGCCGAGCGTGATCACCTTGTCGGCAAGAGTTCTGGCCCCCGGGTGGCCTTCGCAAATTCCCTCATGTACCTCGGCCAATAATTTCTCTGTGTCTTTGGGGGAGACGCATCTTAGGAAGGGTTTGGAGAACGTCCTCTGGTACAAGATGTCGTTCCACACTATGTATCTGGCCATCTTCCTCTTTATCATTTTGGCCGCCAACTCGTCATCTGGTAGCTTTCCTTTCTCGATGTAATCCTTGTAGTCTTCAATCCATGTTCTTTCTTCGTCGTCAAGAATTAGGATCTCCAGCCTCTCGTAAGCAGGTTGATCGGCATAGATGATCAAGGGATTCGTCTCTTCTGATGTGGCCAATTTGGATAGCAAGTCGGCCTCCTGGTTATACTCTCGCCCTACCTGCCTGATTTCCCAGAATTCCAAGTTTTTAGTCATATTGAGGATGAGATCCTTATACTTGTGTAGACACCCCATTTTAAACTCAAATTTATGATTACACTACTCTTGCGTCTCGCCTTTGTGTTTGGATGAAAACTCGTTAGTTTCTTCATGTTTCGTTAAGTTTCTAACTGACTCCGTTAGTCAGGGACTAAACTGAACAAAGGAACTATAGACAAGGACAAAACAGTATTGAAACACTGGATGCCTCGTACGAGACATCAATGTCTCGTACGAGACATCTCCTATGTCTGTGGGAATAATCCACTTTCATTCTCCGTCCCGATCTCTTTCTTGGCCAACACTCTCCTAATCCGGGGAGTATCTAATAGGAAGCTTCATAGGTGATTTCCCACTGATTTCCTTACCTAATTAAACCTCTCCACTTCCATATTTGGTCCCTAAGCAATCTAAACCTATAAACAAAGAGTCTTTCAACCATAGACTCTCCTAATGCTAGTTGATGGTTCCTAGTCATCCAAAAAGAGGTTAACAACTCTCCAATCAGTCTCTCTCTCAAGAATCCCGTTTTTCCTCTCCCCTCATACCAAAACACCACCAAAAACTCATATTTTCAAGCCAAAGTCATCATAAAACTCTTGGATCATCAAGGCCTTAGTCAAGGCCATCAATTGGAACCTTAAGAACGCTTTAGGTAAACTCCTACGCTTTTAATCTCTACTTCTCGTCTCCTTCTTTGTTTTAGAGTAGTGTAATCCCATCAAAAGGATCAGCCTAGAGCCTCTCCAATCTATGGAGATGGTCTCGAAGCACATGATCTGACATTCCAATAATTAAGAAATTAATTATTGGCTTTACTTGTTTTAAATTACTTGTTCTTTATTTGATTAAAAGCACCTAAGCAAGACCAATCCTATATTGGGTGGATTGGATGCTCCTTGACCTTCCCAATCCATAACTTAACCCCCGAACTCAAGAATCTCACGGTCCTTGTTCCGTTCAACAACATGGTGGCGACTCTCAAATCAAAAAGGCGAGCGGGAATCTTCTCGGGTGCAAACAGTGGCGACTCCGCTGGGGACAAATTAAGTGGATTAGACTTGCGTGCAAATTAGGTGTTTTTAATCTCTGTAATTTTCTGCTAAAAATATATTTTTTCTGAATTTTTTTGTGAATTTTCGGACTGCTCTTTTTTTAATCTGTTATGTCTTGAATCTGGGTTGCGGGAGAGATATCTCGTACGAGACATCAGATCACTCGTACGAGGCATCTATTCTCACCAAGAATTATTTGCAGAATAGTCCCTGCACTTCAAACTGCAGAACAATCCCTAATTTTTCAGAAAACTACAGATCAGTCCCTGGATTTAAAAAAAAAAAACTTTTCTTTGCTTGTTTTACTCCGTCCCCATATGTGCAATAAATGATTTATGTCATATACATGTTATGTTTTTTTCACTAACATCTTTTGCAGCGGAGTATTAAAAAAACGAATAAATTAGGGGTGACTACTTTACTCATCCCCTAGTTTATTTTGCACCCATTAATGGGTAATAATTCAAGCACTGTGAGTACCTCTATCCCTCTTTTCTATGTGCTCCTACGTGCTTACGTGATTCTCCTCTTCTAAAAAAACTTTGCAAACTCGAACTACGTTGACCTGAGTCTCTCTTTCTTTTTTCTGAAGATTGAGAGAAACGTAGGCAACCACTTTGGTCCGGTCAATCTTTTACTTGCTTTAAAAAAAATCTATATTTTTCCCTTGACATCTAGAAATTGACTCTCACACACGTGAACATATGTAGAATAATTTCACTACATACCCTATAAACTCGGGTCCCAATTGGAGGACAGATGTCGGTCAGCACCCCCACTCTACGAGTGGCTCTCGCCGATCTCTCCAAAGACGGTGTACCCACTCCGTGACATGCTCCTAGACTGTTTTCATGGAGAGCCTTAGCCATAAGCCCTACATCAACCTCATGCATACATACTAGTCAATAAGACACCCCTTGTGACCAGTCGGTTTGATTTTTAGGATTGTTTTAATCTTTGCCCAAGATAACGCTTTTCATACAATCTATAATCCTCTCTTCATGAATTCTTGACGAATGTCCCTTCGGAAAATTGTTGGACAAAGGAATGCGATGGTGAAATGAGAATTTTTCTACGAGGATTCGAGTCTAGTCTCTTTCACCGTCAAAATCCTACGTTTGACAAAGTCCCTTTCGGTTGTCCCTAAACAAGAATTCATAAGGTTTGATTGCATAAACGGCGTTGTTTAACAAAGTGCAAAACAATTACGGAATCACTTAGGTTTGGCTAAATTGAATGGTGGATTCCGATGAGAATATGGGACCTTTGCCAAAATTGTCCGTTTGGGAGAGTGCAATGCAGGTGAAAAACAAGGGGCTCATATTCTAGGGTGACAGAATCCACTATTCCAGGATGCTAGATAGAACCCCCCCAAAACGGATTAAATTCCGTCCGACCAAAATTAGGATTAAAAACTGTAATCCTGTGATCTGTGCTGGATGCCTCGTACGAGACATCCTTGTCTCGTACGAGACATCTCTTTTGTCCGTGTCAGTTTCTGTGCTGTGCTCGTTTGGTCAACCTTCACTCACTCTTAAGCCTATACACCTTATAAATCCGACATGTTGGGATCTTAATCTGGGTTTAACGCAATCTCTATACCGTTAGGTCCGTCCGAATTGCAAATAGATCGTTCCAAAATCTTCCGACACTAGATCGTTCCAAAATCTTCTGACACCATGTCCGACACCAAGTCTATGCAAGAGGCTCGTGATCTCAAGACTCGACTAGAAAGGGAAGCAAGTCAAATAGTCGAAGTAGGCGCCACTGCCCTATACACTAACTTCAAGCAGAAAATAGAGGGAGAATTCATGACTCGCTTACGAACCCAAAGGGAGTACTATGAGAAAGAAATCACAATCCTTCACAGACGTCTCCAGTCTCAAAGGGATAACTATGAAAATAAGATTTGTACTCTTTAAGCATGTTTGCAAACCCAAGAAGAATGCTGCAACGAAGTAACACCCGTTAATGCTTTCAACAAAGGAAAGATCAAGTTCTATACCGTTCCCCTTCCTAAAAGAGGAAAAAGATAGAAAAAAGAAAGGCACTATGACAAGCTTGAAGGTATTACTCAAGAGGGTCTCCTCGAATCCTCGTGAAGGAAGGAAAGATCACACCAAGAAGTCCTTGATGGATAAAATTCCACTGTAATAAAAACCTTGCAAGTGTACAAGTGCCGTAGCAGCAGTATACAAAAGTAAGGGTCGAACCACAAGGACTTGGTGGATAAACAAGTTGATTTAATTAGTGCTAAAGTAACAAATGAGGGTTTTTTTAATTTGATTTAATTAACCTACTTTAACTACTAAACAGTAAAAATAAACTAAGATTGAAGATCACAAAGCAAGCAAGGATTGAATTCAAGATGACAAAGATTCACGGATTGGGGTTCACAACTATTTCCACTCTATGCTATTTTTAAATAAAGATTTTCAAACTTGTTCAAGAAATCGTTCACTTAGTTAAGAATTGGGACGGTCTAGTCACCGGATTGCAATCCTATTATTACCCCTATGTGATGTATTCCGCTAGGTCAACAACACACACAAATAATTTATTAAGTTTCAAAGAACAATTGATTTTAGACCCTTTTGATTTCCGTTAGGTTTTCAATTAAATTTATTCAATGAAATCTAGTCCAATGTAAAAACTATCCACGCTAGTGCAATAATTCAAACCCTAATGATTTAAAGATCAACAATATCTAACAATAAAGTTGAAATCTTTAAATGAATGAAGATCAATTTCAATGAACAAGAACAAGAATGATATTTAATTAAGCCTAATTTAGCATAGAGTTTCAATAGTGCTACACCCAATCCATGAATAAGAACTTAACTACTCAGAAAATCAAGAACAAAGAGTAAATTAAAGAACATCAAAACCTGGATTAATTGATGAATCCTTGATTACACCCTTGAATCTTGACTAAAAGTATCTCTCCAATAAAGTATATGGAGTGTTATATTTATACAGAGGCTAAGGAGGTGTAAAAAATAGAAAACCATAGGATTCCTTATTGAAAAATGATAAATAAAAGCTGGTGGCCAAAATTCCCCAAGAGCCCTTGCTATTTTTGAGTTTCCAGAAAAGTCCTTGAAAAATTCCCCAAAGGTTCTCCAAAAATTCCAAAAAAGCCCTTGAAATTTTGGAAATTACTGAAAAGCCCAACATATTTTGCATAATTCCTCAAAAGTCCCTGGAAAATTCCCCTATGGTCCTTGTGTGGGAAGTCGCCCAGAATAGGAGTGGGCAGGCGCCCACTTGATCAGCCTTCTTGGTAATTCGGAGCTCAAGTGTGTGATTTGTACTTTTTACGCGTAAACTTCCGGAGGCCATAACTTCTTCATACGAACTCCGATTTGGACGTGTAAACTATCGTTGGAAAGATATTTTCGAGTACTATCCAATGGAATTGATTACTTGGAGGTCACATCTACTTATATTTATGTTCTGGTCCGTTCTTTATCCTTCTTTTTCACGCTTTAACGTACATGAATCCATACATTCTTTCGCTCCTTCCCTATACTCATATACACTCCAAACCATTAAAACACTCAAGTTTGAGCCTCTAATAAGTCATATAAGTATGTGATTTGGATGGGTAAAAACACATCCATCAAATACCCCCAAACTTATCTTTTGCTCGTCCTCGAGTAAAACAAAACAAATATAAAACTATAAACTAAAAACAATAAAAAAATATTTTTGGGATGTTCTCTATACATATGGGAGTCGTTAGCCAAAAGTATCAGGGTCCCTCACACAAGTGCCATTAAATAGGTACCATTGAAAAACCAAATTGCAACACATACACACTACTAACTCGTTTGATTTTCCACCGCAGCATGATAGGATGAGTGAAGTGGTGATCAATGCCACCAAAATAAGATTAGTTTATAGGATCACTTAAGTTAATGCTCTTATTCTACAAATGATGATGAAGATACACGTAACCCAATCAAGGACACTCATAATCATGTATACACAGTTGTCAACCCGGTTACCAATATTGAAAGAACATATGGCATAAAGTTTTAACCACAACAAACGTGCGAGGCTAGGTTCACGGTTACAAATGAAGGTAAGGACATTCGAAGTTAATAAAGTGGACTAAGAAGTCTTCTACAATATGTATATCCTCACAATATGATAAACTCTCCGCTCACCAAATTCCCACACTGTCTCACCCCCAAACTTGAACTTTTATATAATTGCATGGGGTGAGACATGTTTCCCTATTTCTGTTGCCTTTCACAATCATCACTTCAATACATTAAGGGGACAAGCATTTTCTCTTTTTTTTTTTTTTTAATAATCTCATATAACTTCTCATAAGATGAAAGTGTGCTATTTACATTTTTTTTTTGCACACTACATTAAGCACACTATTTTTGTGCTTGCCCCTTTCCTTTCATTACATACTCCATTTTCATATATTTGGCCATATACCATAATTCCCCAATCATTCTCCCATTCTCTAACCATAAATTCCCATCATTCCATAATCCACTTCCTCGTCAAGGTGGGTATAACCTATTCTTAGTGCAAAAGGGTAGGAAATCAGGTATCAAAAGAAGGTGAACGGCGGTCTTTAATGTGCCATTCTTTCATCCGTTACTAGGCTCAAACAGGTATTCTAGCGATGATTTTATTTAAGTGACTAGATAGACAAAATAAGGCCAAGAAAAAGGGTTTAGAAAGAAATGCCATAAATACCGAAAACCTATTGACTTGTTATTGACAACCATGCAACAATGTTCTAGGGTCCCCGAACATACACCAAATGATCCCATAAATTATTCTTAAGTTGATAACATGATCATGAAAATAATGTAAGTGAGAGGTGGTGCAATCATGCCTTTAGTAGTGTTAATGCAGTCCCAGCTCTAGGTTAAACAATGGCACCCGCAATGGCTAATAAAAATAAACCCTCGGATCATCACCAACTATGGCCAACATCCCAAAATATAAAGAGAACAATTTTTTTAAAAATTTTTCTATTTTTTTTTTTGGAGGGTGACAACTATATACACTCCCCTATAAACCCACAAACTCGGAGAGATGCCTACCCCCAAAATCAAAACATGCTATGTCCTCATAGCATAAGGAACTAAAACATGCTTTGGGTTCAAAGGATGGCAAGACACAAGAAAACAATAAAATGAAAGCAAAATAAATGTTACCTAGTTGGGTTGCCTCCCAACAAGCGCATTTGGTTAAGGTCGTTAGCCCGACCGTTGCCCGGTTTAGATTTCACCTTTCTTCCTTTGGCCCACTTTGCATGCTCGCGGGTCTTTACCTTCAAATCGATCCCCATATATAATCCCTTTTTTATTTCATTGTTTAGCACCAAAGGGAATATTTTACGATTACATTGCTTGGGCTCCACTTGAGGCCTCTCACCACCTTTTTCATCATCACAAGATGGATGGGGTACCATGATGATGATCAAGTTTTCATTGGGATCACTAAGGGTAGTCTCATTCGCATCATGAACCTCCTCACTATCCCTCTTCTCATCCCCATATAAAGCAAACTCAAGCTCCTCAATGGCTATCTCATGCCATGTTTTCTCCACCGTTTTTGTTTCCTTCACATCCTCTGTACAACCACTCGCATCATCAAAAGAGGAACCATCTTTAGAGTCAACATTGGACATTTCATAGACAAAATTCTCCTTTGCATCTTCCAAAGGTTTCTCTTCGAGTGACTGATCCGTAGCGGAAACATTAGAGATTTCATAGACAAAATTCTCTTCTGCGTCCTCCACGGTTTGCTCTCCATATTGTGGTGGTGGTTTAAAATATGGCTCAAAAATGAGTCATAGACACACTCTTCCCCATCAGCATTTAGATACCAAACTAGGGTTGAAGGTTGCTCTTCCGCCTAAGTATGTATAGGAGTAGTATCCGGCTCACGGTTCCTCAACATCTCTAACATTGTGATCATGTGTTCCTCCATCCTTTCCATAGTCTCCTTCAATGCTTGTTTTAGAGGTTGTGGAGGTATTGGGGCACAGTATGTTGGCGCTTGATTATTCCAAGTCATGTTTGAATGATTTTCCCACCCTTGACTATAAGAGTATGGGGGAGGATCATATTGGGGTTATCATGACTCGAAATAATTTATTGTTTGAACCTGTGGATAATACTCAG
This sequence comes from Campanula takesimana, assembly GCA_026119855.1. NCBI lineage: Eukaryota > Viridiplantae > Streptophyta > Magnoliopsida > Asterales > Campanulaceae > Campanula > Campanula takesimana. The sequence continues at coordinate 1,099,116 of JAOWBW010000094.1, read as the reverse complement.
AAAAATATGTCCTAAACGGATACTGATTAGTAGTATGAGAATAAAATCCACAATTCAGACACGACTCATACATGTTGTACCGGTTCATTCTATGAGTCTTTGAGTATACAATAAAGAAATAAATACTAAAAAAAAACAAACTAAAAAAAATAAGAAAAACAAAAGAAAAATATTTACACTACCTAAACAAACTTGTTAACCTAATCAAGTCCCCGGCAGCGGCGCCAAAAACTTGATGGATAAAATTTCACTGTAATAAAAACCTTACAAGTGTACAAGTGCCGTAGCAGCAGTATACAAAAGTAAGGGTCGAACCACAAGGACTTGGTGGATAAACAAGTTGATTTAATTAGTGCTAAAGTAACAAATGGGGGTTTTTTAATTTGATTTAATTAACCTACTTTAACTACTAAACAGTAAAAATAAACTAAGATTGAAGATCACAAAGCAAGCAAGGATTGAATTCAAGATGACAAAGATTCACGGATTGGGGTTCACAACTATTTCCACTATATGCTATTTTTAAATAAAGATTATCAAACTTGTTTAAGAAATCGTTCACTTAGTTAAGAATTGGGACGGTCTAGTCACCGGATTGCAATCCTATTATTACCCCTATGTGATATATTCCGCTAGGTCAACAACACACACAAATAATTTATTAAGTTTCAAAGAACAATTGATTTTAGACCCTTTTGATTTCCGCTAGGTTTTCAATTAAATCTATTCAATGAAATCTAGGTCAATGTAAAAACTATCCACGCTAGTGCAATAATTCAAACCCTAATGATTTAAAGATCAACAATATCTAACAATAAAGTTGACATCTTTAAATGAATGAAGATCAATTTCAATGAACAAGAACAAGAATTATATTTAATTAAGCCCAATTTAGCATAGAGTTTCAATAGTGCTATACCCAATCCATGAATAAGAAGTTAACTACTCAGAAAATCAAGAACAAAGAGTAAATTAAAGAACATCAAAACCTGGATTAATTGATGAATCCTTGATTACAACCTTGAATCTTGACTAAAAGTATCTCTCCAATAAAGTATATGGAGTGTTATATTTATACAGAGGCTAAGGAGGTGTAAAAAATAGAACAACCCTAGGATTCCTTATTGAAAAAGGATAAATAAAAGCTGGTGGCCAAAATTACCTAGGAGCCCTTGGTATTTTTGAGTTTCCATAAAAGTCCTTGAAAAATTCCCCAAAGGTCCTCCAAAAATTCCAAAAAAGCCCTTGAAATTTTGGAAATTACTGAAAAGTCCAACATATTTTGCATAATTCCTCAAAAGTCCCTGGAAAATTCCCCTATGGTCCTTGTGTGGGCAGTCGCCCAGAATAGGAGTGGGCAGGCGCCCACTTGATCAGCCTTCTTGGCAATTCGGAGCTCAAGTGTGTGATTTGTACTTTTTACGCGTAAACTTTCGGAGGCCATAACTTCTTCATACGAACTCCGATTTTGACGTGTAAACTATCGTTGGAAAGCTCTTTTCGAGTACTATCCAATGGAATTGATTAATCGGAGGTCACCTCTATTTATATTTATGTTCTGGTCCGTTCTTTATCCTTCTTTTTCACGCTTTAATGTACATGAATCCATACATTCTTTCGCTCCTTCCCTATACTCATATACACTCCAAAAACCATTAAAACACTCAAGTTTGAGCCTCTAATAAGTCATAGAAGTGTGTGATTTGGATGGGTAAAAACACATCCATTAGTCCTCCTACTACACCAAGGGAACTCCCTCCTAATCATGCTCATATCTCTACTGCAAGTTCCACCAGTTTAGTGGCCATGACACCGACTCTTGTCACCATTTGAAGGATATGATCCAAGATCTCATTGAAAACAAGTAACTTGAAGCGCCGAATATCATCACCAATCCGCTCCCTTAGAGACGTGAAGAAGAATGAAGCCTCAAGAAGAATTCAAGGCTTACCACTTTGGGGCTAAACCTATCCTCTCCCTTTCTCTTTAGAAATAGAATAGATTTAATTTCCTAGTATGTGCTCGAAGTCGTTCTGTCATTCTAGTCCATCTCTCCCATTCTCTAGTTTGTGTCAACTAAACTATCGAGTCTGTTTTGAATTCTAGTTATTAATAAAAGTCATTTCTCATTTCCTATACACTACTCTAAGGTTGTTCTACCTTTTGATTGATCCGCAAACAATAAATGTCATTAATCTAAAACCTTGCAATTGATAATAGAAATGTCTAAACATGTTTTGAGAAGAAGGCCTAGGGGCTACACATTACTATCACTGTACTCATGTCAGAAGTCGAAGGACCACAATGGAACAAAGTTAAAGGCGTTATCATTCCCAAAGAAAAGTGGGTCTACTCAATTTAAGCTTTGAGAGTCAAAAAAAAAAAAAAGCAAAAAAAAAAAAAAAAAAAAAACTCTCAAGCTTTCATAACCCCATAAAGAAGGAGTTTCAACCACACATAATGAAGTAAAAAAGGAGGCCTCTCATCTCCTCCTACAACGAAGATTAAATCCAAATGAAGAAAAAGTGAGACTCGTAACTTGAAGACCGTCTCCATCATCCGTAGTTATCACTCATGAAGAAATCCGAACAGAGAACTAAAGATTAGGCCTTCTCCTCAAAACTTACCAAGACATTCTAGATGATTCACTTGCAAGAATGAATTGAACAAACACTTAAGACATAAAAAATAAATACTATGGTCCATTAAAGGTAGAACTATCTTTCTAGTACTTTGAGCCAAGTAGCGTTCACTGTTGAGTCTAGGGGCTTCCTCTCTCATACACTTCTCTTTGAAATCCAAGCATCAAGGCGTAGATACCCCGGGGGAACCACGGCATGGCTAGAGCGTGTGAATTACCTAGGATGTCTAATTGTGTTTTAGAGTCGCCACCCACGTTTTTGAGGAACGTAAGAAAACCTAATGTTTATGAGCCTAAGTTTGATTTACGAAAACAGAGATTCTTTGGGATGAGGGGTTCGGGGGTTAGGTTACGAAATGGGAAGTACTTAAACACCCATTTCGCCCGAGCAAATTCGGTCTTGTTTGTTCATAATTCACTTTAAAGATAAATGCATTCTTCCTATTTGAATGATGATAAAAAGGGGTTTTAAAGTTTAAAATGTAGGGAGATGACTCCTAGGCCAATTCAATATAATGAAAGGACCATTGGTGTCATGTCTCAAATGGTTTTAGGGTGATTGCACATTTGATTGAAGAAGAAGAAGAAGAAGAAGAAGAAGAAGAAGAAGAAGAAGAAGAAGAAGAAGAAGAAGAAGAAGAAGAAGAAGAAGAAAAATGCTTAAGACATTTACCTATAGTATCCTTTGAAAAGCTTTGAAGAAGAGATTGAATGCTTAGTTGACAAAGGTCTCAAAGAAATCCCAAGGAAAAGTCTAGAAAAGAAGTGAGGAAAAGGTCTAAAAGGAGTGATGTCCAAGGTCCCCTCCAATGATGGATTGGAAGGGTTTTTATAGTTGAAAGAGGACTGTTTTTTGGAGCCAAACGGAGTCTCCAAGAAATCTTTCCCTGACAAAATCATGTATAATGAGCAAAGGAGAGATTATTGGGAAGAATCTGTAACTGACACACCCTAGAAGTGCGCGCATCCCACCTAGGCGGCGGAAGGCGCGCGCGTCTGGCCTCAAGGGGCGGAGGCGCGCGACTCTGAAAAGCAATTTTTGACAGAATGGACTAGAGAGTTAGAACTGTTATTCAGTTTAGTCCTGAGACTTAACAGAGTCCGTTTGGAACTTAACCAAAGTAACAGAAACTAACAGAAAACACTTAAAAGAGGGAGAAACACAAAATCAAGTGTGCAATCGGGGTGAGCGGTCCAAGGCGGGGTGTCTACAGAGCCCCTCGGTGGTGTGGATTGCGAAGCAAACGCGCCGACGAAAGACAGACATCCGCCTAGGACATCACTAAGAAAAGGAAAAAACTCGATAAAAGCAGGAATTTGAAATTACGGGGGATAGAGGTGCGCTCCCTGTGTGAGCGGCTTTGAGAGATAAAGGGGCGCTCCCTGTGTGAGCGGCTTTGCCAATAGCGGGATCCGTTTGCTGAAAGCGGGATCTGTTTGCTGAAAGCGGGATCTGTTTGCTGATAGCGAGATCCGTTTGCTGGAGGCAGGGCCTGTTTGCTGATAGCGAGATCCGTTTACTAGAAGCGGGACCTGTTTGCTGATAGCGAGGTCCGTTTGCTGGAAGTGGGACCTGTTTGCTGATAGCGAGGTCCGTTTGCTGGAGGCGGGACCTGTTTGCTGATAGTGAGATCCGTTTTCTGGAAGCGGGACCTGGAGTACCGTTTGCTTGACGTGCGGGGCCTAGAGGACCGTTTGCTAAAGTGCGGGACCTAGAGGACCGTTGGCTGAAGTGCGGGACCTAGAGGACCGTCTGCTGAAGTGCGGGACCCAGAGGACCGTTTGCTGAAGTGCGGGGCTTGGAGGACCGTTTGCTGAAGTTCGGGACCTAGAGGACCGTCTGCTGAAGTGCGGGACTTAGAGGTCCGTCTGCTGAAGTGCAGGACCCAGAGGACCGTTTGCTTTGAATGGATGTAGATTTTGCTTGATGAGGAAGCGGTGATTCTGTGGCTCACCCCGGACCAAGTTGTTATCGTGAGTCGTACTTTGATGTTGACTGTTTGACTTTGGCTTTCGATGGGGTGCGGGCACAGTTGACTGCAGAGTGCTTTGTGTTGGGGATGAATTGTGAAAACTGATTTTTTTGAGAGAATAACAGACACCCTATTTTGAGTGGGAGTTTTATCTTGTTTCAGTTTTTAGACATGCCTTAAGGGCGGACCAAATCAATGTGTGCCCAGCTATGTGTTTGCTGTCGTCGTCTGAGTTTCTCTTGTTGCTGGGATTGATCTTTTCTGCAGGTTGATGGCGTTGGAATGCCTGGGTTCTGTTCTGAACTGACAAAGGCTATTTCTGGAGCATTTTCTACCTGGGACGCGGGCGCTTCCTCTCTTGGAGACGGGACGCGCGCGCCTTGTAGACTGGTGTCGAGAGGCGCGCGCCTCTGGGAGGCGAAATTCAGGGCCTGATATTTGATGACCAAAAGATCCCCCAACAGCTATAATATCAGCTTCTGGTCGGTAATTTGATTCCAACAGCTTTTTTCTGCCATTTTTTAACACCATTTTATTATCCAATTTTGCTTATAACCCTCTTTCCTATGGCCTCTAACCTTTTTAGTCTTGGTGCTGAGGTTGTCAGAAGTTACGAGAAGGATTTATCGACATTCGTTTATTCTTTCAAGACCCATCCAAAAAATGCTTTCATCAAAGATTTCGGATGTCGAATTCTTTTTACTTTGCAAACATTGAAGCCAGATTGGGACTTGTTGAAGGCCGCTGCAGCCTTCTGGGATTGTGATAGCCATGCATTCAACTTTTCGGCCAATGAAATGGTGCCGACTGTCGATGATTTTGGGGCCATTTTGGGTAGCCTTTGGCCGGTCGGATTTTCGTCCCTAAGTATCACCGCGGTGTTGTTGATTTTTGGGTTGACCTTCTGAATCTCCCTGTCGGAGAGGTGAAGAAGATGATGCACGGGACCGTTGTTGACATAACTGAGCTTCCGATGTTCTTCAATTTGCATTCGGAAGATGTTGCGGTTCAGTCCTTTAAGAGAAATGCCATGGCTGTCTGCCTTTTCAGTGAGGTTTTGTTTGTCACTCCTCTGGATACTGTGGATGCGCAGTTGGTTGAAATCGTGTTGCAGGCGAAAGGACAGCGATTTAGCATAATTCCGCTCATTGTAGGAGAGACCTTGCATGGTTTGGACGAATTGCACCGTACAGGCGAGATGCGACGAGGAAGCCCCTTGCTTTTGACCATATGGCTTCGGGAGCATTTCAGGCTTTATGCGTCAGATGGCGACCTTTCTCCTTTTGCTGTTCATAGGTGACGGTTGCTGATTAGAGATTTGACTGAAGAGAGTTGGAGGAGATTTTTTGCTTCCCGTCTTACAGCTGACGTTGAGTGGCCCCTTTTGTGGAGTGGACCTCTGGTTTTCAGCATGTGGTTTTACCCGGGTTGAGAGATTCCTCGTTTTACCAACCCGAACGGGTTTTGAGACAATTTGGCCCTCAACAGATAATTCCTTTTCCGAGGAACAGGAGGCTTCATCCAGTTTCTTATATGGGTCCGGACTTCTCGAATGAGCTTCAGTCGGCTTGAGGAGATGATCGTAACCGTTGGGCTTCTGCTCCTTTGCATCGGGGTAGTATTTTTCTTCCCGAGAGTTACTTGGATCACTTGCTTGGTACCGTCTACCGCGGCTTTACTTGGGTAGATGCTCTTCAGGCTGAGTTTTTAGGGAAAGACTTTGAGCCTAGCAGTGCTTTGAGGTACAAGGAAGCTGCTGCTGATGTGAACAACATTCTAACTGACCCTTTCGGTACCCCTTTGGATGACTTTTATGCTCGGAGGCGCTCTGTTGCGCAGAAGATATCGGTCCGCATCAGTGTCCCTAGGCCTCCCAAGAAGAGTAGGATTGATGGTCGTTCGGGTGGTCCTTCAAAGGCCAAGAGAAAATTAGATTTTTCCTAGTACCCCACGAGATTGCAATTTAGAATAGACCACTTGTTTAGGATTTAATGTTTTAATGTCTTTTATTAGCTCAACATTTCCATTGTAATGATCAAAATAATTCAAGAAATGAATAAAAATTGCATCTTGTTAATTTGAAATGATTTGGGTATTTGTTTATATTTTAGACCGCACCCAAAGGTTGCCTACGTTCCTCCAGTGTAGAGGCTCAGGTCTCCGTAGTTCAAACAAACGAAGACCATTTTTTTTTGTGTGTGCACCCTGTTTTTTGCCTAGACCGGGAAAGTGATTCATGTTCCTCATCATGCGGAGGATTTTAGGATTGCCGAGGGTCCATTGTCTGTTTCCCCCTTCTTTGTCGATGGTGTTGACACCGGAGAGAGTGGCATCTTCTATCCCGTGTTGAACTTGGTGAACGGGTTGTCCCCCATTTTTGTGGATGGTGACATTCTCGGCCATGATGGTGACTATCTCGTCCCCATTTCTGATCTTGACACATTGATGGATAGTGGAAGGGATAGCATTAGAACTGTGGATCCAAGGTCGGCCCAGAAGTAAGTTGAATGGAGCAGGGACATCAAGTACTTGGAATGGGACGGACATGATTATGCTTCCAAATTATATATCAACTTCTAACATTCCCATGACTGTACGAGCAGTGCTGTCGTACCCTCTAATGACTTGTGCGGAGGGTTGTAAATCGGACCTTTTGAGCCCCAGTATGCCCATGACTCAGCTAAGCATTAAGTTGAGTGCAGAACCACCGTCTACTAGGACTCTTGAAATGGGTCTCCCCTTGCCCTTACTTTGAGGTAGATGGCTTCATTGTGTTCAGACCCAAATGGCGGGAGGTCCATGTCGGCAAAAGTGATGACATTGCCGAAGTGAATGTGACCTATCATTGCTGTGAGGTCCTCAGGAGTCGTGTCAGGAGAGACTGATGTGTCATCCAAGGTTTTTATGATGAGGTCTTGGTGTTTCTTTGATGATGCAATAAGGTCCCAGATGGATATGTTGGCTTGCGTCTTCTTGAGATGTGTTAACAAAGGATCTTCGGGTACGTCGCCTGCTTGCGATCTCTGAGAAGAGGTGTTGGTTGCTACGGTATTGGGAGGGATTGTGCTCGTTGTTACTCGGCCGCTGCGAGTGAGCACGTTAACGGTCCCGTGTAGCTTCTTCTTCCTATTCTCTAAGACTTCCCTCATAATCTATCATAATTCACAACATAACAAGAATTAAAGTTTATTCATATCATCGGAGCCCTCATTCACAATTGGGATCGAATGAGTGGTTCCTTCAAACTCTCCAACCTCTATTACATTGACACCACCCTCATTAGGGATTATGAATTCCTTCTTGTCTATGAGGTCTTGGATGGTGTTGCGGATGGAGAAGCAATCCTCGGTGAGGTGGCCGGTGCATTGATGGTAGTCACACCATTTGTGGTGGGCATGATTGGGATGGAGCGGTTGTGGTTGCTTGTACCCTTGAAGAGGGGTGATTTGTCCCTTGGCCTTTAGAGCTTCATAGGCCTCGGTGATGGTCATGCCATTGAGAAGAGTGTAGACGCGGTCGTTTTGGAACCGCTTGCCTTGTGGTGGAGGGACCTTCTTGTAATTCCCCTTGTCGGTAGTAACGGCATTGACATAAGCCTCTTTGTTTGAACTAGTGGCGGCCTTGTATCGGTAAGTAGGAGTGGTATTCATAATCTCCTTGAGCAAGTCATCCATACGTACCCCCGCCTCATACATTTGGGAGAAGTCGGAGTAGCAAGCCCCATTTAGGTGGGTGCGGAGATCAATCTTGAGACACTTGAGAAAGATGTCCATTTGCTCTTTTGTGTTTGGCCTCTCAACAATTTCAGAGAGCTTGTCATTCCATCTCCTTGTGAAGTCAATGAAGGACTCATTGTCTCTTTGAATGGTGTTCTCGAGCTCTTTCCTTGTGGGCCGGTGAGTGGTGTTGCCTTGATATTGATTTTTGAAGGCAAGCATAGCAGCATCCCAATCAAGACGGACAGTGAGCGGGAGAGTTTCATACCAATCCTTTGCCGCCCCCTCGAGGGTGAGAGGAAAGCATTGAGCCATAACTTTTGGGGAGACCTTCTTCGGAACCATAGCCCAAATGTAAGTCTCGATGTGAGCCATCGGGAATGAGTTGCCCTTAAACTTGCTAATGTAGGGCATCTTGAATTTGTCGGAGAGAGCGGCCATCGTGCTCATGAGGATGGATTACTGATAAAGGCTTGTGTTGGAGCCTTTTCCCATATTGAGGCCATCGAATTTCTGATCAATGTAGGCCATGATGGAATTGACCATTTTGGGGTCGTTGTTGTCGGTGCTTGGTCCCCCCACTTTTTTTGGTACGGGCACTGACATATGGGCTTTCAAACAAACCCTCGGTCCACTCGGATTCCTCATTGTCATTAACCCCCTTGTTCTTGGAGAGCTTGAGGAGCTTGGCTTTCAATTGGTCAACCTCGGCCTCGTGGGCCTCCCTTTGACTGTCGACATGAGCTTTCCACAAGGCTTCTTTGGTTTGAGCCTCTTGGTTAAGGGTAGAGACTTGTTGTTGGAGTGCTTAAACCATGGCAGAAATCTGTTCGAGAGTCATGGCGTTGTTGGTGCTGGAGTCGCCGGCCATTGATGATGTAGAAGCTGTTGGAGTGATCGGTTCATGGACAAGCCTGTTGGATGAATCCCTGTAGATGCGGAGAGTACCAATCGGACCTATAATTGGAGAAGTAGCCCTTGTCAGTCTCGGTTCACACTTTCGGTCCATGAAGAGGTTGAGAACACACAGTTGGGCACACGACTCGAACCACATAAGAAAAAAGACTCTTTTTTTTATTTTTTTATTCTATAAGTCGGAGGGAATGGGTCCCTTTTGAGGTTTGTAAGAAGATAATGGAATCGTCACACTAGTATATAGACCATCTCGCGGTCCCATATACTCATCGGATTCCATCGCGTTTGTGAATCCTACATGTGTCGGGATTAAACTAAATTAATGTAGTAAAGCATACATGCGGGGACGTATTTTTTATTTTCGTCCAAAATAACCACTTTTGGGGACGGATTGTTATTGCGTCCGTTTCAACAAGTTGGCATGTATGATTTGAAAACATTAGTTTAGGGAAATCTCGGTACATGGAAACCGACTTGGTCACGGAGTGTTAGACCCTAACTAGAATCGTGTGGTTTGTGCTCGGCTAAAGAGAGGCTTAAAGGTCACCCCCGGCATGTAGTCATGAACTACGCCACGGGCTGAGGTTTACCGCTTCGAAAGAGCCAAGGTCGAGTGGAGCTTGAATCTTTCTAAGACGGGCCTCGACGGGTTTGGAGTTGGACTTGTGCGACTCGATAGTGAGCAGTTAATAGGAATTATGTGCGCGTAGTGTGAGGTCCATCACGTGACAAAAATGTTTATTTTTTTTTTTTTTTTGAAAAGAAAAGTTAAAACACATAAGCACGTAAATTACAACTCCCGAATCACCCGTGTGACCGGTAAATAAAACACAAAATTAAATAGTCCAAGGGTTCAATTCTGTTCTGATGCAGGCAACTGTTCCCACACCCCACTGTTCTGTTCAGACACTGAAACCTGTTCTTGCCCTAAAAATTGGCCCAGAAGCGCGTGCCTCGGGCTGTTGTTGTGGGAAGCGCGCACCTGGCGCATTGTATCTGGGAGGCGCCCGCTTCTGGGCTAACCTGTCAGATTATCAGAAACTTATGGACTCAGGGGATTGCCCTGGTCCTGATTGTGTGATGGAACCCCTGCAATGTTTGTTAGCATGAAATAATAGGAAGAATAGGAAGAACACATGGAAGGCGGGCGATTCTGGAATTTGATGCGGGACGCGCGCGCTTTGGACCATGAAGGTCCGAGGCGCGCGCTTCCCATGTCAATTTCCAGAATTCCCAGAAAAGTGAATTATGAACAGAAACACAAGTTTAACCCTCAAGCAGTCCCCAGCAGAGTCGCCACTGTAGATACCCCGGGGGAACCACAGCTTGGCTAGAGCGCGTGAATTACCTAGGATGTCTAATTGTGTTTTAGAGTCGCCACCCACGTTTTTGAGGAACGTAAGAAAACCTAATGTTTATGAGCCTAAGTTTGATTTACGAAAACAGAGATTCTTTGGGATGAGGGGTTCGGGGGTTAGGTTACAAAATGGGAAGTACTTAAACACCCATTTCGCCCGAGCAAAGTCGGTCTTGTTTGTTCATAATTCACTTTAAAGATAAATGCGTTCTTCCTATTTGAATGATGATAAAAAGGGGTTTTAAAGTTTAAAATGTTGGGAGATGACTCCTAGGCCAATTCAATGTTATGAAAGGACAATTGGTGTCATGTCCCAAATGGTTTTGGGGTGATTGCACATTTGATTGAAGAAGAAGAAGTAGAAGAAGAAGTAGAAGAAGAAGAAGAAGAAGAAGAAGAAGAAGAAGAAGAAGAAGAAGAAGAAGAAGAAGAAGAAGAAGAAGAAGAAGAAGAAAAATGCTTAAGACATTTACCTATAGTATCCTTTGAAAAGCTTTGAAGAAGAGATTGAATGCTTAGTTGACAAAGGTCTCAAAGAAATCCCAAGGAAAAGTCTAGAAAAGAAGTGAGGAAAAGGTCTAAAAGGAGTGATGTCCAAGGTCCCCTCCAATGATGGATTGGAGGGGTTTTTATAGTTGAAAGAGGACTGTTTTTTGGAGCCAAACGGAGTCTCCAAGAAATCTTTCCCGAGCAAAATCATGTATAATGAGCAAGGGAGAGATTCTTGGGCAGAATCTGTAACTGACACACCCCAGAAGCGCGCGCATCCTACCTAGGCGGCGGAAGGCGTGCGCGTCTGGCCTCAAGGGGCGGAGGCGCGCGACTCTGAATAGCAATTTTTGACAGAATGGACTAGAGAGTTAGAACTGTTATTCAGTTTAGTCCCGGGACTTAACGGAGTCTGTCTGGAACTTAACCAAAGTAACAGAAACTAACAGAAAACACTTAAAAGAGGGAGAAACACAAAATCAAGTGTGCAATCGGGGTGAGCGGTCCAAGGCGGGGTGTCTACACAAGGCTAGGGGATTTTTATTCTTTCCGTCCCCTTCCAATTCCTATTCAAGATATACGAACTCATCAAAGTAAATCTGCACTAGGGGCTATCCTCTTCGCCTCTAACTCTCATTACAAAGTACGTTATCCTCACCTAGTCGATGCTTGGAATACACTTCCCGAAAGCCAAGTCGATAGCTAAAATGCCTAATACATTCAAACCCAAAAATCTTGCATGTCTCTTTCCCAATAAGAGACAAAACTACTCTCCTCTCTCATCTGAGTCATCTTCGACTACATGCTCTGTCAAAAAAAAATAGACGCAAAAGAGATGCCCGCTAGATTGAAAACCCAAAAGGGCGATCTAGGCAAAAATCAGGGTGCGTCACAAAAAAAATAAAATAGGGAGAACATTCTTCAAATCATTTCTTCTTCAACCTTCCTCTTTCCTAAAATCAATCAAGTGGGAGAGCACTCTTTTTCAAGTCAAAACAGCCTCATAAGCCTGTTCACGGAGTCATCTACGACATACAAGATTCTTAGGGCTTGACTTAGACCAAAGCATGAAATTAACATGGGGGAATATATAACGTCTCTCATCACCTTCGCCGGAGACTTTTGGACATGGAATTCAAGAATGATTCAAAAGTACACCTAGCCTACTTAGAGCTTGCACATCATTGGTTGTCAGACAAATAGTTGTCTCCCTTGACACGACATGACTAAAGGAACGATCTGGACGGATCATCTTGCACAAGGCAAACGAGTCTCACACGAGACAACCATCAGAGAAACTCCGTGGCACATCATCTCTGTAGAAAACCTGATTAGGTCCCAATTTGTCAAAACAGGTCCCCGCACACACAACACATACAGTTCATCACCAATAAACATCCCATCATGAATCCATGCTATTCACACTACTTACACCAAGATTGACCGACCGGGCATGCATATAAATTTGTCACCGCCACTTGAATCCAATTATAAACTAAAATCAAAGCTGAATTGCTTCCTAGAATAGGTTCTACTTGTTTTATTAACAGGTACAAGAACCAATCCGTGCTAAAAAATAAAAATAAAAATTCAGCAGCGATCAAATGATCCCTAGAGAATTCAGTCACAAAAGATATTTTGCATCCAGTACTTTCAATGTAGGTGCATTGAGAGAGGATAATGTCCAGTACTTTCGATCAGCTACGGCCATTGAGAGAGGATATTCAGAAGTCTACAAATCTACATCAAGTTAAGAGATTCTGCATCCAGTACTCTTAATGTAAAAACATTGAGAGAGAATAAAGTCCAGTACTTTCGATCAGCTACGGCCATTGAGAGAAGATATTCAGGATATTCTAAAAATTCCGGAATCGGTATCAAATCAAGAGATTCTGCATCCAATACTCTCAATGTAAGAGCATTGAGAGAGGATAATATCCAGTACTATCGATCAGCTACAACCATTAAGAGAGGATATTCAGAAGTCTACAAATCTACACCAAATCAAGAGATTCTGCATCCAGTACTCTCAATGTAAGAACATTGAGAGAAGATAATGTCCAGTACTTTTGATCAGCTACGGCCATTGAGAGATGATATTCAGGATATTCTCAAAAGTCCAGAATCAGCATCAAATCGTCCAGTACTTTCAATGATGCATTGGAAGAGGACATGTTCAGTACTTTTAATCAGCTACGGCCATTGGAAGAGAACACCTACGGATCCAGTACTCTCGATCAGCTTCGGCCATTGAGAGAGGATAATATCCAGTACTTTTAATGTAGGTGCATTGGATATTCCCCAACAACTACCGTCAACCGCGATGCTCCATCAGCAACAGAAGGTATATTCAGAATTAGGTCAAGGACATTGATTCCTCAGTATGGGTTACTCTCTAAGCTCTAAACTTTACTTACCGCAAGTATTGCTTTCAAAAGGATTTTTAAAATACCTTAAACAACCGTTTTTGCGTGTTTTCAGAGTCGAACTACGTTTGGTCTTATTTCCTTCCGAGGAATACGTAGGCAACTTTCTAGCACGACCATACCCAAAGTTCTAAATGGTGTCTTTCCTATCGACGACGTTACTTCTTTCATAAGTATCGTCACCGAGGGGCTCTGTAGACACCCCATTTTGAACTCAAATTTACGATTACACTACTCTTGTGTCTCGCCTTTGTGTTTTGATGAAAACTCGTTAGTTTCATCATGTTTCGTTAAGTTTCTAACTGACTCCGTTAGTTAGGGGCTATGTTGGTATAATGCCTTTGAATTTGGGATGCTAAGTTAAAGGATTAAACAACAGAAGATTTCGCAATTCCTTGGCAGAGCAGAGCTAGGTCCGGGTGCGCAAGGCATATGACCCGGGCGGACCAAGGGGGGTTTGGGCGCACCAGACTGAAGACCCGGGCAGACCTAGGCGAGAGGCGAATCGGAAATCTTACGTCGGAATTTCAGCACTATAGGAAGGAGAAGATCCGGGCAGACCTTGTAAGGAACCCGGCCGGACCAAGGCAAAGGGTCCGACCGGACCACGGTAGATACCCGCCCGGACCAGGTCTCCAGATTCCAGATTTCGTGCAGTTTCAGCAGTTCCGCAGAAGGAAGGTTTTCGAGTTAGTTTTAGACTAGGATTCCAAGTTCCTAGCAGATTTTGAGATAGACTTTACTGGTATAAATAGAAGCCATTAGTTTAGATCACAGAGAGCCGAAAGTCTCAGATAAATTATTAGAGTGCTCAGAATAAGTCTGTAATTCTACAGTTACACAGTTAGGAATTATTGTGATCAATAATTCGTGTAGCAGTAATAGTGAGATCTTGTAATCGTTTCTCCAGATTGATAATAATATTCTCTCCCCTCCCCGTGGACGTAGCTAAGTTGGTGAACCACGTAAATCTATGTTCTTGTGATTGCTCGCTTATCTTATCAAGTCTTGTAATTGCTCTAACAAGTGGTATCAGAGCTTTGGTTTTATCAGAGCTTTGGTTTATGGTTGGAGGTTCAGGGATTCCGCTGCAGAGAACAAGAAGATAGATCAAGGAGCAGATTCGATCGACAAGTTCAATGGGAAGAATAGTTTTTCTTTCTAGCAGATCAAGATGAAGGCTTTGTTGATTAACAAATATTTATGGGAACCGTTGGAGATTGCAATCAGGGATCGCAAGGATCCCAAGGGTAAGGCAACCACCACAGCAGATACCGCAGAACAGTCAGAGAAGGACAAGCAAGCAACAGCGAAGGTGGCGGCATTGAAGAAGTTGGATCAGAAGGCTCATGCCAAGATCATCAGACAGTTGGATGATGAGATCCTAACCAATGTTGCAGGAACGGACTCCGGAAGCGATCTTTGGTTAATGTTGGAAGATATGTACATGACACGTTCATTTACCAACAAGCTATACCTAAAGAAGAAGCTGTATGATTGTCAGATGACTGAAGGTATGCCCATAAATGATCATCTTGATAGATTTACTTTTGCATTACTTGAACTGCGTAATATAGGAGTAGTTGTGGAAGACGAGGATGCAGCCTTGCAACTTTTAGTATCTTTACCTATGTCTTATGAACATTATGTCAATTCGTGCATAAATCGTAAAGATGGTGTCTCTCTAGAGGAAGTGAAAACTTCTTTCAAGACGAGAGAGTTACGCCGAAAGGCGAGTGGGAATGAGACATGTACCCAGTCATCAGGTTTGGTTGCTAGTAGTAGCAATAGTAGGGGTTCTAGTGAGAAGAAGAACAGTAAAGGTAATTCTTCACACAAGAATGGTCCATAGCCTGGGGATATTTGTAATTTCTGCAAGGAGAAGGGGCATTGGAAGTTCGACTATCCCAGAAAGAAGCAAGGCAAGGCAAGGAACCTGTCAGAGCAGAGGCTATGATGGCCAAAGACAGCAGTTCAGATGAGGATTATGCTCTAGCTACATCAGAATCAGCACGTGCATCTGACCCATGGATTCTTGATTCAGGAGCATCGTACCATATCAGTCCTAGGAGAGAATGGTTTACTGATTACAGGCAGGTGGATGGAGGTGAAATAAGCATGGCCAACAGTGCAGTCTGTAAGGTAGTCGGAATCGGTTCGATCTGGGTCAGGACTCATGATGGTAAGTTTTTCACTTTGAATGAGGTTCGACACGTTCCGCTTATGACAAAGAATATGATTTTGTTGGTGTTGGTGCCCTAGGCACGTTTGTTAAACGTTGTATAAGTTATCATTTTATTCATAATGATAAAGAGATAATAAGATTATTATTATGGCTCGTGTTTGCTTATAATAATCTCCGTCCCTAGAGCTTGTTAAGCACTAGTATAAAGGCTAAATGATCATGGGATGATCATGTTAGATTTATGGGTAGTTGTTTGGAACAAGGTACTGGACATGACCCGCGGTATGAGATTTATGTCATGGTCGATGTCATATATAAATCTCATATTAGTTATGTCATTTGAATCCTTGGACATGAAGTTATTATAGTCTTCCACTTGATGAACATTATGTTTGACATATTCAAACGCTGCCTTAACACGGTAGTTATAAAGGGTATGATTTGCATGATTGGATTCACGTAGGGAAGAATAATAAGCCAAATGGATTTGTCCCTCTTCGGAGAGATGTCAAGCTTGGGCCCCTCGAAGGAATGATGTTGATGAAATGTTTGGCCAAACTCAAATGGATTGATTGGATCAATGTCATTTGGATTATCAACATATTCGGAATCGAGAAAGTATTGAACAATACAAGTTGACTTGTTGACCATGACTTGCGTTCAATGACATCGTGGATAAAGGGATTATGACATGTTCTAAAAGGAATGCGAACTTGTATCTAGTTATACTATTTGGGTAGGTATGACGGTTTGCTAGAACCTAATCATATCTTATGGTTTCATGTTTGAACCCATTACCAACTTAGTATAATCCTAGAGGGTCACACACAATAGAACGAATCCGAAATAAGGACTATATTGGAAATTTGGAAAAATTGGATTTTTTCGGGCCTTTGGGCGACCGCACAAATGGGCTGGGCGACCGCACAAGAAATTGGGCGGCCGCACACCTCAGTTTGGGCGGCCGCACAGTACTGTCGGGGACAGATTCCTAATTTGATTCGGAAAGGAATTTTGGACGGGTTTAGACACAAGTTTCCTATTTGGAATAGGTCTAACTTGTATATAAACATCACAATTCGGCCAAGAACAGAACCTAAGCTTTTGTGCAAGTCTCCAAAGAGTTTGAGAGAGTTTATTTTGTTCTAAGAAATCCTAGATTGAAGAACAAAATTATACACAAAGAAAATTCCATATAGTTCATATTAATTATGAAAACGTGTTTCATAATTTGGTCTAGCAACCAAGATCAAGTGTTCTTGATATTCGTTCGTGGTGTGGATACCGCTAGAGGGTGAAACTTATCATCTTCAAAGTTCGTGATTATTGCTATAATCGTGATCAAGTTTTCAAGTCTCTATCGAATTCAAGGTTGCAAAATCAAAGGCATCAAGGGTTAGTATTATAGTATTCATATTGTTGTATTTGACTTAATCATATGAATGGATCTATGGGCTTTGGGTTTCATTAAATTTTAAATGCTTAATTCCGCTGCGCATGTGACTACGAAACCCAACAGTGGTATCAGAGCCCCGTTCATGTTGATTATTTCAATACTAGATCATGTTGTGTGTATATAAATTGTTTATGTGCCTAACATGATATGAATATTGGATTATATGATGTTTATGTGTTATGTGATTTTATGTGGTTTATTGTTTTACAACTTTAATCGCACGATTCAATCGCAATAAATATTATTATGGATTCTGAATTGTTTGATTATTAATTCTGATTGGATCATGGTTTTAATAATCGGGGAATGACAATTTTGAGACAAATTTTCGAACTTCAAAATTCCTTCTGATGCGTTTGGGCGACCGCACAAATATCCCTGGGCGGCCGCACATGTTTGGGCGACCGCACAGGAGAGTTTGGGTGGCCGCACAGTTCACTGATTCTGTTCTGATTTTGGTTAAAATTGGAATTTGGAATTTTCGAGAGGTCCAACCGAACCAGTAACAAAACCAGACCAGACTTGCTGATCTGGAATGGGCTTTGGGTAGTTGGTTTGAGTGTGGATCTTGGGGTTTAATTTTCCTATTTGTTTTAGTCTTGTGATTCCTAGATTGGTTCAAGTTTTGGATGGCTAATCTGCGTTCATCGAGATTGTGTTTCCCAAAATTGATCGCAATCAAAGTTTCAAAGATAAAACGAAGTTAGAATTATGAAGAGTTCATAATTGCTAAAATTGAGAAACAAAGTTCTTGATTCAAAGATTGGAGATCCATGTGGAATTGTGGATGCAATTGGCCTACGTTCATCGAGACCATCTATTGCTTAGTTTCGGCCACATGGACTACTTTCTTGGTTTCTTGAATTAGTGCGGGATTGTGGTTGCCTAATGGCTTAGTTCGACCGCACTTCTTGTTGTCTTGATTTGGAGATAATAACCAAAGTTGAAATAGTCTCATCCTCATAATTATAGAGAAACTAATGACACATAAATATCATGCTTAAATTAACGGAGATTAATTTAGTGGCTAAACTTGATGCGTAACATGTTTATCTTATGTGCTCATAAATGTGTTGTATGCTTTATGTGATGAACCTTCAAGAAAGTTTTAAGTCTTTTTTGCCACGCCATGATTAAAACACTTGTTAGTGCATGGGTGATTTTAATGTGGGTTCGCCCTAGCGAGGTGCATTAACTTTATCTATGTATGAGCAAGATGGATGATGTGGGCACGCCCTAGCGAGGCACATCAACCATGCGTTTAAAATGGTTAGACTTAATTGGGCGTCAAAACAGTTTTGGGCCTTAGGCAAAGATGAGATTAAACATGCTTTTAAAATTGGATCCCTAAGAATCATATGAGATATGATTGACAAAAATTGTCTACCTAATTAATTTGATTTTGAGCGGTCCGCCTCCGTGGACTCAAAGTTAAATTAAAGTTGGATCTTAGCCCAATTTCAAAAGAATCTCATAAAAGGATCTAAGAGTCATATGATATATGATTGACAGGGTTGTCAACCTAATTAATTTGATTTTGTGTAATCCGCTATAGCGGACTTAAAATTAAATTAAAGTTGGATCTTAGCCCATTTAAATTATATTATACATTGGATGTATAAGAAGGTTATATAATTTAGTGGGAGTATTTTTGGAAAATATATTATTTATCTCTTTAATGAGATTGGTACTTGTAAAATTTTGGAAATTTTGCATAAGTTGTAGATGACAACTAAAATCATTGCGATAATCCTTGATAAGGATAAGCTTCAAAAGAATGATACAAACTCCATGGATTGGATCCTGAGCCTAAGAATAGTTCTAAGGCAAGAAGATGGGTTGTACATTCTTGATGGGCCTATTCCTAAAAGAACCAAATGCCGGAATAGACAATCACGAGAATCATGAGTATGATTCTAGGAATGTGAGTTGTCTTATGCTCACGATTATGTGCTCTTAAACTCCAACAAAGTTTGGAACTTGTGGAAGCCTATTAAATAGGCGTGGAGTTGAGTTACATGTTTCAAAGAGCAATCTAAGCAAGAGAGGTATAAAACCATTATTGCATTCACTTCTTGCAAAAGGAGTAAAGGGCAATAAGTGGAACCTCACACGCTTAAGATAATGACTACGTAGAGTATCTTGAGAAACTTGGGAGTCCAATTGGATTGGAACTAGCCATGAATCTTATTCTTGATTCATTGCCTAAGAGTTATAATCACTTTGTGATGGACTATAACATGCTTAGAATGAATAAGAATTTCTTCGAGTTGCATTAACATGCTGAAAAACTGCGAAGATGAAGATATTGGAGAATGGTTCTACAGAGCTCATGGTTCATAAGGAAAAGGGCCAAGTGCCAAAAGAAAGGTAAGACAAGAGTTGTCAAACCTAAAAGAAATAATTATGGTTAAAATAATAACTCTAATTGATGCAATTTGGTAAGATGGCAATTGGATTGACCATTTAGAATTGTAGTCAAAATTCTGGATGATCAATAAAAGGAATGGTAGTGGGACTACCACTTGGGAATTTTATGTTGTAAATTATTCTTTCTAAATTTAATTATTGGGTATTGGATACCAGAATAATTAGTAAAATGAAAGACTACTTATAGTAAAGTTTTATCTACAAACGGTAATGATGCAATGGTTGCAACATTGTTCGTAGAACACTTGTAAAGTGACTTTACTGATGAAGTAGAAGACATTATTTTGTTAAAAGATAATGAAGGATATTAATTTCTTGTTTGGAATAAGAAAAGTGCTTTATTTATTATGATTTACTTCATTGTGTTATCATATAAATAAATCTTATATCCTAAATCTTGAAGAACAAAGTAATAAAGGCTATAACATAAATAATTAAAATTCTTTATGCATTATTGTTTTGATCAAATAAATAAAAGATGCATATCTAAAATTCCATGGGACGGAGTTTTAAGTCATATGATTTGGAATCACATGATTTATGCAAATCTTATTTACTTGGACCAAGACATCCTTTACTATGATTGGTAAAAGGCTAATATCTTAATTGACCTAATACATTTCGATGTGTATGGTGCATTAAGAAGAAATGCTAAAAGAGAATTTTGGTTATACTTGGTAAAACTATTCAAAAATTATGATTGGATCATGATGATGAATAATTAAACCAAGAATTTGACAGTCATCATTAAAGTTGTGAAATGGTTTCACAAATTAACTTCACTAAGAATATCATTCTAAATGATATGTCCGCGTGGAAGTATAAGAACCTTATTGGATACGGTTCGTTGGATGACAAAGTCAAAGTGATCTTCCATTATTCATTTTGGGGTTATGTATTTAAAACCGCTATGATTATACTAATCTGAATTCCATCAAGAGAGGTTAAATGGTGAAAGAAAACTTGGTTTATCTTTCATAAAGATTTAAGATGGTGAGACCCTTTTTGAAAGGAGTTGTCTGGGACACACTCACATTTAAATCTAATATATTTTCATGGGATATCCTAAGGAAACTTGAGGATATAATTTTACTCATAAGAAACAAATGGTTTGAT
The DNA here is from genome assembly GCA_026119855.1 of Campanula takesimana. Taxonomy (NCBI): domain Eukaryota; kingdom Viridiplantae; phylum Streptophyta; class Magnoliopsida; order Asterales; family Campanulaceae; genus Campanula; species Campanula takesimana. The sequence goes on along the minus strand of JAOWBW010000094.1, from coordinate 1,078,412 downwards.
GATACTTTTCTAGATAAATGGTTTGTCTCTAAAAGAATCAGTGGGAGTAAAATGTATCTCGAATGGTTCGAGACCTAGAAAATATATTTTAACCTAAGATGGAAGTTGAACAAGTTTTCACAAGGAGTCGTGAAAAGTCCGTTCAAAAGATATACAAGAACTTGCGTATGTAATAGGACACAATCTATTGCAAGAAATATTGGATATTTCAAAATAGAAAGTGTTGAGGTAAAGTTCATTTGGAATGAAGTATTTACCATCTATCAAAGATGCAATGTCAACTCCACATATTTAGATTAATGACTTGGAGTCATGAAATCTAAAAGGCAACCCATGTGTAATAATCAAGTTTGGAACTTGATCATTCTAACCTAAGGTGTAAAAACCAAAGGAGAGGAATGAGTTTTCTTGGAGAAAATTTTACATGGATAGCAAAGAAATTTACTAGAATTCTCGTAGTCACATGTTCATATATGGAATATGAAAATTGATAAAATGATGTCAAAACAAGTGTTCCTCAACGGGAACTCACTTAAGGATGTATTGGATACAACCTAAAGGTTTTGACAGTCAAAGAAAATTCTGATAAATTATGAAAATTGCAGAAATCCATTGGATGGATTAAAGCAAACTTGTGGGAGTTGGAATCTCCGTTTTGATAAATCAAAAGAGTTTGACGTGATCAATAACGAAGATGAACCTTGTATATACATAGTGATATTCCTTAAATTAAATATGTGGATGACATATTGCTCATTGGAAACGAAATTCCTATACGTTAGTCTGCAAAGACTTTGTTAAGAAAGTGTTTCGCAATAAAGAATATTGATGAAACTGCATATGTCCTTGGCATTAAGATCTATAGAGATAGATCGAAGAAGCTAATTGATTAAGCCAAAGTACATACATTGACAAAGTCATTAGAAGATTCCGCAAAGAAAATTCTAAGAGAGGACGGTTGTTAATGTTACATGGAGTTTTCTATGCAAAGACTCAAATGTCCTGAGACAAATGATGAGCATGAGAAGAATAATCATGGGATGCCATTTGCTTCGGCAATTGGATCCATCATACCATGATAAGTACTAAGCCGGATATATCTAAATGCTTGGAGCATGACGAGTAGATATTAATCCGATAACCGGTGAGAATCACTGGATGGCTGTGAAACAATTTTTAAAGTACTTAAGAAGGACTAAAGAATTGTTATGATCTGTGGAGGGATGGAAGATGACCTCAATGTATATGGATACACGGATGCATGCTTCCAAACCGACAAAAATGGTAGAAATCGCAATCGAGTTTTATAAATAATAGTGAAGCTGTAAGTTGGAATGGTTCCAAGAAGAGTACAGTCACTAATTCTGCGACTAAAACTAAGTATGTTGCTGCATTGGATGCTGCGATGGAAACTGTTTGGATTAAGAAGTTCATTGGAGAACTTGAGATGGTTCCTAGCATTGCTAAACTAATAGACCTTATTAGAAATAATATTGGTGCTATTGACCAAGCAAAGGAACCAAGGGCACATCCTAAATCCAAACACATACTTAGGCGTTCTCTTATCGTTCGAGAAATCGTTGATAAGGGAGACGTACATATATGCAAAGTACCTACTAATGATAACGTTACGGACACACTAAACAATGGGACTTCCACAAAGCTAAACATGATGGTCATGTTAGGTCCATGGGTATTGGATACCTAGGGAATTGGGCCTAGGGCAAGTGGGAGATTGTTGGTGTTGGTGCCCTAGGCACGTTTGTTAAACGTTGTATAAGTTATCATTTTATTCATAATGATAAAGAGATAATAAGATTATTATTATGGCTCGTGTTTGCTTATAATAATCTCCGTCCCTAGAGCTTGTTAAGCACTAGTATAAAGGCTAAATGATCATGGGATGATCATGTTAGATTTATGGGTAGTTGTTTGGCCAAACTCAAATGGATTGATTGGATCAATGTCATTTGGATTATCAACATATTCGGAATCGAGAAAGTATTGAACAATACAAGTTGACTTGTTGACCATGACTTGCGTTCAATGACATCGTGGATAAAGGGATTATGACATGTTCTAAAAGGAATGCGAACTTGTATCTAGTTATACTATTTGGGTAGGTATGACGGTTTGCTAGAACCTAATCATATCTTATGGTTTCATGTTTAAACCCATTGCCAACTTAGTATAATCCTAGAGGGTCACACACAATAGAACGAATCCGAAATAAGGACTATATTGGAAATTTGGAAAAATTGGATTTTTCCGGGCCTTTGGGCGACCGCACAAATGGGCTGGGCGACCGCACAAGAAATTGGGCGGCCGCACACCTCAGTTTGGGCGGCCGCACAGTACTGTCGGGGACAGATTCCTAATTTGATTCGGAAAGGAATTTTGGACGGGTTTAGACACAAGTTTCCTATTTGGAATAGGTCTAACTTGTATATAAACATCAAAATTCGGCCAAGAACAGAACCTAAGCTTTTGTGCAAGTCTCCAAAGAGTTTGAGAGAGTTTATTTTGTTCTAAGAAATCCTAGATTGAAGAACAAAATTATACACAAAGAAAATTCCATATAGTTCATATTAATTATGAAAACGTGTTTCATAATTTGGTCTTGCAAACAAGATCAAGTGTTCTTGATATCCGTTCGTGGTGTGGATACCGCTAGAGGGTGAAACTTATCATCTTCAAAGTTCGTGATTATTGCTATAATCGTGATCAAGTTTTCAAGTCTCTATCGAATTCAAGGTTGCAAAATCAAAGGCATCAAGGGTTAGTATTCTAGTATTCATATTGTTGTATTTGACTTAATCATATGAATGGATCTATGGGCTTTGGGTTTCATTAAATTTTAAATGCTTAATTCCGCTGCGCATGTGACTACGAAACCCAACAGATTTCTCTTAGTCAGTTGGACAGCAAAGGGTTTAGTTTCAAAGGTAAAGGTGGATCAGTCAGTGTCTGTAATGGTTCAGAGGTGATACTGAAAGGCCTTAAGCGGGGCTCCTTGTATTTCCTCCAAAGAAGAACGCTTGCAGGGTCGGCTATGGTCGCATCATCAGAGGTGAACGAGGGAGATATGTCCAAGCTGTGGCACATCAGGCTCGGACACATGAGCACTCGAGGGATGCAGGAGCTGACCAGACGGGATCTTCTATATGGTAATAAGGTCAAGGACCTTAAATTTTGTGAGAATTGTGTACTAGGGAAGATGAAGCGTAATAGTTGTCCCAAGGGTATACATAACACAAAAGGTGTTCTGGATTACCTTCACGTCAGGAATCTCTAAGGGGGCACAAGTATTTCTTGTCTATTGTTGATGACTATTTAAGGAAGACTTGGGTGATTATCATGAAGCACAAGAATGAGTCTCAGAGAAATTTCAAGGACTGGAAGACAGTAGTAGAGAACTAGACAGAGAAGAAGATCAAGAAGCTCCGGACAGATAATGGTTTGGAGTTCTGCAGTACTGAGTTCGATTCGTTTTGCAGAGAGGTGGGGATTTCTAGACATCACACCATCAGAGGCACGCCACAGCAGAATGGTGTAGCAGAACGGATGAATCAGACATTGCTTGAGAGAGCTAGGTGCATGCTCTCTAATGCAGGGTTGTCTAAACATTTCTGGGCAGAGGCGGTTAGTACAGCATGTTACTTGATTAACCGTGGACCTCATGCCGGTATTGGTCTCAAAGTTCCCCATGAGGTATGGACCGGCAAACCTGTTGATTATTCTATTTTAAGGGCTTTTGGGTGTACTGCTTATTATCATGTGGATGATGGGGAGTTAGAACCTAGAGCTAGAAAGGGAGTATTCATGGGGTATGAAGATGGTGTCAAAGGATACCGCATCTGGTCTCCATCAGAAAATAGGGTGATTATCAGTAGGAACGTCATGTTTGATGAGAATTATGTGTTGGGTTTCGTAGTAACATGCGCAGTGGAAATTATCATTTAAAATTTTATGAAACCCAAAGCCCATAGATCCATTCATATGATTAAATCAAATACAACAATATGAATACTAGAAAACTAACCCTTGATGACTTTGAATTTGGTCTTTGATCTCGGTGGAGAAATTGAAACTTTAATCACGAACAAGTAAGAACACGAACTTGAAGATGATAAACTTCACCCTCTAGCGGTATCCACACCACGAACGAATATCAAGAACACTTGATCTTGGCTGCTAGACCAAAAATTGTGCAACACGTTTTCACAATCAATATGAACTATATGGAATATTGGTTTGTGTATTATTTTGTTCTTCAATCAAAGATGTCTTAGAACAAAATAAACTCTCTCAAACTCTTTGGAGACTTGTACAAAAGCATTGGCTTTGATTCTGGCCGAATTTGGCTGTTTATATACAAGTTAGACCTATTCCAAATAGGAAACTTGTGTCTAAAACCGTCCAATATTCTTTTCCAAATCAAATAAGGAAACATGTCCCGACATGGTGTGCGGCCGCCCAAAACAGCTGTGCGGCCGCACATCTATCTGGAAGGTTTCTGGTACTAACTGACCCAAACTGTGCGGCCGCCCAACCCAAACTGTGCGGTCGCCCACTTGTCCAGATTTCCAGAAATTCCAAAATTCCAATATAGTCCTTATTTAAGATTCGTTCTATTGTGTGTGACCCTCTAGGATTATACTAAGTTGGCAATGAGTTCAATCATGAAACCATAAGATATGATTAGGTTCTAGCAAACCATCATACTTACCCAAATAGTATAACTAGATACAAGTTCGCATTCCTTTATGCCTCCAATGAATATTGGGGAGGAGTTTTGAAAGCAAAAACAAAAGACTCTGAAAATGAGTTAATTTGTAGATACGCTTCAGGAAGCTTTAAAACCGCTGAGAAAAATTATCATTCAAATGAAAAAGAATATTTGGCGGTTATAAGGGTAATAAATAAATTTTCTATTTATTTAACACCCATCACTTTTATTGTCAGAACAGACAACAAAAATTTTAGTTATTTTCTTAAATTGAAAATTCAAGGAGATAATAAACAAGGAAGATTAGTTCGTTGGCAACAATGGCTGTCTCATTATAGCTTCAAGGTAGAACACCTAGAAGGGACAAAAAATTATCTTGCAGATTTTCTAACAAGAGAATTTAACAATTGATTGGTGTTTTCAGGATTTCTTCTAATGAATGAAGAAATAATCTTAGAACAGCATGAAATACTTTTGCTGCAAGAGCTAGAGCTTGTAAGGGCCAAGCTGAATTTTGTAAGACGCATCAAGTCTGAACAAAATAAGGGTAGATCCCCTTGCCTAACAGGTAAAAGTGATCATGTAGGAACCTCGAGTTCTGAAAACAAAGAGGATATTTCACCCTCTGCTGAAAAGCAAAATAGTGAAACTAGTCCAGTACAAACGGTAACTGGTAAAGACCTATCAAATCCGTTAAAGGTTGATGCTTTACCAAAAAGCATAAATGAGGTACAAACCTCCTTAACATTAGCAGCAGATTCAATTAAAGAATTGATTAATCTCAGGCCTAATGGGGGAATTCAAATCCCACAAGACGGAGTCAAATCCGCTGACGGTCAAACGTCAAATTCGGGAATTCAAATCCCTAACAAAAATTCAAAACCGTATTATGTCGTTTTCAACGGACCTAATGCTGGTATTTATGATAATTGGGAAATCACAAAGAAAGCCACTGATGGTATTCCAAATATCAGACATAAAAAGTTTAAAAGCAGCTTCAAAGATTCCTCGGAATTTTAACCTATGCTTCTGATTACATTCCTAAGTTAGCCTCGATAAGATCACCTTTACAGGCAAAACTTAAAAAAGATGTGCATTGGGCATGGACAGAAAAAGATTCTTCTTATATCAAAAAGATTAAGAAAAATCTCCACAGTTTTCCAAAATTATATCATCCTTTGCAAGAAGATGATTTAATTATAGAAACTGATGCCTCCAATGAATATTGGGGAGGAGTTTTGAAAGCAAAAACAAAAGACTCAGAAAATGAGCTAATTTGTAGATACGCTTCAGGAAGCTTTAAAACCGCTGAGAAAAATTATCATTCAAATGAAAAAGAATATTTGGCGGTTATAAGGGTAATAAATAAATTTTCTATTTATTTAACACCCATCACTTCATTTAGGTTTTGGTGTTCATAATGATCACATCATCATGTTCATCAAAACCTTGAATAAACGATTTATTCATGAATCAAAGATCATCAACAAATCAATCCAATTAATTTTTGATAATCTAAAGGAACATAATAATCAAATTATTATTGCAATCGTAGATCCCACATAACGTATTTAAACGGTGCGATTTTATGATTTCAATATATCTCATATACAAACATAAAACTCAGATCACATAAACATCTTGAATCCAAATTCTCATAGCATGCCAAAACATATAATCCAATTATATCATTAACATGTTATTATTAAAATAATCATGATGAACGGGGCTCTGATACCACTGTTGGGTTTTGAGCAAACATGCACAGCGGAATAAACCCAAAAGCCTAGATCCGATCACCATGATTAGATTAATATGGAGATGAATTTAGAACACTAACCGTGACGGAGCTTTAAAATTCTGAGATCTTCAATCTTTGTTCTTCGCGCTTCTTCGAATCACGAACGTAGGAACGACCGCAAAACTTGGATCATGAACTTTGAAGGAGTTGATGCCAACGCCCTCTATGTTTATCCACACGCGAACGAATTTCAAGAACGATTCTTGAACCGGATTGCTAGACCCAATAGAAACTCTTTCTACTTTGAAGGCTATGTGAAAAATCAATGTTCTTGTTCTTGAGGAAGAAGAAGAACTTGTTTTTCTCTCTCTCGGAGGCTATCTAATTGATATGGATCAATACCTACTGATTAGGTTGTTGTTAGAGGTTTATATACTTATTAGTCCTAAACCGTTTAGGAGAAATAGGTTAAAACCCGTCACAACACGAAATCAGTTTTTGGGCCCGAACAGGGCCTGCTCGGCCGAGTCCTTTAAGGTGCTCGGCCGAGCACCTTTGCTCCAGAAAATCTGACCTTCTGATTTCCCATGCTCGGCCGAGTCATATGAGGTGCTCGGCCGAGCACCATCAGAATTCCGATTTTAGCCTTTTAAACAATTCGTCCTTTTGTGTGTGACCCCATAGGATTATATTAAGTTGGCAATGAGCCCAAACACATTTGTGCTCATAAATCATGAGCGGACTCTAGCAAGCCATCATGACTACCCAATTAATATAACTTGTATAAGTTCGTGAATCCTTTATAGAACATATTACAATCTCTTTGTTTCACGATGTCTATTGAACGTAAGCCATGGTCAATGGTCAACTTACAATGTTCAATGCTTTCTCGATCCAGAATGTATTGATAGTACAAATCTTATTTGAGCACGGCCATGCATTTCATCAACACCATTCTTCGAGTGGCCAAAGCTTGACATCTCTCTTTTACGAGGAACAAATCCCTTCTTGATTTATTACCTTTCCATACATGAATCCGATTACGCCAATCACATTCTTTATAGCTACCCGATTAGGGGTAACGTTTGAATATGTCAAACGTAATGTTCATCGAGTGGAAGACTGTGATAATCTCAGGTCTAAAGATTCCAGTAATATAACTATATGAGACTTAATTATGACATTGTGACTATGACATAAATCTCATATGGGTCAGTCCAGTATTTGGTCTCCAACAAATACCCATAAGTTTAATTGTATCCCATACACCATAATCATCATATGATTATCCATTAAACTTATACTAACAATTAATCATAATTATCAGGGACGGGGATTATTATAATAAACATGCAAAGGATATAATAATCAAACATTCAATATCTTTAATATATAAATCTTTAATATATAAATAACATTAATCGTTTTACAAAATGTGCCTAGAGCATACAACACCAACACCATTTATCCAAGTCGGTTTATGTCGTTCAGAAATATATTGAATTTTACTAATTTAATGCAACTAATTACTCTGCAAGATTGGTAATCAATTTTACTTTGAGAAAATTTTGGAGGAAACTAGTTTCTCTATAAGTTATAAAAAGTCCTGTTTTTATAGGGTTTAAGGTTTAGAGTTTAAGATTTAAGATTTAGGGTTTAGGGTTTTAGGTTTGGGGTTTAAGGGTTAAAAACATGACTTTTTATAACTTATGGAGGAACTAGTTTCCTCCAAAACACACTCTTTTACTTTTCATATTGTTTATTTTTGAACATTTTATATATTGTATATAAATAAAATGAAATATAGAAAATCTCAATTAAGAAAAATTTCTTCTCTTTTTTTTTTTGTTTCTTCCAATTCATTCTCATATTTTCTCTCGTTCTCTTATTTTTACTAATGCAATTCATCTCTTTCTCATAGATAAAGTCTTATATGCAACCGGTGCATGGGCGTGCGGCGGGCAACACCCGCCCGCCAGCATTTCTTCCATTCCCAGCGCGACACGTGGCGCGCTGTGAGCCACACACTGCTTCACCACGCCGCGCGCTGCCACGTGTCTTCTTAAAAAAAAAAACCCTCCAATAAATTTAAAATGCTATATCTTGTGATTTATAACTCAGAAAAAAAATAGCGTTGTGTTCGTCTCGACAAGACGAATAAAACTACATAGGTTATGATATGGTTTTATTTTTTTAAAAAAAAATATTTTTTTACACACAAAAAATTTGAGCTGCTCATCAGCTAAGATGTAACACTCTGTTCTGATAAAAGTAACAATTTCATCTTCAAAAAGTAACACTTTCTACTGTTAAATGTAACAGCAGTTTTACAAAAAAAAAAATGGGTTTGCATTTCAATTGTTACATTCTCAATTTCAATTGTTACATTTAAGATATAATGTTACAATTAAGAATATAAATTGTTACAATTGAGATAAAAAATGTTACATTCATTTTTTATAAAATGTATCATTAGTTTAGTTTGTTAATCTTATGTTAATTTTGAAAAAAAAGTGCTACATTTGAAAAACAGAGTGTTACATTCTTTTATAAAAAGTGTGATATTGGTTTAGTTGTCAATCTTTATGTCATCTTTAATTTATTGCAGCAAAATTGTGGTACATTTTGAAGAAAAAAAATGTTACATTTGAAAAAAAAAAGTGTTACATTTCGTTATAATAAGTGTTACTTTTGTTGGGAGGAAAAAAGTTGGGGTTGGCAAAAAAAAAAAAAAGTCTCGGCTCGACTCGCCTGGCGCCGTCGCACGCCGTGCAGCGGTTGCACAGTAGACCGGCTCTTCTCATATTACTTCCTACGACACACACACACACTCTCTCTCTCTCTCTCTCTCTCTCTCTCTCTCTCTTTCTACACCTCAAAATAAATATTCATCATGATTTATTTGGTCTATTTAATTGAATTTTTACCAAAAGTGATGAAATTTTAAATATATTTTTTTTTCGATCCAATTTTTTTAAACATGTTCATATTATTTTAATCAAGATTATTGATTCAACAGTAAAAGTATATCATCAATAACTACTTTTAGAATATAATGAGTAAATTATACAAATAAGCTCTCTATGCCGTATATATTTTAAGCTTTAACGGTCTAATTTTTTTGCGTTACCTAAAATTTTGACCCCCGACAATAAATCCTAGATACGCCACTATTATGGGTAAAATTTACATGTCAACATCATGATCTGCACCACATGACAACATCTCACGGACATGTATAAAATTATTTATATTTATTATTGTTATTAACATTTTATACTGTGAAATTAATTAAACAGATTTGCCATGAGGAACACGTGTTACAAAAGGACTCCAAGTGCATTGACACTCTTTGGAACGGATAGAAGACCAAGTCTCCGCAAAGATAGTTACGGAAGAGATCATGACCGAGATTTTAGATAGTTAGCTAAAAGAGAGTTTTTGTAAATCCTTATATAAGAGCTATGAGGCTGAAAACACAACACACACAACTCACGTATTATCTTTTGTATTCCACCATATCTCGCAAGAATTGTAACTCCAAGAAGCATTAATACAATCGTTTAGGAGTGGTAGGTGCTCACAAACACCTCTCGAGGTTTTGTGCCGGCGAGATAGTTTTCTCAAGGGCTTTCCTCGTATACATTAACGAGTATTCTTTACCTCTATTCATCAATTATATTCCATTATGCCCTCCTAATCCTAAATCCAAAGTCTAAACACTTTTTAGTTAATTTAATTCCCATTGTTTTTTTACCAAAACAATTTGGTGCCCACCGTGGGGCCTTTGGTTTTTTAATTGTTTGAATCTCCTTCGAATCACTATGTCTACTCAACCCATGACTTCCGGCACCAGCAAGGCTCCTACCTCAACTGGTGGCTTGAACTTATCGATTGGGGGCAACAGTCCCAACAAGACGACATGCAGCAACACTGGAGTCTTACCACCGCCACCACCTATTGGAACTGGTAGGAAGCAGTCAACTCTAGCTTCTGACCCTGAGCTCAAGAATATTCTCATCCGAATGAGGATTCAGTTAGACAAACAGCAAAGCATCATTTCCTTGATATTCGACACCCTAGTGAATATGCAGAAAGAACAGAAGGTCTTGAGTGAGAGGTTGGACTCTGTATCACCAATTCGTCCCAGTGTTCTCGATTTCGGCACTGGGAACAGTCCTTCTATGTTCAATGAGTGGATCCCGATGGCTACTGCAACTGATAAGGGAATCCCATCACCTCCGATGGTGACGACTTCTCCAATGATGTCATCATCCTTGGATCCTGGCTTCTTTCAATTCTCTCCACTTGGCAACACCTCCATACCATTCTAACATCTACAGTAGATGTCACCAACCCCTTCGGTAACATTAATTCAAGTTTCACATTTGATAATACTGCTCATACTACTAACCCTTTTGCAGGTAACTTCATATCACAGTCAATACCGCTTCGTGCCGGCTATTGCACATGTCGACATCCCCAAAGGATTCAACATTCCATCCATGAAGTTCTATGATGGGAGCACAAATCCTGAGGAACATGTTGCCCATTATCAAGAGAAGATGTAGATTGTTTGTATACCTCTTCAGTATAGGGAAGCCTGTCTATGTAAAGGTTTTGGGTCAACCTTGGTAGGACCAGCTTTGAAATGGTTGATTCGTCAACCACCGGGATCAATCGGATCGTACGCCCAGCTCATCAACATGTTTAACAACCAGTTCTCTTGCAGTCGACAGTTCGAAAAGCTGACCAGTGACCTTTACCGAATTGTACAACAACTAACCGAAGCATTAAAGGACTACGTCAACAGGTTCAACAAAGAAGTCCTGGAAATCCCTAACCTTAACATGGCTACAGAAACAGAAGCTTTTAGAATGGGTTTGAAGAAAGACTCACCATTCTAGGAAAATCTAGTGATGAATCCATGCAAGAGAATAGAGGATGCACGCAATAGAGCAACAAGGTTAATCCGGTTGGAAGAAGACACAGCACAGAAGACAAAGGATTCTGGCAAGATGTCAACATATAACAACCCATACATAAGGACAGAAACATCTCACCAGAAGCAGAACAACTGATCCAGGCAGTACCACAAAAATGATTCTAACAAGATTCATTCTGTGGAGGATGAGGATCAAGATGACACTGACTGTCCTAAAATTACTGACTATTGTTTTTCTGTTGATGTTTCAGGTATTCTCTTCACAATGAGAAATCTTGGAGACAAGGCAAGATGGCTGAAAAAGAATGACAAACCAACTGCATGGAAAGTTAAATCCAAATGGTTTGCTTATCATGAGGATTTTGGACATCTTACAGAGGATTTCATCGCCTTGAGGAAGGAACTAAGCTACTTATTGTCCAAAGGATATCTCAAAGAAATCCTAAGTCACCGGAAGAACAAGGCAGAAAATAAAGAGAGCATTCCTAAAAGACCACCTTCTCCTCCACCGGTAACCAAGGTAGTCCAATTTATTAGTGGTGGTTCTGATATTTGTGGTACTTCTTATTCTATAGGTAAGAGGTATGCACACGAGTCCAAGGATGAAAAGCCTAGAAGGAAAGATAGGACGTCTCAGGTAACTTCTCAACATGTCATCTCCTTTGAAGAAGATGACAAGGACAACGTCTTAGATCCACATCATGACGCGTTGGTCATCACTCTACAGATAGCAAATTGCAGAGTTAGAAGGATCCTAGTAGATGGGGGCAGTTCAGTAAATCTTATCACCGTTGCAGCCTTGAAAGAGATGAACATTCCAATGTCCGAAGTAGTCAAGAACACTTCAGTACTCGTACTCAGTAGTGAAACTAAGGATACAGCAGGAGAAATCAAACTTCCAGTATATGTTGAAGGTGTCAATTCCATGGAAAGATTTTGTGTGATTGACTGTGCAACCAGCTACAATGTGATTTTGGGCAGACCTTGGATCCATTCTATGAAGGAAGTACCGTCCACCTACCATCAGTGTGTGAAGTTACCAACACCATAGGGGGTTGTCAAGATTTTCAGTAACCAGCAAACAGCGAAGGATTGCTATATGACATCTATGAAGGCGACGTCATCTGCACGGCAAGCATAGCAATTAAAGGAAAAATCACGTCAGGTTTTGGAAGCAAGGGAGCATGATGTTAAAGAAATATTCTTAGATCCCTCTAATCCAGACTTGAAGGTGCTAATTGGCCGAGATGTACCAGCAGAGTTTGAAGAAGAACTGATCAATCTTTTAAAGGAAAGGGTCAAAAGCTTTGTCTGGAAACACGAAGACATAACGGGAATTAGCAAAGACGTCATAACTCACAAACTTAACATAGATCCATCCTTCAAACCAGTGCTCTGGAAAATAAGAAAGGTTTTGCAAGAAAGGAACCAAATTATCCAGGAAGAAGTTGACAGGTTGCTGAAAGTGAAGATGATCAGAGAGGCAGAATATCCAAGATGGCTAGCCACATTGTTGTGGTAGAGAAAAGGAACGGTAAATAGAGAGTTTGTGTTGACTTTACGGACCTGAACAAAGCATGCCCTAAGAATCCCTTTCCTCTTCCGCACATTGACACCTTGGTAGACGCTACGTCAGGACATGAGATCTTAACATTCATGGATGTATGCTCAGGATTTCAGCAGATCCAGATGGAGCCATCCGATCAAGAAGACACCGCTTTCATTACACCCACAAGTATATATTGTTATATTGCTATGCCATTTAGACTAAGAAATGTAGGTGCAACGTACCAGAAGCTGTTCAATATGATGTTCAAGGACCAGATTGGCAACACCATGGAAGTCTACATCGATGATATGGTAGTCAATATGAAGCTGAATCAAACAAAGTGCAACTTCGGCCTGAAATCTGGAAAATTCCTAGGCTACTATTGGGTTCTGATGCATCATGCGCAATGGAATAAAACATGTAAATCAAACACCGAAGAGCCTGGATCCGTACATGTTGATTAAATTAAATACAAGATGAAAGAAACATACCCTTGAAGATCGAATCCATGAACACGAACTTTGAGGTGCTAAAGCAAACACCTTCTATCGGTATCCACACGTCGAACGAATATCAAGAACACCTTCTTGATCTGGATTGCTAGACCCAAAGCATAGTGAAGAAGCGATTTTTTCTTAGGAATTATTTTGCTTCATAGATTATTGTATTTTTATGATCATGGATCATAAAATAAATAATCCTACCTCTCTATAATTTATTGTTTCTAAAACAATTGTTATTGATTTTCAAAATCAACATTAGAGGCTTTCAAACCCGGTTGCATATATTTATATGAGGGTTTGACCTAATTTCGTTTGGGATCGAGATTCCTTGTCCAACAAGAATTCCAAACAAACTGACCAGAATCGGGGCCCCAGCCGTACGGCTATAGGAGAGCCGTATGCCATCAAAGGCGCCGTATGGTGGCCAGTTAAATTTTTCATAATTTTTAGCCTTTTTCCAATCCGTTCTATTGTGTATGATCCAATAGGATTATACTATGTTGGCAACGAGTCCGGACCATTCAGACCCATAAGTCATAAGAAGACTCTAGCAAGCCAATATGAGTACCCAATTAGTATAACTTTGAAAGTCCAAAGTTACCTTATAGAACATATCACAACCCCTTTGTCACGCGATATTATATTGGACATAAGTTATGGTCCAAGTCAACTTATATTGTCCAATGCTTTCTTGATCCCGAGTAGATTGATATGAGCAAATGACATTGAACACTTTAATTAATTTGGGTACGGCCGTACACTCTCATCAATCTCACTCATCGAGTGGCCAAGCAGATATCTCTCTTGAGATAGGGATAAATCCCATCTTGACTTATCATTCTTCCCTACAAGAATCCGATTATGCCAATCCTAGCCTTTATAACCACCCAGTTAAGGGTAGCGTTTGAGTACGTCAAACATAATGTTTATCATGTGGAAGACAATGATAATCTCAGGTCTAAGGATATCAAATGATATAACTATTATGAGATTTAATTATGACATTTGACCATGACATAAATCTCATAACGGGTCTATCCAGTACCTTGTTCTCCAACAAGTACCCACAAGTTTAATCCGCATCCTATGCACCATAATCATCATATGATTATCCATTAAACTCATGATAGCCCTTCATAAGTTCTAGGGACAATGATTATAATAATAAACATGCAAAAGATAATAATCGGATTTGTTATCTATATAACAATGAAGCTATGATGTAACACATAGGCCTTTCTCAAGGGCCTAGGGCATAATATCCAACAATCTTCCACTTGCACTAGGCCCAATCAACGTGTATCCAATACCCATTGAGCTAGTTATGATCATCATTATTGCAAGCAAGCTGATGTAAGATGATTATCCTTGTTATCATCATATGGTATTTTGCATATTTTGATATCTCCTATCTTTGACGATTTCTCGAGTAAGATAAAAACGTCCGAGTATATGTTTAGATAAGACATTAGTTCCTTGATTTGTGCAATAACAAATTGGCACAATGAAGGTCCATTAAATTAGTGACACTAGAAACAATTTATAGTTTACTAATTAGTCTTCTTATCCAAACAACTTTTTAGTTGCATCTGATGCTACTAGATACTCAACCTTTAGTAGAATTGTAATGGTACATATAACTCTTCTAACACCATTATTAAATATAAACATGTATTTATACTTCAATATTTTATCTTTGTTGGTTTGAAAGAATGTATCTATGTAACTATTACAAGATCATCTTTCATTCCATCAAAGATCAAGAACGCATCCTTTAGTTCATTTTAAAGTACGTAAGGATGTTTCTTAACTAGTGACTTTCACTAGAGTCCGATTAGTATTATCTAATCATACTCCAAGTATATGAGACATCCAGTCTTAGTACATTACAATGGCTTACATAATAGATCCAATTGCCGAAGCATATGGAATCCTAATCATGTATTGTTGCTCATTAGTCTTCCAATAAGACTAAATCTTGTCAAGAGTGATGCCATTAGACATTTTCAAGTAACCTCCCCAAGAGTCTTGCATAGTGAACTCTTCACTATCTTGTCTATATTAGTACTTTGACTTCAACCAGTCTTCCTTTTAGATTTATCTCCATAAATCTAAATTCCAAGGATATAAGCGGCTTTATCAAAGTATTTCATTTAGAAACTCTTTCAAAATGAATTATATGTCGACCACATATATTAGACTAGGAATAATGTTACGCTCCCACTAAATTTATTGTAATCACAAGTCTCATCTTTGATGAATTAAAACTCTTTGAATAATACATCAAAATGAAATTTCACTCCAAGTAGTTTGCTTCATTCCATCTCATAGATTTCTGCAACTTGCATATTTTATTAGAATTTTATGGATCAAAACTTTTAGGTTGTATCAAGCACATCTTAAAGTATGTTCCTGTTAAGGAATGCAGTTTTGACATCCATTTGTCATATTTCATATTCAAAATATGAGCTCATGACAATTAGAATTCTAATAATATTAAGCATGACTACAGGTGATAAAGTTTCATCATAATCGATATTATGAATTAACTTTTCTCAATTAGTCATGCTTTATCAATATGCACCTTGCGATCCATGTCCGTTTTCTCCAATAAAACTCATTTTCTATCCTATAGTTTTTAAGCCTTGGGGTAGAACAATCAAGTTCGAAACTTGATTATGATACATGGATTGTATTTTTAGATTTCATGTCTCCAAGTTATTAATCTAAGTGTGGAGCAGACTTTGCATCTTTATAGGTGATAGGTCAATCATTCTCAATGATATCTTCCTTATTACTTTCTATTACGAGAAATCAATATTTCTTGTTATAGATAGTATCCTATCATATATGCAAATAACTTGTGTATACTTGAACGAATTTCCACAACTCCTTGTGAAACATTGTTCAATTTCCATCTTTAGGTTCTATGTCATTTTCTGGTCTCGAACTTTTCGAGATACATTTTACTCCCACTAGTTCTTTAGAGAAAACGATTTATCTAGAAAATACTACTTTGAGTAACAAATGATTTGTACCCATTAAAGGGTGTAAAATCAATATCATTAAGATATCCCATAAAATACATTAATTAGATTTGGGTGTGATTTTGTCCAAGACAACACTTTTCACAAAAGTATCACGTCACAAATCTTTATGAAAAACAAACCAAGTTTTCTCTCATTCCATATCTCATATGGTATCAGTCGAACCTTCTTAGATGAAACTCAATTTAGTATAAGCGCAGCAGTTTTCAGCACATGTAATCCAGAATATTAATTAAAGATCAACTTTAACTTATCATGAGGTGAAAAACAGCAGTTTGCAGACAATTTGCAGATTTCTGTAAACAGGGGCCGTACGGCTCATTACTAGGCATACGCCTAAATAGCAGCCATACGGATGTTGTTTCCAGATTCTGTTTTTCTTATTCTGTAGACTCTCTGTGGAATTCTCGTAAAGTCCAGGGCTCAAATATTCATTACTTTGCTCAAATCAGATTATACTAATACTTTGCCATGAGATACTGAAATCTTTTCCAAGCATTGTTACTTTAGTGAATTAGATACATCAACATGTATTAATCCAAAATAGTATTTCCTTTACTACTATTAGTAAGAGGTGTCTCGGTCAATTTTCAAGATTCACATATATCACGTGATTCGAAATCATGTGAATTTAAAAGTCCACCCCATTGAATTTTAGATGTGTTTCTTATCATTTGATATAGACATCAACGCTTTAAGAATGTAACGCTTACATCCTTAGATTCAGATTTCTATTATTTATGTTATACTTATTATTTTGTTCTTCCAATATAAGGATATAAAGTCCCATTATATGATCAACAATACAATAAAGCAAATCATATTTAATGGAACACTTTCTTATTCTAAATAAGAAATATCCATAATCTTCTAATGAATAAACTAAAATAATATTTCTACTTAAAGTAGGAACAACTCAATATTGTTCAAAACAATTATGAACCCACTAGGTAAAGACACTTCGCAAGTTTTTATGATTAATGTTGCAACCATTGCATTATTATCAACACATAGGTTAATCTTTACCTTCCTTAAGTAGTCTTTCTATTTCTCAAGTCTTACACATTTATATAAATGTGGGATCCATATCCGGTATCCAATATCTAAGAACTTAGAAGTAGAATTTTAACATGAATACTTGAAGCGGTAGTCCTACTACCCTTCCTTTTTATCTTTTAATTCAAATTGTAATTTTTCCAACGGTCAATATTATTTAGGGATGGCAACGGGTCGGGTTCAGATCGGATCAGGCCATATCCGAATCCGATCCGAACATTGGAACCCCTCTACCGAATCCGATCTGATCCGAATATCCGAGATCCACGCTCCGATCCGAGACCCGAACTGATCTGAATCTCAGGTTCCCCAAAAAAAACCTAGGTTTGACAAATTTGGGTGAATTGGGGAAGCTAATCTAATCAATCAAACAATACCAAAAAAATCAAAATTCAATGGCTAAGAATTGTTAGATTACCTCAATAGAGATGAAATTCGTTGGAGATGTAGTAGATTTCGAAGGAAATTGAGACCGATATTTGCAGTGCCGATGACTTCGAGGCAGAGAGGAACGATTGAAGGAGAAGCGGCGACGGAAAGGCAGAGAGGAACGATTGAAGGAGAAGCGGCGACGGCGGGCGGCGAGGAGCGGCAATGGCGAGGAGCGGCAACTGGGAGAAGCTCGTGTTCGACTTAGGGCGTAGAAACGAGAGAGAGAGATAGACGCGGTAGATTTTTTAATTTCTAAACCCTGTTTTTCTCTTTTATAGGTAAGGTTGTGTGTATATTTTAATAAAAGGAGGGGTAATAATGAAAATTATGAGTAATGTATATGAATCGGGTCGGGTTGGGTCGGAGGGGCTGACCGAAACCGACCCGAAATCAGAACGAATCATAAAATTGCAAATTGAACCCGGAAATTACGGATCGGATCACCCTCGGAACGGATCGGGTTCGGACAAATTGCCATCCCTAATATTATTGCCATAGTAGCAATTACATCCTTAGGATTTTAGGTTTAACCACAAATATTTCCTTTAGGCTTGACAACTCTTGTCTTACCTTTTATCTTAAAATCATTTTCTTTATTAACCTTTAGAGTTTGAGATGGTTTTCATTTGTTATTAAGACTTAGCAATTTAAACATCGAATGTCGCTTATGAATTAATATCAAATCCGTTTGTTTGTTCCAAACTAACTTGATTATTTAGTCATCTAAGGTAATTAATATGTCTCTCTATGTTCAAAACATGAGAACTTATTATCATACATTTCATTCATCACATGAGTGTTAGGCTCCAATCAATCTCAAACTTTTATTGCCTTTCTTGCTTGTAGGAATGCTTCCTACGCAATTGCTTATCACATAAGCATTCATATGTTTTAGATACTTCTAAAGTTCCAAACATTTGGTAGCAAGTCGTAAGACAATTGACATCTATAGAATCATCCACATGTTTCTAATCAATGTCTTTGTCCATCCCTAAGGCATTAGGTTTCTTAGGAATAAGATTTATTAAGAATTCATAACTTCCGTTCTTGCTTTAGAACAATTCTTAAGCTCATGACTAGGTCAAGCAAGTTAATCTCATTCTCTTTTAAGTGGGGTCAATTGCAGTGATTATACATGATTATTGTTTAAAATATTCTACAAAATATGCAAATAAATATACACATGTTTTTCATACCATTATCATTAAGAGATATTTAATGTATTTTATAAATACTCCCACTAAATTATACACCTTCAAATACTATAATGTATAATATAATTCAAGTGGGCTAAGATCCATATTTCACGTAACTTTGAGTCGGCTTTGGCACGACTGTTCAAAATAAGCTATTTAGGTAGATAACTCCTTATCAATCGCATCATATGTGACTCTTAGATCCTTTATGAGATTTTAGACGTCATATGTCTAACATGTTTTAATCTCATCTGTGTCTTAGGCCCAAAACTGTTTTGATAGCCTAATTAAGTCAAACCATTTTAAACGTATAGGAATCACTATTTCCTCATCTTGCTCATAGATGAATATAATTAATGCACCTCGCTTTGGCAGAGCCCACATAAAACTACCCATGTACTCACAAGTGTTTTAATCATGGATTGGCACATGACTTAAATTTTAAGAAGGTTTATTTACATAGAGACATGCATCATATATTTAATTATGTCAAACATAATATAATATAGTTTTTTCATAATATATGTTAACTAATCAAATTAATTAACAGAAGAAAAATCTTGTGATTTAATTATGAAGCAACACTATGGGGAAGGAATCTAAAGTATCTGTAATTAATTTACAGATTGGATATTTCATTCGCATTCCCAGAAACAAGGTGTAAGCCTGCCATTGGTCCATGCAATGAATTAATCCAAATTTAGTTTCCTTCTCTTGCAAACAATTTGCACTTTTCTCATAGGGATAAATTCTGAAACTTTTGATTCCGCAGAATATCCATAGATTGAGAGCACAAAACGTACGACCGAAACTAAGCCAAAAGACTTCCACATTTTCGCACTAAGATCAAGAAACCAAGTAACTTCTCTATACGGCGAAACTAAGCCAAAAGTCATCAACATTCCCGTATAGATTGGTCACCTGTTTCAAGACCTTTTCATTTTCTCTTAATCTCAAAGATTATAGCAATCCTAAACTCTTTAGAATTCTGATTTCTGCAACTTTCTGTATTAAATCATATTTCAGGAAAACACGGTTTCAAAAACAAGCCATCTGAAACCAGATTCGATTTCTGATTCGAATTCTGTAAACGATATACAGAACAATCAGAAAACCAGAAAACAAAACTGCCATGAAAAACAAAGGGCGCCGTACTGCCGCCTACCAGCCGTACGCCAGGCTTGGCGCCGTACGGCTCCTCCTTCCAGATTCCCAGATTTCCAGAATTTTTAAAATTCGATCAATCCCTATATCGTGTTCATACATAATCAGATTACAAAAAGACGAAATTACAGATTACGAATTTTAACCCATCTAATTCATATAATCAATAACCAATTTATTTCATATAAAAATTTGACCAAGGTCATCAATAAATATAATCTAATTATAACTTGATAATCTAAGCATGCGATTATACATATGAATCCAATTAATATTACAATCACATCTCCCCATAGTGTCATGCTCATAAATTTCATATCGCATATAAAATTCAAATCACACATTCATCTTTATCATCATGCAAAATTCATATAATCGAATTAAATAATTTAAATATGATGTATTGAAATAATCAACGATGAACGGGGTTCTGATTCCACTGTTGGGTTTTGATGCATCATGCGCATCAGAATAAAACATGTCAATCAAACACCCAAGAGCCCGGATCTGTGCATGTTGATTAAATTAAATACAAGATGAAAGAAACATACCCTTGAAGATCGAATCCATGAACACGGACTTTGAGGTGCTAAATCAAACACCCTCTATCGGTATCCACACGTCGAACGGATATCAAGAACACCTTCTTGATCTGGATTGCTAGACCTAAGGCATGGTGAAGAAACGATTTCTTCATAGGAATTATTTTGCTTCATAGTTAATTGTATTTTGATAATCATGGATCACAAAATAAATAATCCTACCTCTCTATAATTTATTGTTTCTAAAACAATTGTTATTGATTTCCAAAATCAACATTAGAGGCTGTCAAACCCGGCTGCATATATTTATATGAGGGTTTGACTTGATTCCGTTTGGGATCGGGATTCCTTGTCCAACAAGAATTCCAAACAAACTGACCAGAATCGAGGTCCCGGCCATACGGCTATAGGAGAGCCGTACGCCATCAAAGGCACCGTATGCTGGCCAGTCAATTTTTCCATAATTTTCAGTCTTTTTCCAATCCGTTTTATTGTGTGTGACCCAATAGGATTATACTATGTTGGCAACGAGTCCGAACCATTCAGAACCCGTAATTCATAAGCGGACTCTAGCAAGCCATTATGAGTACCCAATTAGTATAACTTTGAAAGTCCAAATTTACCTTATAGAACATATCACAACCCCTTTGTCACGCGATATCATATTAGACATAAGTCATGGTCTAAGTCAACTTATGTTGTCCAATGCTTTCTTGATCCCGAGTAGATTGATATAAGTAAATGACATTAAACACTTCAATTCATTTGGGTACGGCCGTACACTATCATCAATTTCACTCATCGAGTGGCCAAGCAGATATCTCTCTCGAGAGAGGGACAAATCCCATCTTGACTTATCATTCTTCCCTACAAGAATCCGATTATGCCATTCGTAGCCTTTATAACCACCCGGTTAAGGGTAGAGTTTGAGTACGTCAAACATAATGTTCATCATGTGGAAGACTATGATAATCTCAGGTCTAAGGATATCAAATGATATAACTATTATGAGATTTAATTATGACATTTGACCATGACATAAATCTCATAATGCGTCTATCCAGTACCTTGTTCTCTAACAAGTACCCACAAGTTTAATCCGCATCCTATGCACCATAATCATCATATGATTATCCATTAAGTGCTAGGGACAATGATTATTATAATAAAAATACAAAAGATATAATAACCGGGTTTGTTATCTCTATAATAATGAACCTATGATGTAACGCATATGCCTTTCTCAAAGGCCTAGAGCATAATATCCAACAGCTACATGGTAACACAAAGAGGAATAGATGCAAGTCCAGAACAGATAAGAGAAATCCTCAACCTGACATCACCTCGAACTGTTAAAGACGTACAAAGATTGACGAGAAAGGTAGCAGCCCTCAACAGATTTATCTCAAAATCCTCAGAACAGTGCAAGCCATTCTATGATATCTTGAAGAAGAACAGCAGATTCGACTGGACAAAACATCATGAGAAGGCATTTCAGGAATTGAAACAGTACCTTTCGACACCTCCGTTGCCGTCCAAACCTCAAGATTGTGAGCCCTTGTATACATATTTGGCTGTTTCAGAAATAGCCGTCAGTGCAGTCCTTGTCCGAGAGCAAGATGGTAATCAACATCCGATATACTATGTAAGTAAAACTCTTTTAGATGCGGAAACCAGGTACTCTCATCTAGAAAAGTTGATTTTAGCTTTGATTATTGCTTCAATTAAATTAAGACATTACTTTGAAACCCATATTGTTTATATTCGTACTAATTATCCGATTAAGAATGTTATGAGAAAGCCAGAGATGTCTGGAAGGATAGCTAAATAAAGCATCCAACTGAACACGCATGATATCAGATATGAACCAAGAACAACAATAAAATCACAGACACTTGTAGACTTTATGGCAGACTTCAGTCCAAGTATGCAATCGGAAGTAGAACTTAAGGTTCAACAGCTTCAAAATGACGACATCCTCCTCAGGTGGACACTATTTACAGATGGAGCGTCCAACATGAGGGGGAAAGATTTAGGTATTGTCCTGAAGTCACCACAAGGGGACATCATGCCCCAGTCTATAATCTGTGATTTTAAAGCCACCAACAACTAAGCGGAATATGAGGCCTTGATTGCAGGATTAACCGTCGCCCTAGATCTCAACGTCAAGGCAATTCAGGTATACAGTGATTAATTATTATTGGTTAACCATTTTAATGGTTCTTATGCAGCTAATAATGCCAAGATGACGTCGTACCTAGGGATCGTGAAAATCCTAGCAAGCAAATTCCAAAGTATTTCCTTAGAACTGGTACCTAGAGAGGAAAATTCTCAAGCAGATGCCCTTGCTAACCTGGGATCATCTTTCAAAAGTGCCTTTCAAACCAATATACCAATCATTCATGTCAACATTCCGGCTGTGGAAAAGTTAGAGCTCTTCTGCATAGATGACGACATCCAACAAGATCAAACCATCCAGACAGAAACTTCTTGGACCACTCCCATCATCAAGTATCTTCAAGATGGCACCATTCTAACTGATGAGAAGAGTGCTAGAGCATTAAGGGTAAGGAATTCAAGATATCTGTTAATAGATAATGTGTTGTTTAAGAAATCTTTTGCAGGACCATACTTAAGATGTCTAGAACGCGATAAAGCTAAAGAAGTTCTCAAGGAGTTGCATGAAGGAATATATGGTAATCATTCTGGGGGGAAAATATTATACACCAAAGCTCTAAGGATGGGTTACTTTTGGCCAATGATGCGTCAAGATGCCACAGACTATGCTAAGAAATGCGATTCATGTCAGAAGCATGGCGACATCCTGCACCAACCAGCAGAATTGCTTCATCTTATTCTCTCCCCTGGCCATTTATGACATGGGGAATGGACATTATGGGTAAATTGCCTATAGCACCAGGAGGGAAGGTATTCATGCTTGCAATGACAGACTACTTTTCCAAATGGATAGAAGCGGAAGCATACTTCCAAATTCGTGGCAAATAAGTCATCTCATTCATCAAAAAGAACATCTTCAGCAGATTCGGTATTCCTTCAGAGATAATCTACGACAATGGTTCCCAATTCATCAGTAAGAAGATGATGGACTTCCTAACCAGCTAGGGAGTCAAGATGGTGACATCCTCAAGCCAATGGACAAGCAGAATCGAGTAACAAGATCATAATCAACAACTTAAAGAGGAGGCTAGATCAGAAGAAAGGACGATGGGCCGAGGAAATTCCATTTCTCTTATGGGCAGACAGGACCACACCCAAGAATGCAACTGGACAGACACCATATTTCTTGGTATTTGGAGCAAAAGCCCTCATCCCTGCAGAAGTCGTCGTCCCGACAGCCAGGTATGGGTTGTTGACATCCGACAAGAATGACGCTAATTTGACTCATGATTTAGATACCATTGACGAGCTGAGGGACCTAGCTAGAATCAGGATGGCTGCTTTATCAATAGAGCATTGCATGGTCATACAACAAGAATATCAGATTAAGAAAGTTTCAACTTGGTGACTTGGTATTACGTAAAGTTTTCCAAAAAATGAGGGAACTCAATGCTGGAAATTTGGCTCCTAAGTGGGAAGGTCCATACTTAATAGATGCAGAAGCAGGAAAAGGTTTATATTGGTTATCTGCTCCAGATGGCGTAAGAGTCCCAAGGAGTTGGAATGCAATCCACCTCAAAGCATAATTTATGTAAGTCATAGCATGTTGTAAGTACCCCAATCTGAAATTGACCAACATAGAGGAATTCTTAGCACCATTCAGGGATAAACTGATAGGCTGGGACCTTAGTAAGATAAACCTAAAATTCTAGGACTGCTCTGGGATTAAACTTGGAAAAATCCAGAAGCTCGCCAGGCTGAGCCGTACGGATGGTTTGGACGCGGGAGAGCCCTAGCCGTACGGCTACTATGGGCACCATCAGTCCTTATAAATTGAGACCCTTGCTGATCATTTCAGGGGGGAGAAATTTGTTTAAGAGAGCCAAAGCTCTGCAGGAATCATACCAGAATAGAGTGATTACCACATTTGAGTGAAAAGAGAGAAAGAAGATAGGTCTAAACCAAAATTGGTGAGACCTCCTTCTCCTCATCTTTTCTTCATCTCCATATTACATCCTTGTTTCTTGTTAAATAATATACATTTGGAATCAAGCCTTGAAATCCATAGTGCCCTTCATGTTCAATACATGATGATGGGTTACAAACCATAGGATAGCCTAAGGCTTGTTATGATTTATGCATCTTTAATACATTGTCATTATATTTATGCACCTTTACATTATGACTTTAAATTTGTGTCATTTACTTTAAAGTCTTTGCATTTATGTCGAATAAATGAGGGAATGATCAAGTTTGGGTGATAAAGTTGCAATCTTTATCATCCAAACCTTGAGTCAACCTCAAAATGTCCCTTTGATGATAAAGATTCAATCTTTCCCCATCAAAGGTTGATTTTTGGATGTCCCAATACCCTTCCTTGGAAGAATCATCCGTTTGGATGTTAAAGTTTCCATCTTTAACCATCTAAATGGTGATCTTAGCTCAAAGGCCATGACCCTCACCTTTTCTCAATTATTCCCCAATGATTGCCTTGATCACA
This sequence comes from Campanula takesimana, assembly GCA_026119855.1. Taxonomy (NCBI): domain Eukaryota; kingdom Viridiplantae; phylum Streptophyta; class Magnoliopsida; order Asterales; family Campanulaceae; genus Campanula; species Campanula takesimana. The sequence goes on along the minus strand of JAOWBW010000094.1, from coordinate 1,052,890 downwards.
CCCAAAATCCTTATTTTGGTGTCTAATCTAGTGATCAATGGCATATGGATGATTTAATTAATGTTTTGTTGCAAGAAAACAACTGGAAATGATCAAACAGTCCAGTTTCCAGCAGAATGCTCTGTTTCTGCCTGGAACTGGACTGACTCCTGGGAATCTGTTAAATTCCCAGGAAGACCCTCCATAGCCATACGGCTACTTTATCCAAGGGGAACATTTCCAGTCTAACCCCTCCTTTATCCAGAATGTTTACAAAATAACCCTTTCTATCAAATATTTAACTGTTTTCTGGTAAAGGCAGTTTCTCCTATTTTCAAGAACACACACACACACACACTTGCACAATTTTAACAAACTCTAGGGAGACTCGGTTTTTTCCGAGGCGCTTTGGGTGAACTACTGGTTGAGTTCTTCCCAAAGCCTAACCTGACCTCCGAATCCTTTGTCTCTAACCATTTTTCGTTTAGTTTGGGTTTAAAATTAAACTAACATGGCGACTCCGTTAAATGTTGATAAGATCCCGTGTTTGATTCTTGAGGGAAAGAAGTCCGTTTTTTCCCCGGGTATCTCACATTGGCGACTCCGGTGGGGAATAGTTTGTTTTCGGACTTCTTTTTAGAAGATTCGAGGGCATTCTTGTGTGGGTCAAATTCCCGTCCCCGTTTGTTGACTTTGTGCATAGTTTGTGTGTGTTTTATGTTTCTGTTTTGGTTCTTTTTGAGAATGGAACTGTCCTGGAAATGCAATAAACTGGGGCTTGATGATCTGAAGTTGAAAATCTGCAAAAAATAATGGAACTACACCCCTAGCCATATGGATGGTTTTGCTGGGCCCACAGAATATTTCAAGTTAATAGTTTTGTGCAGGGCAGAGACATTCTGATGGTCCCCTTTGCTTCTTCCTGTCCAGGTTCAAATTTACAGACTTGTGTGTGCACATTTGCCTTCGTTTTCTTAGCCAAAAAGGGATTTTCATAGCTTGGTAATGAACAAATCTTTTGGATATAAAATTAGGTTTTCAAAGCCTCATTGTGCCATACCCTTTTGTAAAAAAATTGGTTTCTCAAATTCTTTTGTTGTGCACAACCTTTTTGTACAAATGATTTTTAAAAGGTTGTCGTTCTTGTTGTAAAGTTTTGATTTCAAAAACCTTTGGTTGTGCACAACCTTTCCATGTAGAAAATTTTGATTCTTGCTTATTCATAGCTTTGCTTGATTACTTGTGCAAATTACTTGTTTAAATTGTTTGTCCTTGTATATGCTCTTGTACATTGCTCACGTTATTAAAGCGGACTGAAAATTCCTATTTTTGACTCAAAAGGGAACATAGAAGGATTCACACAACGCGCACTTGACCTTGTGCACATTCCAAAAACCCTCAAAACCCGGGATGGATGCCACGATGCAGCTTGATTGGTGCTCTTGTTCCCTTCTCGCGCGCACGAGTCCATTCCACCTCCCCTTCCGAGCCGAGTCAACCACATATGTCCGTGACACACAAGTACCGTGCCTTGGTTGGTTTTTAGTCTAGCTCACATCATCACGTCCCTAATACGTGTCCAAACGCTAATTATAACCAAGTTAACGCCCGAGTCACGACTCTTTGTAAAAGCAAGTGTGACCAAAGTCATCTTTGACCCGGTCTTTGACTTATGCGTTAATGGTAACCATAATTAACCAAAGTCGTGTATTAAGGATAGGTTGACACCGCGTCACTAAAGCTCTAATGCTTGACCCATCCTAATCGTCTTTAAGCCCAAGACCAAGGTCCGAGATCCCTCATTAAAATGAGGTCATACCGGAATTTTGTTAAAGCGTTAAGTTAATATTAACCTTAGCAAGGGCTTAATTATGATAAGAATGGCCCGTGCGTTGGAACTTGTGACACACTAGACCCTAGGTTTGGTTTCTTTCGGTCGGTGGAAGCTGCGTGCCCTATAGGACCCTCGCCCGGGATAGTCCATCCTTGGGAGTGTGCAATACAGGTGAAAAACGAGGGGTCTATAGGCGTAGTGATGGCCTCCACTGATCCAAGATTTAGATTAATTGCGAAAAAGAAGAGAAATCTTTTCCAACCATCTAAGGAATAAACGGTGTTTTGAGAAAACTCGGACAATAAGCGGAAGCATGTTTTTAAGATGTGCCTAAACGTTTGTTCATGTGAAAGATCACCTAATGAAAATGTTTTTCCTAATGAAATTGGCAAATTCCTCAAAAATGTATGGCTCGAGTCTTCCCCCAAAAACACTTACCCTGCGAGTCAAATCGGTTTTCCCCCGAGTCAAATCTCCTTGTGTCGAATCCCTTTTTCTTACTCAAAAGCATGGTTTTTTTCCGAGGATCTCGCCAAAGTGCCCTTATGGCTTGTGGATCTTTTGCTTGATAGGGGAATATGGAAGCCCGATTGGAAATTGTTGAGAGAACCTTGGACGACATGCAGCGAGCAATGAGGAGATGGGAATACGACCAGGGTCGCTTAGTCGGGGATTGTTAGCGAGATGAGCGAGAGACAAGCTCCAGATCTTGAAAGAGAAACCGAGAAGATATGGGTCCGAATGGTTCATCCATGCCTCCACGAACTTTTGAAAGACAGGGAGAATGACTGGCACCAAGAAAGGAAAAGTGTGAGAGATGAGATGGATTCGCAAAGTCGTATCCACCAAGAAGACATGAAAAACGTCCAAGCATGTATGAAAACGGTGGTGGATGCGATCGTGGATATTAAAACCCATCTCAGGAATCACCCCCACCTCAAAGGCCATTCCGCCGGACCGGTATCTAATAGCCCATCCCATGTCACTCCCGCCAGCCCCCCGAGTGACTATAGGTCACCTAGAAGGCCTACCTCTTCAGTCGCAGCCCCCAAATGGAAGTATGCCACCAAGAAGCAGTCGGTTTAGACCCATCCTCCCTAAGCCAACTCACCATCAAAGAGCCGCCCCATATCGTCTCTTCCGTGAGTTACGAATCCCGAGGGTTCAATTACTCGATCAATTACTTGAGGAGGGAAAATCCAATTACTTTATCCAAATAGGCTCCTGGCCGAGCACGCCCACCAATGAGTCGATGAGACACAGTTCTGTCGGTACCATCAAGGGGTAGGGCATACCACCGGAGCTTGTAATGCCTTGAAAGACAAAATTCAGGAACTCATTGATGAGGGAATCATCACCAAAAAAGGAAATCAGTGGGTGTAAACCCGAGTGGAAGCGAGGAAACCGATATTAAGCTTGCAAGGAAGGAAGCAGCTAGGAGTGGTCTAGTTGGATAGGTTCTAAGGTCTTCCAAAAGTCCTTTTTGGACATGTTTTTGCTTTCCCTAAGCCTTACAAGGCAAAGTTGTGTAAAAGGCATCAAAATGGCCTGCGATCAAAGTCCATTAACAGTAGAGTCTTGTTCAGTCTGTAAAAAAGGGGTTTGAACCCTATGTACAATGAAACAATTATTTTCCTTCTATTCTCTCTAGACTTGAGACATTATTTGCAAATTGCATTAACTCTTGGAATTGCCTTAGTTAATATTATCGAATGATTGCTACGTTCCCAAAATGATGAATTGACTTCTAAACATACTAGTCAATGACGACTCATTAAGGACGAATGGACTCAACAAAAAAAATAAAATGGTCGATGCAAACAATCAATCTTGATGTAAGTAAGTGTTGTGATCAATTGGCATGAAGAAACCATTAATGGAAAGCCTTTCCCTATACACATCCCCGACGTACCTTCCCGATACAAGCTCTTGATGCACCACAAAGGCATCATGAGACAATGAAAAGCCAAGGATGTTGTTGTTCAACCACCAAGATTCACCCGTGATTGCACGAGAGCGACCAAGAAAAGAACTCTCCGGATCTTCAAAAGTCAAAATAAGAAGTGACAAGGGGCTACAAATGAGCCAAAATCCAATGAAACAAGTGGGGATCAATGTTTCCCCTTGTAAAAAAAATGATGTGATCGAGAAATCATAAAAGAAAGAAAGAAAGGAAATGAATATACGCAAAGAGGAAGTCTACCTCAAAGAACATCCCAAGGAGTCCTCCGCGAAGCAAAGCGATCTACATCAGCAAAGCAACAACATCCATCAAAAGGACACCAACTTCAGCAAAAGGCGATCCATGGCCGAACTACGGCGACCTGAGCTCCTCAAGTTGAGGTGAACGTAGGCAACCTTCGGGTGTCCGGTCACAACATGAAACAAAATCACCAAATTTTGGTCTCCTCAGAATGACCAAATCTCTCCCCCACGGTCTCATCAATGATCTATTTTTCCCGGAGATGCTTAGCCTGGCCCCATCAATGACCAACTCCCCTAAACACATTCTCTTTCCGATCTTGCCAATGATCGAATCTTAGTCTCAATTAATCACGACAATTACGCATATTAAGGCTAATTGCTTGCCATAATCTTGACTTAATAATAAACATGGTCCATTCAAGCAATCACCTTGATAATGTTGACTAAAGCAAATTCCAAATGTCTCGACAAGTCTTCTTTTCTACATTATAGGAAAGAGCCAAACACCGAATTTCTGTCCGTAGGCTTCTTTCTTCACAAAAGGGACTCAGTCCCACAAATGCCTACGTCAATCTCGTTCGGAGCAAGAATAATTTGCTCCCGTCCTTGTCTTGAGTCAATTAGGCCACTCCTAGGGACAGAAGGAATAAGAGATATTGGAAAGAGGGTTGGAAAGGATGAAAACTCGGAAAGGATGACTCCCGCGAGGGACAAGGTGCACTCCAAACAAAGAAAGGTTCATTCCCAAGGAAGGTTTATACCAGGAAGCCGATCCTCAGTCAGAAGATTAAACCGGGGCTATCAAGCCATAACATGCACTTAGAAAAGACTAACGGGAAAGTCATGCTTGGTAAGCCTAGTCCAAGTCAGAACCCAGAGTCAATCCCCCAATTTTCAAAAATTCTCCAGAAGTCCTCAGAAAATTTTGGTCAAAAAGAGTCAACTCTCCGCGTCAACCGTACGGATGGTTTGTCCCTGTAAAAATTCCTATCAGCAGCAAACTGCCCACAATTAAAACTTGCTTCCACTTGTCCAAAGACTGTCAAAATGTGTCCCAGTTGTACATAATCGAGTCTAAACACGTTTTGGAGATTCCCCAAACGAGCCACGATATCCAAAGAAAGCCCTCATAGGGCCCGAGCCATGCATAAAAATGAATTTGCAAATACAAAAGATTTAAACATTAACAGAATAACAGGTTTTCATACATTTTGAAATAAAGCAAGACAAAATAAAAATGTTCAAACAGGTACAACTACTCGGAGTCTGGGTCCGAGTCAGGTGGTGGCAAATCAGAAATGCCTGGCCTCCGAAAGGAATAAGCACTAGGGTCAAAATGGAAAAGAGACTCTGCCAAGATCATGTCCTTACCAGTAGGCGGGTGAAAAGAACGCCAAGCGAATTGGGAAGAAGTGCCCGGACGGTCTGCAGAAGATGGCCCGGGCCGCTCTAAGGTTAAGTGAGCAAAAGGGTCCGGGGCTGTCTCATGAGTGTCCGTGCCTCCTAGTAACCCTCGGAAAGATGTTATGTCAGGAGCACTCAGGGACTGACTGCGAACATAAGAGGGAGGCAGCTCCACGCTCGATGCCCTCTTGCGAGGCCTTTCTACACCGCTCATGGAACTCCTGCCAGGCACAAAACTATATTCTGTTCGAGGCCCCCTGGAAGAACGACCGGTAAACCTCTTAAACCATTTCTTGGCCCTCCCCAAAAGGCCGGGCCGCCTCAGTAGTGCTCGCCCCACAACCTACACACGAAAACACAAATGGCTTAGTAAAAGAGACAGAAATGAAAGGTGTGTGAGTGCAAAGCAAAGAAGAATCATACCGCCTCAACCGAAATCTCCTCAGCTGGGACCCCCTCCCCTGGAGTAGACAAGTCCACCTTGTGAACCCTACCATCCACACAGACATAAGAATAGTCTGTCCAAACCAGTGGAACTACCCCATAAGCCACCACCTGTGGCGACCGCAACCTCGTGGCCACAAACCGACCATACGGCTTATCAGTAATCAAGCCAGAAGCATCCGCTCCCATGAGAAAGGGGTCCTGTCCTTGATCAGCCATGAACATGGTCTCGGGAGGATCCACGGGCGCCCTCTGCACGAGCACCAACCCATGTTGCCATAGAACCCTCTCACCCAAATAAAAGGTCTCGCCCCAAAAACCCACTAGCAGTCTCCTCTGTCTAGTCACCCACAGGGCCTCACTAAAATCAAAACCCGACTCCTTATACCTCGACCAAGGAAACAGGTTCAAATCCACTGGCATGGGTCCCCTCAACACCGCCTTCACATCGGCATGACGGATAGCAACTCGTCCCTTGGACCCCCTCTTCTCTCGGGCCTCCCTAGCCCAATAAGTCATGGCCATAAAAGTAAGGTCTCGGTCGAGAGTCATCTTCCACGGGTAGCTGCCAAACACCTCGTAGTACCAAGCCTGAAAAGGAAAAGGCAGAGAAACCGTTAGTACCGAAGATGAGGTGAAAGCCAAATGCAAAGGGTAAAGAAAAGGCAGAAAAGAATGAAAAGGGAAAAGGAAGATACCTCTAAAACAAACTGAAAGCAAGCCAAAGACTTGCTCGCCTTCCGACTATACTTGTCCAGCTCCATGTATAGTTCGGCGAGGCCAGCCTCACCCCAAGTAATGCCTTTGACAGCCTCGGGAGTAGTCAGTGAACCAAGGAGAGGGAACATACATGTGGTATCGGCATTGGCAAAGATAGTGTTGCCGAGAAGAAGCCACACATAAGAACACCCCAGCTGCTCAGCAGTCACCCGGCCTGCCCAATACTCCGGAAAGTTAGCCCGAATGGCCCTCTCCACATTCTGTACTAGAATGCCCAAGCCTTTGGTAGGGCCCGCGAAGCCAATAAGCGCTTCAACCTCTCCAACCGGGATCCTATCCCTCCATACAACCGGGTGCCCGTCGAAAGAAAGCCCGGTAATCGCCGAGAAGCCTGTGGGAGTCACAGTCACCTCCCCCCAACTCAAATGGAAGGTGTGGGTCGAGTCCCACCAATACTCACCAAGGGCATTGAGAATCCCCATGCTTTTATTGGTATTTGCCAACTTACCCACGGCCTCAATAAAAGGAACCAAGCTGGTACGCTCCACCCACTCCCTAGGACCGGGACCACCATCAAGGGACTCGGGCATGGCCTCCCTCAAAGAAAAGCAAACGTCCAGAGATCCTCAAGATTTGGGATCGCCGCCCCGCAGGTAAATACACCAAAAGTATGAACAACTCAATTCAAAATAATAATGCACATGTTAAACGCGAATGACAAAATGAAGTGAACATGAAAAATAAATGTTTTCCGTCCCCTTTCAAATTGCATAGACATTTGAGGGTTATCTTTGAAAAATGAGTGTTTTCTGTCCCCATTCAAATTGCATAGACATTTGAGGGTCATCTTTCAAAAATATTTTCCATCCCCTTTCAAATTGCATGGACATTTGAGGGTCATCTTTGAAAAATGTTTTCCGTCCCCTTTCAAATTGCATAGACATTTGAGGGTCATCTTTGAAAAATGTTTTCCGTCACCTTTCAAATTGCATAAACATTAGAGGGTTATCCTTGAAAAATGTTTTCCGTCCCCTTTCAAATGGCATAGAAATTTGAGGGTTATCTTTGAAAAATGTTTTCCGTCCCCTTTCAAATGGCATAGGCATTTGAGGGTCATCTTGAAAAGTGTTTTCTGTCCCCTTCCAAATTGCATAGACATTTGAGGGTCGTTTCAGGAAAGAAAAGTTTCCCCTTTTCTTTAAATTGCATAGTCATTTGAAAGAAGGTCGTCATAAACAAGTCCGTCCCATTCATAACATATAACAAATAATCCTAGGCAACGCTAGCAAATACATAAACATGTCAAAATGGCTAGCCCCACCTAAGGTACAAGCATTCTATGCACCAAAGCGTAGGATCACACTTTAATTGTCAAAAGCATAGCTAGGCATGCCCGAATGAGGAAGCAAACACATGCCCACGACCCTTGTGATCTCAATTTCATGGAAAGAAGGTAAATTTCGCAAGGTCGCACCAAAAGCCCAAAAGCCCCAATTTGCATGAACATAAACCCTAGGTTTAAAATATGTATTAATCAAGAAGAGAATGGCTTAGGGATGCTTACCCCGTTACCTTGGCACAAATGCATGGTAGGAGACTTGTAGAAACCCGCTCCCGCATCCCCAAAATCAACGGTGTAGCCTCGGAAGTTTCGAGCCATGTCAAGCCTCTCCTCCGCCCCTCTAGGGTAGCCCACGCGTGCCCGACCTTCATAAGTAATACTTAAGCAACCTAAGGAAGAAATTCAAAATTTTGATGGAGTTTTCCCACTCAATTTCGCCCCTACCCTTCTCTGTTTTCGTCTGAGTTCTTGGGAAAATGAAAGGAATAGCCGTAAGGCTGTTGTGCTTTGAAAAAGAAGGGACGCCTTCCTCATCCATACGGATAGTTTGGGCGAAGAAAACCTCAGCCCAAAAGTTACACTCTGGCCCCTGGACAAAGTTCCCCGAGGAGAACTTAGGCCCCCTCCCTTTGAGAAATGTCCAAAATGCTCCCTTTAACCTTGTAAGAACACCCGACGGTCCCATTGTGACGTAAGCCCATTGACTCTACACCCGGCAGTTTGTAAGCCCCTTTTTTCCTAAAATACCAGGCAGTTTATAAGCCCGTTCTTACCTAAAATATCCGGCAGTTTGTAAGCCCCTTTTTGCCTAAAATACCCGGCAGTTTGTAAGCCCGTTTTTGCCTAAAATACTCGGCAATTTGTAAGCTCGTTCTTGCCTAAAATACCCAGCAGTTTGTAATCCCGTTCTTGCCTAAAATACCCGGCAGTTTGTAAGCTAAAATACCCGGTAGTTTGTAAGCCCCTTTTTGCCTAAAATACCCAGCAGTTTGTAAGCCCAGTAAGAATTATGAAAAAAATGTTGCCCTAGCGAACATTAGGCCGTCCTTGACATAAGCCCAGTAAGAAAAATGTTGCCCTAGCGAACATTAGGTCGTCTTTGACATAAGCCCAGTAAGAAGTATGTTGCCTAGTAAACATTAGACCGTCCTTGACATAAGCCCAATAAGAATTACGAAAAAAATGTTGCCCTAGCGAATATTGGGCCGTCCTTGACATAAGCCCAGTAAGAAAAATGTTTCCCTAGTGAATATTGGGCCGTCCTTGACATAAGCCCAGTAAGAAGTATGTTTCCCTAGAAAACATTAGGCCATCCTTGACATAAGCCCAGTAAACTCTTAGGTTAGAAAACCTTGTTCCCGACCGTCCCTAGTGGGACATAAGACCAGTTTTTCCCGTCGAGCTCCCCAAAGGTGGAATCGACCCAAGTCAAATCTTGACTCGGAATAGTCATAATAGGTTGAAACCCTTGTCCCCGGCCGTCCTTAGTGGGACATAAGACCAGTTGCCTCGTTAAACTTTCCAAAGATGGAGTTAACTCAAGCCAAGGCCCATAATGGTCATTTTAGGTTAAGTAAACCCTTGTCTCGGCAGTCCAAAATGATGTAAGACCATTCTTGTAAATCAACCCTCTCCATAGAGCCAAGTTGACCATGTCCCACCTCTGACCCGCCGAGAGTCAGGCCTATTTCGTGTAAGTCAACCCTCTCCATGGAGCCAAGTTGACCATGTCCCGCCTCTGACCCGCCGAGACTCACGCCCATTTCGTGTAAGTCAACCCTTTCCATGGATCCAAGTTGACCATATCCCGCCTTTGACCCGCCGAGAGTCACGCCCATTTCGTGTAAGTCAACCCTCTCCATGGAGCGAAGTTGACCAGTCCCGCCTCTGACCCGCCGAGAGTCACGCCCATTTCGTGTAAGTCAACCCTTTCCATGGAGCCAAGTTGACCATGTCCTGCCTCTGACCTGCCGAGAGTCACGCCCATTTCGTGTAAGTCAACCCTCTCCATGGAGCCAAGTTGGCCATGTCCCGCCTCTGACCCGCCGAGAGTCACGCCCATTTCGTGTAAGTCAACCCTCTCCCATAGAGCCAAGTTAACCATGTCCTGCCTCTGAACTCGCCAAGAGTCATGCCCGTTCCCCTAAGAGAGGATAACAGATGTCCACCTAGCCCTTAAGTTTAAGTAGCCTTAAAATCTCTCACCTCTCCCTGAACTATGTTAGGCTTGATTCCCCGCAAATGGGATACGTAGGAATCCTATACCCCTAGGTCCAGCCATGCAAACCAAAATCGGTCAAGTCGTCCTCCCATCAGATTGGGATTCTTATTTTTATCGACAACCCCGCTTTTTCAAAGCACTGTTGCCGAGGGGCTCTGTAAGTACCCCAATCTAAAATTGACCAACTTAGAAGAATTCTTAGCACCATTCAGGGATAAACTGATAGGCTAGGACCTCACTAAGATAAACCTAAAATTCCAGGACTGCTCTGGAATTAAACTTGGAAAAATCCAGAAGCTCGCCAGGCTGAGCCGTACGGATGGTTTGGACGCAGGAGAGCCCTAGCTGTACGGCTACTATGGGCACCATCAGTCCTTATAAATTGAGACCCTTGCTGATAATTTCAAGGGGGAGAAATTTGTTTAAGAGAGCCAAAGCTCTGCAGGAATCATACCAGAATAGAGTGATCACCACATTTGAGTGAAAAGAGAGAAAGAAGATAGGTCTAAACCAAAATTGGTGAGACCTCCTTCTCCTCATCTTTTCTTCATCTCCATATTACATCCTTGTTTCTTGTTAAATAATATACATTTGGAATCAAGCCTTGAAATCCATGGTGCCCTTCATGTTCAATACATGATGATGGGTTACAAACCATAGGATAGCCTAAGGCTTGTTATGATTTATGCATCTTTAATACATTGTCATTATATTTATGCACCTTTACATTATGACTTTAAATTTGTGTCATTTACTTTAAAGTCTTTGCATTTATGTCGAATAAATGAGGGAATGATCAAGTTTGGGTGATAAAGTTGCAATCTTTATCATCCAAACCTTGAGTCAACCTCAAAATGTCCCTTTGATGATAAAGATTCAATCTTTCCCCATCAAAGGTTGATTTTGGATGTCCCAATACCCTTCCTTGGAAGAATCATCCGTTTGGATGTTAAAGTTTCCATCTTTAACCATCTAAATGGTGATCTTAGCTCAAAGGCCATGACCCTCACCTTTTCTCAATTATTCCCCAATGATTGCCTTGATCACACCCAAAATCCTTATTTTGGTGTCTAATCTAGTGATCAATGGCATATGGATGATTTAATTAATGTTTTGTTGCAAGAAAACAACTGGAAATGATCAAACAGTCCAGTTTCCAGCAGAATGCTCTGTTTCTGCCTGGAACTGGACTGACTCCTAGGAATCTGTTAAATTCCCAGGAAGACCCTCCATAGCCATACGGCTACTTTATCCAAGGGGAACATTTCCAGTCTAACCCCTCCTTTATCCAGAATGTTTACAAAATAACCCTTTCTATCAAATATTTAACTGTTTTCTGGTAAAGGCAGTTTCTCCTATTTTCAAGAACACACACACACACACACTTGCACAATTTTAACAAACTCTAGGGAGACTCGGTTTTTTCCGAGGCGCTTTGGGTGAACTACTGGTTGAGTTCTTCCCAAAGCGTAACCTGACCTCCGAATCCTTTGTCTCTAACAATTTTTCGTTAAGTTTGGGTTTAAAATTAAACTAACGTGGAGACTCCGTTGAATGTTGATAAGATCCCGTGTTTGATTCTCGAGGGAAAGATGTCCCTTTTTTCCCGCAGGTATCTCACACATGTCTATTCAATTCAAAAAATACAGGTACGAATTTACTTTGCTTTGTTTACTTTATGTCATTTCAATTTTGATTATACCTTTCGGGCCATTACTGACTTAAGCATCGGAGGGGTGTTAGCTAAGCTAACACTCACCCCTAACATGTTTTTGTCTTGCAAGGAAAACACATAAATATGTTTAGGTCAAGACAATCTACATGTATGGTCAAGACAATAAATTACTCTAGACGTTGACATCTTTCTAGAAGACAACATCCAAAGGGAAGAGCTCAGGTATGAATTTACCATTATTTTTTAATAATTTTGCATCTATGAATAATTACAACTCTCTCAAAAATATTTCTTAAGTTTTAATAAAGGTGATATCACTTGAGATATCATGAACCACTAACACATTGTTGTTTTTGCTAGATATTAACATTTTATCTACTAAGGCTTTGAGATTCTAATAAGAACAACTGTTTTGAGATTGGCCATCTCATCCTAAGTCTAAGGTACTTAAATCCCTTCAAGGGTTTAAAGAAATTAATTTCTTTCGTTTCTATTAAGGTTTTTACACCTTCGCCTGGAGCGCACGACTTCAGTGTTGGTTAAGGTGTGGAATGGGCACGTATGTTTATATGTACACACCCCCCATTTCCACTTAGTCAATTACTGATCTAAAGTTATGTTCAAATGGTTATAACACTAACGAGTTATCTAACGATAAAGGGTTCTTGACATAACATGTCAATCATAGTTTGTGCAAAGGATTTAAACATCCTACACAAGATGACAACAGATTCAAAATATCTTAAACCATTCCATACCCATTCCATTCATAAACCCTAAACTTCAGAATTACTAGAAAAAGCCTAAGTGTGGAACCAACCCCACACTTCAAAAACAAATTGCTTGGGCCCTTATGGACCATTACAAACCCAAGATCCAAAAACCAAATTGTTCATTATAACCAACCCGGGACGCAGCCCATAAAAACCATGTCCAGAAAACTAAAAAACTAACAAACCTTTTCAAGTGGCTTTCGCCGCTGGTGGTGTCATGCTTTCTCCATCTTTTCCTGTTCCTTTATCCTCCTCCTGGACATTGACATCCTTGGCACCCGATGACACCTCACCATCATCCATAGCTTCACCTGACAATCTCTAAATCCCAGCGCGAAGATGATCCAAATTCCACTTGACATGCTGGCCATTCTGATACGCCTTTACTATCCTAATCTGGAGTTGCACCATACTCTTGGCTGCTGACTTCTTCAAAGAAAGCTTCACATTTTCAATTTCCTGTAAATGAGCATCCTCCCTCTCACTTTGTTGCTCAATCAGGTCTGAAATCTCTTTGGTAAGAGCTGCATTCTTCTTTTCCCACTCTCTCTTGTTATATTCCATCTATGCCTTTGCAATCTTGAGCTTATCCTCTGCCTCTTCGACCTTGGCCTCCATGTGCCCAAAAGCCTAGAAATTGGAATTTGGTCAAAATCAATAAACTCAGATCTATCAATCAAGCATATTAATATCTTACCCCGGATGTCATCGCTATGAACTTTCTTTTTACATCAGTAACATTAAACCCATAAAAAGCATCCACTTCCACTGCATCTTTTACCACAGTCTTCCTCTTCTTGAGCCTTGAACCAAACGACTGAAATTCATCCTTCGTTGGAGCAGCGGGAGGCTTGCCCTCAACCTTCATAGTGACATTTCCCATCATTTGGTCAAATTCATCCAAGTTGAAGTCTGACCCATAAACAGCAGGTTTTGAAACTGGCATAAAGGAAATTCAGATCAGTAACTATACTAAAGAGTGAATCAAGAGAATACGATCAAAACCCTTTACCTGTTGATGTCTTTACTGAAGATGACGCCTTGCTTAAGGTAATTAATTCTTGGTTGTAAACGTTCAAAGAACCAATTCTCGAGGACTGGAAAGACCTATCCTCAAGAGAAAGCCTCAAAAGTTCTTGTATTTTCTTCTCAGAGTCAGGTGCCGCTGGAAAAAGCTCTCGCTACTTTATCTCTGCATAAATCAAAGGGCAATTTCAAGCTAAGCCAGAAAGGGAAGAGAAAAGTAAAATGGCCAAAGTAAAATACCTTCTTTCTTCCACCTTGTCGGTATCTCTTCACCACCCTCAATGGAATCTTTCCTCACAAAGAAATACCTAAGTTTCCAACCCCTATCATTCACTGAAATCTTTGAAAATAAAGACTCAAACCCAGTTTTCGTCTTGAGAAGATAACGTTTTGTTGGGTATGCCCACTTATATCTCAGTTTTGAATGTATAGGATTAATTAGATTTGATTGATCCATCATCTAAGTTTTATTTCATGGACTTTAGACCCATATGTAAGAAGTATTTATACTTCATTTTTAGGTAGTCCATTTGAATAGAATAGGCTTTCGAATAGGGCTTAGATATCAAGACACAAAAAGATCAAAATTATGAGTTTAGTCACGCGCCTATGCGCTCCTTCAACCATGCGCCTGTTTGGCGCGCACTGGTTAGGCGCCGAGTAAAGTCTACGCTCCTATTTGATACTACTCAACACTTGATGATTTATTGAAGACATGAAGACTTGACGAAATTCAAACTATGCTAAAGATCCAACGGTGGATAAATAACACGTATGCACTTAGATTTAAGGACACCTGTCCACAACGGTCATATTTATATTATGTGTCTAACGGCTATAAAAGAACACGTGTTCCACTCAATGAGCTCCAGCACATCTATCCTTGATCTTATCCACAAGGGATTTCCAACGGATAGTTTTTGGAGCTCACCTATAAATACCCCATAACTTCAACCATTTGAAGTTGCTAAGTTGCTCTGAATTTCTCTCTCAAGTATTTGTTGAAGATTTGAAGATTGCTCATTGATTTCCCAGAATTCTCAAGAACACCTTCATACCTTCATACTTAGCCCAGATCCTCAAGCAAAAACACTTTAGTACTCTTGTGCTCTCAATCTCATAGATCTAAAAAGCCTTGATACTAAGAACACACATACACCTTTTTAAGTCCGATCATTTAGATCTTTCTTTAAGAGATACACCGGTTTTTGTCTAGGATTTGTTTTTTCATAGATAATAGATCTTTGAGTTAGTATTGAGCTCAAACGTTGTAATTTGTAATACTCACTCATATTATAAGATCTCCATTAGAAATCCAAGACTAACCATCTTTATAGAGGGCGTAGATCATTTCCCGATCGAACCTCTCCAAATAGCGCGTATTTATTTCTTGTCATTTACTTTCAAGTTTATATCCTATCTCACTATTTGCTTGTTTATTCATTGTAGATTGATTGGATTGAATTGTGTTGTGTTTGTTTCACATTTGCCTTAGTTTCATCTTTCACTCACTTTGAACCAAAATACTTAAAGTGTGTGTGCGCCCCTTTTATCATACTTTACGCCTCTTTACATTACTAAATTCCGCTGTGCATTTTACTTACTCACTTAGGCGCATTTCATAACGCTTATTTGATAAAGTGCGCATTTGCAATTGAGTTTTTCAAGGGTACGAAAAGAATTTCAAAACAGCTATTCACCCCCCCCCCCCTCTAACTATTTTTATACCCTTGTTGTCCTTTGGGACCAACACGTTTCAACCCAAAAGTTTGAAGATCATAGATAGAAGCTAATTCCTTCAAACTTATATCTAGACCATGCTCTCGATTGACCCTCAGAACCCCGGCAAAAATTCTCCATACCATAGGCATCAATTGAACGATAGCAAGACCGGTTTCTTTGAAGAAATCATTTACCAAAAGGGGAAAAGGGAAAGTAAACCCTAGATAAAATGGGTACTCGTAAAAGCAAATCCAGTATTTTGACACAAAATCAGCCTTTACCAAGACATCGAAAGCACGAAATTGGGTATTTTTTGGAAAACATTTCTTCACTGACTCAATCAAATCATTGTTAAAGACACAAACTTCCTCTTCGGGTTTTGAAATCAGACCTTCACATTCAAGATCACTCAACTCGTCGACGACCTCCTGACGATGAACACACTTAAGCGTTCCAGTGCTCTTGGCTTGAGATGAGACCCATTTTTTCCTTCCAATGGTTAAGCAAGAAATAATAATAGAAAATAGAGAGAGAAACGAGAATACCTCTATAGTGCGCCAAGTTGAGAGAGAGAAATTGATGGCGAAATCAGAAGAGACGTGGGTTATAAACCCAACCACCCATTTTCCTAGAAACTCTCATACACTCATACCTGCTTTGGAACTCTAAAACAAGTGTCATAACCGTCAAATCAAGTTACTGCAACCAACTCATCTTCAGAGACTCTTCCGGAGAAAAAATTATCTTTAAAATTAAAAGATAAGATTTTGGGGGCAATTGTTAGGGTTAAAATTCACATGTCAACATCATGATCTGCACCACATGACAACATCTCACGGACAGGTATAAAATTATTTATAATTTTATTGTTTGAAACCCCAAAACTCTTTTTTTTCG
Organism: Campanula takesimana; assembly: GCA_026119855.1. Taxonomy (NCBI): domain Eukaryota; kingdom Viridiplantae; phylum Streptophyta; class Magnoliopsida; order Asterales; family Campanulaceae; genus Campanula; species Campanula takesimana. The sequence goes on along the minus strand of JAOWBW010000094.1, from coordinate 1,036,648 downwards.
TTTTTTTTTAATTGTTTTTTTCGTTTGCCAAAAGTAATACTTAATATAACTAAATGTAACAAATGTGTTACTTATAAAGTAACATTGTTTATAAGTAAACGTAACACCATTTTTACAAATAAATAAATAAATAAATAAATATATATATATATATATATATATATATAACTCATTTTACTCGTCTTTCAAGTGTAATACTCCCTCCTTCCCAAAACACCTTGCACTCTTTTGAGAGTGCACGGGAATTAAGGAATGAGTATATATATTCAATTATATTGGTAATTGGGTATGCTTAAAGCTGATTAGGGGAAGATATTTTATTGATTAACTTTTAATTATTGAATTAAAACAAACACCTAAATATATTGTCCACCACTATTACACACTAGTATTACATACTACCACAACCACCATTATAGACCACTGCCCACCTACACTACCACCGTCCCACCACCCACCACTGCCCACTACCCACCACCGCCATCAGCACCGCCTGCTACTTCCACCGGTCATCACAGCCACCACCACCATTATAGACGACTGCCGACCTACACCACCACGAGTCTCACACAAACTCTGAAACTCAGAGGTCGGAGCATCAGCCATGAGCTACCACCACCTCCATTCTCTCTCTGTAATCGAAAGCAACTCAAAAACCTGAGATGCACCACAAAATCGTGAGATGAGTTCAAGAAACACTTACAGACACACAAGAAAATCCTTGAAAATTCAGATCTATGTCCAAGATACACACAAAAGCACACATAGTACAAAAATCAGTTCTTTCTTCCACACATGAAAAGATCTCTCTCTGACTTCTCTCTAGTTTTGTGTCAGAGAGAGAGTGAGGTTTTTTTTTTTTTTTTTTTTTTTTATTCAACTCACACACCCACCCACCCACACACACACACATGCACGCTCAGAAGCGCCTAGGAGATAAATCCTAAGGGGAGATAGTCTTCCCTCTAACTTCTGAGGGGATCGAACCCATGACCTCCAGGTTGGAAGCCAAGAGCTCTAGCCATCAGGCCAAATCCCCATGTGCGAGAGTGAGGTTTGAATAAATGGGTTATGGGTGAAAATTTGAGGGTAATAATGTAAAATGAGTTTGGCAGATAAAGGGTTTTAATTAAGTTGTTAGTGTTAAGTTTGTGGTTAGTTCAATAATAATAATAATAATAATAATAATAATAATAATAATAATAATAATAATAATAATAATAATAATAATAATAATAATAATAATAATAATAATAATAATAATAATAATAATAATAATAATAATAATAAAAAGTATCCATTTTAGGAAATGAGACATACCAATGGGACATCCAAATGGGAAATAAGTGTGAGCTGTTTTGGGACGGAGGGGGTACTAACTATAAATACGTGTAACACTAACAATAACTAAATGTAATTATCGTTATACTGAAATAAAATGTAATAGTGTTTTTCTAGATTTTTTTTATTTTTTCATTTTTTTTAAAAGAAAGTAATGTTGGGGTGCAACCCAAAGTCCCACATCGGTAATTGTGCAAACAATTGCAAGGTATATAATAGCACTCACCCACTTCATTAGTATGAGGCCTTTTGGGAGTTGACCCAAAAACAAATCCGTGCGGGCTGGGCCCAAAGCGGACAATATCATACTAATATGGAGAGTGGTGGTGGTGGTTGCGGTCCCTACAAGTGGTATCAGAGGAAACACTGCGAGCCATAGCGGTGTGGTCCTTGGTTTGAGGGGGGGATTGTTGGGGTGCAACCCAAAGTCCCACATCGGCAATTGAGCAAACAATTGCAAGGTATATAATAGCACCCACCCACTTCATTAGTATGAGGCCTTTGGGGAGTTGACCCAAAAACAAATCCGTGCGGGCTGGGCCCAAAGCGGACAATATCATACTAATGTGGAGAGTAGTGGTGGTGGTGGTCGCGGTCCCTACAAGTAACATTTGAAAAATAACAACTTATATACATGAATGTAATTATTTGTACAAGTAAATGTAACACTTTAGTAGATGAAATTGTAACAGATTTCTATAGATAATGTAATATTTTTACATGTATCATGATAAATTGAACCCATTGTAACTTATTATTTGAAAACATATGGATATACTATTATACAAGTAAACGTAACTGTTGTTTTACAATGTTATTATACAAGTAAAAGATAACATCCATTTATAAAAATTGTTACTTTCTTATTTTTACAATGTTACTAACACAAGTGTTTTTAGTTCTAAAGTGTAAATGATTGAATTATTACTTTTCTATACATATGTGTTACAATTATGTATAAACACCGGTTACATATAAGTAACACGTTCGTTACATTTTAGTTATAATAAGTACTCCCTCCGTCTCAGGTTAGTGTGTGCTTCTTTCCTTTTTCGTCAGTCTCAGATTAGTGTGGACTACCCCAAAATAGCAAAAAATCTTTATTATTCTTCACACTCATTCTCTCTCTTACTTTACTTTTACACTCACAAACACTAATCAACTTACTATTTCTCTCACTCATTCTCTCTCCTATTTATTTTTTCATACTCACAAACACCTTCGTCCATTATTTATCTCTCTTTTTCTTGATTTGTGTGCCCAAAAATTTGGTCCACGCTAACTAGAGACGGAGGAAGTATTAGTTTTGGCAAATGAAGAAAATATAAAAAAAAATACTGTTACTTTTCTGTATATACGTATTACTTTTATGTATAGAAACGGTTATATATAAGTAACACGTTTGTTACATTTATAGTTATAGTAACCACTACTTTTGGCAAACCGAAAAAACACCAAAAAAAAAATAAATATAAAAACTAAAAAGAAGCAAGGAAAAAAAAACTCGCGGGTCATGGTCCGGATCGTTGGTCCGGGTCATAAATAAAAAATGATCTGTCTCTACTAAAAGACGGGTCTTCTCGTACAAATTTTTGTCACCTTCAAAAATGACAAAGTATTAGTTTAGGCAAGTTGGAGATCAAATTAGAGTCAACTTCTTCTCACACTGTCTAATTATCAAAAAGAAACAAAGACCGGTTCACGTGAACAATATCGTGGCCACCTTTTTCACGCGATCCGTATCTTTTTAGGGGCCCACCCTCCAGGTGTTATCCCATTCAACAGTTAGAAATTGATCTTTAGCCAGCTTGGATACCCACGTAAGCATTTATAAATACAAAATAATTCTTAGACCACTTCACGTGAACACCATATTTTAGAATCCAGTTGTTAGGAACATATAATTATCTCTCACTCTCCTGATACAACAACAAAAAAATGCGCCGAAACTGCTCATTGAGCGTTTGCTTATGTATAGCAGTTTCGGTTCATTTACATTTCATTTTTTATTCGTTTTGCGTTTGAAATTAATTTGATAACTGTGAGTTTCATTAACATAAAATATATTTCGTCTATTAACTTCAAAAATGGAAAATTTGACTAAACTCGAGCTGTTTATAATAGCAACAGGTACTGTTCGCTTAAGCGGAATCAAATCTATAAAGCCATATAGTTATACACTCTCTGTCCCAAAATAAATGCCATTTTTTACGTTTGTACGAATAAATTTTGAGCAATAAATTTAAGTTAATTTAGTTAGCCTAATAAAATTATAAAACTTGCCATTGATAAAGCAATATAAATACTATTAATAATAACTATTAATTTTTCATTAGAAAAGTTACGCCGCCCAACAAAAGTAAAAACAACGGCCACATTTATTTTAGAAAAAACCGATAGATTTTGTAGTACTCCTTCCATCCTAAAATACTTGTAGTTTTAGGATTTTCACACAAATTAAGAAAATCAATCAATGAATGTTTAATGGACTAAATTACCCTTGAAATGTTTCAAGTACCAAAACAATTAAATGCTTTTACAATGACAACTACCATCATAAATAAGGGTATATTTGACAAACAAGGTCAAAGATGTATAGATAAAAGCAAACCTACAAACATTTTGGGACAAATTTCAACCCTTTAAACCAGGGACGTAGCCAGGAATTCAGTTCAGGGAGGTCAAAATATTTACTAAAAGTAACATTAATCAGGTAGTCTTTGTACCTTGTTAAAATTTCACTATAACTATCACAATTTTTTTCTTTAAAATAATGAGTCATTCATTTGGAAAAAAAAAAAAAAGTGAGACTAATTTTCGCTATGAAGCGAGTATTAATCAATTTTAATGACTGAGGGAGTGTGTTTTATTTACTTGTACTCTTAATAAAATTATATTATAACTTTATGTTTTCAAAATAAAGGAACATTATATTAAGTAAAAAGTTATCTTGAATATGAAAAAACTTGATTTTCACATTATCCTAAAATATGGTTTAAGTTTACTAAATCTACTTGCCAAGTTAACAAGACAGGTATATCTCATTTGCTTTAATTTTATGAACATACAAAATTTTGTTGCTTTTTTAAAAAATAGGGGTGACTTAAAATTTAGGGAGTGTGAAATTTGCATGTTTGTGTATGTGCTAGGGGTGTCAGCGGTTCGGTTCAAACCGCGGTTTGAGACCGAACCGAACCAAACCAAACCAGGTTGTTTCGTTCGGTTTTCCTCCTTCCGTGGTTCAGCTCGGTTTGAAAAATAGCATAAACCGTGCGGTTCGGTTCAGTCTGCGATCTGACTCTTTTAAACCGAACCGAACCGAACAGAACCGAACCATCTCGAACTAGTCCAAACCGCGATGTGGACTGTTGATCATTTGTAAATATTAATCTGGACCATTGATTTATACATATTAAACATAACTTAACACAAACCCTACCAATATTCTCACTCTCAGTCTCTCTCTCATTTTAGAACGACGCACGAGCGGCGCTCTCTCTCCCCCGACGAATGCTCATGCTCCGACGCCGACTGCCCCTTCTCCGGTGGCGATCGCTCCTCTCAACCGCCGACCCTTCCTTCTCCGGCGACGATTGCTTCCGTTCCTCCGTCCCCGACGCCGACGACCCTTCCTTCTCCGGCGACGATTGCTTCCGTTCCTCCGTCCCCCACGCCGAAGACCCTTCCTTCAGTGCCGAATTTGTCTCGAAACTGACGGTAATTCAAACCCATTTCTCAATTTTAGGTTTTGTGTAATTTGCAATTGTGAATTTTTTAAACTAGTTCGGGAAATTTTAAAGAAAATTTCAAGTCAATTTTATTGTGAATCTTGTTCACCCAGTACTCGGTTTGGACCTCGGTTTGAACCTTCGGTTTGGACCTCGGTTTGGACCGCGGTTTGAACCGCGGCCTGAACCGAACCATGACAGTTTGGTTCAGTTCGGTTTGGACGTGTTTGTGGTTCAGTTCGGTTTGGAAAAGTTCCAAACCGATGACTAGCGGTTTGGTCTCTAAAAACCCTCAAACCGAACCGAACCGTTTACACTCCTAGTATGTGCTCCTTTAATAAACTGAAGGGGAATAAACTGAAGGGGAGACATGAGCAATTCTTAAAAATCAGGGGGTCAAAAAATGCATGCAGATGTAATTCTAATAAATTTAAAGGGGTTATGAGGCAATTCACCAAAGTTTAGGGGGCTCAATTGACCCCTTGCCTCTACACAGCTCCGTGTCTAAACTACATGTATTTTGGGACGGAGAGAGTAGTAGATATATTTGGTCCACCTCGGTTAGGAGGAGCGAGTTAGCTTTAATTAGAAAGCCTAGCAGGTTTAGAAACAAATTGTGGACCCGGAACCGCTCCACCCAAACCGCTGCACCCCTCCACCCAATGGCTCAGATCGAGGTCACATATGCGAGCTCATCATCTGTGCGGCTAAGTTGTGGGTCCCACCGAACTCGCCTACATCTCATCCGTTTGGTGGAGCTAAAATGAGGTGGCTCAATTCAAAATCATTGGGTGGAGCTAAGTAGTCTTAGAATTAGAGATGGGGTAAGAAGAAGCGAGAGACCCAAGTGTTAGCATGGGCTGGACTGGGCCGGCAATGGACTATGTTGGAGGTTCCACCTTAAAACCAATTGGTGATAAGGGGAGTAACTCCTCAAGTCTATATACCGGCCCATGTTTATCTCTTTAGAAGATGTGGGATAATTGTCTCTTACACGCCCCCTCACGTGTAGCCGGGCTTTGCCAAGGCTTACAACGTGGACTTGTGAATCGGGTGGCACGGAGCAGAATCGTGGGCCGTTGGACCTGCACGTGCCCCATGTAGAAGCAGCGGAAGTCAGGCCACCATAAATTGGTAGCTCTGATACCATCTTAGAATTAGAGATGGGGTAAGAAGAAGCGAGAGGCCCAAGTGTTAGCATGAGCTGGACTGGGCCGGCAATGGACTATGTTGGAGGTTCCACCTTAAAACCAATTGGTGATAAGGGGAGTAACTTCACAAGTCTAGATACCGGTCCATGTTTATCTCTTTAGAAGATACGGGATAATTGTCACTTACAAGTAGGAGTGCAACGGTTCAAAATCCAACAAATTGTGGGGTCCTGCCAAGAAACCGGTTAGGCCACACCCACACGGTAGTTTGAGGATTAAGAAATTTTTGTTTTGCAAACTAATGGTGAGCTATAGCAATCGTATGCTTAGGATAGTGACTGATTGGCGGGCTCAGCAATAATGTCGAGGTCATCATTTCTTAATTTATTTATTTTTTTTATTTTTTTTTAAGTTGTAACATATCATTC